>OX030942.1:11200000-11800000 GCA_943735885.1 Stelis phaeoptera | reverse complement strand
CCAGCACGTTTATCATAGAAAAGCAACCGCCACAAGTGATGAAAACTAATACTCGTTTCACGAGTACAGTACGTCTGCTGGTAGGTGGAAAATTGAATGTTCACATGAATCTTCCGCAAGTAAAAGTGAGCATTATTAGCGAAGCCCAGGCGAATGCTTTATTAAAAAGTGATAAAATGGCAAAGAACGGAGAAGTTAGCGGTGAAATTCTAAATAACACAGGATCGATGGAATATCATCAAGTAAGAGGGATGAAAATAAATTGCAATATAGTTAAGAAGTTTTCTACTTTATAACATTATAAAAAATGTAACTATATTTTTCTCAGGCAACAAGACAGCTTTCCGTAAGCTTTCGTAACATGCAGTTAAAAAAGATAAAAAGGGCAGAGAAAAAGGGAACGGAGTCTGTTATGGATGAAAAATTCTCGCTTCTTTTCCAATCGCAATTTAACGTTGGAGGAGGTGAATTAGTATTTCAGGTTTGGACATTGAGTTTGCCGGTTGTTGTGATCGTGCATGGAAATCAAGAGCCACATGCGTGGGCTACAGTCACGTGGGATAACGCGTTTGCCGAGCCGGGAAGGGTACCGTTCGCGGTACCCGATAAAGTTCCATGGGGCCAAGTAGCCGAAGCATTAAACGTTAAATTCAGATCGGCGACCGGTCGTTCGTTGACCGAAGATAATCTGCGGTTTCTTGCGGAAAAGGCATTTCGTGGCGGAGCCGCGAACGGACAAGATTATTCTAGCTTACTTTTAAGCTGGGCCCAATTTTGCAAAGAGCCATTGTCCGACAGGAATTTCACGTTTTGGGAATGGTTTTACGCTGTAATGAAATTAACCAGGGAACATTTAAGAGGTCCTTGGATCGATGGTTACATACTGGGATTCGTAAGAAAAAAACAAGCGGAAGAAATGTTAGCAAATTGTGCGTCAGGAACTTTCCTCATGCGATTCTCAGATTCTGAACTTGGCGGTGTTACCATTGCTTGGGTTGGAGGTAACTTTCGTACACTTAGTTATTTTGCTTTTCATTTAATCCACGTTTCTTCGCGTGTCATTGTGTTTTTCTTTACATGCATATATATACTTTTTTTTTACAATGTTAAACTGATATTAAACATTTCACAGATCAAACGGAAGTGTTCATGTTGCAACCATTCACAAGCAAAGATTTCGCAATACGCAGTTTAGCGGATCGCGTATCCGATTTGCAACATTTGCTTTACCTTTATCCAGACTTGTCGAAGGATCAAGCATTTTCCAAATATTATACACCATTCACAGGTAATTATTTGATGTTCTCCCTTTATGTCTACTCGTCTTTTTTTAACGATAATTCCAGTTTAAATGATCTACAATGTATTTTGTCGTAGAAAATCAATCTACATCGACAAACGGATATGTAAAACCTTTGTTAGTAACGCACGTACCTGGTTGGGGTGGACCGGGTGTCGGTGGTCAGACACCATCGCACTCATCTGTTGTCGGGGTAGGGAGTAGTGGTCAAAGTGGTCCGGGTGGTAGTTATCCTGCAACCCCATCAACTATGTTTCAAGCGCCCAGTCCTGATCCGTCCGTAACACGCGACACTCCATCAGTGGCTTCCAGGTCAGTTCCCTGGATCTAAAAGTATCAATCTATTTTCTTTACTCTTAACGAAATAGGCTGCCATAAATATTTAATACAAGATATGCAAAGATTCTTCATTCGACTTTTCTATCATGCATTTAAACGTTGAACGGTTATACTTAAAAAACTGAGTCTGAATGTTTAAAATCGATAACCACATTTACACTTCCGGTGATTGTATTATAAGATTATCGTACATACTACTTATCGATACTGTTACATTGATAGTGTAGATGTTTAAATTTTCAGTAAAAAAAGGAAGAACATTCCTACGATTAAACTAAATGCTTTGCATGTCTCTTACATATCTGATCTGTGCACATAATGTCAGTATTGTTTTCTATGTTCTGCTTTTGCGAACGGTTAGTACATATTATAGTTTGCAATGATAATTGTAGTTTTGTATTTTGTAAACTTTTCTTATAGAATTTTGAAGTTTTTTTTATACTACTGTATGGTGAAATGAGAGTATCGGTAACATTAAGTTGTATTTGTGCTCGTAAATTCAGGAAATTATACATATTGGAGAATACTGGGTGTTTAAAAGCATTTTTTCCGTAATCGAGTAATAACGAAAAAATACATTTTTGCGTATATTTCACTAAAAGTATACGAAACTTATCAGATGACTAGTCTTTCGTTTTATTTTTAATTTCATATAAATTAGCCATTGTATCACCCAGCACCTACTCTGATATTATAATTTTTTTTTTTTTTTCTTTTCGATAAGTATACGTTTAGTATTAAGTGGCATTGTTAAGAAAACGCGATATATTCTATAAAATGCCATCATTAAACGTCCAAAGTCCTCCGTATAGAAATCTTTTATACTATCTAAAAACAAAGATGATGTTGACGATCATGATGATGTTCTTAGTGAGAGTTTGATGAATAATGCATATTTGTATGTATTGGATTACGTGGTGCTATAACATAGTGTAGTACCGGATAATATGTTAATTTTATTTAAAAAAAAAAAATTGCTTACAAAGCAAACTATAACGAAATCCGTCCAGTGGACGAAGCAGATGGAGGATTTTTGGATCCAAGGGAGTTAATAATTATTTAGCCGTTGATCACTTTTTCGATCTTTGCCTTTCCTTTTTCTCTTGTTTCTTTTGTAATTGACAATATACATATAATAGTTTGTAATGTGAACAACCAAGACGAACCAATAGTTTGTACTATCTTCTCAGACTGCCAAATTTTGTATGTGTTTTTTTTTTAGATAGAGAAACGGCTTATCCATGGCATTAAAAAAAAAATTTAAATATGAGAAGAAGCTCTTGCTTCGATCATAGTGTTGTATAATGCATATTTATATACGTTTGTGAGTACGTACATATAACTTTTTACACGAGTTCGTATGAAAGTGGAAAAAAAAAATAAAAATAAAAAAAGAAACCAGAGCAAGTAAAGATATCAATAGCTGTATAAAGTGAATCGTAATCGCGCATGTGCGAAAAGTACTGCTTAACATGAGATTCCAAGAAACGGATGGCAAAGGCCTGGAGCAAGCCGGTACAACCACAACAACGGAATATTAAAAATGCTAAAACGCTACTACTGAACGGAAAAAAAAACAACGCAGCTCCAATCACGATGCATTACAATTATATAGTTCAATTACTGGCAAACTCTTTTAAGGATTTGTTACGAGACGGTGACGAATAGAGTCGTTCCGGGATACAAAATTATATATATATATTATTATAGGGTATAACAGTGGCGCACCCAAGACAGAGGGCCAAAAAAATCTGGCACTCCTCAAAGAGTATATTAATTCCCCAATTACGACTGAAGTAATTAAGAAGCTTTACGAAAACAAAAGAAATGTAATAAATTTGATCGAATTTGCATTGGAAATATTTTGATCCGTTCAACTCGACTCTCTTGAAAATTCAATCCTGTGTGCGCCACCGTGTTGTAATTGCAACGAATATTAGAAAGTTTTAGGGTTAGGGAGGGTGATAAATGTCTCGAGTGACCGATAAATTTTGTTAGGGTTGGGGAAATTTCTTGTGGTTGTTTGTACATCCTTTGGCGTGTTGTACCGGCTAATCCGGCTGATCGGTCACACGTTTCGTCCTTATCTCAGTTAGACGTTTTACACAATCGGAGAGAAATAAATAGGTGCTTCGTAAACAAAGCAAGATAGAATAATAAGAAATAATAAGTATAATATAAAATAAAGAAAAAGAAAGAAAGAGAGAGAGAGAGAGAGATGGGAGAATAATAATAAAAAAAAAGAATCGATTAAGTTTTTTGTAGATAAATGTGTTTGGATTTAATATGAGTCTGTTATTCATTATTATGCCAGTGATTGGGGTTGTGTTTTGATTTGTGGTAGCTATGCTCCGGGCCTTGGCCAGTCAAGCGTTGGGCGAACAAATCAGGAGATGGACTATGTGGAGCTGATGGGTCACGGTGAGCTGCCCTCGATCGACGAAAATCTCAACTTGGACCACTTTAACGGCTTTAGCTTCTCCGAGTTCATACAAACGTACAACGCTAAGCCACAATAGGTATGTCAGGCGCGATAGTATTTTGCTCTTGTTACCTACTTGTGTCGATTAAATGTCTTAACATCACCTTCATCTACTTTTTCAAAAATCGTACGTGCATTAATTCGACGGATGTGATCCGTATGTTTTCAAATTGTTGTAGGGGAGGGATGTAAAAGAACAATAATGGTCTCCAAATGTTATGGTTTTACCCAAGTAGATTTATTCCTTGTTCTCTTGACACAGGCGCGGCATATCCTTTTAATTCTATCGTGTATGTAAGTGCAATATACATATATATATATATATATATAGAAAGAGAAAAAGGAATATTATTCTATTAACTTTTTACAAAACGATCGAATTTTAAAATTGCTGTTTATCTACTAATGTTATTCAGTTGCATATTTTATACGGGTACGCGAAACGTTAAGCATTGCCTTACAGATTTTTTGTCTTTTGTGATTTGTTTAAATAGCAATCGAACCAAAAGGAAATTACCGATTAATTATTGAATGTACTGCTTCAGTTTGTCATCGGCTAATTTTCGAAAATCGTCTTCTTGTCTTCATCCCTGGTAAACTCCGTGACGGTAGTAGACGCATGGACCCTTCCGATCCGATCAACCAAACTTTCAAGATGTTTACAATACTTGTTTGAACATAGTTTGCAGTCAGAACAATTATTTATACGTCGGTACTAATTAATATTTAATTGGTAAAATTAGTACTCAATATTAATACTGATATTAATATTGGTATTAATACTTAATTACCGTTAACGTTAATAGCGTATTAGCGTTAACACTAGTTAATTATATAATTTTGTACGATAAGCTTCGTAACAACGATTTTTTATAAATCGGGTCGGATGGGTTCAATCCAGAAACAACGGACAGGTACTAATCATGAAAGTCTTGGCTGTGAAAGCCTCACGAATCTTTACTAATATTGTATAGTATCTATCGAATTATGGTTCTAGTTTTAAATGCTATATTATAACGCTTTCACGCAATATTTAATCATAGATTCTTCTTTTTCCTTCTTTTCTGTTGTTTCGAGCTTAATAATTTCTACATTTTGTTGAAAGAAAGAAGAGAAGAAACGAATGTTCGATACGAAATGTTATAAATATTAAATGTGATTATAAATACAATAAAAGCACATGGCCAATTGATTTTTATGTCGCGTGGTACGCTATGAAGACTCTGTTTTTACATAAAATAATTGAAATCATTTTAACAGGCGTTATGTGTGTGTATGTACATGTATGTCCCTTTCTTTTTTCTATCAAAGTGTGTTTATTCTGCCGACGGTAACCTAATGAAATGCTCTGTTATCTGAATGCAAAAAAAAAAAAACAAAGAAGCTAAAGCAAATAGTAACGAGTGCTCTAAACATCAGTTGACAATAGAATCGGATGATAAATGTGCAGACAATCATTTCGGTGCAGTCATGTAAATAGCGAAGTTACAAGAGACAAAGCTTTTAATTTAAACGATGGAAAGGGTAGCGAGAATAGAAGAGTTTTTACAGGGTTCGTGCAACGCTAAGGGTAGAAAATGTGTGCGTTACATGATTTGTGTGACCTAACTATGTGCCTTAAGATCTTCGAATCGAGTATGGTTATTCTATTTTTTGAAAAATTCTTACTCAAATTTACATGTATTTTTGGTAGAATCTTCGTTTGAACCTGCGATGGTTTTTAAACATTGTATTTGTCAAGAGCTATCAGAGAATCAAAATTGTATCTAAATTAACGTTTTTAAATACGTTGAACGATATATGTATATTTTCGTGAAATTGAAATTTGATAAAGTTTACGGCTATATGCAATAAATCTAAGCGTTGGAAAGTTTCTATTGTCAATTTAAAAATAGATAACTATTCGTTCCCTCCCCTGTAGTATATCCATCATCGAAATTGATCAATTGTTGCGCATACGTAGAATATCGATGTATCTTAGGCTTTATCCTAAATATTATAGGATTACACTCGTCGTTATCTCTATTATCCTTCTGACATTAATATACTATTATTAGTATAAATGCATATATATATATACGTACGTATGTATGTGTGCGTGTATGTACGGTACGTATTAAGCTGAATTTCTGAAAAGTACGTGTACGTTAATATTGTCTATTGATCTTTTATCAAAGATTAGAGTTTATTTTATTATTGAAAACAATTTTACTGTTTGTAAAAGATAATACGTTATTATTACTCTTATTCATCCTGTACACAGTAATTAACATAATAAGTGTAAAATAAGATTTTGTTCGTACATCGAGGTAACGAATAAAATAACTTTTAATTCAGTTATCGAATCTCTTTAGTGTCGTCATTAGCGTTTTAGTTTCTAAGCTCGACGCAATTACCAATTGTTAAACTACTGTTTGGACACATATACATACGCCAATCGTCCGCAAACAGCTAACTTTTATCGTAACATTTAAGGTAAGGACAAATTTTGACTTATAATCGAAACAACATTCAAAGTCTGCAATCGATTTTAGGGTTTGCAAGTGCATCTACCCGTTCGGACAGTGGACACACGTCCTTCGTGTCCAAGCAATCGCATTCCTCCGGTACACAGGTTTCCTCGTAATGTCCAGGCGCGGGGTAGCTAACTTGATAAATAGTATCGGTGCACATACGATCCGTGGGCGGTTGATATTTGCTTTTAGACGCCCATGGCATATCTTCTTTGCGACTCGGTGTCCACGGTTGATAGGACAATTTACTCACGGTCTCGCATTCAATTTTATCTTGTAATCTAAATAGATACGTGTTTTTGATGGAACGATATGAGTCTCGCCAATCAGAACAGTGCTCGCTTTTTTTATTATACCTGATATATTGAGCGGCAGGTTTGAAGCTACGAACGAATTCGGTCGGTCCTGGTTTCATGTAAGACAATTTTGCGGTCGTTTGATCGTCCATCGGCGTATCAGAGTTTCGAAGATTATTGCACGGGATAACTAGCTCGGGTCGCATCGTCGTTTTCGCGTTAAAGTCAGAACGATTGGTAGTCTCGCTCTGCATCGGACCGTCTCCTATCATCTTTCTCCGACGTGGTATTATCGGTTCTCGTTTCTCGCTTTGAAGCGGCTGATAACTCATCTAAAAAAAGAAAAAAGAAAAACAAAAATACAAGCAGTGAAAGGTACTCGAAAAAATCGGGAATTTGTACGATTGTATCTTCGAAAAACTGAAATATCAACATCGTGTCTTACCGTCACATTTAATAAATATATTAATGATTATGAAGTTACAATCGAAAGGTTTTGCATTTCACTACAAGTCCCTGGGAAGAAGAGCGTAAAACGATTAATTATTGTTGCGGATATCGCGTTTACTTTGCTCGTCGTGTCCCCTGATATTTTGCCATCGGGTTTGGAAATATTGTTAAACGGAAGGAATGGTACCACGCGTTCGATACCGTCCGATTCTAAATAGCTCTCTTTGTAAATGGTTTTTCCCTCGAACTGACCGCTGCAAGGAAGTATACAAGCGGCGCCGATAGGTCGAATAGGTTTTTCCATGCTCGATTTCTCGTTTTTCAGGTAGCTCTCGGAATAAGTTGTCTTCGCGCACATCGCAACATCTGGAGGGCTTTAAAAGTTTTTGTTAAATCGGCTGAATAGAGGTCGCTAATTGACCCATTGATTTCTCAGTGCTTTAAAAAATAGCTACCATGGTACTAAAAATAGTACCATCTATTCTATTCACTTGCAGAAGTGTTTACTTAAAACAAATAGACGGAAACAAAATAATTAATGATGCATAAGTAATTTTAAGTTATTAATCGTTTACGACCGACACATATGCATGCATACTTGTAAGTTGGTTTCTGCTTCCATGGATACGTTTCTTTTTCCTCGATACAAACGGGTTGATAACTTAATTTCTGCGTTGTGTCTTGAAGTATCGGTTCGCTGGGTGGACAATAAATTGCCATTGGTTTGAAGTTAATCGTCGGTTCCGTGGGTCCTGGATCCGCATAAGAGAGTCTCGCAGTGGTATACGCGTCCAATTTACCACCGCTCAAACGAATGTTCCCACAGGGTACGATGACTTCTTGCTTTTCCACGTGTTTCCGTGAATAATCGCGCCGAACGGTGGTGACACTGTCCATAGGACCTGATCCAAGCATCGACCTAACACGAGAACGATGGAAAGATCTTATTATTCCAATTTTTCTACCGTTTACTTGTCTCTTTTTTTTGTACGAAATTCTATTTCTAAAGTTGTCCTAACTCTTCTCACCATTTTCCAATGTTGAAATTGCGTTCCATTACGTCAAATAAATGAATAATAATAATGATAAGAAGCATGAAAACGTTACCTTTGTCTGGGCATGATCGGTTTTGCTTTGGGAACATGTCCAATGGGCTTGTAAGTCAATTTGCTAGTCGTTTCATCGGAGAATTTACCCTCGACTTTAGTAAGAGCGGGCGATGGTCGAATCGGACGAGATCTACTTCGACGCAATTCTTCATGATCCACGTTCAAGTACGACAGGTGATACGTGGTATTAGCGTCGATCAGCTTTGAAGGAGGATTATACGTTCGCACAGGTGCGAATGATTTTGCTCGTACTGGCTGTACGTATCTGTTCGTACACTAAATACGAACGAAATTATTGATGGAAGAAAAACGGTGAAAGCGTTGCAGGATCGTCGGATCGAAAAGAAATTGAACGTTACTTTGACGTTGCACGGGCATCTTGATGTTTTGCGATACAGAGGAGGTTCTTTCCTTTTCGTACAGGTCTCTACCAATTCCATGCTGGCGATCTTTTATATATTTGGCATCATTATTATCTGAATAAACGATAGAAATACGCGTTCTCAGTCGATGAAGCTGAATTAAAAAGTTTCGCGGTATAAAATATAATGATACAAAAGAAAAAAAATGCAACTGTAACTATAAGTGTCAACTTTCCCCGTTACATGTTGAGTAAAACGTAAAATTTAATGGCACGTGTGCTTCGAAGTTGGTCCCGAATCGATACGATCGTCAAACAAAAATAAATCCAATAATAATGTCGATGTTATATCGATGATTGTTAATTTATGAATTGAAATTTGTTAAAAATCATAACAAGAACTTTTTCTATCTTGGCCTCTAATTGAAAATTTATTTTGTCATACTTGTCGATTAAAAATTATAATATCACGTAGATTACGCAGAGTGTTTATTTTAAACAATAAGAATATGTCTTTTCGCTATTAGATCACAGTTCATTGTTCTTTTTTTTTCCCTTTTCTTTTTTCAAAGTTCAAAAACGTCTAGCGAAAGTATGTAAATCGATGTGTTCTATCCATTAACACGAATTAATACGAATTAAGACGAATTGTTGGAAGACGTAGAGAACATACAATGCGATTGCGTGATTGCGCGCATCTCGTTAAAGGGATATTGTTATAGGTGTAATTATAAAACACTATTTATATATACATTCATTCGTCGCTTTTCTCACTTTTTCACACGAAGCATATCGAAAAATATTCGTTTAATATTACATATATATTTACTGTATACAGTATAATTATATACTATGATTGATGTTTATATTCAAAATTGGAAGGAAATGTTTTAGACGTAAGAAAAATTAAATGTAACTGTCAATATATCTAGAGGCTGAAGATTAGAAACTTACTAATTGAAAAAAAAAAAAAAAAGAGGAGGTAGCGATGTGTAATAAAGTTAAAAAAGAGAGAGACAAAACAGATAATAATAAGATGATACTTGTATAATGCACCGAATAGTTCTTTTTCGATCGACACACGGGATTAACACCATTCCAAGCATTCAACGATTTTTTTTTCTTTTTTCGTTTTTCTTTTAACACCAAGAGAAGAAAGGACTTTTATTCTGGAAGCGCTGTGTAAACGTATCAGAAAATGAAAATAGTCTTGGTGCTCCATTTCCTTTGGCCCTGTAAACATAGTAATAAAATCAATTTTCACACAGTCTATTATATACATATATATGTATATGTTTTATATGTGAATAAATACTTTTCAACAATCACAGCAGGCATTTGGACCAATTGCACAGGGCTTTTAGCATCTTTTAAAGCTTGTTGCAAGTTTAAGATCTGACCGCGCATGACGCTCATCTGTCTATCAAAGTGATGTCGATCGAAACCTTTGTCTTGCTGTGGAAATCAAACAGGCTTTTAACTCAATTTGCTTAAGTCTCAATCGCCGTACTTTAATCGTTCATTTGCGTAACTTACTTTGAACAATTGATACAAATCATCGCAAAGATCCTGTACAAAATTCTGATCCGAAAGCTGTGGCAACACAAGCTCTCGCGTTACTTCGCTGAATGGTTGTTTCGCTTGACTCAACCATGCCCAGTGATAAGGATAAGCTCGCCAGGAGTCGGGGTGTTTAAAAGGAAAGGCTAAACCATTATCTATAGCGGCAATTTGTACTTCTCCTTGATCTTGTCGATTTTTCCCCGCACCGCTATCGTATTTAATTAGCCAATTATCGTTACCTTCAAAACAGAATACCAGTATTTCTAGCGATCACTATTCCACACAAACTTTTACAAAAATCTTAATGAATTAAATACCTCTGTCTGTGTTTCTAATTATGTAGTCCAAAATGACCAAGCGTTCGAACTGAAGTTGAAAATCCCTGCTAAGTTGCGGTGATAATGCTTCGCTTTCCCATCGTCTTAACCAGTAATCGGCATCTTTGTAACCATCTACAAACACTTGAAAAGAACCAACTTTTGGTGGTAAACCGATACGATTGAAATGGGATCCCACCGTAGGAAACTGATCCATGATAGCTTGTTTCATGCGGGCTTTCTGACGGTCTAATCGTGGGTAGTTAAATGTTTTACTGACCAACTTGACCACCCTAGTGTTCGGTACTACACCCAGACCTAATTTCCGGTCAACTAAACTTGCACCCGCTTCGCTGAGGTATCCCTGATTTGGGATTAAACAACTTCGGCCGAAACAACAAGGGCAGCAAAGCTTGTGCATCCATTTTGTCCATTTTGGATTTAACCTTCCGTAAGGTTCTTCATCTTTTGGTTTAAAAACGCCTATTATTTTCTGCGAAACAAAGTGCTAAATTATTATTATTATTATTATTATTATTATTATTATTATTATTATTATATGACGATGCAAAAGTAAATTTTTTCATATATACATTTTTCAAACTATATTAAATTTTCAATAAAAATGAAAAGAGTTATACCTTACCCCTTGAAGATTTTTTACAAAATAACTGCCGCTAGAACCTTGATATATCCTTTCGGGAAAGATTCCATTATCTATCGCGCATTCAGCCTGCCATACTAATTCAGAAAATTGTGGATCATCTGAAAAATAACGCAATAGATAACGAGTAGTTGATACAAGCAAACAATTTAAGTAACAACATGAAAATTAAAGTATATATGTCAATCTTTTAACGTACCAGGAAAACGATTGAAAGTAACATCGAATTCCAGACGACCAAGGAGAGGCTGGCTCTCCCGGTCAATTCCAGGGGAATCAATGGTTATGGTTTGTTCGTTGCTTAAGTTGGGAACAAACTCAACGTCTGGTATTAATTCTGAACACTCGTTGTTTACTGGTAAACAATTATTAGACGTAGTCGAGAGATCAACCAATGCATCAGTTTCCACCAAAGCAGAAGTATTAGTATTGTTCTGGCTGTGATATTCCCGATAAGGCACGTGCAATTGCCGTTGTTCGGAGTCACTCATCACAAACAAGTCTGCTACTTAATTGGTAAATACCTTTACCAATCGGCTGTACAAAAGATTGTTTTTGTAAATTATTCTAATATCCCCATAGTCCTCCTATCACACCTGTCAATGAGTCGTACGATTGAATTCGTGTCTCGCAAGTATTTTTATCATTATAAAGTTCGATATAATCATTGCGTCATTAAACCAGTTCTGACATTTATCCTACGATTATTAATTCATGAGAACATTAATAGGATACCGGAATATGTTTATAGCACTGTTTAACCAATTAATAGAACTACAATTCGTCATTCCAGCAGACGATATCAGCTGATAGGATTAACGCCATACTTAATGTCTGTTTCATACGCCCGTATGCTTTTATATATATATATGCAATTGTATTTTTCCATTTATTTCAAAAATGTATTTTCAGGTATATACATAATACGTATTTATTTCATATATTATTACTATTTTCATCAAAACACACCTGATGATGCATGTATATAATAAAAAAATACAATTCTCAAGTATACACAATCTTGTGAACATTTATAATACTTGTATGTATGTATGTATGTATGTTCATACAAACCTAATATATAAAAGTATAATTTTAATTAGTATAAATTTAGTATACATTATATTATACTAAAAATTGTAAAAGCATTTAGCATAGAAATTATACGTAAAATGAATGTAACCAATCAGCACGAAGAACATTCGAAACACTTGACAAGAATGAAAATTTTAAGAAAGATAACGTTATGGCAATCGGGATAGTGCGGGATAGGCAATAAACATATCGCGGTCGTGCTGAGTCGTGCGTGATACCCGTACCAGCGTACATACACATACGTTGGCCGTTTCATACAATTAGCTATATTAGTTACGGGTTCCCTTGAACCTTATTCGATTATTAATTTATTTTTCATCATTCGTTTCGTGATGTACCTTTCGCGCGATTATTTAAGTAGTTTTCATAATTTAATTATTGAATCGTACCTTCTGTGGAACTTCTTACCTTTGTTACTTTTCATCTATCAACTAATTTGTCACGATCAAATAATTTATATTTCTTGTACTTCAACGTAACGATAAATTAAATTGACTTATTTATTTATTTATTTATTATATTCAAATATTAATGTAAATATTTATTTATATACGTATATGAAATTAAGTATACTTAAAAGAAAAAGGAAATTTTAAATCTAATTCGCTCAGAAATTAAAAATCAATTTTGCAATTAATGCATTCTGTAAAGAGCAACATGTTTTTCGTATGTGTAACTGTTGGCCTTGTTCTGTTGGCCTCAAAATACCGCAAAAATGTATTTCAAAGTGTTAAACATCTTTGTCAAAGTATAAGGAACAAGGGTCGTGGCCAGAGCGATCAGAAGAAAGAACTTAAAATTACATTAGATAAAATTATTTTAGCAGACACCCCAGAGAAATGTGATTACGCCATTCAGCGTATTCGCTGGTAAGTTCTTAGTAATGTTATACATTTTGTAAACTATGTATTATATTAGATACATAGTGTTACTATATTTACATTTTTTTCTATGTTCTGGATCTGGCTTAGAACTTATGTAAATGCTTGGAACATCAGTTGTGTTTATGTTTTTTTCTTTTCCAATAGGTATTAAATTAATATTTGTATAATATTCCTTTAGTTAAGCAATTTTTATATTAAAACTAATAATATAAAAAATACAAAGTGGTACTTGTACATTCAAATTCTGTATGTATTTCTGTTGTATATTTCAAAATAAATATTTTTCATGTCAAAGCGACTTATCTAATGGTGTATTGGGTTTTGATTGTGAATGGGCTAACGAAGGACCTGTTTCTCTGCTCCAACTTGCCACATTTAACGGAGTATGCGGTCTTTTTCGCATCGGTAAAATTGGGTATATACCATATAAGTTAAAGGTAAGTAATTTTAATAAATATACATTTAAATACATAGGATATTATGTAAATTTAAAACAATGAATATTTTTCTAGGAATTATTAGCCAGTAAACGTATTCTTAAAGTTGGAGTTGCTTCGTACGAAGATGGACAAAAAATAATATCAGATTATGGGTGTAAAGTGTGTGGTACGCTCGATTTGAGAACATTGGCGGAACGAGTAAATTTGCCCAGTCCAAAAAGTTTAGCTGCAATGAGTTTACAATACTTGGGTTTAGAAATGGATAAATTAATAGAAGTAAGGTGTAGCGATTGGAATGCTGGCACCCTTACCGACGAACAAGTAGCATACGCTGCTTGCGATGCAATTGCGTCTGTTCTTATTTATGACCAGGTGAGAGGAAACATACATAGTATTGTAGGCATCGTGGAAAAAAGTGGACGTTACTCTCCATGAATCGAACCGGGGAACCGCGGAGTCGTAACCGGCCACCCTACTTCCTAGACCAAACACCATTCGACTCTCCTCTATTTCTCCACGATGCCTCTTATGTCTTGGGTATGGAGGTTCCGATCCTACAGTACATTTACAGTCGTTTCTTTGTAATGAAAGAAATTATTTACTTCGCAGATCGTGCAAAGGATAAAAGAAAAGTGTTCTTTATGGCAAAATTTTGTGAATTATATTAAAAATGTGTATAATAAAAATGTAAATATGCAGTTTCATTGTTTACCAAGTGGCGTAATCGATACGAGGTAATAAGGGGTTTTTTGTAAATTAAAAGCTTTTTCTAATCACCGTTCGATACATCGAACATTATTTATACATATTTTGTTGTTTAAGGTTCAAGGCTCAGCATACGCACACAAATGTTAATCAGAAAACTTCTAAATATAGCAATCTTCAAAAGGATTATTTGAAATCGAACAATAATATTATACGTACAAGTAACATACCTATTAGAAATAAACCATTATACCACAACTGTTATTTACAAGCTCCAGATGGAGACATATTGTGTACCTGTGATCGTAAAAAAGCAGAGTGGTATGTTGCTAAAGAATTAGGAACTATAATTGAAAAAGAACCCTTTACCGTGAGGTTAAACTTTGAACCCTCTGGACGTGCTTTGGGCGAGGTTGGACAGTATTATACGCAAGTTAAACTTAATCGATGTGTAGTATGCGGTAATTCGGAGAAATTTATTCGAAAAAATGTTGTGCCTCGAGAATACCGTAAATACTTTCCAGGTGAGGTGTTAATTAAAAAAACGTATTCTCCCTATATAATACAACATTAATAACATTATAAATCTTGTTCAGTGGTGATGAAGGCTCATCAATCGCACGATATATTATTGTTGTGTCCAGCGTGCCATGAAACAAGTAATTGTCATGACCTGCAATTAAGAAAAAATCTGGCAGATATGTGTGATGCACCTTTGGCTGGTCCATTAACCCACACACGTAATAAATATGTAAATAATTGGAGGAAATTACATTCGGCTGTAAAAGCCCTAAAAGAAAGTACAACTTTACCTGATGTACGACGTAAAGAATTAGAACATTATGTTCTGAAATGCACAAATCAGCAACAAGTAACACCTGCTCTTCTTGATGTTTTAAGTAAAGAGTTAAAAAACGCTGTATCAGTACCTAGCTACGAACAGACTAAATGTCAACCTCATGGTTTAAAGGTATTTCTTTAATGAATCGCATAAATGAGATATTTTATGAAATAATGTTAAACATGTTTCTAAATATTTGCTTTTTAGGTGGTTCAATATTTTCAAAGGAGGGAAGGGGGATTAGTAGAATTGGAACGTATGTGGAGAGAACATTTTCTTCTGACTATGAAGCCAAAATACTTGCCAAATCTGTGGTCTGTACGCCACAATCACGAGAGATTGACTATTCGTCAGTCACAAAATAGAATTGAACCAGAAGATGTAAAAGTGGCTGGTTTGGCATACTGAATTTTAATTATTATGTACCTAGAAGGACTCGTATAAGAGCGAGTACTTATATCGAAAGACTGTTAACAATCTGTATCTCATAATGCATATATATTTATATACATACAATTCACAGGTATATGTATATATTATTCTTATACATATATACATACATATACACAATGTAAACACATGCAGAAGACCTTTGTTTTCATTTGTGAAATTGTTTGCAAGCACTGTAATTTATAAAAAGACAAAGACTCATAAAATATGTATTTCAAATAAGATTTGTTTCCCTTTATTTCATTATTTTAACCAATAACAAAACAAAATACAGTTCTGACAATCTTGCTGATTGTATATTTCATACTACTTATTTCTGATGAAAGTATCTCATTAGATGCATATATATATATATACAAGGTATAGAAATGTAATTAAGTTAAGCCTATATAAAAATTTATTAGAGTTATTTAAAAGCTTCTTGCGTGGAATTTGCTTTTGGCGGAGGAACATTTGTATTCTTTAGTTCTTCATCTATACGTTCTTTAGCACGAACAATTTTTGATTGAATATAAAAAGAACCACCTTTCGATCTGTCGTTAACTTCCATAAGATATTTGTAGTTACGTTCAATAGTTTCTACCTGATCGACTTTTTCAACATTTAAAATTTGTAGTGCTTCTTCTAGAGAAATTCCTGTCTTGTAATTGGCTGCCACGTGTTGTGTACCTCGTGCTCCACCACCAGTTTTACGTGCAGCTGCTTGGCTAGCCGCAATTTCTTGTCGTAATGCTCGTGCAAATGCTTTCACCACGACTTGCGTACCCATTACAATTATTTGTATCAGGTGTTTCGCCATAACCTCTTTGTTCAAATTGAAAATACTTATAAAAATAGTTTTCAATATACTATTTTCTTCGCTTCAACTTTTAAAAGATCGTTTTTCCGATAAATTTCGTTTTCTATATCATTCAAATAATGACACTACCGACCTTAAATTTTACAAAGGTCTTTTTTTATATAACGTGCTTCTTACACGTTTCAAACTTATGTTGCACCATTGCCGAACGCGCTTATTATGTATCTATATTTTATTGTGCATATTATGTACATACGTATATCCTTGGTAAAAAAAAAGATATAGACATATAATGCTTGAAATACTTACATGATATAACGTGAGTTTATTTATTAAGAATTTAAAAACGTTGCACAGATTTGTTTATATTTTGTTAAAACTGATAATCATACATGTACAATATGTATAGAAAATGTCGGTGTATACATGTATATGTAAAATTATGGTAATTTGTTAAAAAAGTTAACTAACGGACGTATTTGATTATAATTTATATGCTGCCAATTAAATATAGATTACGTTGTTATAGGCTTATTTCTTTGTTCTTAAAACCGTGATAGGTTAGGGGTAATAAAAGAGGGATAACTTCAAATTCACAAAATTTCTTTATAACTATTCATTGATACTTTACTTAAAAAGTTATTGGTATAACGATTCGTACTTTTGTTAATAAATAACTTTATTTACACTCTGTTGGTCAACTTTAATACGAAGTGAGATAGAATCTGTTTCTAAACTTTTTCTTAAATTAAAGTAAAAACATTCATTATTCTATTGATGCAATTTGAACGTCCGACACATATACTCAGTCAGGTATCGGTAGTGTATTGAAGTATTTCAATGCATTTACTGCAGAAGAAAGTACTAGGTTGTAAACAGGATGAATTATTTCCACCAAATTTATATTAGATGGTCCGATGATTACTTGTCTTGGAGAATTTTGGGCAACCGACAACCCGCTAAGTGCATAGCATGTGTGATATATATCTCGAATTCTGAAATAAATCAATGAAAATTATCGAGTTGTTCTCGTACATCATCGCACAATATGATATTTCATACTTTTCAGGTTTATCCAAAAGACCGCCATGGGGATGTTGACAGCAAATTAATAAATACTCTTGTAAGGCCTCTTGATTGAACAACCAATAATCAGATTTAAATGTTTTCTCTTCTTTTGCTAAAATCGCATGAATCAGTGGGAAAGCTCCGCCTTGCCAAAATGAATAGCAACCATCTACTAATTTGTTAGTACGTCCTTGAAATCCACCTTCCAAACGCATTTGTTTGTTTACTATCCATCTCTGAAAATAGTACAAATGGTACTATACAAGTAAACATTTTTAATGTATGATACGTATAATATACGATATCAAATGTACCAATAATGATTTTAAAGAACAGAAGTGAGTTTTTCCAAGAAGCACAAGTGCTGCTAACGCACAGAATGCATATCCTCCGTGGGCTTCCATACCGGGACATCCTCCAAAACCACCTTCCCAAGTTTGACATTTAGCTATCCAATTTTCAGTTCCTTTGAATATTTCAGGAGTGTATACGTTTGTTAATTTTGCTACAGCAAGCGCGCAATACACTCCCCTTATGTCCACTTCTCCGTCTACGTGCATGCTAAACGAACCATCTTCTCCTCGCAAAGATGATAAAAACTGTTTAAGCCCTTTCCTAAAATCAGCACGTATACAATATTAACATAAACAATTTTTCCATTTAAAGATCTGAACTAACTTTAGTTTCACTGCTTATTGCCATCTGTGTCATAAATATACCTATCGATTGCTTGATACGCCGGAGGAGTACCAATGATACATAAAGCATTTATCGCCGCGTACGTAGGAGCTAAATGAGGATGTTGCCCAGGACCTCCTCCGAATCCTCCTTCCGGTGACTGACATTTGATTAAAAAGCTAATAATTTTAGATGATTCGTCAAGATCCAAACGTTCACCCAAAATCTGAAGAGAATGTAAAATCCAATAACATAGCCATGGTCTGCTGCAATCTAAACACTGAAAAGTGGATAGTATACATGTATGAAAGAAAAACCAAAAAGTTTCTAAATCTAATAAGAAAAATTGATCGTTATACCTCGTACGCTTCGTTAAGATGCGTCAAAGATTTTTTTAATAATCCAATATGTTTTTGTCTTGTTAAAATTGGTTCGTTATTTAATTTGTACAATTTAAGTACGTCATTCTCTACACGATTCTGTGAACAAAATACTCGGAAATATTAAGAAAAAGTCAAATAACAGGTCTATACAGGTTACTTGTCTTCGTAAATATTAAAAAGCATACCTGTTTCAGCGATGTTGCGGTTGGATGATTTTCTTCATCTTGTTTTTGTTCCAGTATTTCGGCATAACTTCTAACGCGTGGTTCGTCGAGTTCATTATACATCGAATTCCACATAATCTATTGAACATACGATTTGTTATGTTAACGATTGAAAGAAAGAAATTTAAATTGCGATATATGCTAAAAAAAAAATTGGGAAAACGACAAAAGAAACAGTTTCTTTTGTCACCTCTTTATACGATCAAATTCCGCTTCATGACGAAAGCTTGTATTTGAAACATTTAAAATGAAATTTTATAGCGTTACTGTAATCATATCACTTTCAATATCGTTGTGCATGTAATAATTACTTGAAGGTTATGAGGTGTCTTCTGGATATTTAATTATGTAAAACTTGCATCAAGTATAGAAATTATTAAAATACGAGGGGTAAACTTTAGTTATTTAGCTCGTCGTGCGATGGTGCGTTTCGTGTTTCATCTTTAGTTTCACTAACCTTTCTTGGATGATTGCATTATTTGTGACTTTGCTTTCAGAAAGCAAAATCAAAGTTTGAAAAATATTTTTACGAGAAAATGATTATAAGCTTAATAATTATCTTGTAGGATTAAATTTTAATAAATATTATAATTTAACAATGTATATTCAGGTAGACGATAACTTTGTGACGAAAAACTTTAGAATTTACACGTTTTATGGTGAAAAGGTTTGTTTTTGTTGGAACGAGGATAAGCTCGTAATATTTCCGTATAAGAACGATAATTTCAAGCCAATTGAAATTTTGACGGCCCCGGCCCCGATAAGAAGTATACAATGTTACAGTGGTCGAATATTTTTAATTTGCATTCCACAAGGTGTTTATAAACTTTCAAGAGATCTACAATTTGCCGTTTTAAGTAAAAGCGCAATCGGAATGGGCACTTTATTTTATGAAGTACTGACACCAAGAAATAAATATCTGTATTTGGATGATAAACACAAAATGAAAAATAAAATATTGTTTCAACTGTCATCCGAAGAGAGCAGTTCAAACAAGTTATGCATTTATCCGTTAAATGTGGAAAATACTGTAGAAGAATTTATGAAAGCTTTGATAGGTAACGATTCAAACGTAGAAAGTTTATGCATAATTGGAGAGGAAAGGAAACTTTTAACATTAATCAATGAAACTGTTAAAATAATATATACCAGTGTTTGTTCTATTAGCGATATAATTCCTATACAAAAAGACTCAAAAGTTGGCGGATTGTGTCTTCTTGTTGACACCGATGTTATTGTTATAATGCATTCAAAAAATAATATGCTTGTTTTTGAAAACATTTGTTTAGGAACAAAGATACAAACTATTTGTACCGGTTTTAGTCAATTATTTAAAGACGCATTATGGATCGTTTATTCGGATGAATCTAAATTATATTATGCGAAAAAAGAATTATCAACCGACAATATAAAACGTATGAAAGTTCAAGATAAATGTTTCAATTGTTTACAATATTTTGATTCCGAAATAATCCTGGGTCTGACTACGAATAAACAATTGGTAGAGTTTTCGATAGATTCTATAGAGAGGACGCTATCGTTAGAGAATGACAATTTTATTGACCTTCATCCTGATATGTTAAAAAGTACAAAACTTATAATGGACAAAATTTATAAAGGAACTCAAGAGCTATGTACTTTGAATGAGATATTAGTAGCCGAAGAGGATGAATTAAAAAGAATAAACTTATACTCTCATAAACAAAAGATGCGATTTTATCTAAAAATGTTAGTACAAAGGATAGCTAATCAATTGTTTTTATCTATAAATTTTCATGATATACTGCCAAAAAATAGTTGGGTCGTTCTGAATGTGAAATTAGATTGTGAAAACATGTTTTATATGAAAAAAGTAATAGATCAAGAGTGTATAATCGATGTTCGCATACCCGAAGAAAAAACAGTAAATTTCTCTCAGATTACAATAGATTTGATTGCTTTGAAAGATAAAAACTATCCTTGGTGTCTTATAAAAGATTACGTAATTAATCCCCGTTCCGAGAAGAATAAGAAAAAAAGAACAAGATCGGGTAAGACTGATTTTATAAATTCCAGAATTACCATGCTTCAAAATTTAATACAACAAGGAAACGTTGACATAAGAAAATTATCTGAAATTAAAAAACGTTTAAGGAAAGAATTTAACGACCTGTAAATTATAAGAATATAAAAAAACAGGTAATTCGACGTGCGTAAACATTTTAACTCTTTACTGGCCGATAGATAAACGCAGATGTACGTAATAATAGAAAAATATCATTGAAATATTTTGTACCAATGTTTTTTCTAAGTATATTTTTTTATAATCGGCCGGATTGTATTAGAAACAAATTTTGCTCCTGTCACAAAATACATAATATATTGTACGTATATATAAAATTGTTGTGTTGTTTTTTAATTTATTTTCTACCGTTCAAGCCGACAGATATTAGCAAATTAAAATAATAATTCTAAATAATTTCGATTTCTTTAATGTTGTTTTATTAATTTATATATATGTCATACTCTTTCCGAGTTAGGTACTTCAACGATGCTACCTATGCTACAGCCGGAATTCTTTTGCGAACGTTCAGTTGAGTTCTTCAATTTAGTAGGAGATCTAAATCTCCCTAATCGAGTTTGAAATGCTTCCAACGATTTTGGACTCTTTTTGTTGGACGCTACCTGTTCCACGCTTTTCGAGTTGCTATCGATTCCTCGTTTCCACAGTTTCGCAAAACAGACTCGAAAGTTTTCAGAGAAGACACCATAAAGAAGGGGATTGACTATGGTATTTAACTGAGCGACGGTCAGGGTCCAAATGAAATGATGCGATTTCAAGAAGAAATTCGTATCTTCGTTAGATCTTTTACCATCTACGTAAATTAACAGCATTACGATAATGATTGGAAGCCACATGACAAGTACGGCTACCACGTTCAACAGCAATATTCTCACGACTCGAAGGTGTTTGTGCAGTCGTGTTTCTTCGTGTTGAGAGAGACTGCCAGCACGCCCTTTTCGACCCGTTATCGACGTACACGATTGTTTCCTTCCTGTCCAAGGTAATAAGGTTCCTACTACCGATAGCTCGGAGTCTCTTCTACCTGTTGCGCTGCTCTCTGGCCCCTGAATATACATGTATATATATATATATATATATATATATTTATCGTCTTTGTTTAAAAATAGATGGTCGTGATATCGAGAGATTTAATTATTTGCAAAGAATGTGTGGTAAAATGATAATATAAAAATTATTATAAAATGACATTACTTGTGCAACGCATGGAACAGCCCATCTGCTTCGCGTGTCAAGGATTTTCTGAAAGATGCGTTGGTAATGATAAACCAAAAGAGCTATAGGCAGAAGACAAGCCAAGACGATGATCGGTACCGTGTAGCATAACGAAACGTTCACGATTTCGCTTCGTGGGAAAATTAAGGTGCAGATCGTTGAACCATTCGCCAGTTCCTATACCGCGTTAAAGATCATTTGTCATTGTTACAGTGATGTATATCTCCGGCTAGGTAAAAGGTTGTAAGTCAAAATTTTTTATTACTGTCCTACTTCTAGTAATATAAATCAGTTTCGATTCTTTTCCGGCATTATAAGTGCTTCTCTACAAAATTGACTTATACTTTAATATTATTAGATTATTGAACGATGTAAATGAAAATAGGTAGTTGCTATTATCGATCGATAATCATCTACCTTCTGTTTGAACCAAAATGCGACTGGCAGGAAAGCGAGAGCTGCGATAATCCAGGTGATAAGACTAGCCGTTAGAACCTTGACTTTCGTTAAGGTACTTCTGTAGGGTACTATTGCCAGACATCGATGTCTATCCATCGAGATAAAGGTCAGTGTCCATAGAAGCACGAAACCGCAGACAAACTATAAGAAATGAAAACCACGAGTTATAAGTTGCGAAAAATTGCGCACAGATAGGTATACATATACACATCACAAAAAAGAAAACGTGCATTATTATCACAATTTGATAATTTAAATCCGGTATTGCGTGAGCTTTGTTTTTATAATCGCTACAAATTTAATCGGCAACATATTGATACGGTAACGTTTTATTTATAAATCCATCCTTTGTCGCTGATCATGTCCCTGATCCGTGAACGGACAAGGTTTATCGAATGAAATAACTTGCCTTAACGTGTACTAATAACGTTTCGAGCTCGTATGTATTCGAAAACGTTGTTATCCCTTTCGTTACGACTACGATCAACCTTAGTAGAGAATATATTAACATCGGATGAAAGTAATCTGCTAGTAGAGAATCTATTGCTGACACTACGAGTTTTTATTAAAAGAAATAAAAAAGCATTCGGTAGAATAATTCTACCTGGGTGTAAGGTAATAATCTGCAAATAGTTTCCCCGAGGCGCCAGGATTGTGTCAACCTGGTATAAGCAACAGCTGGTATACCAAAAGTGA
Source organism: Stelis phaeoptera (assembly GCA_943735885.1). Lineage (NCBI taxonomy): Eukaryota > Metazoa > Arthropoda > Insecta > Hymenoptera > Megachilidae > Stelis > Stelis phaeoptera. The sequence goes on along the minus strand of OX030942.1, from coordinate 11,776,607 downwards.
ACAACAGATCCGCGGCGGCTAAGTTTACCAAGCACATGTTGGTGGGTGTTTGCAATTCTTTGTAAGTCAGTATACATCCAGCCATTCCTAGGTTGCCGCCAACAGCTAGAACGAAGCTAACAGCCAATACCACCACCTGTGGATAGACACGATTCATTTGTCCTTCCTTCTTCTCCGTTTTAATCGAAAGTAATTCGTCCTCCCTTGCGTTGTTCCAACGATTAGAACAAATATCCTTTCTGACGACGCGACGGTTTGGGCGTTAAGATACGTATTTACTTGAGAGTAAAATTCGCGTAAGAACCCATTGAGAATATTTTTCACGAGTGAATACTATGAGCTGAGAATGATTATCACCAAAGCATATAGTGTGTTGATAATAATGCTCTCGGCAGCATCTCGTATAATATGTTTACTCTCAAATGAACACGTATCGTTAGGATTGTTTAACATTTATCGTGATTGTAAATTAAATGCTTTCAAAATTGTACTTACCTCGACGGTACTAACGCCTTTACGATTCCCAAATTGGCTGTAGTAAGTAAAGTAATATCGCGTTCCCCAATCCTCGTCCTCTCCCCAAATATACGATGAATTCATTTTGTAAGTTTCTCGATTATCGATTACGTAAAAGATAAGCTTGATTCATGTTTCAAATCGGTTAATTATAAGTGTTACTCTTTTATCCTATTTCAAACTTCTTTTTATCTTTCTCCAGAGCATTTAGTCTTTAATCGCCATTATTACCACGATCCGTTCGCGGTTTGTCTACGTCTTAATGTCATCTTGAAGTCGTAAAGAATGTCCCTGGAACAATATTTCGTATAATTTTAAATGGGTTTTATTGACGCTATCCGTATATGGTGTATCCGGTTGATAGGACTTATCGGATCCGTAACAAGCAAATTACTTGAGGCAATTTAACTACCGAACAAACAAGTTGCAATCTATTTGGGTTCAACTATGATCGAGGTTCGTATCGTACCATCGGATTTTAATTCTTGTTAAAATCGTACCTACCGATTGCTAACTGATACAAACAGATATTTGGAAAAACGACGAAACGATTCATTTCTAGCATTGAATAAATTGAATGATTCTATCGTAAATTCGAAATCGTGCGAACACATAATTTAAATATATCGAGCAAATCGTGAAGAAGAACGTGATAGAGAGGACGAGGGATCGATAAGTTTTCTTTATGCACTCCGATATTTCTAAACGGGGTAGGATAAAGAACTTAATGACCAAAGGGAGTGGCTTTTACCTTTTGAACGAGGAAAATTCTCGTTCGCTTCTTGGAAATACCTTGCCGTTCGGTATTTCTCTTAGTTTTGAAGAACTTTCGTTAAAATCTAGATATTTATAAAAGTTATCATTTCATTATTTCAATAAATATTCGTACAAACTTTAATTTAACTTTAGCGTATAATATCGTTTATCTCAATTTTGAATTTTGATATCGATGGATCAAATTCGATCTATTGCTTTCAAAAGATCTATTATTGGATTGATTAATGATTTTATAATTAATTATTTGTTTAGCATTACCTTCGTTTTAATTTATATCTTCTTCGAATAGGAAACGATTTGATTTGAACGATTTCTCGTGTTTGCAAGATGCGCCGTAAGTTCATTATACATTTTATATCTTGAAGTTTGTTTACACCGTGTATTGGATATTCTTCGTATCGTTTTTTTATGCAATTCGTATGTTGATTTCACTTGTGAATGATTTCCCTTGAAATGTCGAACAACAGTTGAAAATGTTCTAAACTGTTGTCAGTAAAGTACACCTACCTCCGAAATGATTGGTTAGTTTCGATTGTTTTGTTACAGTACCAAAACACTTGTCGGATCTGAAATACTAAGTAGCGGTAAACTCTTAAACGTATTTAAATTGTTCTATCCGAAAGAAAGAAAATTAAAAAAAGAAATCAAGGTAGAAAATGTGCAATATTCTATAAGAAATATATTTCTTCTTTTTGTTACAAATGTTTAGAGGAATTATATTACAATTTTAAAAATAACCGTGACGCCTGTAAATGCTACCCGCTAACTGTCTGTACTGAATAACCGTCATCCATCGGGAGGTCTGTGCCGTTTCGTTTATTGCGCACACCGTTCTACGCAGGCAGTTCAAACAGTTGTTAACCACTTGTTTTTACAAACTTTTGCAATATACATACATGTATACGTTGTAATTGTTAAAGGAGTTAATTTTGTACGAGCACTGTACCGGAATCGATCGTTAAAGAAATTTTTTAATTATATTGGTTGTGCAACGAGCGCGAATTGATCGAACCGTAACGTCCACGGCACGTATCACTTCGTTCTTTAAAATTCGATTCCCTTTGTGAATTCTTCGTGAGAATATGAATACTAGGGGGAAACTTGAATGGTCGTAACGTATCGTCAGCAAAGAAAAAAAAAAAAGGGTTCGTTCCAGTCGTAGAGGGTAAGTTTTTGTTACGAGGGGTGCAGCTTGTTTGATATGAATTTGATCGTGTGAAAGAGCTAAAAGGGGATAAGCGATGGCGATGATTTTTTTACTTTATACACGCTTATTGTTTAAATTCGATTCAAGATACACGCAAATAAATGAAAACGAAATCGTATCTTTATTTCGTGAATATAGTAATATAATATTGATAAATATTTGGCTCTGTTATTTTCACGAATATACATACACTTTCACCGATATACCTCGACCTTATGATAGTAAGTACAATGTAGAATTAATATATGTATGTATAATGTTATTAAGGTATGTGCAATAATTTCGTCGTCGCATACACCGATACAGAGTAAGTATTGGTTTTCTATTATTTTGCGCTTGATTCGAGAAACTCTTTGATTTTAAATCACAATTTCGATCAGATTTACTATAACCAACGTATTGGTATATTGATAAGCAGTGTACACTTATTGTATTTAATTATAGGCACGCTATAACATGACCTTAGTCATCTAAAAGATAGTAATGGCAATGCGAAAATGGTTTTTTTTTACAGGTTTCGTAACAAGATACAATCTTCATTGTAAAGAATAACAGAAAATCGTTAAAAGTGTAAATACATTATTAATAATATCCATGGTTAAAAACAAAAAAAAAAAAACCCTATAAATATAAATAAGTTGCAACAAGTATTTTACACTGCTATTAAAACAATGCAAGTAAGTAACTAAGCAAAGCGTAAAAATGTTACGTGTAACGTTAGGTAAAAATTGATATTAAAAAGTTAAACAACAGAAAAGATAAACGATATGTATATAAGAGTAATAAAATAAATGCTATAAATATACGATGTACATCTATTATGTGTGTCTACTTAATTACACTATAAGGATAAACGTCATTTTAAATATTGTAACATTAACTCTGCAACATAAAATATGTTAATATGAATAATATATATTTTAAAGCTATATTAATATACTTTGTATTTACGAAAACACTTCACAAAAACTGTCCGAAACACGCAAACATGTACGTTTACATAAAATTGTTAAAACAATAAATATATATATGTATATATTCATATAAAAAATAAAATTTGAACGACTCTGTACATTTTACGTTAACTCTAATGCTGATATTCGTTTGCAGAAGATAAACACGCGAACGTACAATTTAAAAATGTTAAAATTCTATTTTTTTTTTGTTTGTTGAATTCTCAAATAAGCAACGCATCCAATGTTTAACGTTATTCTTCCCAACGAAATTAACGAAAACAAGCATTGAAACAACACATAGCAAGTACAAAAAAATATGGCAGTAACAGTTTAGCTATTAAGTTTGAAGAACAACAAACGGTAAGCCGTGATGATTTAAAAGAACTATAGATTTTACTAAATCCTATACGATAAACTTGTTCTATGTAATTGATTCTCATAAAAAAAAAAAAAAAAAAAAAATCCGTCGATAGGTTCCTTGTATATTATCTCGTTACATTACAGATTTAACAGCTTATTACATAAATTATTATTTCCTCTTTGTTAGGGATCCTTTGAGAAATTTCGGAAGATGTATTATCGATAGAATTATTTCGAACTTAAGATATGTACCCACATTGATCATCAGGTTATCTTGATAATTCATAATCTCCTACGGTTTAAACGAGTAATACCAACGATTAGAAATGTAAAAGCACGCGCTAGGCTGTTATTAAAATATCGAACTTCTTGAAATTCACTATTTCTTTACAGTGTTTACAGGGGGTGATGGTACCGGTGTATATTTATCACTTAACATTCTTGTTCAAAATATTATTTTTATGTTACATACGTAATGAGTATCATGCATTCTACGAATACCCTTAACCTTACTTTAGGTTAAAAATAATTAAACTGTTTGTGAGTTATTGCACTGTAATGTAAACGAACTGAAATCAATGTATACATATAATGAATCGAATATGAAAATAATAAATTTCGTGCAGTATTAAAATACGTTTTGTCGTGTAGACGATTAAACACATTTCTATAATTCTTTTTTTCTTTCTTTTCCTTTTAAGGCACTGAATAAAAACGTAAGCGATTATTGTAATTACATACTGACAAATTTTGTTATCGTTCATTATAAATGTGCGAACGATTTGTAACTTCTATGTACACTATTCACAATTAGGTAAGAAATATGATCAACGTACAAGTGACGAAAAAGAACTATTTTAAAAACCCCTGTATTATGAGAATATTTTTAAACGATGTATTCAAACGTTCTCTTAGCAACGGTTTTCTGAATTTGTACTCTCTTCTATTACGTGTTAATATTTTCACGGTCAAATATATTATTAAACAAACCTTTTTAATGCAACTGTCTAGGAATTTGACGAAATCTAAACAAGGCATGAATTATTTTTCTGTTTTCTATATAATATTTTAGCTACAACAATACGATACCCTTTGAATCTTTCCAAAATTTACAATATTCTTCAAGATGTAATCATAATAACATGAGAAATGTTAATCTATGATCGTTAGGAAATGTCATGTAAACGTGAATTTCATCGTCAAAAATGAAATTGCACATTACAAAGGTTCCATCCTAAATGAAAATATGCGGTAAAATGATATTTACAAATGTTCAAGAGAAATTATTAAACGAACATGTGCATTTCGTGGCAAACGGTAAAAAATGATTTTTTCTATTACGATGAGAATATACTTTTTTCAGTTACGCGTTTCGTTTTTTCTTCTTCTTCTCTTTTCAAGAAATAAAACATTTGTTAGCTTAAAAATAGGTCTGAACTTCGGTTACGTATCGAACTATTTACGTAGATTGTATGAATTGAACATGTATAAATGTTTGAAATTTTGGCAAATTTCCCTGAGCGTACTAATTTTACAGAACTAGAATATCGTGGATAGTCTTTGAGCCAACCATTCAAAACATAAAATAACTCAACATCGGCTATCAATTTGTTTTGTGATAAATATTTAAGTAATTTGTTAAGTACCTAATGCCATCATAGCATTCTATGTCATAGAGGTTTTTCCTGCTCTTCGTTGTTTAATACCTGCATTGTCAACAACGTCGACGCGTTCGAACATCGTCGACTAATCTTCAAGCGTTAAGAATCTTCTTGCTGAGGCAGGAGATTCGTTCTTTCTTCCTCTTCGATTAACTTCTTTGCTGATATGATTTTATTTATTTCTTGGCGACCAAGAATTTCGGAATTTAAATCTAAGCTGGTTTGTCCTTGATACGGACTCGTGACTGATGCCTAAAACATAATCAGAAAATTATTATTTTTCTATTATATTTGTAATATAGTAATGAAACGTTAATAGAAAAAAAAAGAAAAAAAAAAAAAAAAAAAAGAAAAATAACCTTCATTGGCGAATGTTTTAGTTTGCCATTATGATCGCTGTACGATGAAATGAACTTTGAATGTGTAACTGGACTAGCACTAACTGGAGCGGGCGAAGTTGGAGCAGTAGCACTATAAATGGGTGATTGCACGCTGTCCTTTTCTTTCTCTTTTTTACTTTCCTTCTCTTTGTCGATTGGTAGTACTGGAGATTCTGGTACGCTACGATCATCCTCGTCCAAAGAATGTAATAACTAAACAAATTAGAAATATGAACAAAAAAGTTTTCACAGAAATCAAATAATAATTAACTTATACGTTTGTTTATGCAATTAACCTTTTCTATCTCGTCGTCGAATTGTTCCTGACTTCCAGGTATAGGATCTTTGTGGCTTCGTTCCAGAAGAGTAGCTCGTTTCGCAGCCAAATACAAGGATCTTTTAATTTTAACGTAAAACACTTCGGTTACTGCCCGCACCGTATAATCAGGAACAAATGTGTATCGTAACATAGAATCTAGATTGATCGATTGTATGCTGCCTACTGTTTGAGGATTCGCATTGGTGGGAGACTCGGCTGAAAAGAAATTGAACGTATAAAAAAAAAAAAAAAAAAATCTGTGCACTTTGTTAAAACATCCTAAACGCCTAGATAAATATAAAATGCATTATTTTACCGATTCCAACGTTAACGGTGAGTGCTTGAGAACCAAAATAGGTAAACGGTCCACTTTCGAACATCATATTTTCTTTGCCAACCGTAACTTCAACGCGACCCTCTAAGATTAAAACGAAATAATCAACCGCTTTTCCTTGTTGATAAATCACTGCTGTTGGATCGTTTCTTGCCTTTTCGCGCGACTTCACTTTGATATGATAAATAATATCTTGTTTAAGTAAACGGCGTAAAATAGTTTCTGATATTGTATCGGGTTTAAATGCATCTACAGCTGTGGATCATACATTACACTCAGATACATTTTAAGAGCGTTACTAATAGGATTTCTATATAAATCTTATATTTTCTTAAATCAAAACACTTCTTCCTACTTGTAGATAAATATTGAAACATGGCCAATGTCAACTGCGGCGATATATGAATACGTTGATTCTCTTTCTTCTCCGCAAATACAGTGAAATCTTGTATTTTATGTCTATCTTGTCTCCTACGTTTAGTTTTATTATCCGCTGCAACAGCATTACATTAATTGCTTTCAGATACCTCCAAAAATACGTATTTAGTTTTTATTATACTATACAGTTTATTGTGTTAAAGAATCTTACTAAATACGTCGGTTTCATCCATGATCTCGGCTTGAATCAATTCTTCTATAACATCCTCCAATGTTACTAATCCTATTACTTCATAAAATGGGTCTCCTTCGCCTTCGTTATTTACTCTTTGCACGAATGCCATGTGACCTTTATGACCTGTTAAGAGAAATACATGCTTTTATTATACGTTCATTTTTAAGAAATAAATGAAATTATTCTGACTATTAACATTAATTTTAAAGACCAACCTTCTTTGAATTGTTTGAACATAATGTCTAATGTAACATCCTCGAAAATAAAATTGCACGGATTCTGATAAAATTGGCACAAAGTTTTAAGTGGCATATTATCATCTGGATCAACGAAAGCAAGATCTTTAATATAAAGCATTGTAACTATGTTTGTCCTTGTACCTTCGTATACTGGTATACGCGAGAAACCTAATAACGAACGATAATAACTATTATAAACTGTATCAACGTTATTCGATAGAAAGGAAACTTGAGGAAATATTATTTCAGGTACCTGATTTCATGATTTCCGACACGGTTTCAAAATCTAAAATGGCATCATAATTCAACATGTATACATCTTCAATTTTTGTCATTATATCCTTAACAGTTTTCTTTCGCAATTCTAATGCTCCAGCAATAATATTCACTTCATCCTTTTCCAAATCATTATACCCTGTTGTCACCTACAAGTAAACGACATTGGAACAGTTATAATTTTATGTATACTGATTGTCAAGTTTTTAATAATGTTATTAAATAGAACACGCAATAAAAAATATCTGAATATTAATTACATAAGTTACTTTTCCTTGCCTAACGCGTATACGTATATGTATAATATGGTAACACGCGTGGTCTAAATACATTTTAGCGATAAGTTCCGCTTAAATTAGCACAATAAAAGCGTGTAAAGTTATCTTATTTAAGTTTCACAATGATAAGTAATCTAACATATACTCTGTAGAATGTAAAAACTTCAAGCAAACGTCAGTAGATCTATATCTTACCTACACATAATTGAATTTGGATGTCAGTATAATTATCTGCCCTATCCATGCTCATTCTGATAAGATCCATAACGTTAAAAAGTTTAAAAACGAGTTTGATAATGTATACTTCAAATTATAAAATTAAAGAAAACTATATTAATATAGTTTTAAAATAATATAACATCTATTTTTTCTTTCTCACCTTTACAAGTTCTTTCAACCGTTCACGATTATATACATTGCCAATTTCTTCACCAAGAAGAACATCTAGAAGCTTGCTAATAGGGTAACTCAATGGAAATGTTATTATCATGGTTAATTTTGTAACATAAATAGTCTTTGCTCCAATACATAAACCATGTCTACTACAAATAGCCTAAAAAATGTATTATATTATATTTCATCTGTCGTCCATGTTAAATTAAATTTTGTAATCGAAAGAATGAAATGTAGTTTTATAAATGTACGTACTTGTGGTGAAATTTCGCCAAAAATGACGATAGCTAAAGTAGAGCAAATAACAGCGACTAATCCAGAAGTTAGATCATCTAGCAAAATGGTAAACATTGAATTCACCAAGACGTTTGAGAATAAAATTGAACATAACAAGTAATTCCCATGATTTCTAACTGGTTGTATCGTTCTTGCATATTGTTTTTCCTGTAACACACGAACAATTATAGTTATTACTCGTTAAATGATAACGATAGAATTAAACTTATCAAATATAAACCTTTTCTGTGCCAGTATTGCAAAGTATTTTCAATTCGGTTCTATCCATTGCCATTAATCCCAAGTTCAGGCCAGAAAATAAAGCAGAAAAGCTAAGACACATGAGAATAATTACAATAGTAAGCCAAAGCGGTAAGAATTTCTCATATGTGTATATCTGTAAATAAACGTGGGTAATAAATATTCATGCAATAATCTATGATAACACTTAATTTTCTTATAAGCAAAAGGTATCAACTTACGGTATTCCATGATGCGGTACCTTGATGTTTAAAGAACAAAAGATTAGGACCTTCTTTTCCGTATATTGGTTGTTTAACGCACATATAAAATGGTGAACCAAGCGGTAATATAACATCAATAGTAGCAGTATGATTCTTTACATTTTTTACCTATAACAGCCACAAATTTAGAACAAAATACTTATGTTTGCATACGTGTTCCTTCAAATTGTGAAATACATAAAAAATCATAATTTAGAACTCACCAGAAATTCGCTGCTTTTAATTTTGTCACAAACGGTACCCCTATTTGCTGGTACATCCGTGAAAGTAACCAAAGTATCTTCCGTAAAACCAAAACCAAACAATCGTATAACTGCCTTGCTTCCAGCTAATATCTCTGGAATACCATCATCTCTGTAGCTAGGCTCCTTGGCTGATGTCTCTATTCGTAGTCCTTCGACAAACACATCCATATGGACTGGCTCAGTTGATAGAGTTTCGTAATCATCATCAGTATTAGCTAACGAATTGGCACGACGTGAACGAAAATATTTTCTGAGAATAAAAAGCATAATTGGTATAAAGAAAAGATTAAATTAATATTTAACAGATACACTTCATTCTCTAAAAATATACCAAATAACATTCTCATTGTAATCGTTAAATGATTACGAATTAAATGATTCAACAAAAAATGAATCAAAAACATAATGATTCATCCATTCAAATTGATAACTTGTATTCAGTTTTTTTTTTGTTCTTTCGCAATTAAGTTCTTGAATATTAAAATATTTCTAAGTACTTTCAATATATTGCCACGCTGTTTATTTAATAATACATATTTTTATATTTCTATCAGTACATTAAATTGTGATTGTATAAATATATCAATTAATTAAAATTATCTGTATCTCAATATTTGCATACAATAATAAAAAGTATCGAATAAAGGAGGTTTTTTTATAATATTACATTGTAGCGAAGAAATTACGAATGCATAACATGTGTAACTGGAAGATCTTAGAATAAGTTCCTCGTCGTCGATAATGTCGGTACATTCATCCTTTTAAAAATATAGTACCACGTCGTGTGAGAAATATATAGCATTTATAACGAAAAGAAAATTATCTTTTACAGTATTTGGGGGGTAGGAAATTTTCGGGTATCGAACTTACTCTGATCGAATTGGGTGCTTAATAGTTAAATTGCTTCCAAGATTGGTCCATGTTTCGCCGAACCTGCTGACGGTTCTCAGACAGAAATAGATCGTGGTAACCTTAAAATTAGGTACTTTAATAAACTTGTATATCGCATGATTGCCATTCCGCGCGATCCAAATTGCATTCAATTTGTTGTTTGGATCGCAATTGTCGAACGTTGGTGACCAGCGTAACGAAACGTTACTCTCGAGGCCGGTGCCAAGAACTTCTACGAGGTAATCTGAACCAACGGCCAGGTTTTCTCGTGGATGAGATTGTTTAGTGATTAAAGCATTTACTGATTTCACTTTCAGATTATCAAGTACCTTCACTTCTGTAAATGCATTACCGTTTACTAAGTTGAATATCGTAAAAACAATTAACAAAAGAATTGCCGGTGTGCTTGAATGAATAACATGTTGCGCCATCATTGGACAAATGCACTATGACACTATGACAACTTCATACAGTATAGGTAAAAGCACTCCTCGCCTTTTCTCGGTTGCGCTTGCGTGTTGCGATGGAAATTGCATCCCTTCCATTATTTATCTAACATGTTATCATTCCCTCCAATGAGCGTATGATTCAAATTCAGATAAACATTCGCATATCATTTATTAAGTTTACTAATCATCTACATTCTACATATTGAGAACACTAATTCCTCTTATAATGTATTTTAATACTTTTATCCATACGCTAAACGATATAATACATCATTATAAAGCGGTGTGAAGCGGTGTTTCATGTATGTCATGTAGTATGTAGGAAGTAGTTTATATGTAATTCAATTTTTCTGTTTTTTTAAAATGCGCCCAAAAGAAACCAGTATCTTTTTACTGTGTTGTGTTGCTATTTACACATCATTGGTAGATGCAGTAATAATTTAAAGGGAACCGTTCTTTTTGGCGGGAACGAGATCGGCAAATAGTTTATGCGTGTGTGCAATATATAGAAATACATATATACAATCGTCAATGTGTATCATTAGAAATTTTGAAGAATATTGACGCTATTTTAAAGTTGTTCTGTGTTTAGTTTCATTTTATTTGATTTACATAATGCCAATCGGTTAGTATTGTTTAATGTGATATTTTAAGTTATTAAATATCATTTTTGCTTTTATAAGAGGTTATAGTGAAATATTTTGTATATTAAAATTATGTTGAAGATATTTTTTTTTATATGTTTTAGCAACTTCTACTACACATATGAAACAGGAAATAATTAATGTGATTAAAAGATTTAAATTTGAGGAATTGGAATCATCGGTGATGCCAATTTTTCCGGAGATATCATGGGTTAACATAAAATCTGAATTGGTCAAATGTCATAAATCATTTACATCGGCTAATGTAGCACTGTTTATTAAAAAAACCTTAACTGTAAGTTTTCTCATAAAAGTAGACCATAATTATTGAAATGTTTGTGTTTTTACATTTTATATTCTTCCAACAGGAAACAAACTTACTGGAGAAAATCCAGACAGATCGTTTGTTAACGTTGAAATTGCTTGGTAATATATTGTGTGTTCTTATTTTTTTATTTATTTATTTAAAGTCTGAGAATAAAATAATTCATGTGTTTCAGATATAAGCTGGCATAATAAACGAATAACATGGTATGGTTACACATTCACAAGTACTAATAACTCTAAAAAATATCTTATAAATGGAGAAATTCAAGACAGTATGCTAAATTATTTTCATTCTGTAAATTTAAAAGTTACCGTAAAAGTGATTATGCACAGTGGTATTACATATGTGGCATTATTTGAAAGTGGACGGAAAACAAGGAAAAAAAAATATGTTAGCGCTATATATCTTGCTTTATTTATGGGTCAAAAATATTTTTTTTCCACCAGAAGATATATTTCATCAAACATTTTAAATGGAATAGTAAACTGTTTGGGTTATAAAGACCCTAAGAGACTTAAATTAATGGGAAAAGATCTTAGGTCTTTGAGTAGATTATGTTGGAAGAAAGTAGAAGGAGCCTTAAATTGTGATACCATTAATAAAAGTTTGGTGTACAAAGATGCTGCTCCTAATATTAAGTAATATTTGTTTGTTTTGTTTTTGCATTTCCTTTAAAAAATAGAATTAACTTGTTTCTTGACAGAAGAATAATACTTACCATGTTATGTATTTTACGTGTTCTTCAGAAAAACGGGTATAGATTTTACTCAACAAAAGCAACGGAAAAGATACTCAGAAATATGTTTTGGCGATGATCCTCCCACCTTAGAATTGGTTGTATTAAATGGACCAAGTATACCTGTGATACACAAAGACATAAGAAAAGAAATACCAAATGAAAGCATACGTGCGACGTGAGTGGTTTTTATAGAATTATAATATACAATACTTTGATACTATACTGTACGATAACAATTTGGATATATTTCAGATGGGAATTTCGTAGTCACAATATTGTACAATGTTTAACAAAATTAATAGAACGACGTGTACTTGTTACACCTTTGCCTGATTACATATCAAATCTTCTGGTGTTAGGAAGAAATGAAATGACGCTTAAAGCCAATTGACGATCTTGATATATCATAGTGCATAAGATAAAAGTGGTGAATATTTATAATTCAACTAACAAGAAACTTTATATAAAAATTGTATAAAACGATATGATGGTTAAAATATTTATGTACATATTGCAACAATAATGAAGGAATATGGATTTACTTGATATTTCATTAAAAATAAAACAATTTTATTTATAAAAACCAATGTGCAATACGTATATATATATATATAGTATTCTTAGGAGTTTGACTTTTTGTAACTTAGGATTTAGGAAGTTTCTTTGACTTTGTTTTATTACCACAGTATAGAAATTTTCTTGTCACTGTTAAGGAAGCATAAATAAAGTAGAGCTATGTAAAAGACATGAAATCACACATTTTATACTTATGCTTATCATTAGATACCATTATTATAACTATATATATCAAATATATAGATCGAACGATGAATGTATAATGATGTATATGAACGTTATAAAATTCGTTTCTAGATACGAATATTATAAAAATTTATATTTTCAACTGGACATATCATCGTCTATTTCATCGTCTGATGTCAAATCTGGATCATTTGTTTGCGATAAACATTTACTGCAACAGCAAATGAATAAATACAAAGAGCTCAAAGCTTTTTGTCTAGAATATCTACTCCTTTCTAAGTCGCATTCGTCAAGATAACTTATACATATTTCTTCTTCGGGGTGAATATCACGTGTTGCTTTTAAAACTAGTACATTGTTTGAATAAGGGAATTCTACAATTGCGTTTGGCACACAACTGTGATTCACCGCGGATTGAAGAGTATACAAACCAGAACCTTCGTTATTTAAAAAAGAACCAACGGCTGGAAGAAAAAAATAAGTAAATTGTTAAAATAATAAGATTTATTATTTTAATCATAGTTTATATCATCATAGTTTATATCATCATAGATTATATTACCTTCTTCCATGTCATCATAAATTCGATCTATTAATTTATAAATATGAATCCTTTCTTCTGTTGGTAACTCTAAAGCGGATACATTTTTAACCCACCGGCTGAACGAACTGGTTCCAATTCCTTGACCATTTGTACCTACGAGTGCTAATAAACTTCTAAAGCCATCTGGTGTAAACCACTGCAAAAGTAAAGTTTAAATGATCTATTTTATCACATTTTTTTAAATTACATTTATTTCACATACATGCTCTGTAAATTCTGTGTTCAAAGTTTTCTGCATCATTTGTCTGAGTACGTCAATTTGACCAATAAATTTTTCTCCTAACAATTTATGTGCAATTTCATGTGTATCGTTAAATGTACGATGACAAAATTGTGAGAAAATTGAAAGAACATCTTCTTTATTATTGGCTTGATTAACAAGAGCTACCATTCTAGCTAATAACATTACTGTTGCAGATTCAGGTGGATAGTGCATTTGTTTCCATGTTTCGTTTAGTTGAACAAGAGGATGAGATTCATCTTTTTCTCTTGATTGCAAACACAATATACGATGATACCTAGAATGATAAGATTAAGTTGATTTTATACTATATAGTGAAGTTTCAATTATTATGTTAATATTATAGCTTTATAAACAAATTACCTTCCATAAGCTTCATTTTGACATTCGATACTACAATATTTTGTACCACACTCGGAACACTCTGTGATTAAATCTTTATTTGTTTCGCAGCATTCTGAATGGGGCAAAATAATTGTTGGATTCCCAGTTAATCTACGTACATTTTCTTCAGCAGTTTCTAACGGTTTTAAACAATTGTCGCAAGCTAAATATTTATAATCCAAATTCCATGAAAATTGACAGCAGACTACAGGTTTCTCTTCCAAAATTGTGTCTCCATCTTTAAATGAACGAAGGGCAAAAAGACCCTTACCCTATTATAAATTTATAAACATTTTACTTTTATTGATGAATGTTATAAAAAGTAGTTAATACATGTGTATATACTGATACTTGGATGTAATTAAAACTGAATAAAAAGTACTTATATTAATATATAAAATAATCATAGGTGATACAGTTAAATTTTTACCTTTTCATTGTTAATTAATCTAATTTGAAAATCATTAGAATTCATTATAATTTGAGTCTTTAATAAAGATATCACGTTAACAATATATTCTAACCTTTAAATATTCTATAGTTGTCATAATTAAAACCGCGATAATCAAATCACGATCAGTGAAAAATTTCATATATAAAAATATTAATTTCTATGAGAAAGTATATAAAAAATAATGAATAGTTTTATTTGAATTACAAGGTAACACATTTATTTACTCTTTGTTTGATTAGCATATATTTTAATGTAAAGGTGTTATTGACTTGCGGAGTAAATACATATAATACTTCCGTAAAGGCAAGCTTCGGATTGCTTTGGATGTAAATTACTTTATACAAGTTAGTTAGGAATCGTTCGGATTCGTTCGGATTCGTTCGATAGAATACATTTGAAAGAAATTGATCTCATTTTATTAAACCACAGAAAACAATGAACGGAGCGATGGCCATGGTAAGTTAATTTTATCATTGATTTTACGTAAAATATTGAACCAGTAGAAGTAACAAATGATTCGGAACATGATGGCGGTTGCAAAATGCTATAACGTACTTATATACGTTTAATATTCTTTAGAAATTCAATCAAATGTACAACACTTGCTCTCTATGATATTTAATATATTGCTGATATAAGACTGAACAGATACAATTTAATGATATATTTTTCTTGCATAAAATTAGTGAATGAAAGTTCATATCTTTACAGATTCACTTTTAAATATTTTAAATTGATGTCATCAATACTTTTTTATAACTAGCTTTCATTATAAAAAATATCAAATTAAAATCATTTTTTTATGATTTTAGGCACCGGCGACCCAAAATAACGTGGAACCTCCGAACAAAAAGCCTAGAGTTGAAGGTACATTGCTAATATTGCCAAATAAATGTATGCTCCTAATCACTAATAAACCGTACAATTAAGCGTACAACTGGAAAAGACGGTGAACACAGAAGCAACAGCAAGCATAATATATTTCTAAGCAAAGGAAATGATGAAGAAAAACATATATTATTTATTTAGGACAATCAGGTGCTAGCTTTCTATTAAAGTGCTGGCAAGCTATAAGTGTTGAGTGGTCTATTGCAGTTTCAGAATTTATTTTGGTAGGCTAGGGTAATAGGTGATCGTTGGCCCTCAATAAAACTAATGTATGGTTGTCCTTCTGTTCTGAGATGTTACAGCGGAGAGACAGTACAGAATCTGTGGCCTACGACTGAGCTGTGATCATGAGCGTGCGCCAAACAAAGAAAGAGAACGCTACATTCGTTGAACAGAACAAATCAGAGTTTTGCAAACTCCTACTGATACAGCGTCTATTGTCGAGTACCAAATACGATGCGTAATTTAGATAGGTCAGCATTTTAGGGTAGCCTTCTTTCATCCTAATTATAAGCCTCATTCTGCATACAAATTATTTAATAAGAACAACAAAGTCGTTTATTTTATTTTATAAAGTGATCTTGAAAATTATCCGTTTATAGTTTACTTTATTAAAATATTGTAGTTGTGATAGAAGTAGTTACAATAGAAGAGGCTTATAAAGTAGGAGAAGCAATGGCGATGTATATTATCAAATTTATGTATATATATATATATATATATATATATATATATATTATAAATAGGTAAGATATTTTGTTATTAAAGAAGATCTACCTGTTGCAAGAAAGTTATTGCAGCGAGGTGTACAACTTGAGAAAAAAATATCATCACGTTAGATATCTTGCCATTTAGGATCGCCATTGCTGTATAGAACATGTTAGGGTTAATTGCGTGCTAGGTTGGTAAAGGCAAACTGTAAGAAAGTGGCGCAGAAAATGCACTGAGAGTATTCTCCTTTGCTTTGTGCTTACAGATTTGTGCGTCGCCTCAATCTCGGATAGTTTGCGCACAACCGTCATTGCTCAGCCCAGAACACGGTTAGCCGTTAATCAAACGATTGAACAAAGCTAATATTATTAATTCGTGAAATTGCAAAAGTCATAAAAAAGAAAAAGAAACGTTTCAACGTGTTCTGATTTCTGTTTCAGAGACTAGCAGACCAAATTGGTTAAGATCATACGAAACCTAATCTAGTTATTGGTAGTCTGATTATTTTTTTTTTTTTTCTTTTGGGGCTGATAGTGTAAACAGTAATGAAATTTGAATGAAACATATAGGATGCAGTGGTTGCTCTTAAACTTTGATATTATTTTTAAAAAATGATAAAAACTTTTGTCATTATTTCTCTTCGAAGATATATAAAAATTTTGCTTTCAATGGCGTTAGAAAGAAAATAAGAAAGGAATTGATCTCTTTACTTACAATACATGAACAATATATTTGTGTATAAATATACATATAAAAATATGTGTATATATTACCTTATGCTATAAAAATGTAATGTTACTGTTCTTGATTGTTTTAATTTCTTTGAACTTACAGTTTTGAGGATGGTTCTACCTTGGGAACTGCTGCACGACATCGTTCCTTTTATTCATCTTTTTAAATCATTTCTTTCACTTCTTGTACATATTAAGAATTTTTTGTAAAGACTCATGAAAGTTATTCTTACAAGAATTTTACAATATATTTATATAGCAAATATTCAAATGTTTTTGGTAAAATTTAATTATGCATACATTTTGAATGCTATTTAATTCTAATAAGCAGTAAGCATATGAATTAAGGAATCAAATCTGTGTATCGTGTAAACTTACAAGGCGCTTTAGTACTTCTATCATCACAGGAAATAAAGAGTTAAACGGTGTTAAAAAGTGAATAATTTGTATAAAAAATGTAGAGTATGTGATGCTGGAAATACTAAGTACAATTTTTTATTATGTCACACGTTTATCTAATGCTGATTTTTTTCGTAGGAAGTGCATCAGAGTTCTTGCCAGGCCCTATATATGACCTTAATCAAATCGGACAAGTTGTTGCTGGTATATAAAATTATGATATTATTTTGCTTCATAGTTTATCTAATTAACTGTATTAAATAATTTACTACTAATGCATGATGTATACAATAATTGTGACATTTATACTTGTCGCTCCAATTACAGTTAGATTGAGAGTTGATAACAATTTAATGGACAAATAGCTGATAAGATCTGATAAAGTATAATTCTTTAAAATATATTTTGCTTGGTGAAAGGTATGTTTTTACATCTGAATAATTATTTTGTTGCAGGACCTGGAGCTAAATACCTTACGCTACCTGGTATTCTAGGTGCAGGTCTGCCAAAGATTACATCCGAACAGCAAGATACGGTAAATCGAGCGAAGAAGTATGCGATGGAACAGAGCATCAAAATGGTACTGATGAAGCAAACCCTTGCGCATCAACAACAGGTAACTTTTGAATACGATGCTAACAAACTTTACTCGCCTAACATATTTTCCATTGTACATTCACAGATTACTGAAAAATATTTATTTTTTCTTTTTTTGTTTTTTACTTTTAATATACATTGATAAAAAACGGTAATTATATTGATACGAATGAAATAAATAAAACAAGTAATGTTACATCGTGAATGCTATATTACATTTCTTCTATGCTGTATTTTTGCAGGTAAGAAGTATAGATAAAATACTTTGACAAAAGTTTTGAGTAATTGTTTGTATGAATGCACAATGGATTTGAGGTATACATTTATAATAAAAATAGATATTACAATTGTGGGGTTCCTTTTGTCTCAGAAAATATGATTTATTAAAACATGGATTTACATGTATCGTTTCCTCTATTTAGCTCTTTGCCAGTAACATGAAACAAACGTATGCATATAGTATTTTCTATTAATATCTGTCCTTGTGATTAAGCTCGCCCCGCCGAGTAACGTAAAATTATGTAAAAAAAAGAATATTAACCTGTGTTCGTTATAACGAGCGAGTAAAGTCAAACAAAATTATAACAGAAATCAGAAACGAACACTGGAACCTAACTCTGATCGGTTGATTTTTTCTCCCCGCAGAAGAATAAGTTGGTCCTGCGGCAGCAAGTTTTATTGCTAATGTGCAGGTTAGTGTCAACCAAGTCAAGACAGAAACGATACGAAACCGCCTTATGATCAAACACTCCTAAAACGTTTCCCTGAGTTACTACTGTAAGAGAAAAGGTTAGATATCTTGAGAATAGTAGTCGGCGGGAGCAGAGCTGTACCAGCGCGATGGAGGACAAGTTTTTGTGCACGAATCTCTGGACGATTTAAAAAAAAAGAAATAATCAGTATGCGTATACTTCCGAGCTCGACTACTCTTTCTTGTCTCGTTGCAGAATTTTTCACAACATTATGATTTAGAGACGCTATTCTTGTAAGAAGAAAATTAATATTTTTAACAACGTGTTCTGAACACAAGTTCAAAGTGAAAATACAATCTGTTCATTCTTAAGGTTTTTGGTTCAAACTCTTTCGTATTATTATGGACAACGTTCGACTTACATATATGTAATTGTTTTTATTCTTTGTATTTTTTTGTTTTCCGTTAAAATAAGTATAAAAGTAAGAAAAGAGTAGTTGAACAAAGAAGATGGAATGGTAAAAGAGCTTGGGGGATTTTTGAAATGAACGAGACGTGAGTTTATGTAAGGGGGAGGGATATCAATAGAAGGCCTATGGTCCTTTGTGTTACAGCAAATGGCTAGTCAACGGAATCAGGTGCAGAGACAGCAGGCTCTCGCCCTCATGTGCAGGTTTGTTTGTTCTTTGTCTTAGCCCTCCGAATTTCGTCTTCGGGACTCGCCATATTAAATAGAAAATAATTTTCAACTGTCGTATCTTAAATACATACATATATACTTAAGTATTTCATGCACAATTTTGATTTGGTTTTTCGTTGAATTTTAATCGTTTAAAATCGGACGATTAGTCGATATTTAATATTTATTCTTTTGAAACGCATATTATAGCAGGGTATGTTTCATATTGAATTCTTCTAGTTACCATTAAGTTAAAAGAAGGTTCTTGCACGAAATTCAACTCTAATACAATCATGTTAAGTGAGTAATCGAATCATTATTGTTTTTCTTCGTTTCTCGGGCATCGAATTGGAAGAAATCATTAAGAGGACAAGTAAATTTATTTATTTATTTATTTATTTATTTTTTCTTTTTCTTTTCTTTTTTTTTTTTTAAATAGAAATATTTAAGATTTTGTTTGTATATAGGATATAGTTATGAGTATGTTACTAATAGATACGAATACAAAAGTAAATCAGTTTAATATGATCAAGAACGATTGTCACCTAAAATCAAAATTCCTGTATAACAGGGTATATGTGGGCAGCATCAGTTTTGAATTAAAAGAGGACACAATCAGGCAAGCTTTCTTGCCGTTTGGTCCTATCAAGTCGATCAACATGTCCTGGGATCCTGTTACTCAGAAGCACAAGGGATTCGCGTTCGTCGAATACGAGATACCTGAAGCAGCACAACTTGCTTTGGAACAAATGAATGGTGTCATGATTGGTGGACGTAACATCAAGGTAGCGGGACGTACCTATATAACGAATTTCCTGTCCCCCAGCAATCCTATCATCCCGCCGGAGGTCGGCAAATTTTTATTTTAGCCTTATCCAATACAAAAATCCCTTTTGATTGAATTGCATTGCATTGCGTTGCATTGTATTTGCAGAATGCACTTCGATCAAAAAGTTATTCGTTCCTATAAAATCCAATTAATTCCTTCGTGTAGAATTTTCTATTTATTTGGAAAAACTTTTGTCGCTAGTTTTGTATTTGCAATGATAATATTAATTTTCAATAGATTTGTTTCGAGTTATTTCCATTTGTTTCTGAGTTTTTGTGTTTTCTTCAGGTCGTGGGGCGTCCGTCGAATATGCCCCAAGCCCAATCTGTAATCGACGAAATTACCGAAGAGAGTAAACACTATAATCGCATTTACATTGCCTCGATTCATCAGGATTTGACCGAAGATGATATTAAGTCTGTATTTGAAGCTTTCGGTCCTATTACGTATTGTAAATTAGCACAAGGTAGCTCGCCCCACCGACACAAAGGTTACGGTTTTATCGAATACGAAACAATGCAAGCCGCCTTAGAGGCTATTGCATCGATGAATCTGTTCGATTTGGGTGGTCAGTATTTACGTGTAGGCAGAGCTATCACTCCACCGAATGCTCTTATGGGCCCACCAAGTGGGACTAGCATGATGCCTACTGCGGCGGCGGTTGCTGCAGCCGCTGCAACTGCAAAAATTCAAGCAATGGATGCGGTAGCTAGTAATGCGGTTGCTCTTGGTTTAACCAAACTTGGAGCAGCAGCTCCTCCGATTCTAAATCAAGGTACATGGAAGCGATTCATGCAGTTCTTTATATACAGTTTTTCAATGATTTTCGATTTTACTCATTGAATGTATACAGCTCTGCCTGGCATAGTAAGACCTACTATTGCTCCTGCGACGATGATGGCACCACCAACTATAGCAACAGTAGCACCAGTTATACCTCCACCTGGTATAGCTATACCACAGACTTTAACTCGACCTCCGGCAATAATTCAGCCAATACCCGGACAACCAGTTGTTATACCACCTCCGGCTGTTGTCGCACCCACCATTGTAGGAACTCCCGTTGTAAGTTCTTTTCTTCTCTTTTACTATCATTTGTAATTCTATAAAATTGTAAACTGTACGATTGGTGTTGAAATGATTCGATGCATGTTGTTAGATACCAGTCACAACTACGACAAATCCCGATATAATGAGGCGAGCACAAGAGCAAGCAGCTCATCAAAAGCAGCAAGAAGAATTGCAAAAGAAATTGTTGGAAGAAACGGAACCGCAAACGTTACAGCAACAAGAGAATATGTCGATCAAGGGACAAAGCGCGCGTCATCTTGTGATGCAGAAACTTATGCGCAAAGTTGAATCACGAGTTGTTATTTTACGAAACATGGTAGCTCCGGAAGATGTGGATGAAAGTTTACAAGAAGAAATTCAAGATGAATGTTCGAAATTTGGAGTTGTAGAAAGAGTTATTATTTATAACGAACGACAGTCTGAAGATGACGAAGATGCCGAAGTGATTGTAAAAATTTTTGTTGAATTCTCTCAAATGAGTGGTAAGATTACGGCACTTTCTTGTCTCTTTTAATTTGTTGTATTTATTATACGTTATTAAATGAATCATTTCAGAGGCGGAACGTGCAAGGGATTCGTTAAACGGTCGTTATTTCGGTGGACGATTGGTAAAAGGAGAATTATACGATCAAGCTTTGTTTGACAATAGTGATTTTTCTGGTTGATCAAGAAACATTTGTTGTCTATTGAATTTCGCAGTTTCTTTCAAACGAAAGAATTTGTATTTACTGTTGACTGATGTTTCTATCAATCAGTAATCGAAAATTCTTCTTATTATAAACTTGAACAATTGTAATCTGTCTCCTTTTTAAAAAGTAGTAGATATAGATTTTAATTTCTGCTTATCTACACTTTCTGACTTTAACAATCAGTAGACGGATCGAAGTTACTAAATCAGTACCTAGTAGAATATTTTTAAAAGTTATCATTTTATTAAAATAAAAATCCAAAAGAATTGAGTAGTCTTATTCAACGGAAGATTAAAATTTGTACAAATAATATAAATTTCCTGAAGGGAGAGGATTTCCTATTTAGTATTGATACGCTATGAATTAATGAATACTAAACAAAAGATTGACAGCATACACAAAAGAATATACCCAAGCGTATATCCATAGAAACATAGGATATTAATAATTTGTTTTACATATAGACTATACTTAATATAAATAATAAATACATAAATTATACATCAAAACATAAGTATGTTACAATAAAATTTGTACATATTTACTAGATATTTTATTAATTCTCAATGTTCTGTAAGATACGATTACATTGAACCTAAGTTAAACATCGTATATTATTTTGGATACTTTATTTTATAATCTTGTCCATCATTTTTATATTCTTCGTATTTGGGAAATGATTCGTATCCTTTCTTTTCAACAGGCACGTTCGGCGCTGGTAATTTGACACTAGCATATTTTGCTTCTATTTCTGCAGCATTTTGCTTTTTAGTTATCGCCAGTTGATAATTTTGTTTTATCTCTTCTTCTGTTGGAGGAATTTTTCTACGATTTCTTAACCAAGATTCCCATTCTGGGGGTATTTCCTGTTCATGGTCCTCTTTATTTACAGGCACAAAATATCGAGCTGGTTTTTTATCGGAACCAGGTCTAGCTGGTAATTCATAATATTTAGTACCATAGTAGTCTTCGCCGACTAATTTGGTTCTTCTAATATTAGGTTTTATGGATGCATAAAAACTTTTCCAAATTAATTGAAACACGCCCCGTTCTTTTCCAGACATTTTTAAACTGTATTTAAACAATCAGGTTGAAATAATTAAATAATAAAGCTAAATGTTCTTTAGCATTTCGTTTTCTTAAATAAGTGTAAATCAATATTTGAATGTAACTTTGGTTAAGGGACAAAAGGAATAAAATTTTGAACATTTAATAATTGCTTGTAATACTTACTTACATTAAGCTACCTAAATATATTATTACTATTAATATTATTAGGATTTTGATTGTAAATTACAATTATAAGTGTAGTTTTTTTGGCTAAACTTTGTACACAAACTTTCTAACCTTTCAAGTAGACTTTGAAGGACACAAGTACAACAGTTTCACAAATACCATGTATATGACAGTATAAATATTTTATTCTTCTAATGACACTTATTTCTTAAATAAGATGTATACATGTTTTTATCTGATAATATACGTTCTTATAGACACTGTTATCATTTCAGTCATATATTACGTTGGTAATCCTGAATCAGAGTTACACCACTATTCCCCTACCTTTAAGTTTTCAATTATCACTATAACTTTGGTTTCAAAAGATAATTCTTTGAAAGTATACTTTTATATTTTATTTTTTTACACTATTATTACGTTCATAAACATTATCGAAACGTAGAAATACAGTTTAGTAGAACGCGTACAATTTACATGCTGTGAATGACGTATATAATATATTTTCTTTATATGTATATTGTTCAGCAACATTTATCAATGTTTAGGTAAGTTTGTTCAGCATTGTTCATTAAACAATTGTTGTTTATAATAAAAAGTTAAGCATTATCTATTGTAATTATAAAATTTGAACATTTATGTTATTACAACATAATATTTAAGAGGAATGTTACGTTTAAAATATTTTTACTCTACTGTTACAAAACATGTCTATTTCACGATAGTATTTAATAAGATTATATATTTCAAAGGTTTCTGCAGCAGCAACGGTGTGTCGTATAAAATCAATTCTTTAACTTAATATATAATATAGATACTCGATTTTCGTATTTAATTCAGCATATAAAACCATCATATTATATTTCATTGTTATGTCGAATGATATACATGTATGTATGTATATGAATTTAAATTGGAATTTGGGTATAAATATGAAAATAAATTATACGGATGAATTACGATTCAATTTAAATATGTACTAAGTTACAATGGTTAACTTTGAAATTACAATCGGTAATATATAATATTATACTCTGACATTTCATAAAGTATTTTTCTTTCTTTTTTTTTTTTTTTCAATGCATTCAAGATGCATTTACGAGTTAGAGCCTCTTGTAGAATATAGGCACACTTGCCGATTGATTACGTCACTTCCAGGCGTGGTACGGTACAATGTGTGATGTACGTGTGTTACTGAAAATGGCCGTACACGTACGAGTCCGTATAGTTTACTAATTTCGTAAAACTTTTTACGTTTCTTCCAATATTTCGGAGTGATTGGTGAATTTTTTCAAAATACATACAGCTAGTGAAATCGTGCGAAACAAAGAATTTAATGGATTGTCGGTGGTTATAAACCGAAACGAAGTGTGCCCATTTCGTTAACGGTGGATCATTAAAAGAGAAGGTAAGCAGAGAATGTGTCTACAGATTTTTTTTCGAAAATCATGTTTTTTAAGGAAATAGCTGATATAGAGTTTTTGTTTGACTGTTGATTTAGCGAGGCATTTGTATGATCGCTTTATATCGTTGAAAATAAAACACTGTTTTATGATTTATCGTATCTCGAGTCAAAAGAAACACATCGGCTTTGGCAGGCCACAAAACTGCATTGATGACTTCACGAAATGACTTTTATCGGTGCTTCGTAATACGTGTACATATTTTACTTTTTATTACGATTTTTATTTTTCAATTACAGTTACTTCTTAGTTCACTTTATCTTAACCGAATTGAACTTTTGTACAATTCCAATTCATAGAACAAGGGGAAAGTGTATTTACAAAACGATGGCGGACAGATACGGCTGTAGATTGCTTGTCAAAATTATGTCAACCTTCTGATTACCAAGTTTTGACACTTCCAACTGATTTTTTCTATCACATTTTATTTCACGAGAAATTTTTATATATTATTTTGTTCGAAGAATTGTAAATTTGATTTTTCAGCAAAAGAAATAATGAAATTTCATTTAATTTTTTTATTTTTAAAGAATAAATACATAGTTATTGTAATCTAGTGTAATATATGTTAGCAAAGCAAGAAAATCTATTACCAGACTATGCGATATAGGTTTTTGTATCAAGTATTAATGTATAGAAATTATACAAGACATAATTAATAAATACAAAAAGACTTCAGTCTTAAAATGTAACGTTTAATTGACAAATAACGGAGCAAATTTAATGTGCAAAAGCACTTAAAAGTAAGAGTTGTTTTGTACGTCAAATATGACGTAGTATTTTATCTTTATCTGATATAAATTATGAAATGATAATTCTTAAGTTGTCAATATCATACTGATATAATACGTATATTTAAGAATTAATTCTGTTATATTTACTTTATTACGCGATACATAGTATTATGTTATTTCCGTGTATTAAGATTATATAAATGATTTTATTTCAGTTTTTATTTGTACTTTCTTTCATTTCAGCTTTGTTACACTATAAGTGAAAAGAGAAGACTCTAGACTATTAATAATGGGCTTTGTTGTTTATACGCACGCCGCTATTTATTCGAACAATGTACCTATTAATTAGTGAGTACTGATTATATATTATCAAGATGCGGGAGAGATTTGGCATAATCCCCTGGTGTCGAACGGGGATTTAAACATAATCATTTACTTGAAATATTTTCTATCGTAATAGAAAATACGTTAAAATAATGGATCGTAGTTAAGAGTGAAGATGATTTTACGCATCTTATAATTGTTTCGTATAACAATGAGTTATTTGATTACTGCATAAGATTTATGTTTAAGTGCAGTATTAAAAAAATAGATATTTGTTGATAATAGTAAACACTATTGAGTCTTATAATGTAATAAAAGCGTAGCTTTTATACGTGCGAATATATTAATTAAGTATTATAAACATGTCATTCTTATCGAATCTAAAGAAAGCGTTCCACTTTGGTGGTAACGATGCAAAGAAGAAGAAGTTGTATAATAATATTAAAATGGATTGTAACCCGGAAGAATTCTGGGAAATGGTGGGTGAATTGGGGGATGGCGCGTTTGGCAAAGTTTACAAGGTAACGGTTAATGTAAATTCTGAATTAGCCGAAGACGATCGCATATTAAATAAGTATTGTTATTTTGTTTAGGCGCAGCATAGGCAAACTCATCAACTTGCTGCTGCAAAAATGTGTGCGTTGGAGGGAGAAGATGATCTTAGCGATTTTATGATTGAAATAGATATTTTATCAGAATGTAAACATCCGAATGTTGTTGAATTACACGAAGCATATTTTATCGAGGGCAGGCTATGGGTACGTTTTCTTATTGATACGCTACTTACAAATTTAATAATGATTTATATTAATTTATAATTTTGACAAATCTTCAGATGTTAATAGAGTATTGCGACGGCGGTGCTGTTGATTCTATAATGGTTGAATTACAAAAAGCTTTAACCGAACCACAAATAGCCTACATATGTCACCATATGACCAAAGGTCTTGCATTTTTACATAAATCTAAGGTTATTCACAGGGATCTAAAGGCGGGAAATGTTTTATTAACTATGGCCGGAGGAGTTAAACTAGGTAATTTTTATTTTTATTAAGGATATACATTGTACTGTATTCGAAACGAAAGCAAAGTAATACGTTCTAAACTTTACAGCTGATTTTGGAGTGTCTGCAAAAAATAAACATACTTTACAAAAACATGATACATTTATTGGTACGCCCTACTGGATGGCCCCGGAAGTAGTATTATGCGAAACATTTAGAGATAATCCGTACGACTTTAAAGTAAGTAATACATATTTAGCAGAATTTTGTATGTTATAAGAATAAGAATAAAAAATTATATATTTTTTTTCTATGTAGGTAGACATTTGGTCACTTGGTATAACCTTAATCGAATTTGCGCAAATGGAACCACCAAATCATGAAATGTCACCGATGCGCGTACTCCTTAAAATACAAAAGAGTGATCCACCGAAGCTTGATCAGCCCGGAAAATGGAGCAAGGATTTTAACGATTTTATTGCCAAGGCTCTCATAAAGGATCCAACATCGCGACCCACGGCTGACGAGTTGTTAAAACACCCATTTATAAATCGGAATTTGGACTCAAAACCGATTAGGGATTTGTTGCTAGAGTACAAAGCCGATGTCGTTGAAGAGGAACTGGTTGACGAAGAAGCAGAGGTAGACTACTCGTTTCGATTAACCGTGACAATTATCGTTATAATACTTGCCATACTATTTTCTTGGTTTTTTTAATTCTTGTCAATAATAAATAAGAAAGCACACTTACGATGTGTGCGAATAGAAACGAATCATCTCGCTTAATGTACTTAAAAATGATTACGAAACTAATGTCAGAATATTATAAGACTCGTGTGTACTTCGTTATATTTTTAATTCATAGCGATGTATAAAGCTTGGAAAAAAAAAGAGAGTTTAACATGTATATACATTGTGTTGCACGCTTTCGTTTTGATAGAAGGCTAAAAAGGCGAAAAAACACAGAGAACTGTATCAGCGGATTGGTAAGCTGCTTTTGAATGAAATATGTAAATTGAATTGTATAATTTTACCGATCCTTTTTAAATGTGGCTGATCATTGAAGAATATTTATTTATAATCGAGAAAACTGGTAATGCTTATGATAAAGTACTCGCAGAAGTCCCCATGAATTATTAATGTACTTCATCCCATTATCATTAAACACATAATTAGTCCGTGAACATATGCATGATAAATGTGTATATACAATTTTAAGAAGATCCGCATGTGAGACACTTTTATACTATGCCTTTTTTCTTAATTTGCTAAATTAATATACATTAAAATTATTTCTATTCAAGAAGAACATGTATTTCAATTATTTTACTTATTATTTATTCTCTATAAACATTTTACGTTTCGATCGAAACAATTCAAACTTATCTTTCAATTATACAAGGTTTAATAACATCATAATAAATATATTGTAATTTAAATAATTTGGCTGTGCATGCGGCTCTCCTGGGCCTCGCCAGCCCCATCACCCCTGCGTTTGTCAGGTCAGTAGCTTATGCAATAAGTTTCATCTAATTTGATTCTATCATATTTTTTTTCGATACATTACTACGTTGTTTTTGCTATATTCTTCGTTTATCTCTATATCCGCAATGCATAAGCTATTTTTTAACATGTGTACATACATTAATACACAATCAATTTTAGCTGACAATTATAATAAGTTGTATTCAATCATGTAAATGCATTTCGATTATATTCGCTTTATTCTCATCTTATTACTTCGTGTCCATGTCAAGTAATGTTTTCATCTTAACGTTTGCCAAACTACAAACTACATATATCACGTGAGATAGTTGGAAGATTTTCATTTACGTTTAAGTATTGTAAATTACGATTTATAAAGCGTACCAGATTATACAGCTACGTTAGTGAAATATGAATAAATGTTTCAGGAGCAACGCACGTCTCAGCTTCCTCTGGAGCTAGATCAACTCGGAGATGACTCTGCGTCTATGCGCAGTGACGCTGATGTTAAGAGTATGTGTATTCTAATTGACGTGATAATTGAATACTGTGCATGTTTCCTTATCGCTTTCTTTCTGTTTTAGTTTCGGAAAAAGAAAATCTTGTCGCATCATCCGTGTCTGCCAAAAAAGAAGAAAGCCATAAACGCGAGATTAATAGAGACGGTGAAAAGGATGACAGGAATAAAAAATTACGTAAAGCAGAATCTAAAGACAACATACCTACTTCCGTTGAAAAGAAACAAGTACGTTATATTTCGACGTGATATGTTCGAACGTTTGTTCTGAACGATAAATTAATCTTGGTGTTTCATTTTCAGGCACCGAAACCACCCAGTACAAACGAAACGAATGAACGTAGAGTATCCCGAGAGAAAGGTCCTGCGCCTCCTCCACCGCTTATGCGTCAGAATAGTAAACACGAAGACAAAGAGAATCATGTGAAAATCATCGATAAGCAGACCGATACAGAAACGTTGGATGAATGTAAAATTATCGATAAACTGCAACGAGATAAAATTGAATTGACGCAAAGTCAGGAAGCGATAGACACGAGGGAAGATACGAACGTAGAAACGCTTTGCGAGAAGCCAAACTTATTGGATAGTTTAGAGAAGATAGCAGCAACGAATAATCAAAGAGAAAAGAATAATTTGGAAATCGCGAAGAAAGTCGATGTTAGACAAAAATTGATAGATGATAAGGTAAATTCATCCTTGAAACCACACTCGACGTTCGAAGAAAAGAGGAAATCCGCACCGGTTAAATCGGAAGCGTCTGAAGATTGGGCGAAACCGGTATTTAACAAGCAGTCGTCTTTAGAAGAGAAAAACAGGTACTTATTTATTTGTTTATTCATATTGTGTCGTATTAATTTGATTTTCGCGAAACACAATCAATTTTCAGGATCGATAAGAAAGCACCGATCGACGAACGAGTCGACGAAGAGAATTACAAGAGTTTACAAGAAAAACGAAAATCCGTCGAGGACAAGTTGAATGCCGTTCTGGAAAAACGATTTTCGATGGATGCCGATATGCGATTAGGTGTTTCTTCGATGGAAACATTACCGCGTCAAGAAGTACCAAAGGCGACCACATCCGAGAAAAATATTATCAAGGCTTGTTCCACGGAAAACGTTAAAACCGACTATGGAACGTGTAAAACAGAGCCTGCCGTTAAAAGTCATAGCGAGGGATCTTCTAGGTACGACTCGTTGGAAAATTTCTCGGACGAATCCGAGGGGAAACAAGATAAGAGAAAATGGTTGAGCAAAGAACGCAATTACGACAATATTACGAGCAACGAGAGTGCGAACAGCGAGAAGAAAGGCTCGTCGGTGAACGTATCGGTGATCACGTCGACACCCATCAGAAGCAGAAGTACTTCTAGAAGAGGAAGCGGTGATAATGTAGTTGTCATAACCGGTAAGACATACGATCGATGTTACGCTTCGATGTGTAGAATATCATCCTTTGAATTTATACTTCTATTTCCAAATAATATTTTTTTTACGATGTTTGTATTAGGTTGTTGCATATGAAATGTCGGATTTTGTTTAATATAAAAAAATGTGTGTTTATTTAAAGTTGTCATTATAAATCGGCCATTTCATAAGCAAACAACCTAATATGTGTGTACGTGGTATGCGAAGGGTAAAAATTGAATGAAATTTCTAGGTAAATCCGACCAGGAAATACGTCCCAACACGTCAACCGTCCGGATCACTGCGGATAGTCCAGATTTATCGAATAGTTTAGCGAGTAACGTGAGCCAGGTGACGGTCGTGACGACTCATCCGCCGGTATTGGTCGATGCCGTGTCACCGACACCTCTTTCGTGTCGTTCATCCCCGACGTCAGAGGTGGTGATTGTCGCGAACGAATTGAACAAAACGCAGGTGAACGAAAGCTCGACCGACGACGACGGATTTCCTAGTCTGGATAGTTTAGAGTACACGCCTCAGGAACAACCAATAATTCTCACGGACGTTTCCAAACGAGTTGGCAAGAAATTGGACGAGTCGGAAGTTTTGATCGTGAGCCCGATCGTTGACGAATTACAGGATACTAGTCATGTTTCCGTCGTTACCGTTGGCGACGACAAGGAACAAGTGAAAGATTCGTCGGTACTTAACACGCACGATACTCTGCGAACGTCTTCCGAGAGATCGAGCACGAAGAGCGACAGCGGTGATGAGATTACTAAAATGATAGTCGCTGGAACGACTGTCGAGTCTACGGACAGTGACGAAGTGGAGAGAAACTCGAAGAAGATGAACGGTTTGATAAAGAACGACGCGTCTCCCGTCGTTGGTCGTATCGAAGAGAAGGCGATGAAAACGACGAAGCAGAAGGAGATCGGTAAAGGGTACAAGGAGAAACGAGTATCTCCGGATAGCTTCGAGGGATCCAGGTCTCAGAGCGAGTCCGGCTCGACGCGATCGCATACGCCAAGTAAAAGCATAGATCGTTCCGACGTTGAGTCGATTTCCACCACGATCAGCCAGGATAGCAGGGAATCTAGCAAGGAGAATCACTTGAATCAGAGCCAGTCGACGGAAGTGGAAGAGGAAGTGGTGTTGCGACGGAAACCAGATTATAATCGCGATATACAGCGTCCGTCGAAAACAAAGGAGGACGTGGCTATGATGAATTTGAAGAAAAAGACGAGAAAACGAACGAGAAAGTTCGAGATCGACGGCGTGGTGGTTACCACGACTACTTCGAAGGTGATCTACGGCGACGACGAGAACGGCAAGGTGTACGACGATCAGATCTTCAGGAAACAAGAGTTGAGGGAATTGAAGATGTTACAGAAGATGGAGCAGAAACAATTTCAGGATCTGTCGCAGAAGGCGCAGTTCAACAAGGATCAACAAGAGAAACGATTCGAGCAAGAACGACAGCTTCTCGAACGAAACGCCGACACGGATTTGGAGAGTCTCGCTCGGCAACAGAGACAGCAGATCGAGCGAGCCGAGGGGCAACAGGAAGCTGACTTGAGGCTTGCTTCGAAGAAGATTCGTAGCGAGCAAGAGAGAGAACTGAAACAGTTCCGCGAAGGTTTGAAGCAGGAATTGAGATTGCTTAAGCAGGAGGTGGATTTGATGCCGAAAGACAAGAGGAAGAGTGCGTTCAAGATACGCAAGGAAAAGTTGGAAGCCGAACACGAGGAAAGGGAGAAACACTTTTTGGACAAGCTGAACGAAAGTCACGAGTTATCGTTGAGAAGATTGTCGGACAGTCACCGGGAAAAGATAGCTTTGATGGAGAGGCAATTCTTGCAACAGAAACAACAACTGATGAGAGCCCGAGAGGCGGCCATATGGGAGCAAGAGGAGCGACATATTCACGAGAAACAGCAACTGTTGAAGAAACAGTTGAAAGATATCTTCTTCCTGCAGAGACACCAGATGCTGATCCGTCACGAGAAGGAACTGGAACAGTTGAAGAGGATGAATCAACGGAAAGAGGACGAGCTGGTGAAACGACAGACGGTGGAGCGCAGAAATCTTCCGAAGAGGATTCGCAACGAGATGAAGGCTCGCGAGATGATGTTCCGCGAGTCGATGAGGATCTCGATGTCGTCGGTGATAGCACCGGATCCGGATGCGGAGAGGGAGAAGCTGAAGAAGTTCCAAGAGAACGAGAAGAAACGTTACAGAGCGGAACAGCAGAGATTCGAGTTGAAGCATTCACGACAATTGGAGGAGGTAAGGGCGCAAAGCGACGCCACCATTAAAGAGTTGGAACAATTGCAGAACGAGAAACGAAAGATGCTGATGGAGCATGAAACGATGAAGCTGAAGGAACTCGAGGAGGCATACGGCAAAGAGCTTCGCGAATGGAAGGTGCAGCTGAAGCCTCGAAAGCAGGTAAATGGAGTCTATTTATTATTATCTTTTGCGTTTGCTTTTCACTTTGTATGGCATTTGACGAAGTTGTTTGATTTTTTTATTCTCTTTCTCTTTGTTTCTTGTTCCTTTTCTAATATATACATATATATTTGTCGTTTTTATTTTATTTACCCACGGTACACCATCAGTGGAATTATTACTTTGCAATAATTTCTAATATCTGGAAAGCTTACTCTGCGTTGTGTAGGTAACCACCGTTTAGATGCCAATGACCAAATGACCAGAGCGAATGGTCGTTAACTTACAAACAAAGAAAAAAAAAAAAGAAATTGATAAAGGAAAATGATAGATAATAGCCATACTGAAATAAGATCTTAATGTACTTGTTATAGAAGTTAGAGGCTGAGCTGACGGCTGAAATGGAAGCATTGGAAGCTCGCTACCGCGACTATTTCACCTCGCCTCTTAGTGGTCTCTCTTCTCCTCCTTTAGACTATTCTCTCTTTAATTTCGAATGCTGGAAGAAGTCGCCCCGTTTGCCACGCTCCACACCCACGTCTCCGTCTCCGTCTCCGTTCACCATTCCCAGGGTGTCGTTGAGGGTCGCCAGTTCAGACACCAATTCCGTCAATGGCATGTTTCCACGAAGTCACTCAAAACCGGACCTAGTGCCATCCCCTTCCGCTCGTAGATAGTCTACCCCCCCTTTTTTTTTTAAGCGTCTCCCATGTGTCTTCCTTTGTTTTTTTCTTTTTTTTTCCTTCCTTTTTGTTGGTTTGTTCCGGACAAGCTTTGAAATAAAAAAGAGAATATAATATTAACGTGTTCGTTGTTCATGTTCTTAGAACATGGTCTCTTTTTTCCTTCTTTTCTTTCGTTCTCCTCTTAAGCCCTCTTCTTTGATTTTTTTTATTTTTTATTTCAAAGCTGTTTCTTGTTGAATCGTGTTTTATATGGCATTCAAGCGTAACATACCCGCTTTACTCACCGTTGCTTTTTCGTTATTTAGTCGTATTTACCGTATTTCTTTATCGCATAAATACTATAAAATGCGTATACACACGTATAATACACGTTTAATATACGTAGTCTTCCTTAACACTTTAACTGCCACGTCAGCCCTACGTGGGTGACACTTAAATTTCCATAGAAATTTGTCGCTTGCATTATTAACACTTAGCCAACCGAATGGGGAGATTGCCCCGCTATGAAGTAAGTCGCTGCATGAACGATCAGGGAGATCTCCCACATTCTTCACGCGTTGTCTACTTATTATTTTTGTATGTTCTTTGTGTCTTGTCTCCTTAGAGAAAGTCAGGTATAGCGCGGGTCGTTGGCTAAGTGTTAATATCCTTTCAATGACTTAATTAGAAATCGTCCTATTAGCTACTTCAAATCCTGAATAATCGAAATTACGAAGAATTGTAATAATAATAGGGAAAATTTGATGAAAATAAATTTTGAGCGCCTTTAGCGTGGCAGTCAAAGTGTTAACCAACCGCCGAGTATGTATAATATATTGTTTCGGGCTTACATGGAATAACAATTGAGACAGTAACAATATATTATAGGTAATCTGTTAATTTATAACCATGTACTAAGGATAATCGTAATTGTTTGGGGTACAAAAGTCTGGCAAGTATATATATATATGTATACACCATATATATATATACACCATCCGTAAAACGTTTAGGGGCTTGTTGTTAGCTGTTGAATCGAGTATACAGTTTCTGGAACGTTTTAAGCGTGGAAAATGTGTTGGCATCGAATTAATTGATCGTCGAGATCGGTGTGCACTGTGTTACAGTTACGATGTTGCAGGTTTGTCCAGGTCCACGCGCATATACGGAAGAGCGCACGTAAAGTTTTCATCGGGGATCGAAGCCAAAGCAACATAGGATCGTCTAATTGACAATTGTTTGAGAAGTTTATCGTTGCTGTGTAAATAACGTTGTAAACGGATGGTTGGTACGCAAACTATTATCGAATGATCGCACGTAATCCTAAGTTGCTTTCTGCCATCGATGGCACTTTACGTAGACTCTTCGTTTAATCCCTTCACGTTCCACGGACGAAACTTTGCTAATCGTCAAATAATATTTTTGAATCAGACGGCGCAAAATTAGGGCTTTTTAATGGCTATTTGGCGAGCTTAAAGTGCCCGATTTTTGCCCTAGGGCGCAAAGTACTTTGCACTCGCCAAATAGGCGTTAAAAGTCCGATTTTTACGTCCTCTGGTTCAGAAAATAGCCTACGTAACACGGGCGCAAGGTGACTCACTCATTTTGCGCCCTTGCTACGTAATATACTATTACCCATTTGATTCTGTGAACGAGAAATCTCGCGACCCGATGTCACTAACAATAAGTCGATAAACTGCGTCAAATTATGAGATACCTAATTCAAAGAATCGAACGGGTAAATATTAATTGGCGAGGTAATTCGTCGATGGATGTGAAAAAGTTAATTAGCCACTTTACGTTGATTGTATTGTCGATAACAAACATGTAATCGTCACGTCCCCCAAAGCAACAGCTTTCACTGAAACGGTCAGACGAAATTATAACAGGGTGAATCGGTGGTAATAATTGTTGTTGGGCCTGTATCTTGTATTACTTATCGGACATATAGGCGAAACGTAATTGGTAAATGCTTTTCAACGTATCACGGGTATTTCACGTATAAATGTTTCCAAATGTGTACGTTTTGATCATGTCGTTGATCCCCCTTTTACTTATGTGTTCTATACATCCCTATAACGATACCTTAAGAAACACTGTATGTCGGGAAAGAGATTCCACGACTGGATATCAGAACGATCAACTAGGTAAATAAATCAGGTCAGTTGAACAAAAGGTCTGTTGATGCGAATACCGATAAATAAGTAGAGCATAAAACATGCATTCTTTTGATTAAAAAACCGTAACTATTCTGTACAACGCGTTTCAGAAAAGGATGTATACCGTGAACACTGTAGATTATATCTTTTGATATGTAAACAATAATTTCAAATTGTCTGTCCAACTTATCGACTGTCCACCCTTTAAGTCGTTTAATCCTTTGACTACGGAAGGTCAGTAAATTGTAAGATTTCAAATAATAGAAATTAACTCAGCTTCGACTATAATTTTTCTTTCTTTGATTTTAAGAAAATCATTTTTCATGACTTTTTACCGGAGCATGCCGCAGTCAAAGGGTTAAAATTCAAAAGCACAGGTTGAGCGTTCAGTCCTTTAGTTGGAAATAAATTCTGATTTATTAAATTTGTTAGATTTAACACTGTAAGCGGGTGACACTTGAATTTCCATCGAAATTTGTCGCTTGCATTATTAATATCCTTTCAATCACTTAATTATAAATCGTCGTATTAGCTACTCCAAATTCTAAATAATAGAAATTACGAAGAATAATCAATTGTGAGCGCCTTTAGCGTGGCAGTCGAAGGTGTTAAACGTTTGTGACTATAGTCAGTCTGAAGAGGTAATTAATTTTCACGGCGTACATCTATTTTTGAGACGCTTTGTATAATTGTTTGAACGACTCGGCAACGAACAAAATGTATCTTTCCAGTGTTTGCCAACGACGATGCATCAGTTTCTGAAATATTGATTATTTTCCATTACAGAAGCTGGAAGAGCAGTTCGCTTTACAATTAGAGGAACAAGAGGCGATTTACGGGCCAAGCGCTATACCATTGTGCTTGCCCGCGGATCTTCCTGATTTAACCCATCACACGGCTGGTTCGACGCGCAGTTCGCTTTCCTCGGTCAGTGAAGGATAAATAGTTGTTCGTCGAGTCGATCTGGATATGTTTCTACTTTCTCGACGCGACCACGGTACCGTCAGGATGTCAACGTGAAACAAGAGACCCACTGCTCGAAGATTGATCGAGTTTGTATAGAAATTGCAATGGCACGATCATCGAAAAGTATTTCCGTCTACGATTCAATCTAGCATACAGACTGGAGGTTGGCCTCGTTCGTTCTTGCCGTCCCAGGCCTTTCTAGAGCAAATGGCAGTGTAGAGGAAAGATGTTCTATTACACGTCTCAGTATTCAAGGAGTATTTAGGCTAGTACTCGTTTCAAAGATTGATTTAATAACGAAGTAAAACGAACGTATAATTCCTAGCAACTCGCAAGTATAAGACAACTTTCTTCTCTATATCGCCATTTTCTCGAAGGAAGCTTAACATGCTCGACAGTGTGCGGTACAAATAAGACCGAGAGGCGATCGTTTCGAAGCGTTGTTAAGAAATATTTATTCGTACGTCGATTACGAATAATAATTTCCGACGATCTTCTTTAAGTATATACCTGGTACAATCTATAGAATCCGCCCGATGATCAGTCACGAGAATTCGTGGTTTTTCGTATGTACACACGTTAATCGTGTCAGCGTATACTATACGATAAGTAGACTTGTTTTTGTACGTTCTTATACACGCATGTATCGAACTAGGAATCGAAGCACCGTCAATTCGAGGATAATTCGTTCTTCTATCTGGATTATACGAGCGGTGGTATTTAGCGTGTTCGTAGAATGCCTTGGCAATTTTATACGTGGATATTACAAAATCAAGGATTTGAAACTTACAAGATAGGCAGTAATTATTGGACTGATCGAGAAATATTGTAATGAACGTGCGACTACAATGAATCCTCTCTCGGCATCATAAATCTACTTTTAAGATTCTTGTTTTTCAACATACATACGTTCAGTTTGGCGAGTAATACTCTGTAAGTCTCACTTCTCTTTTTTTTTTTTAACATCCTGTATATAACTTCAGTTGCTCGATTACGGCAGCGAGCATGTTAGCCTTCTTTAGGGAAAATGTCGCCACCAATTACTGTAAGATTGAAAAGTTACCACGCATTGTGCCTGCATTCGATCCGAATTAGGTTAACACGTTGTGTGGCACAGTGTAAACGGACGTACGTAGTCAGACACGATAAAATCTGAATTATTAACGATTAACCTTTCGATTCGATAGCCAGCAATTGTTAGTTTAATATTAACGTTATCCACGGTTTATTTTGATAGTTCTTTTTCTCAATTATTTGATTGTACAAAATTTCGGTGACTGACGTGGCGCTTAACGCGTTAAAAGCAACAAGCGTTTGGCTTAGTATCGTTTCAAAAAAGAAATTAGAATGGTTAACGAGCTTATAAGACGAATGATAGGATTTCTTCTTCACGTTTTCCCCTGGGAAGGCCTGTCTATGCTCGACGGTGTACAATTCTGTCATGCTTGTTATCCTATGAAATGCTAAGTACTAACATTCGCAAGAATCTGATGTGGTAGATTGTAATCGTGCATTTAACACTTTAACTGCCACGTCACCCATACATGGCTAGAAATTTGTCGTTTGTATTATTAATATCCTTTCAACGACTTAATTAGAAATCGTCGTATTAGGTATTCGAAATTTTGAACAATAGAAATGACGAAAAATTGTAAGAATAATACGTAACATTTGATAAAAATTAAATGCTTCGCCTGACGAAGTTATCAGCGGGTCTTTAGCGTGGCAGTCAAAGTGTTAAAAGTTCAAATGGAATAGAGACAGCGTGAGTTTCCGGTACATCGTTTGAAATCGGAATCGTGCTTTCCCTGTATCTTCGTAATTAGGCTGTTCAACGAGTCATACTATTTGTAAAGAGGATCGTTAAATTTTCACCAATAGATTGTTTTCTGTTTTAACCAGATAAGAGTATATATACATAAATATATATATATATTTTTAGTAAATAAACGTTCAACACTACGAATCAAAGGTTTACGCCAAATATACATATATACAATGTGTAGTTGCTTACCGCGCGTCTACATACATACATCCATACATACATTATATAATTTACGCGCATTCGAAAGGTGCATGTGTGGCTAACGTGGGTCGTAGATGTAAAGAACAATGTTTGTATAAAATTATAAACTCTCTTGTTTCTCGTTTTTCATTTTTACTGTTGTATATTATAAAATTTTTGTATCTTTCTCTATTCGGGTCGATCTTATCCGCCAGCGTGCTTATACGATACAATTACGAACGAGGAGCTTTGTACATACGTAGTAACATAGACGAAATCAGAAACAAAACGTTTGATATATTTTGAATATTCCACTCGATCGTAACGACGAGTCACTTTGAAAGTAGCTTGTCCGGTTTCTTTTGAAACAAAGCTTCCGTAATTTGAGGGAAATTTGATCTATCTTTTTTGATATTCAACTTTTGCTCGAGTTTTCGTTTTACGATCGGAATATCGTTGATTGTATTTGATGAGAGAGAGAGAGAGAGAGAGAGAAAGAGAGAGAGAGTGTGTGTAAAGCGGACGTTTGCCAAAGCGTATGTACATACATATGTGTATATAATACATATTTATACAGGGTGTTTCATAACGCGTGAGTTCCAGCTAGGCGATAAACAGGAAATATGATAAAAAATGGAACAAAGTTTCTGTACTATTAGTTATCTAGCTAAACGTTCATCGGATTGTTATTAAATATTTATTCATAATTGCTTGTAATCAGAAACAGATTGAACCGATTTATTTATCAAAATTAGTTGATAAATTCCGAAATTGAAGCGTGCCCTACAAATTATGAGACACCACGTATATACATATATTCTTGAAACGTTAAGATTTTGAGTATATAAGAGAAATGTACGAGGCACAATGCAATGAAGAGTCTTAATACTGCCGTTTAAATCGAAATCGCGTCGGACGCTGCAGTTGTTTGAAAAGGTACTCGTCGATTGTACCCATGTAACATCTATTTTCATTAGTGTTCGCTTGTTCTCGAACGTCGATTAAAACGTGCGAGTGTTGTAAAAGATGAAATGAAAACGAGGAGGTACAATTTGATAGTCGAGTTGAGAATGGCAACGACGAATATAAATTTCGACGAAATTTTACATAGATTTAACGAATCGTAATATTTTAGACGTTGAACAACGTCGTACGGACGGAATGTTCGCCGTTAGCCTTACCATTGCAGTTTTTAGCAAGTTGATCGCGTGCGTTACATATATTTCGATCAAAGATATTTATACTACGACGATTAGAGCGTGAAGTGATGTAATATATATATAGCCGAGAGAAAGATACTACTTGGCCACGAATCGAATCGATGGTGTTTCGATTCGTTCCGAGTAGCCAACGTTTATAGAATCATGTATTATTTCTTACTCTGCCTCTTTGTTTTGCCCTCGAGTATACTCTTGAATATTCTTAATCATTGTTCGTACAGTATTTAAAGAGAAAAAGCATACGCGGGAAACTGTTTTCTTTCTTTTTGTTACGATAGTTTTCTCATTTATGCCGATTTGCAAAGAGTTTCGTTTCTCGTCTGTATGTTTAATTAACAGTGGAATCGTATCTCAACGTGTAGCCGCATACTTATACATATATATATATATATATATATATGTATATGTATATGTATATGTATATGTATATGTATATGAAAAAAGATCAATAGACTGAGAGCGTATAAAAGTGGAGAAATCGAGAAATGAGATTATATTGTTGATTGATGCGTTGGGATGAAATGTTTACACGATAAAGACCGCGTTTACCGAAGAGTTTTTATAATTTTGATAAGATGGGACTCGTAAAAAATGAAATTTCGTGATTTCTTTTTCTTTTTAAAAGGTCACCTTTTTGTTCCCTGCCTTCAAACGAAATGTCACGTATTTATTAATGTATATTCGGATTATTGATCAGAAAACATGTTCGTTCTTTAACGTTGGTCGTTATAAAAGAAAGGAATCATGGAATCGACAAATTGAGCTTCTATCTTGTATTATAAAGGTATAGTTTCTGTGCGAAGCAAAGAAATTCTCGTTTATGAGTTTGTAGAAAGCGTTTTCCCCTTTTTGTACCTTAATACAGCGTGTTCGATCGATGTTGCGCGACAAAATGTACTTGTTCGTCTTAGATCGAGTTTATTTTACATAGGTATATTTATATTACGAGTTATAAGCGTTAAGTTGTTTATCGATAATCGCTTCCGTTAACGATCCTTAAGGAGCAGAGAAACGATCATTAGTATAAACCTGTTTTTACGAGAAACTTGTGTGAAATGCGCGTGATTCGATCACTTCCAATTGTTAGGGAAACTTAATTACGAAAACGAACGAAAAAAAAAAGAAGAAATATATAAATAAATAATATAGTTGTTAACAATAATCGATGATGTTGGCCGTGTGAAATCAACGCGTTTCCATAGCCGAAGATCCGAGCACACCGTTTTGTACATAATTCTATTGATTAACGAAACAAACGAACGTTTGCCAGAATATCGACGAAAATCTGCAATCGTAGATTTCATTCGACGGTTCTGTATCAAATTCTACGTGTATATCGTTCCATTTTCTCTATTTTCTTCTTGAATGCTTCAGAATTGATGGCAGACACGAAACCAGGATATTCCTCGATAGAATGATTTGTATTAGTACATATTTTGTAACAGAAGCCAAATCTATCGAATTTTTTCAAATACCGTTTACCCTGGAATGAATTCCCGCGCATTTTCTGTGGTGTGCACAGTGGCTCGCGAATAGCATTTACAATATGTAATTCTGAATGTTGCCGAGAAAAGGGAAACAAGAAGAGAGAGAATTTTTTACACCGTAACTCTCGTTTGGTTGGTACGATGTCGACTGAGAACTATACATATAGATATAGACATACGCCGCTGTAACATAGACTCTTTATAATTATAATTGCTCAGTACTAGTTATAAAAAGTAAATTCAATACCGATCATTAATATAGACCGTAAGGCTAATGTTACGATTATTTACATGGTAATGTTGATGAAGAAATAATACAATAAATATTTTACTTCTACCATTGGCACACAATTCATTTATAGGAATTTTTATTGTCCAAGTTTGTAAATCATGAAAATCTTATCAGGGCTATACAACGGTTATCAATCGTATAATGCGGAATAGCAAAGTTAACGATGCTGTTGAGCGCGATAAGCCTTGTGGTTAGTTATTTTTTCCGTTTTCTAAACGAAACGAATTTCTCCTGTGTCCTTTTTCATCCTTCGATCATTTTCTCATCTATCCTTTTCAGAGTATAAGCTATAAAATGACAGAGAACCGGAGAAAAAGTGCAGTTTCGTTGACACTGTAACTCTTTGATAGACGTAAGGGCATCATTGTTTCAAATTAGTAAGTGGCGAGTTAACTATTAAACGATTTAAGAGAAACTATCTGTATCTCGATTCTATGTTAAACTTGATAACTAATATTTTCATCAACAACGTGTAAATAAAGTTCTCTCGTTCTTCGTTCTTCGATATAAATATAGTTTTTTAAAAATATTTTTACATTGCGTAAAACGCAACAAAAACTATAAACATATACGTACATATATGTATACACGAAAGACGTAACAGTTTATATAATTGTATATTTTTACTATATATTGAAACATTTATTATGCTTGAAACAAAACTGACCCCTAATTATAACGTTAAATGTACTAAAAGCCAACTTCTAAACATTTTGCGAACTGTATGTAATTCCATCCTCGAAGTATGAGATATGTAACGTTCGGATGATATGTTTAGTCGACTGTTTCTCTGTCCTGCTAATTTTCTTTAACACTGAATCGTTGAATTTCAATGAACGTAATCTTCCAAAAATACGTAGGATGTTACTTTAAATGTTTTTCTTTATACATATTTATAAATAGGTTACGTTCATACATAACCGATGAGCGAGTCAAGAAAGAGATTGAAAGTATGCGTGGTGGGGACCGGCGCGGCGGGTCTCTGCGCAACAAGGCATTTGGCGGGAAATTCAAATTTCGAGATTAAGGTTTACGAACAGACGGACAATATCGGTGGTACCTGGGTGTACAAGGAAGCAACCGGAGTCGATGAAAATGGTTTGCCTGTTCACTCGAGCATGTACAGGGATCTCAGGTTCTATTTTATATATCACGATTCAGTATATTAATTCGTTCAAAACTAGAAACTAATATTTCTTGCAGTAATGAAGATATAATTACATGTTAGAACTTGTGTTTTCATCGTAGAACTAATTTACCGGCGAAGATAATGAATTTTCCCGACTACTTAGAAATGAATACCGAGGAACCTTGTTGCGTGACACATCACGAAGTTCGAAATTATTTACAAAATTACGCGGAGCATTTCGATTTGCTCAAACATATCCAGGTAAATTATTATGAAGCATTACAATTTTTCCTTGACTTACGATACGAATGATTTTTCAGTTTGGCACGAGGGTTGAATCCGTCCGTTTGGAAATGTCGCTCGAAGGAGAAGAGAAATGGATTGTACGAATAAAAAGTATGAAAACGAAAGAGAAAAACGAGCTAGTTTTTAACGCTATAATGGTTTGCAATGGGTAGGTTTTTGATTCTCGTCTACCCGTGAACATTATCGTTTACGATGAATTTAAATCGTCTGTTTTCTGAATAATCCAGACATTATTTCGATCCATACGTGCCCGCGATACCTGGCATCGACACTTTCCCAGGAACGATAATACACAGTCATTCGTACAGAAAACCGGAGGATTATTCTGGAAGGACCGTTTTAATCTTAGGAGCAGCCGCTTCTGGGATCGATATTGGACTCGATTTGGTTAATCACGTAACCCGGGTATATTTGAGCCACAACAACGAAAGGTATTCGATGATTTCCGAACGATTATCGTAGACGTATATAATGTCTGAATTACGTATATTAATAAACTTTGATCCACGTAGATTGACAAGTGCCTTACCGTCGAACATGATTCAAGTGATGGGCGTGGAGAGGATAGAAGGAAACAAGATCATCTTAAAAGATCAAACATTCGTCACGGCGGATGTGTTTATATTTTGCACCGGTTATCGATACAGTTTCCCGTTCTTGGATCAAAGTTGCGGCATAAATGTGGACGACAATTACGTGACTCCACTGTATAAACATTTAATCAATATCGATCATCCTACGATGTGTATAGTTGGAATACCGACCATTGTTATTCCATTTCCCATGTTTCACGCGCAAGTAACGATTAGGAATATGTTTGTGTTTGTACACGTAAGTGGAGGACCGTAACATTGTTTAATGGAATATCGATCCCCCCCCAGGTACGATACTTCGTCGCGCTGTTAGAAAACAGGGTAAGTTTACCGGATAGGTCGATCATGTTGGAGGACTCGAAGTTGAAAACGCAGAAGAAAAGGCACGCGCACAGGTTGATGGATAAACAATGGGAATACAACGATTCGCTGGCCGATGCTGGCGGTTTCGATCGTTTGGCAAAATTTTACAAGATCGGTTACGAGCTGTGGTCCGCTCAGAGGAAAGTTAATCTGTCCAACTACAAGAACGCCAGATTTGTAGTATGCGATGATGGAGAAACCGTTGAATTTTCAATACCACAGCGAAGATGAATAAAATTGTCGATTTTATCGGTTAATTGAAAATATTCATATTCGTTTCCCTCCTCGCAACAGTGTCGACGCGTTATCGAGTAACGTCATTAGCAGCAGACCTGTCACACGAGTGAAAAATGTCTTGCTTCAGCTTTTGTTAGAATGTATATTAACTCGTTAAGCGCCACGTCAGTCACCGAAGTTTTATACAATCAAATAAATGAGAAAAAGAATTATGAAATAAACCGTGGATAGCGTTAATATTAAGCTAATAATGGTGGTTAAATTTGAAAATGAATCGTAGCAGGATTTTATCGTTTCTGATTACTTACGTCCGTTTTCAGTGTGCCACTCGACGCGACGTGTTTAATACCTTATACCGAGATAAAAAATGACGTTTCATTCCTTGTTTATTTTCAGTTTAAAGGTAAGTGTACATTGAACGTCGGTATTAAGTAGAATGACTAAT
Source organism: Stelis phaeoptera (assembly GCA_943735885.1). NCBI lineage: Eukaryota > Metazoa > Arthropoda > Insecta > Hymenoptera > Megachilidae > Stelis > Stelis phaeoptera. The sequence continues at coordinate 11,731,982 of OX030942.1, read as the reverse complement.
TGTATTTTGAATCCAGTCTACCAGACCAAGGACGTCTGTGTAGACACCGGGTGACTTTGGTTGGCCACAATCGGCGCCCCACGATGTTACGCCGATCACGGTGAGGTTGTTAACTAACGGACCACCCGAGTCACCCTGTAGAAATTAACGTAAAATCATTGTATAGTATATATCGTACGTGGTGTAACAAGTTTTAGCGAAATTTCAAGTTATCTTGAACGAAAATTTGATAATTTTCAAGCAAAATCGTTTCGTCTTCGATTTACCTTGCACGCATCTTTCCCTCCTTGCGAGAATCCGTAGCACACCTGATACCGTGTTACTTCGAACCTGCCTTTATAATCATTTACGCAGGTTTCCCGTTTGACTTTTGGCACGAGAACGAACTGAAGACTCTCAGACAGTAACGGATCAATGTCCTAAAATTATACATATATCTTTATATTTGAACGTTTGAAAGATAATTTTGTACGACGGATCTTACGATAAAGTAACCCCAACCAGCGACTAAGCCCCAATCGGTGTTGACCGATGCAGGATCCTCTGGTAGTTTGAGTGGTTGCGTGACGTTATTAAATTCAAACGGTGGAGATACTTTGAACACCGCAATATCGTATTCGTTATTTTCCTCGTTATACTTTTCGTGATAAGTAAGTTGAGTTACGTTGTGAACGATCCCGCCAGTGTCGTACTTTTTGGATCCAGAACGAGTGGTTATCGAAACGGTAGGATCGTCTATAAATCTGCAACGATAGAGTTAAATGCTCGAGAAAGAATCGGAATTCAAGTTCATTGAAAAAAGAAAAGAAAAAAAAAAAAGAAATTGTTGCTTACGGAATGACGCAATGAGCAGCCGTTAGTCCCCATTCTTTATCGATAATACCAGCGCCGCATACATGATTGTTGTTAACTCTGTACGATAACTGTTGCGAATAATTTCTTCCGTTACTCGGTAATTAAATTTTTCCTTTCATTGTCATATTACTTACGGTGTTTGTTTAAGGCTGAAATATTATGTACAATAAAAGAAAGATCGATATGTGTAGTTATTTACCATGTAAGGTACTTCGGTGATATCGATAGGAGCTCCGTCGACGATTCGATCGGGCGAGGGCAGTCCGAGTCCGCTCGTTCCCACTAAACACGTAGCGAAAGTGTTTTTCGAGATTGGTTAGGTGTTAAAAAAAGAAAAAAAAATTCGTTTAATAACAGGTACTCACGTCCAAGAATCAAAAGAAAAATCCGGCAGAAGGATAATTCAGCCATGACGAAAGTACCTCTGCTCGCTATCGTTTCCTTTGCATAAAGTGAAGTTCACGTACCGACCGTACCATTTATCCTCGCGACTGTTATCGAAAAAATTGAACGGTTCGAAAGTAATTGTACAAGGATTTTTGTAGTAATTGTCGGTTGTGCGCGTTCTTCGCGTCGTTATCGTCGTCGTGTATACTGGAGAAACGTGGTTGTCGGTTTTGCGACTTTAAAATCACTTAATTGTTTGCGAACTCCGCGTTTCGATAAACGTTCGCGCCCGATCACGTGACCATCGAAACGTTATACTTACGCGAATTCGGGAATGACGGAAAGAGGAATAATTCAGTGGTGATTCGTTAGTTGGCGGTAATTTGCGCAAACATAGTTGAACGACCGGTCGACGGTTGCAGGAAACCCGGGTACGAGGGTAATCGCGAAGCTCGAAAAATCACGATTCGAGCCAATCAGTTCGCGAAACAATAGTTGGCAACAGTCGAGAAACCGAACTGTTTCCGTCGGTTGGCCGGTCCGGTATTTCTATGGTTCGGTCCGGCGGTCCGCCGTCTAACGAGCTGGTTGGCTGAGGGGCGACGGGGCGGTAGTGTCGCGCCGAAACAACCCTCAGTCGGAAACTTGCCGCGTTCGGGTGTGTGTCTCTTCTTCGTTTTCGTATCTCTCTGCGTGTCACGTATTTGCCGCACATACGTTCTCGTGGTGTTTCGTCAGTTGTATTGTCTGTCGTGTCTCTCGCAGTGTTCAGACTCGAGGCTAAAGCCCGGACAAATATTGCGGACCGGCCGACGAATCAGCGAGCTAGAATCCGAACGGTTTCGTTACCAGAGTGCATCGTTTCGGTAAGTCTTTTGATCATTTGCCAAGCGCGTTCGCGAATGACATAACACGAGGCATTTCAACCGATCGTGTGCGATGACGGTCGTATTCGTCGAGATGATTGTTGCGAAACATTACGGTGTGCATTCGACGAAAGCTAGCTGGCGATTTCTACGAAATTTCCGGCTTGTTTTGATGACGTCATACAGAGTGTACGTTTCGTATTGTACGTGATCGAGATACATTTGCAAACGCGTTGTAACGGTTCGCCCGTCCTTGGTTCACGCTTCCGAAGTAAACACGAGATCTTTCAGAGCGAAAATGTTTTGTTTTCGAACGTTTTTGCCGCCGCTACTGAACGCTTTTTTTTATGGCTACGTTCGCGCGGCAAGCAGGTTCGCGATATCCAACTTAACCCTCAAAAACGATCGTTCGAAGCAGTTTTACGAACAAAATACTTATTTTTTTCTTTCTGTTTTACCCAATGTTATCGATTTATAAGTTCGGTCGATTCGACTTAACGCGCATGTGATCTCTAGATCTAGGGGTTCGTTTTGTGACCATTGATCCGCCATATTGGAATCGATATCTATCGAATCGTTTAACGAACGGGCAGCGGGCAATTATAATTCTCTCTCTTAGTTTTTTTAATTTACAAGTAGTTATCTGAATTCTTCCGATAATCCCGATTCGTAGGTGAATTTTGAATTCCATAAAACATAATAGAAATGTAGTTCGAGACGAAATTGATCGGAATTTACATGGAAGAGTCGACGAATCTCGAGCAAACAGGTCCCGAGATGATCGTAATGAAATAAACAGTAGTTCGACAACGATATTGCAATTAGGTACGCCGATATCGTGAATCGTCTTTCGACGCTCTGGAACACGAATTCAACCCTATTTGCAACCATTTCTGTTTCTCGATTACCTTTGATCGTAAACAACGCGATAAGGAAACGCAATATCGGCTGGTTGCTCGAATTACATACATACAACAATTTCTATTTCTTGTGTTCTACTCCACTTTAGGGTCTCTATTAAGGAAATCTACTAATTTACAATTGTTTGCCCCAAATATTACGTATTAGGTAAAATACGTAAAATATTGAACGTTACAATCGATAACTTGACTTTGAATATAATTTGTCTCCTATCCAGAATATTTTCTTACGTTTAACGCGAATTATCACGGTCAATTTGGAGGTGTTTTGCCAGGGATTAATCAACTGGTGAATGGAACGTTGCGTCGAACCACGTCGACATCGATGGAACGTTTGTTCCACTCGGACGAGCGAAACGATGAAGCGATCGTAGCGTGCTCGAATCGCCTCGAAAGGTTTTCGAGTAGTTTTGCGAACGATCTACCCCACGTTTATTTTTCACACGATTTACCCATGCAACGTAAATTGACCAATCCGACTTCAACCCCTAGCGGTGCTGTGTGTTTTTCCATTTTTTTCCCCCGTTATGGGAATGGTCTCTGTCGTTAAACGCTTCCGTACGTTTGTAGACCGAATTGGAAACTTTGTCGCTAAAATTTGTTTCTCAATTTGGTATCATTGAAATATACAGGGTGTCCCGTAACTAGCGCAGGAGTTGGAAATGGGGGGGTAGCTGAGACGATTCTGAAAAACAATTTCCTTTGCAAAAATGTCGGATGGGGCTTCGTTTTTGAATTATTAACGAAATATGCCGACCAATCAGAGCGCGAGTAGAGTACACACTCAGCCGTGATTCGTTCTAGTCCGACATCCCGACTCGAAGTTACCCTATCACGGCTGAGCGCACGCTCTACTCGCGCTCTGATTGGTCCAGTGTTTTTCGTTAATAATTAAAAAACGAAGTCCCATCCGGCATTTTTGCAAAGGAAATCGTTGTTCAGAATACGTACACTAGTTACGAGACACCCTGTATGCAAAGGGCAGGAAAGAATAAACAAGAGCGAAAGGAAGATCGACGGGCACAGGGTTTATTTGCATATTTCTTTTATAAAAATATTCGATCCGAGGAACACTCGTGGCAGCACGGGCTCGCTTTCTTCATATTATTAAGCACGTACACGGTTAATTACGTTTTCAAAGACGAGCTTTCGAGCGAATCGTCGATGTTCCCGGCTGCCATGCATATTCATTTATGCAACGCGCGTTCTGTTACCACCTGCTTTGTTATTATCAACGTAATACGCGCGAACGATCTGCCTCTTTGAATGCTGAAATCATCGATTAAATCGCGTCGATCGACGCGAATCTGCGATGCATTTCACCGATCTTTTGTTATTGATTGAAAAGCAGGTTTTGTAAGCTTTTATCGAGTGAAACGATTTAATATAAAAACCGTGAAGTAAAGAAAAAAAAAACAAGTTTAACAGCAGAGACGGTAGTATCGAATGGTCAGGTCGAGAAAAAAAAAGCTGAGATTGTTGGTAGGAGAGAAGGCAGAAGGGTAATAGAAATAATATTTCGAGCAGACGAGTCCGGATGGGGGTGGGTGGTGCGAGTTGCCATCTCTCGAGGTCAAAAGTTCACGCGTTCTCCCAGTGACCACGCTGTTCGCGTTTCTGCTTGCTCCGGAAGAACGATGGGTTAGACGGGACTCGTATTTCGTCGTCCATACTCTCCAGATAACAAAGACTTTACTTAAGAGTCGTTAACTTGTTCGCTGCGGTAGTGATTTGGAAAGATTTTCATATTTTGTTTACTTTGCAACAACTCGATCGGAGTTTAGTTCGATGAAAATACGAGTTTAGCGGATTAATTGGTAACTGATAAGTATGTGGCAAAGAAGTCCATGTTTGGTGAAATAATTGAGAAAATAAAAATAATTGCATCCTTCTTCAAGAGACTGTAGAATCTATATGTAGCGTCTCGATCCACGACGATTCGAGACTTGGAGTATGACGGAGGTACGGAGAAATCGTAGATCGACTGCGGAGAACCGGTTAATCTTATTTTTTAATGTTGACACAGTTTTTCGGTGACAGACTCGGCTGTTCGAAAATTTTAAACTGTTCTGACCTGTCCGGGAAGAAACCTCCCTCAGTCGAGTAAGAAGTGTCTGTGTGTCGAGTGTGTCACTGAAAAACTGTGTCAACATTAAAAACTAAAATTAATTGGTTCTCCGGAGTCGATCTACAATTTCTTCGAACCTCCATCGTCCTCCAAGCCCCTGGGGGTCCCCGGATGTTACACAGGGGGGACCCCTGTGTAATCATCATTGAAGGAGTAATGTAAAAACAATCACACGAATTATACATGAACCGTTTATCTCAGGCGTTTATTATAATTTATTTAAAAAAAACTTAAATTTACATTACTTAATACTTTGTAGGGGGGGGGCTATGATAATAATATGATAAGAAGGGGTCCGCGTCGTGAAAAAGGTACAGAACGGCTGTTCTAGACGCAACATTATAGAAGACATTATATCAGAAATATCTCTCAGCCAGCTCCTTTTTATCTTTTTTTTTTTATTTTCTAAATGTCACGTTCTCGTATCGACTTTATAAATATCAGGTCAACCGTCCTATAAATATTGAGAGTCTTCTATAAATATATCGATCGAAACCGTGTGGAGGAAAGTTTATTATGTTCAACGACCGACAGGGTTACCGATGTTACTTGAGACTTTACTCGAAGAAGGGAAGAATTTTCGAATGGTTCGACGGAAAGCAGTAGACGATTATCGAGGACAGGGGGTAGTTTTTGGTCAGGCGTTGCGTCCTTGACGGGTTAAGGGTGTCGAAGGAGCTGACTCGTTCAAGGTAAACGGATCGTTAGCTCGTAGGATAATCGCACGAGTGACCTCGATCGGAACGTCCTCGTTTGCTCGGTTCGATCGTTAATTTCTCGCTGCCCAACCGGACGATCTAAAAATAATTTATCGATTGCTCTTTGTCCGTGTCCGTTTGCGTTCGTCGAACTTTTGTGCGATCGTTGGACAAATCGAACGGAGAATTCTTCAATTTTCAACGATTTCCGACTGTTTGGTCGAGTGCGTAACTCTTTCGATCGAACGATCTGGAATTTTGGAAAAATTTGAAAGCGAATCGTCCAGATTTCTTGCAACGTGTATTCGCGTTCACTGCGGTAGCGAACGTGTTAAACTCACGTGTCGTTCGAAGGCTGCTAGTTTTGCGAATTTTCTCAATTTCTGATTGCCAGTTTTGTCAGGCGGGAGGGGGTAGTATTTGGATGGTCGGGATCCTTGCTGGCCAGAGTCCAATATGCACCGGTGTGCATATAAAACAGTAGCTCGTCTGTGACAGCGAACGATGCACTTGGGTACACACGGTTTCAAGAGTCGGTGAGACGAGCCAATTGCAAATTCGATGACTCTTGATGCTTTTGGCAAACCTTCTTATCCGTCTTATCTTTTCACAGAAACGGAATGACCGAATTTGTTGTTTACTTTGAAGGGATAGACGAGAAGACTTGGTTATTCATTTCCGATAGGGTTGTAATAAAAACTTGGATATTTGCATTGTTCGACGATTCGGATATATCAGTGGAATTGGGATTTGAAATTTGAATGCTCGAATATTCGAGTACCATACTTTGAAATCGGGATGATTCGTAAAATTATAAGATAAAAGGAGCCGAAGGGAGCATCAACAGCTGACCGTAAGGGTTAACGAGCTGGCATTGTTCGTAGCGAGAAGAACGAGTTCTACTTTTATGTGGGTTAAAGGCTCGGAACTCGGTACACGATTCGGCTTTATGGCACTACGGTTTGCGCGAACAAAACGTGAACGTTTGCCAAAAACGATTTTCCCACACCCCATTTGTCCAACGCCCACGTATCGCTACTATTTAAATGCAACAATGATAATTCTTCGTAGTATACAGTCGGCGACACGCCGGCTCACGAACAATTTCGAAGAATACACCAATTTCCTTTCTCAAACTGCATTCGAAACATCGAAAGGATTTCGTAAAAACATTCTAATCTTTTGCTCGATTATCACGTAGAGAAAGAATGAAAAAAAGTGTATCGATAGCGAATGTTTTGCCCGTTGGCAGAGGCGAACGTAATTTTGGCAAAGTGGTTTGATGCGGTAGTGTAAATCAACGGTTAATTGCCTGGCCTCGTAACCTGTACCCTTGTCCATCTATCGGCGTGTCGAGTCTGCGACACAAAGTCGAACAACTTGGCTAAGATCGATCAATTTTCTTACGTCTCCGTGGATTCTCGTGGAAGTTAAACATCGACGCCGTGTTGACGGTATAGCGTAATTTTCGTTAATGAGAGCTGCACTTTATGACTTTGGAGGCCGTGGCACAGGGTTAGCGCATTAGCCGAGATTGAATCGAGGGAAGGGGGTGTCGTGTCGGTGAATTTTAATCGGATTTTCGATAGTTTCGAAAAACTTTATTTTATCGTTGTTTTCGATGTTGCAAAATACGATTTAAGTATAGTGAGAGAGTGATTGGTCAAAGTTTGAATATCATTAGAATGCTACATTTATTATTAATTGAAATATAATTACGATTTTAAAGATATAACAAGAGGGTCGTCGTAGAATCGGTAGTGGATGAGTGTTGAATGGGAGAAGCTTTACAGTTTGATTCCGGTCTTGGAAGCGATCCAGTCGCTGTAAGCGGCAACCTCGGTGTGAACACCGGGGTATCCACGCCTGGCGCATCCGTAACCCCAGGACACGAGTCCTGCGAGACGGCCATTGATGGTCATAGGGCCGCCAGAGTCACCCTGGCAAGCGTCCTTTCCGCCCTCGGGCACAGCGGCGCAGATCTGTCCGCTAGGAAGACCTCCGTAAGACAAGTAAGCCTGGTCGCAGGATTTCTTGGAGACGATGGGTACAGTGACGGTCTTCAGAACGTCGGTGGTGCTTGAACCTTCTCTGGTTGCTCCCCATCCGGTGATGACTGCGCTCACTCCAGCCACGGATTCTTCTCCTTTCTTGAACAGCTTGATGGCTTGACGGGTCTTGTCCAATTTGAACGGTGTGCTGACTCGTAACACGGCTACGTCGTTCTCGGGGACTCCGTGCCAGTTGGTGCGATGGTTCTCGTGGACGATCGCTTCCTCTACCTTGTGCAAACTACCTCCGGACGATTTGGTGGTGGTACCTGCTCTGACCGTCACCCAACTAGCCGGGTAAGCGGTCATACAGTGGGCGGCGGTGACCACCCAGTTCTCAGAGATGATGCTACCACCGCAGAAGCCGAAACCGGAACTCTGGAGGGATACTTGGTGAGGCACGTCCTCGATCTTGGCGTCGGTGCCTCCTATTATCTGCCCGCTCGGTGTCAATGGATTCAGGGGGATGAACTTGTTCATTGGGTTCGCTGATAGAAAAATAGATCATGTTTTACCCTTCTTTTAGTCGTTATGCTGATAATTCGAATAATAATTCTTAACAGAAATCGCTACTCTAATGAATAGATTGAGTTTTTTGACTTTTTGTGCACATTTAGTGCTGGAACTTTCAAGTAATAATTCTCGCGAGAAACATGTCGACGCGGCTGGGCTTGGTAAATATCTCCCAGCGGAGCGTCGCGTTGGTTATATTGGCTGTGAAGCGTGAAATTTTACCCGATCGAATAATGTTTAACGTTCCGTATCGTTTTCACAGTTTTGCGATTCGTTCCAATTAAACCGATCGAACGCGAGGAGAAATATGAATAAATTTATTAGTAACTTTTAATCCTCTTTTACAAGCTTTTGCCTTATTTTCGTGTTACGGATAAAGTATAATCGAATTGTCAGAGTTCTGTGATTTTTTGCTAACAGTCGCACAATAATGCGAAAAGGTGAGAATTTATTTCAGCCTGAAATAATTCTATCAAAGTGTTGGAAGAAGATTAAAACTTTTGTATACGATTGATATAAAGAGAATATATTGTTGTTACCTGCCGCGAGCGCCAACAAGGCGAGCAGATTGAGTTGTTGGAACATGTTGGTTCGGCTTGTTGCGGTTCTGTGCCTTTTCCCAAAACCACGTCCAGTATTTATACGGATTGTTTTCGAATACGTAGAACGGGATATCTTATGCAAAAGGTATTATTTTGGTGCATCGATAAGACCAATGCGACTCGAAGAATGGAAAGATTAATTCTTAAGACGTTAATCTATGCTTTACCACGATTGATCGTGTAAAAAAAAATCAATCAAGATCTCTCGCGATCAGTAAGCTTTGTTCCATATTTATCTTCTTTGTTTAGTTTGCTGTCAGAATTAATCGGCACATTTAACTGTTTGTAATTTTGTTCATATTTTTACATAAAATTTGCATTTTTGTTCGAAGATTTTTTTAAATTTAGTGACACTGTCTGAAATGGTTTTTGTCTTTTGTATAATAATAATAATAATGTAATATAATACTGGTCATGCTTTTTGCGTGGTATATTTTAAAGATTTCTATTACAGACCCATTAGGGTAATAAAATTGTTCACACAGTATTTTTCTTAGCATTTTCACATGTTCCCTATGATCAATAATTTCTAAATCTTCTAAAAGAATGTAGAGGTAGGAAGAAACCAATTTTGGACTACTTTTTTAACACTTTGACTGCCACGGTGAAGGCGCCGAAAACTTGGTCAGGCGAATCGTTTATTTCTCCCAAATTTTCCCTATTATTCTTACAATTTCTCGTTATTTCCAAAAAATCGCCTAATCCGACGATTTCTAATTAAGTAATTGAAAGGATATTGATAATACAAGCGACAAATTTCTACTCACATATTGTGATAAAATGAACAATAATTGGTGTAGATTGTATACTTAACAATGGCGTTTCTGAAACGCAACAGTAGGCGAAAAACAAAGGAGAAACAAAGGAAAAGGTATCTGAATAATCTTTTGTATGTCGCGTTACGCGTATACTCGCGATTCATCTTGGATAACAATTGCACCAATTAATCGGTTCGGAATCGTAACAAATAGATAGCCATATAATACGGATATAATAGAACGGTTGACTTCGTAAGGGGTTCAGATCTAATCACGTCTGTCGAGCTAGCCCCCCCCCCCCCCGCGCCTTGCAAAAATAAAAAAACAAATGCATGTAAATTATGAGCTATTTATGAGCTTTCATATTCTGCAAATTAAAGATTTTTAGCTCGTCAAACTAAGCAGGAATTTAAAAATTTCAGTGGGGGGCGGGGGGCTGAATCGACAGACGTGATCTAATCTTACCTTACAGTGGGTGATCAAATTATTATGAACACTTTGAAATTATAACTATTTAAATTTTGATGAAGAATGTAATTAAAAATACATTCATAATGGTACCTTTTTTTTAATTACAAAGCACAATATTATGCTCTTTAATGAAATATGACAACCATCCTTCGAATTTACATATTTCTCTTTTAAATATATATTTTAATATTCGATATTAAATATATACAGGGTGTTCGACAACAGGTGGGCATAATTTCAGGGGGTGATAGTTGGGATGATTTCGAACAGCTTTTTCCTTTGCCAAAATGTTCGTTAAGGCTTCATTTTTGAATTATTAATGAAAACCCCTGACTAATCAGAGCGCGCGTATAGCACGCGCTCAGCCGTGATTCGTTCTAGACCGACGTCCCGACTCGAAGTTCCCCTATTACGGCTGAGCGCATGCTATACGCGCGCTCTGATTGGTCACTGTTTTTTATTAATAATTCAAAAAGGAAGCCTTAACGAGCATTTTGGCAAAGGAAAAAGCGGTTCAGAATCATCCCAGCTACCACCCCCTGAAATTATGCCCACCTGTTGTTGAACACCCTGTATAATAAAAAATTCAACAGTATTGAACAAAAACAAATACGTGAATTAGGAATATGAAGCTACATATACGAATGATCGGTGGTAACACAAATTAGTAATTTCTTATAAATATGCCTCCTATTGTACACTGATTAAATAAAATAAATCTGGAAACGTATCAAAAGATACTTAAATTGCGTACCTTTATGTTAAGATCGAAAGAAACAGTATACTGTGCTACAATTACAGCCCTAATAACATCAAAAGCATGATTTTTCTTTTTCTTCATTCTTCATATTAATTTGATCACCGACTGTAGATATCGTCGTTCGATTAGCGACCGTCTATTCTAATTCGATTCGTTCGTTTCTGTCGCTCGGATTTTTATTTCCAAACAATCTGTTTCATGGTTTTGTTATCATGTTATCTCGTATATAGATATCGAATATAAAATCAAGTTATATTAAGAAAGATTTATTTGTACAACAACTATTTACACGCTTGTAGGTTACAATTTTATTTACACGCAATTAACGTTACATTTTTGAATTTCGAAGAAAAATAAAATAAGATTGAAAATCAAGCTTCGATCGAATATTGTGCATCAGGTAGATAAAATCTTTATTGTAGGTCCGTGATTCGAAGAAACATCATACGACTATAATTAAACACCGCCTTGTTGCCTGATCCATTGACGATAGTGAGAGACGTCCGTGTACACTCCTGGGTATTTAGGTGTGCCGCATCCCATGCCCCAAGAAACGATTCCAATCAGATTTCCATTGAGAAACAGAGGACCACCGGAGTCACCCTGGCAGGCGTCTTTGCCACCGACCGCGAAACCGGCGCAAATCTGTCCTTGTGGTACTCCACCGTACCTCCTGTAGTTACCATCGCATTCCTGTTTCGAGATCATGGGAACTGACACTTTGTTCAGTTTGGTTGGTGTGCCGAACTTGGTGGTTCCCCAGCCGGTGACCAACGCGTATTTTCCGGTCAAAGAGGCTGAGTTTCCTTGGTACAGGGCGGCTGCTTTGCGGGCACTGTTGAACTGGAACGAGCCAGCAATACGAAGCAGAGCGATGTCGTTGCTAGGGATGCCATTTTCGCTGGTCTTGTAGCCGCTGTGTTTGATCACTTGCTGCACTCGGTGGACAGAGCCGCCGGAATTAACGTAAGTGGATCCAGAACGGATCGTGATCGAGCTGACTGGATAGCTGGTACAATGGGCAGCGGTTACAACCAAGTTTGACGAGATTATGCTACCGCCGCAGAAGTGGCGACCGTTGTATTGGAGACTGACTTGGTACGGGGCTTCGTTGATGGTCGCTTCTTGGCCACCAACGATGCGACCGTCCATCCTCAGGTCGACCTTCTCCAAGGTCTGGTCCAGAGGGTTAGCTGGAAAATCAACGCGATACGTCGTTACTCGAGGTTTTCAGGGTTTTCTTATGGATTCGATTGGGTTATGATTGGGTTACTTGTTTTCTATCTAAACGTGAATTTATTAGCCAATGCTGATAGTTATGTTGGAAGTTTCTATCGTCGCGTCGCGGCAGTATAGTCTCGTCGAAATATTATACCGAAGCGGAAGAGCTAGGTTAATAGAGGAGGTAAAATTAGGACAAGATCTCTTCTTCCTACAGCAGCGACTGTAGGATAATTCCGAGAGTATTACCGACGAACTATCTAGTGTTGGAGTAATTCTGCTTGGAAACTTTGCTCATTGGAAAGTTTCTATACCGCGAAACGGTGCGTCTTAATTTCGATTTTATCCATGTTTGTTTAAGTGGATCGTGTATTTAACACTTTATCAGCTGGAAGCCTGTTAACAGACTTGATGAAAGTCGTATCACCTTGGACTGGAGTGAATGAATAAAGGTTAATCGTGTTGCTGAATTACGAAACAGTAATTTCAGGATAAAGGAAAATGTTTACTTGTAATCTGCGAAACTCTAGAAAGAACTGAAAGCTTTGAGAATCGGACTAATCCAAGACTATTTTCATTACTTTCCAGCAGTGTAGACAAACGAGAACGGTTACACGCTTCTTTACCATGTGCTCGAAGCAGTTCAAACGACCGAATCTTATTTATTGCATAGGCAACACGAGGTTCGCTCCTCTATAATCGGAATTTTCCGCGTTTTCAAAAATCAATCGTAAGGGACGGATTTTAAGACGCAACACGATAGTTGAAAGAAACACGAACGAATAAAGAATCAAGAGAACTTACCGGCCACTACGGCTACGAGAGCAAGGATTGCCACGAACGTCTCCATTGTGCGAAAGTTAATGATACCAGAAGTACTTGATCGCACGGTATTTATAGTGAAAACGAGTAGCCCTAACAAGATCCGTGTGTCATCGTAATCTTGTAATTGTATTAATCTAAAATCTTTTCCTCCAATCGTACGATCGATTATCGCGACAACGATTCTTTTTTCCTTTTTATTTCTTCTCTGCTTTACGAGCGATATTAATACCGATATTAAGCACGTCGCGAGAGGAGGTCAAGAGACGCGTAGCTAAACTATTATCGAGGGCTTTTAATCTAGTTTTCAAGAGGGTTATCGATCGATCGACCGTGTTCCGTCTGTTCAATTATTACGCACGTGTCAACGGAACTCTTCTCGACACACACACATACAAACACGTCACAACGATTCTTTTCCCCTCGTCTCCCTTTCAATTTCGAATCACTGATTTTTGATTCTTCTCCCCCCCCCCATCTCCTCTTTTTCCGAAATTGTGCAACTCTGTTTGATCGATCTTCAAGATCGATTGATTCATCGAACAAATCAAATTAATTACGTTTACTTTTATTTTGATTCAGATTTTCTTATCCCAGTGATTCCCTGATATTCTTCGACTTTCCTTATTCCGAGAAAGCAATTTCAAAATCTTCTATTTCAACCCTTACTTTGATGCAACTTTCTTTGCATAAATTTGTATTATGTATGTATGTATGGTGTTTTCTCTGGCATTTTAATCATGCTCAGAGATGGCGCTTAAGAGCTTGAACTCTTTTTCTGCTCAACGAACCCTTTTGTCAGTCTTTTTACTCATTATTTTTTTTTTCAATTACCCTGGGGTCTTAGCATCAAATGCTTTTCCAATACCTTTACTTATAGCCATACCTGAAAATTATGAGCGGACCACACGGTCCGTTCCTAAATTTGTATTATCAAGGTTATAAATCAATGCAAAGTATCTAAAGAAAAATAGTATTCTTATTTACATAAAAAGACCTTTCTGGTTATTGAGAATCTCATTCTGTATAAGCAAACAATCTGACTGCGGTTTCCGCTTGGTTGGGAATTCCTGTATCAGATGGTTAGATTTTGTCGTTTTCAAGAATAGATTAAGGTCGTTCTTGCATGCCAACTTTTTCTCACTCGTTACCGACCCATATTGATAAAAATGAAACAATGTACACGAACGAAACGCGACTGGGAGAGTCGATTAGTCGCGGTTTAACGTTTTCAACATGTCGACGATCGTTGACTTGAAGTAACGAGTACCGAAATTGAAAATTATTATTATCCAACGTTCGAGGAAGATCGGTCGAAAGTATCCAGGCTTGGGGTAAATTTAGTTGGAGAAGGTTTGATGGCAAGAAATTAAACAGGCGATAAAATGAGGCGTCTGAGCAGGGTATTCGATCGGAACGAAGGTAAGAAGCGTTGTCCAAGGGGTTTAAAGTAATCCCGCGAAGCGGAGAAATTGCCGCGATGGGATGAACTCGGTGACGCGTTCGACAGAGGATTTCGAAGATTTTATGACGTGGAAAATATCGAGTTTTAGCCGATCGCGAACATCGCGTGTCGCCAAGCAGACGCTTGAATCACCAGGGTTTCCTAAGCCGAGAATCAAACTAGCATCCCCGCAGAAGGGTTTATCGTCGGAGATTTTCCGGATATTATTGCCGGTATTATTGCACGGGTATCCACTTCTTAACCCTTAATCGGTACATACATTCTGTTCCTGTGGCAGCAATACGGTCAAATAATGAACATCGAGCGTCTTTAGCAGCCTTTGATAAATTGTACTTAATTTTACCGATGTACGAAACTGTTGGGTTTCAAAAATTTGTACGCCTAAACATATTATTGCATTTATTTCGCAAAGGTCGATTCTGCTTCCAAGAAAATTGCATTTATTTTCCTGAAAGTATTTTTACCACGTTCTCATTTTTCCGCATAGAAAACTCGTTAACGTGCCATAAAAATTGTCAGGAGAGGAATTACGTTACCGGTTGTACCAAGAGAACGAATATTACCAGGCGATTGTTCTTGAATATTAAATTGAAACGCGACACCTTTTCTTTGGAATTCGTTCTATCGTTTCATCTTGCATTCTACGGATCGCGACTCGTTTTCCTTCATATTCAATTTTCATCATCTGCGTAGAAAGCCTTATCTTCCTTTTCAGGTACTTTTGTATCTACGGATACCATGAAAATACATTTAAAGCTCGAAGACATATTTTGGGAATTAAGCTATGCCTGCGTCGATGTACCTTTTCGTGATAAAGATTTTAAATATCGAAGCTTCAGAAATCACGGTAATAGAACTTTGACGCGAATAGATAAATTATTAATTCGCGTTGGCGATTTTTCAAACTGTCGTACATGCATACATTGCGATTTCCCTGTGGACTCGCGACAGTTTGTCGCGACGAACACCATGGGGGATTTGTATCCGGATACGATCGGTGTTTCGAACCTTTTGAAGAATTGCTGATCCTATTTCGTTTGGAAAACTGTATCATATTAAGTTGGTAAGAAATTAATGTCGGTTTTCGAGTTTTCGATAACAGTTCGCTTTATTCTATTTACATAAGCAATGGATACTAAGCAAGTTTGTGTAATAATAAAGTGGGTCATAAAGCAGCGACTCGTAATATAAACGGTGCATTTGGTAAAGATACCGTGAATGAACGCACGGTGCAGGGTTGGTTAAAGAAATTTTGAACTGGAGATGAGAGCGGACACCCAGAAGGCAGTGACAGTTTGTTGGGAAAAATGTGTCAACCGCAATGGATCTTATTTTGATTAAAAATACTTATTCCGATTTGCGATGTGTGGATTTAAAGATATATATAGTTTGAAAACCGACATGAATTTTCTGCCAACTTAATATTATGCGACTCAGAACATACACTACCGGCCAAAACTTTGGGAACATGTACTAATAAAAAAAATATTCTTAAATATTTTACTCTTACTAGAAATATGCACGGGGAAAACAGCTTGGTTCGTAACGTTTCATATACTCATTTCTAATGTATAGAAAACTATACTCCTGCAGCTAAAGAAAAGTTAATGTATACATTTTTGTGGTACTAAAATCACACGGAACTCGTTCCAAAGTTAAGAAATGATGAAATGTTGCATGCTGCAATTTGTATTTAACACTTCAAGTATCATGTCACCCATATCTAGGTGACGTATCAACTTTTATAAGAATTTGTCATCTATGTTGATAGGGATTTTAATTAGTCAATTACAAGCAATATTTTCAAATACTTGAAAGTTTAATCAACCGAGAAAGTAAAACGGTATACCAAATTTATTCCAAATAAATATTGAAAATAAAATCACTAACTAAAAGGATTTTGTCCAATTGTAGAATGAAAATATAGTAGATGTACCCAAACTTTTGGCCGGTAGTGTACGTATCAAGAATCTTTGTATCCTTATGCGATAGAATTGAAAATCAATCTAACAGCTTGTCTACTTTTTTTTATGACTGTTACAAGATGGTAGATAGTGTGCTAAATGAAATTATATCGAACTAATCTTGAAACACACACAAAAAAAAAGTGATTGGTTCGATTCCAACGCGTCATCGTTTATCATCGAGACACGATGACATTGTTACTTTGCACGATAAGGAGAGAAATAAAAGAAACAAAGTAACATAGTATTGTTTGTTTGGTATCGCGAAACGCAGTAGCAGAGCGAAATTTCATCGTCGTTCGAGAGTAGAGAATGTTTTTTTTTTCCTGTTCGTTTTCTTTTCGACTTCGAAACGTTACCGTCGCGTCGTCGGTAAGAACCCAAGACACGAGAGCAAATATTTGAATTAATCTCGAGCGATACTGTTGTCTCTTGTCCGTCGTAAAACCCGTGAGTCGCTTCCGTCGACTATTCAGGATTACGTGTACACGGGATGCTTTGAAGCAAGCAATTCAGTTAAAAATAAACCAAGCTGTGTTTCCCTGGAAAAATATTTTCTTTCGCTCGAGCCTGCCTCTTTTTCGACGTGTATTTTCGTTTCATGAATGACCACGGTCATACGATTAGAAACAACGCTTTAGGTGCATCGATCACTTCGAGAACAGCGAACAGTGTGTGAACGTTAAACTATTCTTTGTTTGCATATTTGACATTTTAAATGCGTCCCTTTGAATATTGATTAGGATATACTTTCTATCGTTAGGTTAATATTAACGTTAAAGACAAGTCACGTCGTCTCATTTCTTCAGTTAATCGTTCGGTTATACCTTATTGAAAGTTGCGCGTGCACCAGTAACAATCGTTATCGAAACTTTAGAGTGTCAGCTACGAGTCTGACCAGCTAAAAGAACAGGGGATGCTGGATTCCGTCTCCATTTCCGTTTTCGCCTTCGACGAAGCCAGAGTTGGCCCACTGTTTCAATAATCTTGGAATAAAAATTGCAAATGTTTCCATTTTGCTTATTCGTTGACTACCACGCTAAATGCTGTAAATTCTTACAATTTTTCGTCATTTCTATTATTCAGAATTTCGAGTCATCGAAAGGATATTACGGAAATTGAAGCGTGCCGTGGCAGTTGAAGTGTTAAAAAATCATTCGTCGTTAATGGATACGCCCGATTCGAAGCGGAACGTTGAAAACGTTTGTCGCGAAATGGAATCTTTATCGTCTGAAGTATTTCAATTCGAATTAAAAACCCGGGATTCTTCTAAACGACAATAAGGCGATTCTGGTAGGGGATGGTAAAAAATGATGACCTCAGGAAGAAAAGGATGGGGGGATGTTACTCGAAGAGGTAGATTCGAGTCGACCTCGGTTGACCCGAAACGGAAGGTACGACCTGGGCAACAGGAATAGGGGTAGAGGGGGTTTATCCTCTGTCTATGGCGTGACGTCAGAGGGAGGAAAAGCACGACAGGGTGGGAGGTTCCTTGCGTATAACGGCATCGAGGACTGACCGACCCCATTTACCGTCGCTTTTAGTTGCCGCCTTTGACCCACCGGTATTAGCGTAATTCGCCAACGGATACAAATGCGACTACCATTGAAATTTTCTCGTTTCCTGTCGTCCTTTTTTTGGGTATTCGTTATCAAGATTCGTGTAAAACAACGGGATATTCAGATATTCATTGTTTCATGCAAATACCTCGCCCATTATACCTCCTGGTTCACGATTGATCTTGTAGCGATATTGTTAACTATTTCACGCGGTCGCCTCGATCGAACGTTAAACGAATAATTCTTACTTGAAATAAATAATCGTATGCCGATCGAACCGAACGAAACACTTGTCACGGATAGTATTTCAATCCCACGAAATGAATTGGTGAATTCACGTTGAACTCGAACTTGTATCGATCCAGCAAGATTTCGAATATCTTGGGGCTTGTAATTGGTGATCCACGAAGGAATGTATGATTCGGATGCAAAGTCGGGGTTGTCCCATTATTCTGTTTAATTACCGATGTCGGGGTATGAGTAACTGTGCCAAGTCTTATTGGAATCGAGTCGAGCCTCTGTGTTGTCGAGTTATTTCGGGAATCAACGAAGGACAGTCTGCTAGATCACGAAAATACTGTTGTCGGGGTCAAGGCCGGTGATTTAATATGCAGCCGGATCATTAGTAATAATCGCGAGTGGTAACCTTTCAGGGTGAAGAATTTCTAGTGGGGGAGAAAGTACGTTGCCTAGAGGTAACGTTAATTATTATCGTCTCGTAGAAAAATCGATATCGTTGCTTGTCCAACGGGGAAAAATTTGTCAGCTTAGCCTTGTCATTTTCGTACAATCGTACGTTATTTTTCTTTTGTCGCTATAAATGGGTAACAATTTCCTACGAACGCATATTTAAATCGTCGTGCGTTAATCGATACGCAGCGCAAAAGCGGATTACGTCCTTGTTCCCATAACGTGATATGGATGATACTGTTCGCAACTAGAACAGTGAACGGTCGAATACTCGAATACTTTAGGGTAACTTCGAGTTCGAATGTTAGGGGAATTCGAAAATAATTACATTTTGAAATTTTGTCTCAATAAGCTCGCGTTATGATACTTTGATCCAGCAGCGAAGAAATATCGATCGATCAAAGTGTTTCCATAATCGTTTGTGTAAAAGAAACAAATGGTTAATTATTAGCTGACGTTAATTATCCATGGTTTGCAATTGTCTTCTAAAAATACCGAAAAGTAAAAAATGTGTGTACATATACTGATTATTTCGTTGATTGTAGAAGTTGGGTGATCGGTTTATCGACGTCGTGCGATCACCAATCAATTTGATAATGATCCGACGGGGTGAGTACTCTTGACTATTTAATCAGGAAGTTCGTATCACCGTGATTAACATCACCGTATCATACTCTATACGTTTATATAAATATACTTTTTCTTCTCTCTTTCGCTCATTTGTTTCACACGATACCTACGTAAGTTGCTGTCATAATTATAAAAACTTGAATTCCCCAAATATTAACACGTTTAGCGGTACAGTGAATTTATTTCATACTTCTTTTTCTCAATTATTCGATTGTACAAAATTTGGATGATTTACGTGGCGCTCAACGTGTTAAAGTATATAAATTTGACTGGTATTCGAATATCTGAATATATTAATTATCCGAATTTCAAATTTAAATTTCACTAGTATACGAATTATACGAACGTTTACTTATTAGTATTCCCTGCTTTTGCCTTTTCCTTTGTTTCCTGTTGGTTGGTAAATATTCAGAATTGAAGGGAGAATATAATTAGCACTTTAACGCGAAAGACCAAGATAAAACTGTTCCGTCTCTCCGCACAATGTCTCTCCGCGCTTGAAACAAACCATCCTGTATCTATCCTACATACACGTATATATAATACACACGTAATTGTCCTACTTTACAGAAATATAGTTAACGACGCAAGATAAAAAGAGGGCACGGAACCACGTACGACAATTACCTGTCTCGCGGCGGTTGCTTTTTACCGAATCGGTCGTTTCTTAAAAGGTCCCAGATAAAACGAGAAACCAAAGACATTTTCTTTCGAACGAGTTATTAATCTCGTTTCTCTCCATTCAATTTCTCCGCTCGTATTACATTCAAATTCGTGCGGTACGCTTTCGTATTTTGTCGTCATTATGCAAACAATACAGTAGGTTTTTAATGTCCTGTTACTTACGGCAGACCGGTTGAAAAAAAAAAAAAAATACCCGACGTATATTTTCTTTTTCATCAACGATCCGAACCGGCAAAATAATACGAACGAACAAATTTTCGGGTTCAGTTTGTGTGTTTGTGGGATTTTACACAGGAAGACGGTCGTATTTGAAGAGGTTGAAAATTCTTTTACGAGTTGGTCTGACTGATACGGGAAGGTACTACTGTGTCACGGTCTCGTCGAAGGCCAGGCCCCGTCGTATATTTCAACCTTTACTTCCTTTATCGTTTTACCATTCAACGATTTTATCGAACATTCTTCTTTTTATGTAAGCTCGTTCGACTATTCTTCTCAAAACTCACCGTTAACATCTTTACTTCCGTAATTGAAAAATGTAGTCCTGCCTAGCATGGCACACTCTAATAAGAATAATTAATTTTCTAATTTAACCTTTCAATTCGATAGCTACCATTAACGCTATCTGCAGTTTATTTCGTCGCTCCTTTTGTTAATTATTTGGGTGGAATTAATCGTACAAATATATTATTTTTAATATAGCTTAGTTAAAAAAATGAAATATCTGGGAAGGTCAGCTTGCCACTAAATAATATTGTAGAATTTAAATTTGTTAAATAATGATAATATTTTTTTTCAGTATCAGTCGTGAAAAGTAAGCATGTCAGTGAGGTCGGTTATGAATATTATCATAATTCATAGTTGACCGGATATCCGTGTCGTGAGTCGTAGCCCGTTCTTCCGCATATATTTCACGGAGAGGAAGTTCGATCAGTTGGCAAGTGCCCACTCGATTTCACGAGCCGACATTACAACCAAGAGACATCGAGATCTTAAGATATTTTCCTGTCTCGAGCATCACCTGCTGCTTTACACAACCATCCCTATATTTCATGCTTCTTCCTTTATCCAACCTGGTGCACGACATTCAATAATCGTAAACGTTCGACGTGTCAATCGTTCGTCGACAATTTCTTCGCCCGAAACTTTTCACAGTTAAATAATTAACGAAACAAACGATGAAGTAATAATAGTAACACTTGGCCGACCGATCGAGTAGATCTCCCACTTTGACCTGAGGAACGCTTCTTTCTTTTTTCTCTTTTCTGTTCTTCTTTTTCTTTTTTTATTTCTATAGAGCACAACATATAATAAAATGCACCGCAATTGTTACCGTAAGATATAATTGATCACATAAATAATTTTCGGACGTTTTTGATTTCAAATAGCGAATTTCAGTCCGTGCTACTTTAGAAAAATGCGCGGTGGAAATTGTACAGTTCTCTATGGCGCGTGCGGTCGGCTAACAATAAGTGTTAAGCTAATAATGCTGGCTATCGAAACTAAAGGTTAAATTTGAAAATTAATCGTAGGATTTTCGTCGTGTCTGACTACGTACGTCCGTTTTCACTGTATCACTCGACGTGATAAACCTAGTCGTTAAGAAATTCAACGTGTCTGGTATCGTTCGATCGTTTCATTAACAACTCGACTTCCTTGGTAGAAATATTTATTAATTTTGCAATGACTCGATTTAATCAAATTCGTGGTAGTACTCGATCGATTAAGAATTCAGCGCGGTAATCAGTGCTTGAATTAAAAAAAAAAAAAAAAAAAAAATAATAGATATCGAGGAAATCCCGTGTTTGGCAATAAACGATTACGAAAGAACGGCTGACGATACAATTTATCGATTTACGTGGACGCGAGTTTCACGAATCTTGTCCAACGATATCAAAGCAACGAATATAGTCGAAGTATTTATATCTCCGATCGTCGACCGATAAAATTGCGTATTCGAAGATACGATCGGATTGTATTGCGTTACGATCAAAATCAGCTGGTCAACCAGATCAATCACGTACGGATCGGTTTTAATGCGACGCAATTAATCGAGCTCGAAAAAAAGACCCGATAAATATCAAAGGTAAGATGATATCAACGAAATATGGCATACATGTATAGTGTGTTCAATGTTCTCTTCGATAACTGGTGCAAATGTGCACAGCCAGATACAAGGTCGTAATAAATATTGCCAGCGAATCATGGTCGAATGTTTTTCATGAATATTCAAACGTTTGAATATTTTATTGCCGCGTTCATCGTTAAGTATCTGTACGGGTACGCTTTTTCAGGGAACAAAAGTGGTTTGTCGCGTTTGCGAAGCGTAATAATTTTGATTTAACTCGTGAACGCGTTTATTGACGCAATATTTAACGAACGAGCATTGTTCAACGATTCGTAACGATAAATGGAAGAATCGAACGCACTGGCGTGCGACGGTTCGGAATTAATATTCACGGTAATTAAGATATATTACGATGCAGAAGGGTATCTGAATTAGCGGTGAAATTATATTAGGAATTCGAAGTAGGAAATGAATCATTGATATTATGAATAATTCATAGTCAATTTATGAAGATGTGAATTAAACCGTTTGTTTGCAAATAAAATTCTTAATAATTCACATGTATCTACTGCTGAGAGTCGGTTTGCTAACCTATTACGTTAACATACGAAAATACTATATTTTCGATCCCTGGCTATTAGAACACCCACGAAATTGAAATGCTATGAAAATCGTAGATAAACTCGTAACAGATAATAAAGAACAGCATTCAATGAAAAACTCAACGAGCGATAACAAGGTCCATCTGTTCGATTACTCGTTACGGTCGCATGCGCTACGTTGGCAGGAATCTTATCAGTTTTTTAAAATTGTTTTAGAGAGGTGAAGGTTGCGGTCGAAATCGGCGATTACCGCGGTCTATGAATGGTAATTGGAAATCGATCGATGAAACGTTTCGTAATGGAACGGTGAGAAATAAATGTTTGTATCCCCTTTATTTCTGTTTCCATCGATATTACGTTTTATTTTCTATTAGTCGAAGAAAAGAAACACGCGTACGTTTGTTTGAAAGACAAATCTGTCGTGGATCTTTCACGCGGATGATCTCTGAATTCGTCATTGATCATTCGTTGTTGCGACGTCTCGCAAAATTACGACGGATTTCCTGTCGCTTGCTCGACACAGTTGCATTTTTCAAAACAGTTTCGATCGTGACTGAATAATCGTGTAAAATACTCGTCTTTACTTGTAAATTATTTGAATTCTTAAAATAAAACTTGGAAAAAATTATAAGAAAGGAGTGAATTTTAATCAATAATTCTGAAGAGAAAACGTATTACAGGCTGCGAGTCTAGTTGTCGTGTTAATAGGTCGCGGTGAAACGAGCCGAAGAATAGGATAAAAGTGAAATAATGGTAAGTCGGATGACGGGACAGTTGGTAGGAAGTTTATTTGCTGACACGTTTGACAATGATCGGAACCGATGTAATAGTTTTCCGTGACAAAGGATTATCGCGAGACAATGAGCTGGCAAAGGGAAACGCGTACGTTGTGTTAAGTAGGTCTTGCTGAACGCAAGCTAGGGTTGAACAGGTGCAACATCTCTCATGAGACTTACTTTTTTGCTGGTAGTTTGTTCAATGTCGTAGATCGTACAATGATGCACGAAACGATGTCAAAGTAGTGTTGCGCTTATTTTCGGAATCGGAATAGAAAAGAATAACTGCGTGAACTGTATTGGAAATTGTCAATTTCTATTCATAATCGTGAGAAATGATAGTTGTTAACTGTTCGGATTATTCGAATTTCATACCTTGATTTAACTAGCATTGGAATTGTTATAAAAAATAATTCAAGGTCCAAATGTAACCCGTTAACACGTTCGAGTGGTACAGTGAAAACGGACGTACGTAGTCAGACACGATGCAGTCGATTTTAATTTACAAATTTAACCTTTCGATTCGATAACGCTATCCGCGGTTTATTTTCATACTTCTTTTTCTCAATTATTTGATTGTACAAAATGTCACTGACTGACGTGGCGCTTAATGCGTTAACCACCATAAATCTTCAAAGCTGCCGAGAGAATCATTATAGGAATAATCTTTTTTTCTCATAAACATGAAAAGTATAAACGACACGGAGGGGTTTGCTGTGTTCCATCTAGTTCGGAGAGGGTTAATTCGATTCAGCCGTGGACGGTGAACGAGTTTAATTGGCAGATTTCAGAGACGTACAAAAACTGATTTGCATTCAGAATTTATTCTGCCCGAGTATTCTGTACGGAAAGCGACCAGAGTCTGGTAAAAAAAGATAAGATATTACGATCTCACGATTGAGTTGAATTACTTCCTTCCCATTCCTTTTTCTTTTTTTTTTTTTCTTCTTAAATACCTGTGCTCCACGTACGACTATGCGGCACTTTTCAAACATTATTGTTCAAGGGTGAGAGAACATCGTTTCCGAATTGATTCGTTTTCTTTTTACGTTTAAAAGAGAATTGTTTATCCGTCCCGAGGGCACGAATATCGTGAAACACGTGAAACGCGGGATCTCATTTTCAGGACATGTTTCTCGATGGAGCGTCACGCGACCAGCCACGATCGATGAAAAAATAATATTTTCACAGTGTATGTTTCCCCGCGAACGCGAGAACTAGTTGTCGCGTTGAATTATTCGAGTTTAGGTGCATTAGGAAAGCGCTCGTGTGCGTGTCAGCGTCGTCGTCGTCGCCGGGTTCTCGAAGAAACGGTGCCAAGGTATAAAACTGTCGCATCGGTGCGTGCGATTTTAACCCTTTCAATCGAGGCTTTGATATTTCACATTTCTTTCCACCAACTTTTCTCGTGAAAAATAGCTCGCCAAGCGAAACCACTTAACACGTTGACTGCCAGCTACGAATATACTCGTAGCCTTGGCAGTAATACGTGTTAACGAAAGAAGCGACGAAATAAACTGCAGATAGCGTTAATATTAAGCTGATAATGCTAGCTATCGAATCGAAAGGTTGTAAATTAATCGACTGCATAGCGTGTCTGACTACGCACGGTCTGTTTTCACTGTCCCAGTCAACGCGTTAAACACTCTACTTATATTGTTGACGCATTTTTAAGCGCAAGGACTTCGGCGCGTCTGACCATACTCGGTACGTTACTACTGCGCTCAGGTCAAAGTAGAAATGTATTCGAAATGTATTCTATGCTGAGAGTGACTGCCAACGTGGCATCCATTTGGTACAAATGAATTCTCGACAAACGTTTTTCACGTGAGTTTTCCTCTCGAGTGGACACTTGCTCTAAAAGATCGAACGACCGTTGGAAAGCGTGTATAGGCGTGGCGTAAGCATTTTCATAACGTTATGCTGGTTATTACGGAAAACAGGACACCTACGCAAAAATAGCATTGTCGATCGATATAACAGGCTTCGCCGACGGATATTGCTGGTTCACGGTTCCCCTTCCGACTGCATAATTCCATCGATCCTGTCCGGATGTATCGTTCCTCGTAACAGTTTCGCGTATCCTTGACAGAATAAAAGAATTTTCTTTCCTTCTTCGCGACAGATGACAAGAATCGATGGTTTGTTTTTTGTTTTTTAATAATTGATAAAGAATTTAATTGATTCGAAGTTAGTTGAGAAACTTTGAGCCACCTATAGGTGATAATTATTCCAGTTTAGTCGATGGAAGATGGGTGGAAAGAAACTATGTTTATGATTACTGCGTGCTATAGTTTGCACGGTTTTCTCGGAAACGCGTTTACACGTAGACTCTAAGTCCTGACACGTTAACCTTATTCCATGGTTCTATCTTTGGTACCCTGGGTCCGTCAGACCCTCTAATATCCTTCTGTTGGGTCATTAAGTATGAAATGTGACAAACAGAATATAAACTTTATTCATTTTCTTTTTCTTTTTTGAAAATAAAAGTTATTTATTTGAAATCAAAGTATGCAACCATGTTCCAAATACATTCTGAATATATGCAATTGCTGTGAAAATAATAAATATGAAAGCAGGCGATATTTAGCAAAGGAAAAATAAAAACGAAGGCATTAGAGCCAGGAATATTAATCCTTCGTGTCTTTGATAATCCGTATTATCGCGTATCGTGTAAGTTTCTTCGTGACTCACGACTCGATAAACTGGCCAGTCATCGGACGATTCGAAACGGCGAATCGAGGCGTTAGATTAAGAAACGGAATGTATAATGATGAGTTTAATAATTCATAGAATCGTGTGAGGTAATTGGAAATGACCGTATCTACCGTGCCAGTCACCGGCGGTTAACGTGTCTTGACGTAGACCGAAAATTCTGAACGTTGTACGGCATAGATCAAGCACACAGAGTCGATTCATTTTCCCTCGCATCACCGTGTACGGTCCCGATACACGCGACGTTTCCTACACTTGAACGCCACGTTGTTCCGTCACCCTCTCTTCGCAGCCTAGTGTCGTTTAATATTCACGTGCTGGTGACACGACGTCGACGCCAACACGTTTCACGCGCCCATTCTTTCCAATTACGCGCTCTCGTATATCAACGCACGCATCCCAATCTGCTGTCGTCAACGTTCTGTATTTGTAAGATTACATAAAATACTGGATCTTATTAGCTACGCGCACAGTACGGACTCGCAGATGTGTCGATAAAAACTTCTTATCTAGATCGCAGTTTGGGTCGTTATTTTACATATAAGGGGTTTTGGTAGGAAAAGTCGTGGTAGAAGTAAGTGGGAGAGGAGTAAGGGTTTTGGGGAAGAAACGTGGGAAGGCGGCTGCCACGGAAATTTTGTAGAATCAAATAATTAGTAGAAGAAGCGATGAAATAACCTGTGGTTGACTCTAATATTAAGCTGTTAATGATAGTTATCGAATTGAATGGTTAAATTTGAAAATTAATTGATTGTATTCATAATAATTAGGGTTTCAGTCAACGTGTTAAATATCGAGGTTTTCGGGGAATAGGATGTGAAGGGCCTTTTTCCCAAGGATAGTTGGATATCGAATTTGAGGGGCAGGGAGGTTAGAGAGTGCGTGGTTTGGGACCGTTGTAGGATATTTGGCGAGGGTTCGATCGACACTTTCGGCCGTGAAAAAGAGGGAACGATAGGGCGCGTTCCGTTTACTCAGAGATCCATGAAATTTGTGCAAAAATTCAATAGAAATCGCATCCGATTGAAAATTGTTAGCGCTCCGGGCTTGTATCGGATCGCGACTCGCGTCGGATGAATCCTCGTCAGAAAATCGGATTTGTTCGAAGGAACGTCCCGTTCGATCGTATTCCACGAAAACTCGAACGTTACGATAAAGTTTTCTGCCATCGAGATCGGTCCACGCCATCCGGTGACTTTCAACCTACCGTCCGGAATAATGAAAGAACTTTCGACATTTTTACGTCGAGCTTCTTCACTCAAGAAAGTTGGCCGGTACTTTGAAACATACCGAAAAGCGTTCCATTTCCGTTTGACGAGCTTCTTTCCGGCGAACGGAGACAATATGTACCGTCGAGTCGCTTCTGCTCGGCTAATTATTCCTTCAAATTTGAGAAAAAGTACGAGACATTTACCGTATAATTTTGTTCGTCTTTTGCTGGAAAAATATGTTAAGCGTTGAATTGTTCGTCGTCCACAATGGGAATCGCCGGGATGTCTTTCCACGGCGATTAAGAAATCGTCGACTAATTATTCTCGGTGGTTTGGTTAGGGAAGACACGTAACAGACGGTTAACTAACGTGCACGAATCGGGCCACGGGGCCAAGGTTGTACGTTGCTTGTTACGTTACTGCCAACACCCCAGTGCAATGGTTGGTCGGTAACAATTGCGAGAAAGCTGGCGCGACTTGGCGTCGCGATTCACCCAAACCGAGCCACCTATTTGCATGAATAAATCCCTACTTAACCGATCGGAAGTACCAACGCTATTTTCTGCTCGAGTCTTTTGTACATTCTTTTCTTCCTTCAGTTTCCAGCTGTGTTTATCTTCTTCCTCGAACGCCCGAAGGGAGAATTGTTGCCAGGAAAATGTGACGTCATATCACTCTTATTCTACCACAGAGAATGTACAGGTGACTCGTGTCGCGTGGTATTTGAATGGCAAACGAAACGCAATCGTTGACTTTCGTTTTTCGCGAAGCATAATAAATGGGTGGTGAAATAACTGTTGAAAATCTTGGTGTATTTTTGTTCTAGATGGAAGGTACGACCAGTCGTGTTTGAGGGAACGGTTTGCTCGCGAAAGCGACCGAGAAGCGAAAGGCGAGAGGGAAGATGAAAGTCCGCGAAAGTTGAAGTAAAAACCTGCACAACGAACAGCAACAGCCTGCCTCGTCCATTGCGACCAGCCACATATCTCACGTTAAGGTAAATTCCTTTCTTTTTCTATCTAACTGTATAAGCTTTGAAATAATTGAATCGCATCAGTGGCAGATATTTAAATTTCCCGCCCTTGCGTCGATAGTAATTAATTGCAGAGAATACATTAACTTTGTTTATTTTTTTTTAACACCACGTTGCGCTAAATGGAATAACCAATCGTAAGACGACGTATGAGATTCGACTCGGAATTTGTCCGTGTAGCAAGCACGATGCTAAGGTATTCCGCTCGTGGCGCTGTTTCGTTTTAAATTTAAATTTACCTCGGCACGAACGTGATCGCGAGATACGAACAAACTTCATCCATGCGGCTAAAAGAAAATAACAAGGAGAGAAGAAAAGGTAGGCGAAAAGTTTCAACCGCGAACGAACGAAGAAGTAAAATCGTGTAAGACGTTCGGTGAAGATACGTGACTCGAAACGTACGCTTTGATTGGCTCGTGGATCCTTCCGACTTACCCTGCATCGTACACGTCCATTCGAAGGATCGCCTCTTTCAACCTTTCCATCTTTCTTCGAGGATTCATTAATCTTCCTACGACGTAGTCAGAAGACAAATTTCCAGAGGAACGGTGTTTCAAGAGTTAAATAAAACTGAATTAACACACTCGTGTCTAGGACTTTGTTCCTTTTAACACCTTTACTGCCACGAGTTCAACGTCCATCGAGAAATGAAAGAGAAATTTAATGCGCGAGTATGGCGCGTCTGACCATACGCGACTATTACTACTGCGGCAGTCCAATGTGGTAACAGATTCGCCGCGAACCAACCGTAGGCCTTCGACTATTGTCCCGTAGCGAACCTTCTTTATGGAAAATACTAACAAAGGTCTCTTTTTTTTTTTGTCCGAACGATAAAGGTTCGAAGCCTAAGTATAAAGTCCAAGGAACCATTACTTGCTACGTGGCCTGGTTATAACTTAATTTCCATGTGACGTTAAAAGTCTAGTTTATTAGTCGTTACGGTCATTAGCGAGGACGCTCGAAAACCTCGCATAGGCCATTTGCAGGGTGCACTCGGTACCCCGGAGGACCATCGGTAGGGGATGGAATTTCCCACCCTGGAAATTATTCCTAACTATTCGGACGAATCCGAGTGTTCGGAATTTTGTATACGCCTCTGGAAAGATTAATATAATTAATATGAAATTTTGACGAGACTATGAGAATAAAGACTTGTTTCCTTTTCGATGCTTTGTGTCTCGTCATAATTCAGAAAATACAGTGAAAATACAGCGCAATAGTTCATTCAGCGTGCGAAGTACCAAGTTAACTACATCTATCGCGATAGAAACGCGTACGCAACAGATATTAATAAAGAGTAAATTGTCCGATGTACGAAACCTGGAGGGTTGCTTAACTTTCGCCGATCCGGCTTAAGCACGGAATAGCCCATTTGGCCAACTCGAAGAAAGTCGATAACATGCAAAGGTGAAGGTGCTGAATTAACTAGCTAGGTTAAGGACGAGATTTTAGCCCGGTGGAAAGGGGGTCGCCGCAGTGTTAGATCGCAAACCACTCGTCCGGTGTCGTGTTGAATCGTACTGTTTCTCTATTTTTTATCTCACATGGAAATCGTGTTCTTAAGATTCCATTCGTCACGACACAGACGGAAGAATAAGCTTCCATTTGAAAATAATTTGTCGGGATCGAGGGGAAGAATATCGATGTACCAAGTAATAGCGGTTTTCAAGTTTCCATGTTGTCGGTTTAACGAAACCAGAGCTTGGTAACACGGTATGGGAATTGTTAATCGAATTTTAATTTCCATCACGTACACGTATGGTGATTTTCAATCGAAGCACGCGGTAATTAAAGGATCAACCGTCGCCGCAATCCTCGCAGTTTTCGATGAAACATGGAAACATGGAAACGTTGAAAATGGAAATGTGTCGGCGATCGTTGCTCGTTAAATACGATCGACGCGAAGAGTCCATCATTTCCAAACAATCATTTTCAATTTGATTCAATACGTGTTATGATAAACGACGAATCGTGTTGATCGCCAGCTGATCGAAACCTGCAATATCTTGGAAAAGTTGATCGCGGGTGCAACCGGCGCGGCGGACAACTTTCGAACTTATTGGAACAGTGTACGTGAGAAAAGTTTTGTCATCGAGTATGCGGGAACAGGGACAACGCGATAGAAAAGAAATACTCGCTACTTATGTATATCTTGTTCGAGACATAAAAGAGAAATAAAAATGTGTGTGGCGAAGGGTTAATTCGTTTAAGGATTCTGCGCAATCACTGTTCACTCGAAACGATATGGAATCCCCCTTGGGAATTAATGGGCTAGCTGGTAGAATTTTCAAAAACAAAAAGGGAAACTTTGTAGTTAATGGGTTAATCACAGGTTGACACGAGTCACGTTTGTTCGACGAAGAGAAACACGCAACATCGAGGACACGGGCGAAGGAATAGGTTAAGGGACAAGGTTCTCGTAACGAGACTAATTAAGGAACGCACAAGGAAACGTGTAACCAGGGCAAATTACAACTGCAACGACGAACGTCATTATCTCCTCTTCCAAGTGTTCGTTGCTTGGTTAAGAAATCGGACGAAACTAAAGGTGTCGATGAATAAACGACAACCTCCGAAATATCGATTAAAAAACAGATACTTCCACGTTGTTTCACGATGGGTTAATAACGAATACGGAGTGCTTGGTACGGTTCGTTGAACTTCAAAGGGTGCCGCACCCTATTCTCACGAAACGACTTCATTTTCATGGATTCCCCGCGTCAAAGAACAGCTTCAAGCTTCGGTTTAGTTTTGTAAGAACACGTTTACCACGAGAACAAATATTTCAATGAATTCGATCTTATAATTGTGTACGATAAATTAACCCCTTTGACTTACAATTTAGAATATCGTGTCACAAACGTGACGCAGCTTACAGTTCAGATGCATTAAACAGTTAATGCTTGTCGAGTGTGAAGTAAAGGTAAATATTTCAATTTCTTTGATTTCTTCTAACGCTGCTAACCTGTCGGATTCCCTGTATCACAGATTTCTTTCTTATTGTATATACTTAACACTTTACCGACTGGTAGCGGTTGCATATAAGCCTATAAACAGGCTCCCGGTCGGTAAAGTGTTAATATTTATTATAAATAATATGAAATGTTTACGTGTACCTACTTTTTAAGTTTTCTGGTCTTTTACGCCTCGTCCTAACGACGTATGGACTAAATACCAAAAGATTTTACCGATTAAACATTAAATATTCCTGGGAGTGGGTCAGCACAGCTGAATCTAAATTCATGTAAGCGTGTAAAGAGAGTAAGTATGTCGAACGTTACGTGGAAGGATATTAAAATTCATCAGATTGGTTTACCTTTTTCTCTTTTCATCAAAAGATGGAAGGAGGTGAGGGAGCTATTTTTAAATCTGATCGGAGAAAAGCAGCGAGGTAAACCGTCGTTTACGCGCAGTCTCGTTAGAGTTAGAGCCTTGTTAGATCAAGAATTTTTCATCTATAGGAGAGAAATAGCAGCGTGCTTGGATTTGAAGACAACTCGTTGTCCCTTTATAGAAATTTGTCGCTTGTCGTATTAGGTATTCCAAATTCTGTATTTTGAATCACAGAAATTACAAAGAATTGTAATAATTTATAGGTATTTGGGAGAAATAAATGCTTTGCCTGACCAAGTTTTCAGCACCTTCACCGTGGCAGTCAACATGTTGATTACAAGGATCGAAGCAGAAGCTTTCGTAGATATTTCGTTGTTGCTCGAAATATTACGCGTTCGTCCCAGATCGCGGACGAGCAGCCGAAAGGGTGTGGGGTCACGATGGCGTCTCCGTGTCTGGTGTGCCAGATACCGTATCCCGTTAATTTTCCACCCAAGGAGAGGCATCCTTTCTCCGCTCGAATCCTTCCATTCGCGAATACGAAACCGCTTTATTGTCTTGTAATCGATGTCACGGAACACGGTTAACGACTTTAAATTCGAAGGAAATCGAATTTTGAAACGGACTTGACCGGGAAATGGTCACAATTACACTTGTTATTTTCTAATCTGTTGCCATTTATTTATCGTCAAGATTCACCCTTTCGTTGCTAAAAGATAAGGAAGAGCAAGCACTATCTGTTTGAGCATATTAGCGTAATACGGGAGAATTGATGTAATGAGAAAATGTAGTAAAGGGTTAATCGGGGTAAACTCGCGGGGATAGAGCGTCCTTGGAGGAATAACTGTGGGATTGGAAGAAGAATAGAGACAGGTGAAATTTGGAGTTAGGTCGTGTGGTCAGGAAAAGGGAGGAGAAGGGTGTCGGGTTAACGGAGGTGTCCTGGCGCAAAGGAAGAAAGGAAAAGAGGGAGGAAAGGAAGTCGTGGACTGAGAATGGGCCGGGCTAAGCCACGTGACATACTCTATAGCGTTTCGTGCCGCAACGCCCCGTATTGATCGAACGAACATCAGCTGTACGGTTGGTAGCGTTTACTCGGTACCTAGCCGCCTGTCGGTCTGACTAGCTCCGGCCACGACCACTTTTACCTCGATATACATACTCTCCTCTACTTGCGTCCCTTCTCTTCTTTCCGTCTTCTTTCGCTTGAAAATTCGGATAAAGGCTTTGTTTTATCCTGCTCTTAACACCTTCAGCACTTAAAGGCCTCGAAATATCATCTTGCAGTTTTATTTCTAGCAGATGTAGTATACATTATTTTTATGACATTCAACCCTTTCGTTTCTACAAACTTTGACGCGTTCAATCAAATTATATTAATTGTATAAACGCTTTAACTGCCACTTGATTAATATCGTTTCAATGACTTAATTAGAGATCGTGGTATTAAGTAGTCGAAATTCTGAATAATAGAAATAATAGGGAAAATTTTGAGCGCCTTTAGCGTGGCAGTCAAGGTGTTAATCATTCAGGTCGGCTGTCATAGTGGGAACGGACGTATATGTGTCAAGACACGTTAATACTCAAATTATATTAATACGTGGCTACCATAGTCGGTGGCGGGATGCGTAACAAGACACATTTAAACTTTAATTATACCACTTTAATTCGCTTAGTCAATAGGAGGTAATGCTTTTCCTCTTCGACATCGTGTTAATAATTTACGATGCGTTGTAATTGTACTTATCGTATCTTCAACATCGCTTCAAAGCTTTTTCCGAACTTAACCGCACAAGACTATCAGTGTATTTTTCAATGTTGGGAAAATAAATTTCATTGCCTTGAAATTCACGCAACTTCCTCTAACTAAACGGTTATCTTCCAGGAACCGTTTGAACGGCGCAAACTTATCGATGATTTCCCGCGAGGAATACACCGTTCAGTTTGCACAGGGCATAATAGGTATATTAGCAGCAGGAAATGTGATTAACAAGGCTGCGTTGTATAGACGAGACAAAGAATATCGTTGTTGTCGGTGGCGATATAACGGCTTGCCGATCAGAAGATTCTCGCTGAAAAGTGGATGGTACGACAGTTATTGCGTTAAAAAAATATATATACATTATATTCAGACGGGGTGGGCTGATTGATCGAAACACGCAACTGGTTGATTCTGGACGAGTTTGTCCGGGGGTAGCATGTGACCGCAAACACGTGCCACTTGTGGAAATGACCCGGGGCAAGCTTCGAGAGACCGATCGTGTCTTTTCGCGAGGGGAAACGAGGCTGGAGTAAGTAGCGGCTTAGAAAAAGCGTCGCGTTAAACCGTTCCGATCCTAAGGCTGCGTTCAGACTGTGCCAGCAGTTGGCGCCAATGACCCTCGCAGCGGGGTGTCCGAATTTCTGTGTTTCCGGCCGTGCCTGTACTAGCCACTCTCGGATGACAAACAAAGCTGGTACAGTTACGGCCAGAAACACAGAAATTCGAACCTTCCACTGCGACGGCGATTGGCGCCAACTACTGGCATAGTCTGAACGCAGCCTTAAACGCCTTGGGCCAGCTTGTCTTTCGACAGAATTCTCTGAAAGCGTCTCATTGAACGGGATATCTTTCCTTTTCCTCTTCGCTGTCGTTAACTCGTTCCAACACACCAGCTGTGCGATACATTATTTAATCAAGAAGGCTCACGATGTACATTACCAGTTTTGAAATAAAGTTAAAGTTAAGAATTGTCTGATTGTCTCGAACGAGTTAACAATGCAAAGGATTAAGAAGTAGATCTTATTCGTTTTGGTTTCGTGTGCTGGGCTCGTTTTATATCGAGCCTTTAGCGAGCCAATTAAGTCGGTTCTTGAATTCGGCGTCTAGGGAAGCCGGTTAGAGCTTGCAGCAGCCCCATCGGGTAATCGTTTAATTTGCCTGGCTCTTATGCGCAGTAACTCCGGGGGAATGCAGTTGCAGTTCACGTTCGGAGCGAAATTTCGCGAACAGTTTCGATTAAACGTGCCGTAGCAGAAATTAGTTTGTACCTTTATCAAAGGTGCTGGCGATGAGAATGATGCTGAATGGGAAAATTTGAACGATGCCTGACGCCTGGATCGTCACAGTGAAACAGGACGAAATTTTAATTATTAACGGTAGGCAGAGGTAATTTTGAACATTCCTGTGTCTTTCCTTTTGTTAATTACTCGGGTATGTGACACTTGGGAAGGGACGCGTTTTTAACAATTAACGATTGTTGAAAATAATCGAACAGAAAGACGGATATATATACACGCAGCTTAGAACGCGTTCGCGTCTAAACGTTGATTCGTACACAGTCTTAGGAAGTATAATATATTGGATTAGAAGCCGCAGAGCTGGAAGACACCAATTGGCAATTTGACGCGAGAAAAAAAGGCTGGTTTCCGTTTTCCCCGATGGTTGAAAATCTCGTTACTGCGGTTAGCTGCGCTGATAGGATTTGTGTAAATTAAGGACGTCGTGATTCGTTCGATGCCCGAAGCGTTTCGAAAATCTCGTCGTTAAAAGAACAATAATTCTCGCAGAATATTGTTTCCCCGGTTCGTTTTGCAACGTTAGTCGGCGAATCGAAAACTCGAGCTTGCCGGAAATTTTTCAATGGCTCGACCAAAAAACATCGTGCAAGTTGAAGGGTCCAGGAGAAAAGAGGGAAAATGGTGCTCGACGAGTTGACGAAGATACTCCTCGGAACACTGGTACACAACAAGGTACTCGAAAAGCGCTAGTGCGCGACGAGGGAAACGAGTCGACTTTCCACCACGGTCAAGTTAGACACGAACGCTTTGATAACGTCTCTCCTCGTCCTCGTCCTCGTCGTCGACGTCGACGTTGTTAAGCACGCTAACCCCACGGTACCCAACAAGTTTACATTGCACTTTTTCGGAAACAAACATTGCCTGTATTCTACGGGATCGAAATACCTGTTCTTCGAATAAGCAAAGAAAAACTGACAAGGAAACATAGCGAACTTGGTGAATACATTAAGGAGGTGAAAAGAAGTGTTCCAATCGCAAGTTTAGAGGGTGAAATCACCCCTTGAAGTTTCAGCAGAAAAATGCTATCTCGAAAGCTACCATATAGATATAAGACAACTTCTTAGGGAAAAGTTTCATGGTTTCTTGAGGTGAAATGAACAGTGGTCACAGATTTTGTAAAAAGTATTTTGTTTATAACGAAAGAATTTATTGTTATATTATTTTAAGAAATGCAATAATTTATATAATGACAAAAAGGAACCGACATTTTTATCTGATTCCATTGATATATAATATGATAGATTTGCCTTCTACAGTTTTGTAAATTTTCATATATTAGGCAGAGCGATCTCACCCCCTAAACTTGCGCTTGGGCCGTTATAAAAAAAATACCGTGTCTCTTCACCTGTGTAACCAAATTACACGGACAGTTCGGTATGTTGCCTTGTAAGTTACATTATTTCAGAGGATCATTTATAGCGTGGCACAGGTAAATTTCTCATTAGATTTTCTTTGAAAAAGCAACTTCCACGAATTCTAATAAGAATATAAAAAATGTGTTTTCTGTTTCAGATGACATAGAATGGGTTGGGTGGCGCTAGGGCGGTGTGCGGGTGGTGGCGGCCGCCTCTCGTCCGTCCTCTCGCTGTCTCTCACCTCCCTCGCAAGCTCCCTCATCTTAACCATCCTCTGTATCCTCACACTTGCCCTCACTCTTGTCACCCTTGTGCGCGCCGAGGACATGTACGTATTACCGAAACCCTAAAATATTCATCGCTCGATCCAATCAATCCTTTTCTCTCCATTTCTCGATTCGTCTAACGTTAGTATTCTCAAGTTGAATATCCTTCGTCGTTTTCTTCTAATATCGAGAAACGGAGAGATACGGAGAGAAACGCGATAACCAGCGTAGAAGATTTTGTTGCTTGTGATAGGAATCGAGGGAGCGACATTATAGCGAGGATAGTTCCGATAGAGTAGATGAAAAAGAAAAAAAAAAGAGAAAGATTCCGTTCGATACGTAATTCGAGCAACGAATCAAGACGTTTCTTGTTTTTGCATGTAAATAGAGAGGAATCGCCACTAATGTCGCCTCGTTGTCACGTTCTAAAGGCTCTTTACGTACTCGTTCGACATTCTACACGGAACACTAGGCAAACCTTGTCTGGTTGGTAAGGGGGACGCCGGTCGAAGGAATAGAGTTTTCACACATTATATGTTATATGTGAGTGGTACACACCACATCACTCGTTAAGCCTCGATCACGCCTGTGTCGTGTTCGTTTATCTCCAAAAATTCATACCATTTCGACGAACCAAGTGTTACGTGTACGAGAGAATTGAGAAAGACGAGCGAGTAGTATACACAGAAGATCCCTGTATTTGTGTTAAGAAAGTTCGATCGGCGTCCTTGCCCGTTCGATATTGCATCGTTACACGTTTAGCCCACGTAGACGAGTTTGAGAATCTTAGCGATCGTGATCTAGCCACGTTCGATACAGAATAATTGATTGCGAATCACGCTCGAAGGTAGAAGCTGTTTCTCGATATATAGTGCGTTTTTAGAGAGCTGCGTATCGTTTGATTATCTCCGTCGACGCTCGTGTATACGTTGAAAAAAACAAAGAAGGAAAGAAAAAAGACACCTCGATGTTGGGCAACTCGAAGGTCGTGGACAGTGTATTAATTTTGTATAGAAATACCGGTGTTCAGGAACTTATCAGAATCGGGAGAACATGATCTAAAAGATACAAAAAGAATACAAATATTTTACATTTCTGTACAAATGTTTGAGAGGAAGAAAGTAAAGCGAGGAGAATCGATGGGACGACCTTCGAGATGTAGATATGGGCAAACGATAGAACAAAGGAAATAAAGAAAGAAATAAAGAAAGAAGGAAAGAAGGAAAGAAGAGGGATGTCCGGTGGTTCTGGGGCTAGCTTCGATACGTTGTGTTGCAGCTTCGAGGAGGGCAAGTCGGACAAGGAGATCCTGGACAACCTGCTGCTGTCGACGCGTTACGACAAGCGGCTTCTGCCCCCGGTCCAAGGTACACTGAGGCCCCCGCCCCACACCCGTCAAGACGACTACATCCCTGACCAACACCAACACCACCACCACCACCACCACCACCTCGTACCCAATCACTCCGATCATCCAGAGCACCTCGTACACCACCGGCACCGCAACCACGATACAGCACCACACAACCACAGCTCACTGCTCACCCCTCGTCTAAAGGGTACTCTAATATAGAAATCGACTTGATCACGCTGAAACGGCACAAAAAACAACGACACTACCCTCTGTCCACCGTAAGAATAATCTTCGACCGATTTGCGCATCCCCCGTCCATTACCTACTGTAAGCGTTTTAGGGTAGACGTGCGTTCGTCTCCCCGGACGTCCTTGGTTCGGGTCGGCGGTCGGCGGTCGTCCGATATGCGATTCGGATATATACGATCGTCCGGAGAGTGGTATCAAGGCGTCTGGGGCAAGGATCGGCTGTCGTCAATCTCACTGACGAGTCTGACAGCCGATCCAGAGACGAAAAACGCCAAATTGAAGTGACGCATACATAGTTAGTCACCACGCTATACCTATGGGTCTCCTATGGAGTAACGGTACAGCCGAAAAAGGAATGAATTGTCACTGTGTTTTATAACAAAGACGTCAGAATAGAGTCAACAGTGTTGGATATGATAAGACAAAGAAAAGCGTAAGATCCCATCCCATGCGCGAAACGATGTGTTGTTATTCTTACGATGGACAGATGGATGGATAGATGATTGGACGATCGTGTTGTCGCGCGTTCGAACGAGATGCTTGATGCGTCTGCAAGAAAGAGACCGTTCCCTTGCGAGCTTTCCAAGCTTTTTCACCGTTCGATTGAAATTTTGCGCATGAAAACGAGCACGACGCGTCTGAGACGTGTGAACGAATCGGGTGAGAATGGAACAGGGGATAAAACAGAAGGAGGGAATGAAAATACAGTGGGTAGTAAAGAAGAAGAGCGAAAGAGAGACAGGATGAACGAGAACGTTAAAGGTAGGAACACGTTTAATATCATATAATACGTAATCAGACATTTCAGCGTGATATGAAACGTTGTGATTACGATTTGCTGTCGATAGATTTGAAAGACGCGTTAACGTGTTCCCATCTTCGAGGACACGATCGGTTTGATAGGAAAATGACCTAGCTGGTGGCTGAGTCGGGCAGGGAGAGCCGTCTGACCAATCTCGAAGCTCTATCACTAGCTTCGGGCCACTCGTTGCCAACAGCTGTTTACCTCGACTCGACTCGACGTCGAGGCGGTAATAAATTTGCAGCCCGACGTCTAGGCTAGTCGGAATTCTTCTCGAGATTGAAATCGCTTCGACGAGTCTCGCCTGGCATTTGCATCGCCACCGCCACTTCGAAACGAGCCCTACCCGTATTCCATCGAAAGCTTTTCCTAATACCTCTTTCAAAGAAAACGTACCAACGTTCGTTTTTCTCTCTTTTTTTTTTTTAATAGTAATCTTTTTTAACTTCGCATTTGTAAGACTCGCGGCAATGATGGCAATGCGAAAAACCAGGCGCGATCGTCGATCATTTTTCTAGGACAAACTCTGGGAACGAACGGGACTAATTTCGATTCGAGCTAACGAGCTTTCTAATTACGCGGAGTACTTATCTCTGGCTAGCTCGTTGGTAGAATTCGACGCGTAAATTGAAGCGTTTTGCGAGTAAAATAAAGCCCTCGTCCGGTGTCTAGTGGTTCGGTGACGTCACCGGTCAAATGTTTGCGTCGAGCTTGATAGAAATTCGCGATAACGAATCGATGCCGGGGTGGCCCAGATTTATTTGAATGTAAATTTACCTACGCTCGCGGCGATTAATAGTTCTTCGTGTCTGCATCGGAAACCACCGTTTGTTCCCTTGCGATTATAATCATCTCCAATTGAGAATACAATGGACAGTCTCGCGATAACGAATTCGAGGATCAACGTCGTTCTCACAGTTCATTTAAAATATAATGCTGGTTCAAATTTCCTCAAAAAAATCCTCTCAATTTCACGAGTTCTTAGGGTAGGTATATTACAGCGTACGATACGATTAGTTTTACCCTTTCGCCGATAATGGGAACGGCTCCTTTTGGAACTCTAACTCCACTTCTGCCCAAAGAACTATTATTGTCTCGTGTGTCAGAGGTTGGTATCTCTGGCTCGCGAAATTTCAATCTCATACAACGTTCCATACTTTCACAATCTTTCTTCTTTTCCGTACTTTTCTTCAACCAGGGGCTACTGTGTATCCCCACCCACAGGAAGTATATTATACAGCGTATCAAGATCGATCGACACGCTCGAGTTGTCACAGCGTGGTTCGCCGATTATTCTAACGAATTTATAAAGTTATCGAGCAGATGGACGATTAAATTCGTATTCTTTCGAGGATAAAATTCGCGATTAACATCGAGTTTCGCTTGTCTTTCTACCCCACAGTCGATTCGTTCGCGTAACGGGAATATTTATAGGGTAGGTTAGAAGCGGGTCGAGGACAGGATTTTCTTTTTCTATCCGACACCTGACGCGGATGGATGGAATCGTGACACGAGAAGCATGGTAAAAAATCCTGTCGCGATGCTAAATTTATTTATTTCACATAAACCCCCTTGCGTTACAAAGTATGCACGCATTATTTCTCAAGGAAACGAATAACACAGTTCCTTTTCCTTATATATGAGCTTGTCCGAAAAGTTTCTTTCCCTATCTAGACACAACGCTTTGTCTGACAGTGTTGAGAAACTGTATGCGTGGAGTCCACACGCGACAGAAGTGAAACTTCTTGCTCATTAAGGTTTAGATAGTGTAAGAATGTTCCGAGTGGGTATAGACAGTTTTAGCAAAACAAAAACAATTGACGGCACACAGTCTATTTTTAAAGATATATTACACTGTTTAAATCTTTGAGGCGTCTGTCTGTTTTTCCTCGCGCGTTCGGTTTTATTCCGTTTCCGTAGATAAGCGTTTCTCGCCTTCACCAATTAGGTGCTATTCCCAAAAAAAAAACACGCTTTTCGACGTCCCCTGTCAGTGCAACCCTCGGTGACGATGTTTGCACCCAGGAAGGTCGTCTACCTACATTTCGCTCGGTGACCAGGTTTATGACGCGACCATTTGCTATTGTAAGCTGTCCTTTAAGCAGCTTAGCCTAAATGTTTTTCCTGTTTCCAAAAAAAGAAATGCTAAAAGTCACGTCCGCCTCATAAACCTGGTTCTTGTTCCGGACGACTCGGCTGTCAAGCATAATGGCCACTAAAATCGTAAAGTTCTATTTTGTCTATAATAAAGATAAATTACTAGTATTTTTCTTATTGAACAAGAGATAATAATTGATCTCGAATGAATAATGAATGATACTTATAAAGTACCGATCACTCCGGTCCATGCGTTGACGCACTCCACTTCTCTACCGGTTCCTCCACCAGGTATCTAACTATTTCCCTCGTGCGATCGGAATTTACGTAACGCTCGAAAATCTTAGCCCCCTCAGCAAAGAAGTTTCACTTCAAAAATATAATGTTATGGATAAAAGGTCCAAGTGAATGGTACATAACTCAAGTAACGTGACCCGAAACATAAAGTATTACACATCCGTTATTAATAAAGCGAAAGGAACCTTTGGGACAATTTGATACTTTCGCTGAATGTATGCAGCCTGTATCGAGAGAAACAAAGTCAGACGGTTCTCCCAAACGCTTCGTCTTCCAAGAAGAAAAACCTGTTCGGCTTGTAATAGCTTCGCAGAGGAAAACTTCCGCCGAATCCAGCTAGTAGTTTGCAGCTATCGCACGTAGAAAACGCAACTCGTTCTCTTTTCCAGCGCTCTTCATCCTCGAGACGAATCCTTTGAGTTATTAGAACATTCATAACAACCGAAAGCGTTGGGTATTGTTAGAATAGTGGATCAAAATTTTCGAAGAATCATAAGCGAACGAGAAAGTTTCGAATTTTCCTTGAATAAAAGATATTTCGTTGGGGAAAAATAACGATGTAGCTAGATATCGGTCGTTCGCGACAAACGAGACGCTGGCAGGATTATCCGGTATCCATTAGAGATCCGGTGGAAGTAAGACTTCCAACTTGATAAATACAAATGTTTCAGTAATCGAAATCATCTCCGATACCCAAACGCTTCAACTATCAATTCGTTTTTATATAGAATCGGATCATCAGCAGTTTGTAAGAAAAACGTGAACGGTGCCGAATCATTTGAACAGTTTGGGAGAAATAATAATGTTTTATCATAATTATTCCAACTACGACTATTATTATAACTACTACTTTAAATAAACATATACATATTAATAATCGAAATAGGAAGTATTAAAGTTTTCTACTTTCGTTTCAGAAATTTTCGGGAAAATTACGATTATTCGTGCTTCACAGAAATCTGAGAAAGATACATTTTAATAATAATTTGTCACAATATATCATAGTCTTATTTTAAAATAAAAATCGTTGGAATCTGCACCAGTTCTTCAACGAATCAAAATCATGTTGCTACATATTTCGTAAAAGCCTGAAAAGGATGCGTCAAAAATAAATAAATATTGAAAAATGAAAATTATCTGTGAAAGAGGAGATTCTAAGCTTCGAATTAATGTATAAAACATCTCAAAGACACGAATGTTTATCGAGTGATCAGATTTAACAAAATTGATAAAACAAAATCGAACGTTTCATTTACAACTTAATATCTTTCGAAGTTGGACAGAATTTAGCTTTCACTCTACTAATATCGACTATCGTTTCGCATTCGTACGTACTACTCGTTTCAACCGTCTCTTTCAATTTCTCGTGTGTCGTTGGGAAGCAACTTAGGCGGGAAAGAGGGTTGTCCAGGAGGAGATGCGTGTTTGCCGCGGATACAATTGTTACCATAAAGAAATACGCGTGAGGAAGAAGTCGACAAGTTTTCGAGATAAATGGGGGGGGGGGGTGAAAGAGTGGTATGGGGTCGAGAATGAAATCTGAAAGGCAGGAGGATGAAGAGCGAAGCTTCTCGGAGAGAAGGAGACGGGAAAGTCGAACTGCATGGAAACTGCATTATTCAAGGTTCATCAGGAGGAGTGTAGGTCGCTGCGCGCAACTTTTCTTGATTCGTTTCTCGGAGTAACCTTAATTTTCTTCCGACAGCCATTCGACTATCTTTAGCATTTTGTTTCTCTCTGTGTTTCGCCGATTTATCTCGTTTGATCGATTTTGTTTACCAACGCGAATCCCCGGCGTCGATCAAACTTCCATTGACTGTTGGAATAGAAATGGTACAAGATCTAAGCACAGATTCTTGAATCTTTTTGATAATTAGAAAAACGATCTTAGCAACGAAAGGATTGATTAAAAATTGAATCGCTCGATTCGAACGAATGATATAGCATTTAATAGCCAACGCCTGTCCGAGAAAAGCAAGGAAAGAAAGAATTCGATAGGGTCGAAAAGACGAACGAGGTTCTATTTTTCAAAGACAAACCGGAGGTTGGAAAAGGGAAACAAAGCGGCAAAACAGGATGAGACGTGGGCAAGAGAGTTGTTGGCTGTCACAGAAATTCACACACAGCTAAACTCTGAACGAAAACGTACAATCTCCACTATTCCCGTTGCCATTCTCTCGTTGCTGTTCGATCGAATAACGAGTTGCTTCGTAACACACGTCGCGCCATGCCGTTCGTTGGGCCCGTACCTTCATTAAGCGCCACGATAAGTACTCGGAAAACGTATTAAAGTGTCCGAATGTCTCTCTGGACAAACGTGCTTCCTTATTTTTTTTTCGCACCGATTAAAGGAAAAAGACAAAGTTTCCGAGGATATGGTGGCCTCAAGTTAGAAATATCCCAAAGGCAGTTGAGATTTGATAATTAGAAAAGCTTTGAATTTGAATTTTGGTTATTTATCGAAGCATTTTTGGTTACGATCTTAGTCTATACTTTTCCTCAATTTTCCGCGTTCCAATATAAAAATACTCCGGTTAATTAAGTATGTCCCATCACTAGGGACAGCCGAGTACAAAGGGTCCGAATGAAAAGTTTGAAAGGGAAAAATAATAAAGAACAAAAGGAAGAAATAAAACGTGTGGTGTTGACGAAACGATAAACGAACGGCTGGCGAGCGTAATAAGATCGAACAGTTGTATCGATCGATATGAAGGAAGAAAGAGAGAAGGAAGAGGAAAAGGAAGAAAACTGGATGAGACGTGGGCAAGGGTTGTTGGGTGTTACAGATGCGGATTTCTGCTGCGGAATGCGATGGCCTGGTGACGCGACC
The DNA here is from genome assembly GCA_943735885.1 of Stelis phaeoptera. Classification (NCBI taxonomy): domain Eukaryota; kingdom Metazoa; phylum Arthropoda; class Insecta; order Hymenoptera; family Megachilidae; genus Stelis; species Stelis phaeoptera. The sequence goes on along the minus strand of OX030942.1, from coordinate 11,687,894 downwards.
GGCTCGTCGACCTCCTCTAACGACCCCAAGAACCAGTACAACAACCAGAACAATAACCACTACACGTCGCACCAACACCTTCGCACCCACCTTCGCGGTCCGTCCTTCTGCTTTTACTTCTCTTCTGTAACCACGTCTAGAAACATTTAATTAACCCTATTACGATCTTTGCCAGACCCAATCCTATTTCGTTTTCTTTCTTTTTTCCCACTCCGTTTACCCTTCTTTACTCATGGGTCTAAGAATATATGGACAAAGTGTTCCGTCCGGGGTGTATAGCTGTCTCTTTCTAGAATATGTCCCAATCGGGTTTTTCCGCCGCGTACTCGATGATTCCCGAGAGTCCATACAATGCAGACTAACACTATAGGAACAATTTATTGCAGATATACTCGACCGCACGCGTAACAAGAAAACCAGTACATGGTCTAAGATTATTTTAAATATTAATTTCATAAAGTATGCACGTATTTACATATACATATAAATACGGCATATGCTGTGAATTTTCTAACAGTTACCTAACACACAGACAAAACACGCGCGCTTCGCACGCTTCAGCTACATTCGGCTGCCCGAAGGTGGACGATCGGGACAAGTCGAAGACGGAGATGACAAGCGAATGAAAAATAACGACATTCACTTTCCCCTAACCCAAAAGCCTTACGTTACGCTCCGTCCATGTATTCTTAGGTCCGTGCCTTTACTCCTGATTTTTGATCGATCGTTTATTCATTTTTTTCTTTTGTCTCCGGTTCGATTAACTTGTTTACTTTGCCTTCCATTTGATACGTTGATTGTCGGTCGGGAAAAGGACGGGTGAAAAGTCTTGGGTCGAGTACTGGTTAAGTATTCAAGACTCCTATTTTGAAGGAAAACATTTCAGCCCTTCCTTCTGATATAATATGCCGTGTATAATAATAACGAAATAGAATGTAGAATAAGGACTGTGTTGAAAAGAAACCAATTAAAAAAATTGAACAGAAATTGAATCCTGAATGGATTTGCTCGTCGAATTTCATTTCTTCTTTTTTTTTTTTTTTATTTCGCGAGGGTTTCTAGGTCGATCGAAAGTATACGCGTTTCTTCTCCCTCGTTAAACAAGCTTGCGCGCGCGCGCGAGAAAAGAACGAAATTTGAAACAAAAACCGCCGCTTTTTCAAAACTTTTCTCCTCGATTGGGCTTTTATCGATTCGTCCGATCTAAGCCTTCGATCGTCTCCAGTGTGCAACTGGATACACACATACACACACACGCACACAGATACACATGTTCGTACGATGAAAAGTTGAAACTTTCAAACTCAATTATTCGACAATTATTTTGATTATTCAAATTTTCATTTTAAATTCTGCTACTATTCAAAGTGAAACCTGATTTGTTGACAATTGTATTGAAAAAAAAAAAAACGAACTTCAACCCCTTCGATTCGATCGAGCCAGAGTATCGCTGTTCGTGTCAAAGGGACGTAAATGCGATGGTTAACCGATCGCAAAATACAGTCGAGTCGTTGTTCGTGTCCGATCCGACGACCGATTAACGCTCGTTTGCCGACGTAATGGCACACGGGAGTCCGGCTTCTTATCGAAAAGCAGACCGTGTGTTTACACCGTTCGATAACGCGTATCGATTGCTTTCCTTTCCTATTTTTCGTTTTTTCGTCTTTTTATTTTTTCTTTCTTCGACGATCCAAAACGTTGGTGCACGATACGAGAAGAAAAATCTGAGAGATTTTCGAGGCGTTCCTCGATCGTCGATTTACCATTGCTGGATGTCATTGTTCCATCCCCGTCCCCTTGTCCACCCGTTCACTACACGACAGCGTTTACCAGACACTCGTTACTTGTGTCTTTTTCACGTAGTTGAATGCGTTTGCCAAGTGGATCCGGTGGTTGGGACTCGTTAGCCAGTCGACACGCGAACCAACAGCTGCAGATTAACTGGTTGATTAATCGGGGAAAATTAAGCGTACCTAGTTTCACCCATTAACATGGGAGTTACCGATGGCCAATGCTACAAATCCAATTGAATCAATTAACTAACTAACAAAGAAACATCGCGAACATCGTTAAAACACACCAACGACCGAAAATAGCAAATTCTGCCATCGACTAAAATTCGAACATTGAAATATTCAAATAGTTCTCCCGGTTAATGGAATAAGCAATGGCGCAAATAAGCCAAAATCTCAAGACAAGGTTCTCGAGTCCCAACTGGCGGGCCAAGAATTTCACACTGATACGAGATAGAAAATTTCGTCGCAGCATGTGCACAGCATGGCTCTTTTAACGATGCTTCTCGCAATTATCGGCAACGGCTTGCGCAGACTGTTAGAGAAGAAAGAGAAAGACGTTTCTTCACGGGTTTTTTATTTTTTTTTGTAAGATCGAGGCTGATCTTACGATCTTGCTCGTAAAGGTCGGCACCGATCGGTACTAAACGGACGGATAGACAGAGCCACGCTAATTCCGATGAATAATTAAAACAGTCGTTGATAGCAGAGCCAGATTAAACTGTTTCTGGCTCGAGTATAATCTAATTTCGATATTTCCTTCGTCTCACTTAACGATCTTTCGAATTGGCGTGCTCTTTTCGCGATCTATATCGATTATAGGATTCCCGATCGAATCGATCACTGTGTTCCAGGAACTTTGACGGTAAACGTGAGCGTGCTGTTGCTGAGTTTGGCTTCTCCGGACGAGTCCAGTCTGGTAATTACTCATTTTTCTTTCATTAATTATTTCTTCGATCGAATTTTCTTTAACCCTTTGACTACGAGCTCTGTTCTAAGTTGAAGCTCATCGCGTGAGCGGTTGCTTATTACTAAACAACGAGGTATGTACGGTTTCTGCGAGTGTTGGACATATACGATAGAAACAATTACCGAATGTACACACGAGACAATAGCGAACAATCAAAGCCTTCGCTGGGCGGATATGTGCGTCCATAGGTCAACACTGATAGCGTTTGCTGGACGTATATATTAGGATGGGGCGAAAAAATAGAAAATATTATTTTCAAGTAGTAATACCGCGGATAAGTTGCGAATTGGGGAGACTAAAAAGGGGTAAAAAAAAAGAAATAAATCTGCACTGCACTTACTCCTCGTGTTTGATGTGTATTTCGTTCGTTCTTCCAGTTATTATTTTGGCATTTGCATTTATTTCAATGTTGGCTAATTTAAAAATGTTAAAAATTATCCAAATTTCGGCAAACTTCAGAGCACATGCGCGACCGGAAGATATAAACCGATTTTACATTTCTTTTTTTACCCCTTTTTAGTCTCCGCAGTTCGTAACTTTTACGACTCGAAAGAAAATATTTTCAATTTTTTCGGCCCATCCTAACGCCCATAGCAGTCAAAGGGTTAAAAATAGTAGCCACCGTTTGCGAAAATTGTGTTATGTTCGCGATGTTTTTTGATCGACAGAAATACGAGGTGGAGTTCTTGCTGCAACAACAGTGGTACGATCCGCGATTGCGTTACAGCAACCGATCGCAGTACGAGTTCTTGAACGCGATTCATCACTACGACAATATCTGGTTGCCGGACACGTACTTCATCATGCACGGGGATTTTAAGGATCCGCTAATACCTGTGCATTTCGCCCTACGGATATACCGTAACGGCACGGTCAACTATCTTATGCGGTACCCTTCGTTTGTTCATTAGTACGAACGATATTTTTCTAATAAAAGTTCGGACGGCAAATGTCAAACCGTATAAAGTTGTAATAAAAATCGATTGGCTGCGGGAAAGGTTGAACCAGCGATTCGTAAAATAAGTAGCCTCTCGGGAGGCGTTCTACTACTTAGTTTGTTAATTAAAAGAAGAGAAACTTTCGTCGGACGCTGGTAATAAATTCAGAAAATTTCAAGGGTGAAGAAGAAGTTCTAACAGGATTTTAAGCTCGAGTCACTCGCATGAGATACGCTGAAAGTTTGAACAAATCTGCCGTTTACAATTGTAAATGAAAACACGTTTGAATGTATATTATAGTTAATATTTTTGAAGATGATTCTCGAAACCTTCCACGCGTCGAAATTTTCCTATTTTCAACTCATCGTCAGTCAACTCTGTTCTTTCGATCGATTAAACGTTTAATTGGTAATTAATCAATGAACTGCGACATAGAATCGAGCATCCTGTAGCTACCTGGCAAACGGACAGATGTTATTTAGCGTTACGCTTCGTAATATCTCATAAGTGGAGCAGCGGACAACGCAGCGTCAAAAATTAAACAGTACAGTTCTATTTAACCCTTTGCACTCGGCTGTTCCCTCTGAGGGGACGTATATGTGAAATTGAAATTTTCTTTGTATGAAAAAAACAATTATAACTCTTTTCTTCCAAAATAGTGAGTATTGGGAAAGCAGACTGGATTCGATTGTATAAAAAAAAAAAATGCTCCAAGTGCAAAGGATTGAAATTGACAAAAATTCTTTTATCTTAAAATTCTTTTATCTTTTATCTTCTTATATCTTTTATAAAAAGAACGATGGGGTTTATCTGGTGTTTCAGGCGTCACCTCATCCTATCCTGCCAGGGTAGACTGAATATCTTCCCGTTCGATGACCCATTGTGTTCATTCGCGATCGAGAGCAGTAAGTGTTTCTATAATTGATGGATCCAGAGCAAGGAAATCCCTCGATCGTACAATCTATTATGTATTTTATTGATTAATCCTGATTTTACTCTTCCGTTTCTTTGTTCAGTATCGTACGAACAATCGGCGATCACGTACGTGTGGAAGAACGACGAGGGTACTTTGAGAAAAAGTCCGAGCCTGACATCGCTGAACGCGTACCTCATTAAAAACCAGACAATCACCTGTCCGATCAAAGTAAGCTGGCGAGGTGAGTCACCGAGTTAACGGTCTACTTTGTCATGAAAGAAACGGTCGAAGAAAAAGGATTTGATGAAAAAATGCCTTTCGTAGAACGTCGTACAACTTCAACAATTCAGTCATTCTTAAAGTGTTGAGGCGGTACCATGATAATTTGGTTATTGGTCGTAGTACAAATCCATCGAATTGATTAAAAGAAAAAAATCGAAGGGAATATGTTCGTTGTCGATTCTCTTTTACGATTCTTATTGCATCCTTCAATTGACACGCTTCTGTACTGTCGCAATGCACCGAACATGGCAATTTCGTTACATCACCAAAACGATTTTTATTAACGCTTGTAATAAATCAGTCGAAATGTTGAGTCTGGTCAAGTCTGGGAATCCTTTTTTTTTTTTATTTCAAGCTAACGTCAGCTCAGGCAGATTAACCCCCGGACTAATGTTCCAATTTATATTTTCTATTTTATATTCTGTCGAGAGTCGAACAGATCTACCTGGGTCGATGTGAAACGCGATACCTGTTGGCCAGATCGATGCACCTGAGGCGCTGCATCCCTTGAACCTTTGTTCCATTCCTGAAAAAAAAAACCCCACCATCGTTTCTATGAACGACGCCAACGGATCAATAAATCCGACCGGCACCACCGAAAAACAATTCCTAATCTCGTTCACTCCTTGCCCACATTCTTCTTCCTCTTCCTCCACTCTATTAACTATCGATCATTTTCGATTACCTGGCTCGCCTTTGTCCACCGAACCTGCTCCTCCCATGCGTACACTCTTCGCTTCCGTTTCGGATGAAATTTCTCTCGTCTTTGAATTCACGAAACCATCATCGACCCTTTCTTATTCGCCGACGAAATATCTCTACCATTGATTTGTTTCCGTTCGATCCTTTGATCGTGATATCTCACGATTCGATGTCGTTCATTTTAAAGATTTCTTCTTGAACAAGAGGACGCAAAAATCGGGCTTTCAATGATTATTTGGCGAGCTCAAAGTGCCCGATTCTTACTTTAGGGTGCAAAGTATTTTATTTAGGGCTTTAAGACGAGAAAATCGGGTTTTTAATGCTTCTTTGGCGTGCTCAAAGTACCCGATTCTTGCCCTAGGGTGCAAAGTACTTTGCGCTCGCCAAATAGGGATTAAAAGCCCGATTTTTGCCCCCTCTGGTTGAGAAAATAGCCTACGTAGCACGGGCGCAAGATGACACCCATTTTGAATTTCGAGCCCTAAAAGATTTCTCGTTTTAATAAGGTAAACGGGCGATCTTCAGGATACTCGTTTGGTCCAAACTTCACGGAATTGTACAGCACGCAAAAAATAAAAATTGCGTCGAGTCCTAACGCGTGTTTCCGCTTAATTTAATAACAGTTTAATCTAAACTGATTATCATGGTATTTCGATTGTTATATCTCTTAGGAGAATCGAATGAAAATCAAAAATCAATTGACAAGAATATATAACTCGTCGGTGGACTCGAAGGGGTTAAAGCAGTTTCGTTTGTTAAAAAAATATTAATAACACGTCCTTCGTCGCCTTGTTGCCAACTTTCTTTTCCATTCTGTCGGTTGCGTTTGTCCCTCGAACGGAAACGCGTTTTAGGTGACCAGGTAAGTCGCGGTGCATGCAAAACGGCTTCCTTCCGGTTCGATTTACGATGCTTGACCTTTTTCTGCACAACGTGTTTCCCCGTTTCAGAAAAAAAAAGAGAAAAAAAAAGAAACGGGAACGCGTTTTGTAACGCGTGTGTTCTGCACTTGACTGCTCGCAAGAATCTGAAAGAGAGTGAACAAATCAGCGGAGAAGACGTTTTAAGCCTCGACAAACGTTCGATCCGAAGCCGCGCGCACACTCGTACACATACACATATATAACGCATACAATTTCGGGAGCATTGGCGCCATAATGCAACGTACAACGATAAAAAGATAGCAATCGGGTGAAAATTACGAAATCCAACCCTCGAACACGATCGATTAACACTTTCGCTGCCACTCGATGAAGCGTTTGTCCAAAATCTAATTTACTTGCTAGCCCCTTTTATTAGGAAAACTTGAACGAAATGATCGGCGAAGGTGGTAGCGAATGTGTCAAGGCCACGAATACATTGGCAAGCGAGGGAAAAAGATATGAAATAGAAATAAAAGATTCCTAAACCGTGAATCGTATTTTCACCGAATCGGTAACAATGGAACGCAACGTTCACGCGTTTCTATACTTTCGTCGCACGTTCAATCTAATTCGATACAATACGCTTGCCGTGTATGTCTGGGTTCGGTAAAATTCTCATCTTCTTGCTTCAACCACGTATTCTCTAGAGAAACGATGGTATCATGCTGCTTTTCAATGTACACGCTAAATTTGCCAAAATTCTTTCCACCGAATAACCTTTTTAACGAATATGTTTCGAAGAAAAAAAAAAAATAGTGTGTGGACACACGGCGGTGAAAATGTTAAAAAAAAATCGGTTGCGCTCGATGATTTTTAAAAAGCACCGAAAAAGTATGCGTGTGCGCGCGCGTGGGGGTGTTTGAGAGCGTGGGAAAACATTTGTGTCCGTTTTCAGCAATTCACTTGGTCCAAGGAAGAAACGTTTGAGGATTCTGCATGCGAAGTAGCCGGAACACCGACGAAGGAGATGAAACCTTCGTTTATGTTTCCACCCTTTGTTATTTGATAGTTTGGCGTAGATACATTTTCTAACTTACACATATGCATTTCTCTCTCTCTCTCTCTTTACGTGTGTATACACCATGTGTCTACATACATCCTTTGTACACTTATATGTACGTGCAAGGTGTTTCGTCGGAAACAATATATCGTGAAAATTGATGAAATTTCTTGGCAAAAAGAATCGACGAGTTTTCCTTTACGGTTTTCGTTTCGTTGTGAATTAACACTTTCACTGCAATTTTTCTCTATATGCTTTTTCAGAATTTCACTCGTTCTATGCTATAACAGGTTTCATTATCACCAACTAGTTGTAACAATGAATTAATTACGAATTATACGAAGTTTATTAATTACACAAACATGTAACTGTCGTATTAACCCTTTCCACTCGAAGCATCTTTCGACGTAATCGACGTAAAAGTGTTACAAATATTTAATTTTCTATATTTTGATACGGATGAAGCTTAAATTTCCCATTTTAGAATACCTCAGAGTGCAAAGGGTTGAAATAATTGTAATTCAAACGGATGATTCAATGTTCATCGATTTCTTTTTCGATAGTAAATTTGATCATTTTCGTGGTACGGATTTTTCATCGAAACAGCTTGTATTTATATATGTATGTATATAACTAGACAGATACATAGCTCCTCTAGAAAGTGCATAATGGCAACCTTGGTTCCTGTCTCGCTTATTTAACCGAGCCCGCCGTGGTTTGCTTTTGGGGGTGAGCTCCTTAAAACTTACTTCCAAACGATCCATTAACGATCTATATTTAACTGGAAAAAATGAAAAAAAAAAAAACATGTTTCCTGTGGCTGTTCCACGGTTTTGTCGCGGATCGTCCCACGATCTCTCGTTCGAGACCTACGGCTAAAAGTTTGGCAACCTAACAAAAAGCCAAAGCCAAGGGTCTTGCTTGACCCGTTACAACGTTTATTTATCGACAGATTACAGAACTTTTTATCTACTAAACACATATTCACTTGAAAACAGAATCCGATTCGTTAATAAATAACAGAAAAAAAGAAAAGTTATTGGCATCTTTTGTGTTGGCTGGGTTAAACAAGACCCGCGATGCTCTTCTGTTTCACAAACCGATTCGGCGCTAATACCCAGTGGTTATAACCGATTCAAATGTCTCGTTTGAGCTGATTGTTTCGTAACCCTTTGTATCTCGGTCGCTTACAAGCTATTTGAACAGCTTTACGCAGCCAGTGAGAAGCTTTTTTTCCTTTTCTTTTCTTTCCTGTTTGAAAAGCGTGATCCTAAGCAGCTTGTCTCGAGTGAAACACGCGAACGCATATTCGCCTGTTTTCTCTTCCAGGGGGAAAATCGTTTTCACAGCCAAACCGGGATGAATAAGGATAATGGGAGAAAGTTCGTTTCAGCTCGCTGAGCGAACCGGTTTTCTTCTCTCGTTTCCTCGAACAAGCTTTCTCGTGTTCCATTCGACGATCGATATAATCCTGTGATCAAAGAAAAGAAAAGAAAAACGAAAAATACCACTCTTTACCCCGACAAAAATTAACCATGGCGGTATGCGGGTAATGCTTGGTCTAGTTAGCCCAACGCAACGATTTGAATTTCCTCTATGCTCGATCGGTTACCGTCGCGCGAGAGAGTTCCTTAGAAGACGGGAAATAATTCTGAAATTTCATTGAAAAACTTATTATGTAAAAAAGATGGGAGGACGGATAGATCTTGTCGAGCAATAAGAAATGTAACACACGTTTTCGAGCTGAAACACTTTCTTGTCGTATTCACGAAACGTTGTTCACGCTAACTTTCTTTCGACCAAACGAACTTGTTACGAACGTGTCGTGTCGTCTGTTCACCGAAATAGCTTGTTTTGGATCGTATCGGTGGAAAGATTCGAACGGATTGATACTGTATTAGCAAGCTATACTAATAAAAGTGTAGCGTTACGACGGTTCGATTCTTTCCAAGAACGATACTTGATCGCTTTAACACTTTGAGTTTCTTCGTCAGAATCGAAGCCAAACCCTGGATTATTGAACAAATCGGATGCGACAAAATTGTTAAGTAATCAAGGATCGATTAATGATCCTAAATAAAGATTTATCCGTCCCCCTGGACAAGTAAGAAAAAAAAAGAAGAAGCAGCAACAAACGAAACGAAATGTGAAAAGGGAAAAGAAAGAAAATTAAAAATAAAAAAAAAAAGAAAAGTGGAAAGAAGAGAGGAAGGAAGATCGTGGGCTGTTCTGTTGCAGCTGACGGACAGATCATGGTCGACTACGAGGACGAGTTCGATGAATTCGGGGACTCAAAGTGTTCGCTGTGCCAGCGCAGGTTTGAGGAGCAAGGTAAAATCCTCCCCTTCGACGCGGACAAGTATTCCTAAACTAAATGAAAGGTGGGGGAAAAGAAGGTTTAGACGAGGCATTAAAGAAAAGAAAAAGAAAGGGAGGGAGAGACAGGACCAAGCTTACCAACTCGTGAGACAGGCTTAGATAGTTCGAGTGGTTGCTTCCCAAATCGTCCTCTCCCTTGGACTTGGGCACGACGTTTCCCAACGTTTCGCGATCCGTTAATCCTTTTGCTGCAATTTCGAACAATTATTCATCAGTTCGGTTGGCTACGATAGATTCAATACCCAGCCACGATCGAACGCAGAATATTTGATAAGATTGTAACTTTTAGATGCATCAAGGAGGCCCTCTTCCTTCGAGCGTACACCGTGTAAATTTCATTATCGTGTTAAAACATTTATGTAAAAACATAAATTAATGACGTAGACAAGTGTTACGCTCACTTATTTATGAAACTTTGCCACCTTATAGAGTTCGTCCAGCTGAGTATTCCGATACGCCAATAGTTTAGGAGATATTAACGATTAAAATTAGTTAGAATTCTCATACATACAAATAGTTAGTCACGTGGTTAAACGCTTGCCTGGAAATCCAAAGGTACACGGTTCAAATCCTCCGTTCCTTACCCTTTTTTTTTATGTGCTGTCGCCATTTTTTATATCCACTTATTGAAGCTATGCTATAGGTTTTGCATCTGTTAATAATTTACTAAGTATTTTTGATTTTATGATTATTATTCAAGTCTAACTAACTTTAATCGCTAATATCTCCTAAAGTACTGGCGTATCGGAATACTCAGCTGGACGAACTCTATAAGGTGGCAAAGTTTCATAGATAATTGAGCGAGAAGGCTATAATTGAAATTAATTATCACTTATTAATTTACCACACAATTTCGATTACAACAGTGAAACAAAAAAGGATATAATCTGAATACTGAGTTTCATCACTGATTGTGAGACCCTTTTTGCACCCAACGGTAGAATAACCCTTTGCACTCGAGTGGCGTCTCTGAGACGACATATTTCATTTATCGGTGTATTCTAAAATGTGGAAACTGAAGTTTCGTTCGTACCAGAGTATAGGAAATGAACGAAAGGAATGAAAGTAAATAAAGGTAAATAACAATGTATTCGGTTACTGGAAGCTCAGCTGGAAAAATCAGATTATGTCGTACGAAAACGCTTCGAGTGCAAAAGAATAACAGCGTTCGCCAAGTTTCCTTCTTTTGTTCTTTAGAGCCAATTAGATTATCTGTGAAGTTTTAGCAGTAGTATTAGTTGGATCGCACGATAGACGTGGCAGCAAAAGGGTTCGTCGAAAGAAACGAAGAATCCAAAATATCCAGACGGTCGAGGAAATTTGGGAAACAACGTTCCATTGTAGATACGGTGTCGCATACCCATGGTACTTTTACCCTTTGTACTTCGTCCGATGCTCGCCGAGAGAATGACCAAAGAAATTCTTATTTTCTATCGAACACGATACGTCGCTTCGACGATAATAGAAATTGTAAATTGTAAAGAATAATACATCCGTGAGAAAACTCAGAATAGCTCTGGATGACTGGTGCAGAGGGTTGAAGGACCATCCTGACGATCACCATTCTGTCGAGTGATTAATCAAAAATTACTTTTGCTCGAATATCTGAAGAAAAAGGGATGGTTAATCACTGGACAGAACTAGTGTCTCTGGCGTGTCGTAGATATTTTCAGTGTACGTGCACGGACTCGGAAAACCACTCTTGTGTACGATCGTTATCGGTACAGCAGTGTTTACGCGATTGAAATTAAATAAAAGCTCGTTGACGATGCATTGGTATAATTTCGCATTCAGCCCGTCGCGACTACGAACGAAATATCTCGGAAAATAATTCTTATCCGTTCCATTCTTAACCCCTTGACTTATAATATCGTGTCGCACACGTAACGCAGCTTACAGTTCAGATGTGACTTCTGTCGATCAAACTTTGGTTACAATTTAAATAGTTGTTGCTTGTCGAGTGTGGATTAAAGGTAATATTTTAATTTCCTCGATTCGTTTTAACGCTGGAGCAGTAAATATTTAACTCTGACTGACGCATTTGTCGGGAGAATAGTAAGGCAAGGGGTTAAAGCAAGAAATTCCTGGATATCCTCGAGATATACTGAGTATCCCGTAACAAGTGTAACAGCTGGAAATGGGGGGTAGCTGAGACGATTCTGAAAAACAATGTCCTTTACAAAAATGTCGGACGAGGCTTCGTTTTTGAGTTATTAACGAAAAACACTGACCAATCAGAGCGCGCGTAGAGCACGCACTCAGTCGTCAGTTGGTTCTGATTGGTTGGCTCAGCCGCTCTGATTGGTCAGTGTTTTTCGTTAATAATTCAGCAACGAAGCCTCGTCCGACATTTTTCCAAAGGAAATTGTTGTTCAGAATCGTCTCGGCTACCTCCCATTTCTGGCTCCTAAACTAGTTATGGGACACCCTGCATAGTTGGAAGCATCGAGCGAATAATATCGAATTGCGAGACACCCTGTTCCATGTGATATGAATATTTGAAGTAGCAAAGGGGTTTATTTGAATCGCGTCTGTGTGCATATATTCCAGTAAAATCCACGAAATTACTATATCGTATACTTTTCAGACGTTTGAACCAATAGGTGTTTTTTTGAGTCTGTGTAAATGGTAATTAGCATTCTGTCGACCCACACGTTACTCCCAAATTCGAGTACTATTTGCTGAACGTGATTCAGATCCAGACAAACGTTTGTTTGAATCGTTTAGCCTGCGCTTCGCTTCTGCTTCTATTATATTCCCAGTTGTTGGTTTTTTTTTTCCTTTCTTTTTGTTCTGTCTCTCTTTAAACGCTATGAATAATCAAAAAGGATACTACAGTTTCGTCCAATCGTCGAATTTCGATCGACGAGATTATTCATCACCCTTTCTAAAAAAAATATCCCCCATCGATAAATATTAAAAGGATCGAATGCCCATTGCTATCCTTCTTATTATTTTCGTATGTTTCTCTTTTTTACCATCGAAACAAAATTAAAGTGTCATGTCGTCCCCCTTATGCCAAAAGCATGAATGTGCAATCTTATAAATTTCAAACACCAGAAGTTATCATTCTTTTACACAGAATCCTTCAAAATTCTAAATGATTATATCGGAACGTCTAGATTCGATCCGTTTCGATATTGTTAACCGAATTTAAATTTGCACATTTACGCGTTTTGTTGTCCAGCTCGGCTTGAATACGCTTTCGCGAATGTGTAGCTTCATTGCGGAAAGTTGGCGACACGACTCTGCCCTCTTGTTCCTTTTCATTTACTTTTGACCATCAGGAAGAACCACAGATCGACGAAAAAAATTAAAAATCAAACAGGACCGTCGCGCCGCGTCGATCGAATCGAATTTCAATGGCGAAACTCGACGATTAATACATTGGCTGCCACGGAGATCACCGGTGACCGGCACCCGAAATTTTGTACAATCAAATAATTGACAAACGAAATGACGAAACAAACCACGGATAGCGTTATCATTAAGCCAATAATGCTAGCTATCGATTTGAAAGGTTAAATTTGAAAATTAGTTAATTATATTCTTAATAATTAGGATTTCAACGTGTCTGACTACACACGTCCGTTTTCACTGTGGCAGTCAACGTGTTAAAAAGAAAATCAAAGTATATAAATCTGGGAAGATAATTAAACGAACTTTAAAAAGCGTGTTCAATTAACTCACCGAATTGATTGATATTAGTAATAAGTTCCGAGTGTATGCAAAAGTTTTAGTCCTTCTTCTTCTCCGGTTCGAAATTATTCGAAATTCAATTATAATTTTATATGTGACACGAGAAGAAAGGAAACAAATTTGCCAAAAGTGATTAATATTATTGCATACATCCCGGATAACTGCTAAGCCGCTTCTAATAATCCCGTCGCTCCTCGCTGTTCGCAAAGAAACGATGATAACGATATATATCGATTCTAACATCACGATAGGTAACTACAGCTGCCTGAAGGTGGATCTGATTTTCACGCGAGATCGTGCCTTCTATTTCACGACGGTATTCATCCCGGGAATTATTCTGGTGACCAGCTCCTTCATTACCTTCTGGCTCGAATGGAACGCGGTGCCAGCGCGAGTAATGATCGGTAAGCTCAGACTTTTTTCTCCTTTTTACACGACCCCTTTGTGCAATCAAACCTACAGATTCGAGCTTGTTACGAAACATAAGGGAAACGATAGAAACGCTGATGCACGGAAAATTCGAATTGTTTACTTAATTGTAAGACTAATTCGTATTCTTAGCATACCTAGATCTTAACCATAAATTTAATATTATCGAATAGTTCATTTCTAAAGAGTACAAATTTAACTATAAAACATGTTAATACAGTGTAATATTAATATACACGTGGAATAATTTCAAAAAAACATTTGCATTATATGTGAAAAGATTTGTTTCGTCTAAAAGGTAGATGATGCTCCAATCTTTTGAGCAGGAGTAAAACTCGAAATGTATAAAACGCGAATCGTAGCTCTTAGCTCGATATCGTTTTCCAGATAATTCGTACGAAATGTAAAAACGTCTACAAATTCTAGAACACGATATCGATTACCAGGTCACACCACGCGGAGGTGGCTACGATAGTGACCCATCCTGGAAGAAAAGAAACCCATTCGTTTATTTTCCTTTCTTACAATAAATCTTAAATCGTAATTTATTTTAACAAAATTTTAGTATCCTGTTTTATAAAATCTAAAACCAACAATTCAAGAATGAAAGTAAAATAATTGTTCCTTTATAAACAAATAGTAATCGATACTTAACCGTTCCGTGTTAAAACTGTTGATCTTCTTCGGCTTATAGCCTCTTCTTTCTTCGGGCAAAGCACTCGCGAAAATCACTCGCGAAATATTCGATCGAATAACCCGATAAAAATGCACGATTTATAATAAAAGCTCGAGTATAAATAACGTTATAGATTCAAACTTTTTACTTAAAATAAACCCAGTAAAACCGAAAACATAATTAATATCGCAATCTCAAAAGAAATAACAATTTAAAAAATTAAATCCGGAAGCAGAGAACATAATTTTAATATAATCATCATAAGCAAAATATAACACAGCAAACACATCGGAAATGAAAATACGATCCCAATAAATAAAGAAACGAACGAATAAAACCGTGAATGAAAGCTCAAAGTATCAGAAACAATATTAAAACATGCGACTCACCAACCGTTGACTCGTACTACTGCGCCGACCCAGTAACCACCTTTCGATTGACCCACGATTAACTAGTGTGTCCATTCGCGTTACCATCGTCCACCATACGAATTGTAAGCGAGATTGAACCCCCGTTCGCCCACCATAGCCAAAGAGCAGCATCCATGGGATGTCCGATCGGCATTCTGGAAATAAAAATCGCAAATCTTTATAGACATTTGTCAATTTTTCACACGATACAAATTTTTTTCAACTATCAAACGGTACGTTGATAGATGCATGCACTTTGACGTGCAAATAAACAAGTATTTACGTAAAACAGTATTAAAAGGAACATCATAAAATATAGTAACACGTGGAATAATTGGTTAAAAATTAATCCATAAAATATACTAACACATGCAGAAATAAATGAAAAATCACACCATAAAACATAGTAACGCGTGTAGAAATCGTTTAGAAATTAATCACACTGGACACACCCACAATCGCACACGGTAACACCGTAGATGACCAAATGCGAGTCCACCAGAAGATTCGGTTCGTACTGGCACAACATCCCCAGGTAGATCCGACCTCCTTGACAGCTGCACACAAACTGACTAACCCTCGACCTTTTCAAGTTCAAACAAAAAAAAAAAACATATAGAACTCGATTACCCGCCTTTATCTCTAACCGAACTTGTTCCATCTACGATAATTCATACTGGTATCATTACCATTGTTGAAATTTACCTGTTAACCCTTTCGTGCCGCAAGACGTATATATACGTCATAGACCATGGGTGGGGAACGTGCGGCCATCATAAAATCTAACATTTGTATTAATTAATATTTAATTATATAAACGACAATTTGAAAATTCATAGAATTAAATAGCGGCCTCCTTTATCACCGCCTGATTTAATCGTGACCTCTAATGGTAAAAAGGTTCCCCACCCCTGTAACGATACTTTTATTAGAAACATAGCATCTCGAAGTTTCCGAGTTCCTAAAAATATAACATTCCAAATTTTTCGAATTAATTTTTGTGAAAAAAAAAAAATCCTAATTAAACGTTAATCGTTAGGTTACGAAACGTCAGAGGAAAGGTGGCAAACGAAATACGCGTATGTTCGCAGGTGTGACAACGATGCTCAACTTTTTCACGACGTCGAACGGTTTCCGGTCGACGCTGCCGGTCGTCTCGAATCTAACTGCCATGAACGTGTGGGACGGCGTGTGCATGTGCTTCATTTACGCCAGCCTGCTCGAGTTTGTCTGCGTGAATTACGTGGGTCGCAAACGGCCGATGCACAACGTCGTCTATCGTCCCGGCGAGAATCCTGTCACCCAGGTACTTTTGCTCACCCTCCCACACCACCCTCCGTTACATCTTTAATTCTATCCGACACTTCTTACTTCTACTTTTCATTAAGCCTCGTGTTTTCGTTTCTTCCAAATTTTACTCGCCATCCTCCTTTCTGTTTCGTTCTTTTCTTTTCTACGATTCGAGAGATCCGAAGAATTTTGAAACGTTCGAGTAGCACGATCTCATTTTCGCGAAGTACGACTGAAAGAATGATATAATTTATCGCAAGATTAATAATTAATCGATGACGGTGACCAACTACCATCGATCGGTTTTACTTAACCCTTTCGTTATAGTCGTTCTCCATAAAATATCACTGACATACTACGGCCGACTATAATCGTTCTGCATAAGATGCCGCGTATCGTACGTACGAGTATCGTACTCTGGACACGTAGCATCAGTATTTTGCACACTTTTAACGCGGAGGCTCGTTCAGCAGGAGAAACCGGCCATAGCGAAAGGGTTAAGGTAACAGAGTGATATAGTGGTTAACATTAGAACTGACGGTTCATGTATACCTACTTTCGAGTTGAAAATAAAATCGAAAAATACATAAATATGGAACCAAACATATACTATCATGTACAGCAAGTCTTTATCTTGGAAATAGTTAGTATAGATTTTAACGAAAGCTACTTAATCAGTTGCGTGATTTAAAATAAGAAACTCTGAATCCGTCCTTTCGACGGGTTTAGTAGTTCTAGTGTTAAAGAGAGCTAAGGAAGGGTTTAACACGTTAAGTGTCACGTCAGTCAGCCGAAATTTTGTACAATCGAATTGAAAGGTTAATCCTTAATAAATTCGGATTTTATCGTGTCCGACTACGTACGTTCGTTTTCACTGTGCCACTCAACGTGTTAAAAGGATTAAAGATTGACAAAGGGTTGCCTAGATACGCTCAGACTTGTATAATAAATTAATATTCTCAGAAACTAATTTAGAATTTTGAACGTTGGTAAAAAGCGTTGGATAATATAATTTACTATGATACTTATGTTAGTGTGTGTTTGTAATAAATTAGAAAAAGTTTTGTGTGTTATCTCAAAGAAAGGAAGTGGTGGTACTCGAATAAGTAAGATCCTCTTTGAAATCTCGAATCTTCTAGTTTCTTTCTTGTCCGGTTTATGAACGTAACGTCTATTGTCACGATTTCTTTGTTCTGTTCCTCGTTACTTAAATTCAATTCTTTGTCTTTCACTTTTTCAACCTCCTCTGTTGCGTTTTTACTTCATGTTTTCTCTTTTAGTTTCGTCGTCGCGCTCTTCAAAACTCAACACCTTTTCGTTTTTCCACCGTTTCGATCCGTTTCTAGCATGTTGCGCATTATACAAAAATCTACTCGTTAAAACGATCAAATCAAACGTCGAACAACACGAAATTTTTAAAGGAACACTCTTGCAAATCGTGTTTCTCTCAAACCGATCGCAAGAGCGGATTCTTCTTGAAAAACGAACGTTAACACTTTATTTGTAAAATCGTTTTCTATTAGATTGGCAATTAAAGTCGCCAATCTAATACAAAAAGTTTTTATACATTTCCACTGGAAATGAAATGTTACGAACTCGTTTGCCGAACTTCATTTCCTTCGAAACTTTCCATCGTTCGCGAATAAAGTGTTAACCAAAACCGCGTGTTCTTTTTTTTTTTTTTTAATTTACGACGATATCGGACAATGACATTACGTACACTCGCAGTACACGATCGACCACAGCACCTTTCATTCGAGCCACACAATGAAACACCAAAAAAAGATTTCTTCTTTGATAACGATCGAGCGAAACCGTTGGTACGTGGAGAAAAGAATGCTGCTGCATTCGTAGAGAGGTAAGCAGACCGACGCGTGCGAGACGGATCGTTTTGCTCGATTAAAGTTCATCCCCTTTTCTCGTGATCGACGACAAAATATATACATATATATATATATCTATACGATTCATTTCTCTGTTACATCCTCGAATACGATTCAGGTGCAACCAACCTTTCAGGTAATCCTCGATTTCCCATTACCTGACAAAACTAACGGAACCATAAATTAATAAACAATATCATCCAAACCGTTCCCATAGCAAAACCCATTACTTCGAATTCTGCTCGATATAACCATAATTTATACCCTGAGACTTGTTAAACGTATTCGTTTGAAGGGATTACGATATGAACTGGAAGGGTTACCTTTCGAGCAACGATGATGGTCCTATAGGTTTGTCAGGTATTGTGCATCGAAATGTCGCGAACTCGATTGTTGTTTGTGTTTGTGTTTGAAACGGGTTTCGAATCCAGAGAGAAGATTTTTGTGGGCGGGTGGTGGTGGTGATGGTGGTGGTTGAAGTTCGAGTAATCGCTGAAACGATTCCTCGGTATTCGCGTTCTCGCATCGTGCACGTGTGAATTTCGTTGGCGTGAACATAATATTTGCACAGTGACACGGTATGGTTTGTTATTACTTGACAATCGCTGCATCTATCGATACTATATACGCCTATTGTCTATATATAGTTTCTCTTTTTTTTTCTTTTTTTTTTTCATTGTGTCTCTATCTATCCCGAAAGAAAACTCACGACTTTTTTAATCCCATTCCAATTTCGATCAAACACGATTTTACGACGAGACACGTTTCAATTGTACCACATGTTCTTGGAAAAAAAAGAAACGAAAAAAAGAAAACATTGAACATAGAAAATAATTTATCAACGCAAAGAAAAGAAAAATTGGTATAAATATTCCAAGAACGTTTGGCACTCTCGTCAATTTCGATCGAGGCTGCAGTATTTGCATGTCTCCAGCAGTTTCACGCTCTTTGCCCCCCCCCCCCCCCCTCTTTTTCTTATTCTCTGTAATAATCTTCTCTATTTTCTCTTTTTTAATCCTTACATCTCGTCACCCGAAACAATCAAATATAGTTTCTCTTTCTCGGATGCCGACCCACCATGTATCGTGTGTCCGATACCCCCTTTGTCGTTTCTACGCTGATTAACTTATGTATATTCTCCTCCTTACGCGTTTATCGATGCGTTACGATCGGCTTCGAATTTAATTCTTGTGGTTTGAAGATTTTTTTGTATTAACCCCTCGGACAGCTGATATCGGGTCACTTGTGACTCGTAATTTTAAGATTAACACTTGAACATCTTGACTTGCCAGGTTAACGGTGCTCAGAATTTATTTTATTCTTCGAATTTTTCGTAATTTTTTATTATTCAGAATTTCGAGTATTTGATACGACGATTTCTAATTAAAATAATGCATGCGACAAAGTTCGAGTGTCACCCACGTATGGCTGGTGTGGCAGTTAAAGTGTTAATATGTGGCGGGTATTGTTTTAGAAGAAATTGAAAGTGAACAATTGTTTTGATCGAACATTTACCCTCGTAACGCATACGCAAACGAGAGATTGGCGTCCTTTGTTCGCGGTTCTGTCGGGATCGCGATGACGTATTATTCAAAGAAGCGTGAAAGAGCCGAGCGTCGACAAACGAGATCACCGCAACGAGCAAAATTCTCTCGACCGTATTTTCCCGATTTCAATTCGATCAAGCCGCGAATCTTGGTAAATCTGAAATGAGAGGCGACATTGGCGCGAAACCAGACGGTTGTGTAGCGCGAAGGGAAACACTTTTAACCCTTTGCACTCGGTTGTCCCATCTGAGGAAAATGTAATGTAATGTTTATTTACATTAGAATATAGAACATTTATGAAAGAGATAAAAATACATAGATTCACAAATATTTATAACTCTTTTCTTCCAAAACAATGCATCGGTTTTTGCTAATTTCGCTGTCACGAATGAACCGGATTCGATCGTATCGAAAAATGCATCGAGTGCAAAGGGTTGACCCTCGAACGGCGGAACCTGAGTCGATCGTGGCCCAAATGTGATATTTTAAATAATATTCGTACAGTGGCAAGGAATATTTGAAAGAAAGTCTCAGTCCGCCGTTCAAAGGTTATAAACACCCCGTTCAACGGGTTAATGGCAAGTAAAGAGAGAAAAAGGAAACAGACTCGATAATAAAAAAAAAAAAAAGAAAAAAAGAAAAGTTTGCGATAAAAGATACCTAACCCACTGCCCCCTTTTCGAATCGAAAGAAAGAAAGAAAAGAAAAACGAAAAACACGTTGTTACACACATATACACACACACACATGCACACGATTAGTAAGAATTTGGTTGGTGTGGAAATGTTGGTGAGTAAGTCTCTTTGTTTGGTGTCTGTGATGTTGCAGCGGCTCCCAGCGGTGCTCAGCAGGATAGGGATAATATTGGCCAGCCCCTTGGTAAGACCCCCCATTAGCATTAGGGCGCGGTCACGACTTGGCGCGTTTTTCCTTTTTTCTTTTTCTTTTTACTATTTTTCAATTTACGCTAATCACGTCGCGACACGACACCCACTCGTCGTTGTCGACGTTAGTGCAGCACGAAGCTAAGTATCGGCTCATAAAGGAAAACGTGACGTAACATTGCAAGACTACTTTTCCTTAAATCCGTCGATCTGTTGGCGGTGCGTATCGGTGCTGCGCTAATGCGAATGAAAATTGTACCGACAACGAAGAGTTCGTGTCGCGATCTGTGCCATACCAGTGTAAATGAACCTTCAAAGAGGAATCTCCTTGGTAAATCAACCCTTGCTTCTTACGGATCGTAATTTGAACAATAATTCGAAAAAATCCATGGTGTGCACGTGCAAGGTCTTAACCGCGTCCTTGACGAACCCACACTGATCC
Organism: Stelis phaeoptera; assembly: GCA_943735885.1. Classification (NCBI taxonomy): domain Eukaryota; kingdom Metazoa; phylum Arthropoda; class Insecta; order Hymenoptera; family Megachilidae; genus Stelis; species Stelis phaeoptera. The sequence continues at coordinate 11,666,731 of OX030942.1, read as the reverse complement.
ACACACGTAACACGTATACACACAGACACATGTACACGTGGATACTGGTATGGACACTTGTTCTCTTGCTTTCTCGTTCGACAGAACGGAAGATCCTTTATCTTTCTCTGATCCCAGCCATTTTTTCGCCGGAACGAGTCGAGCGGGAACAATGTTCAACGATCTCGTTAAAACTCGTCGTATATTTATAGAGGATTGTTGCAAGCTTTATCCGTGATACGATTCGTATTATTATTATTATAAATATAATAACTGACTGCGATTTTATAATATAAAAATTATGCCAAGTGGTGTTTACTTTATTTTTGTAATAAATAAATTACGCAGCCAAGAACCAGGAGTGGTGACGAAATTAGTTGTTAACTTAACCCTTTGCACTCGAAGCATTTTTAGACGTTCTGATCTAATTTGCCAGCTACCTTTCCAGAAACCAAACGCAAAGTGAAACGCAAACGAAAAGTGTTAGAAATATTTGAAGAATCTGTTGAATACTCTGATAAATTAAATATGCTGCCTCGGAGGCACCACTCGAGTGCAAAGGGTTGATATAGCCGAAGAACATTCAAGATAAATTTGAGAATTATAAGAAACACGGTAACACGCGGCAGCTGACGAAACGAAACGCCGTCTATCCTCGATTATCTTATCGATATAATCATTCTCCGATAAAGGTAACGAAAAGATCGAAACGAACATTCCTCTCGACTCTCGTCGTATCCTTCCTCGCTGACTGTGCTATTGCCAAAGTTCTGCTGCCGTTCTTCCCCTGTCTCTTCTTCGATCTTTCTCTTTTACCTCCGTTCCCATATTCCCCCGCGTGAAACGCATGGTCAGGTGCATGCACGTGCGAACGATGCGTAAAACGTCCAAGTAAACAAATCTGCCAAATTCCTTGCGAGTAGGAAAGAAGCGACATTAGATCTACCTAGAAGGCTCGCATTTGTTCGGTATCGTTTAAAAGAGTCTAAATATCATTGTCCCTTAGCGAGCAAATATGTACCGTTATTGCTTGTAGATATTCTTTGTACTATGCCGCTTCTTCCCTACGGTACGGCAAATGGTCGCAAAATTCTCCGCTTTTTTAGCGAATTTTGCGAGCGATCCGTGCGAAAAATTATAAAGATTGATGTACAGAATATTAGCTTGATCGGCGGAGTCTGCAGCACCTGCTAGACCTTTCGTGTCCGTTATCCATCTTAATACGAAACGAGGAGACACGGGTTGGATTTGCAAACGTAGCTTGGAATATTTGTGTAAAGGGAAAGAGAATGATTTCGGGAAATTCCTCACGCTTGATATGCTGTTGCGAGTTCAAGAGAGCCAGGTCCCCTCGTAATTGAATCAACGGCGGAGAAGTTCCTTGAACTCGTACGTATTTAAAGAATGCGATGCATGAACGGTGTGCGTGTTAAATTGCATAAATGTATATTGCACGGGCATGAAGCACGTTGGACAATGTTTTTGCTCGATCACGCTGTACCTTGTTGTCTCGACGAGACAACAACCTTTTCTATTATACATTGGGTTGAGTCATAAGTAATTGCAGTGTTTTTTTTAATTAATTTTATTAGTCTTCTAAGACAGTTACAGATTGGGATGTTCACATCTTATCTGCTAATTCTGTGGTCGTTTGCCGTGGGTTTTGTTCCACCAGTACCTTTAGAGCAGGCGTCGGCAATCTTTCTTTGGCTGCGGGTGAAAATCGAGTAAAATTGTGACTATTAAAAAGACGGTTCGGGTCAATGGGTGATTTTCATTTTGAAATGTGAATAATAAGATAAATTTTATTGAAAAAATTGTTACAATATGCTTTCGTGTTAAACTAAACATGAGGAAATAAAATTTTGATTCTAATAATTATAAAAAGATATATAAGATATTCACCGATAACGTAACATATCTTCTTTGCGGTATTGGCCGCGGTATCACCATTTTACAACTCCCACAACATTACATAGCGAATATGTTGTTTTGACTTCTCCATTCCAATTATCGGGAAAATTCAAATCGTTGACTGTTGCTTTTAGACTGTTTAATCCTTAGAAATAAAGGATCCAGCATCGTGACAGGGGACTGCAGGTCATTCGGAATTTTCGAACAAATTGATGACCCAGTTACCGTGCAACGGCAATTACTTATGACTCAACCCAATACATATATCGTTTCTGTGTACTATTTTCGTTGTATAGTAAGTGTCGCGAAACCACGGGAATCGCGTTCGGATCAGCGGTTACTCTCCTTACAGCGAGTAAAGTCTCTTGTTCTTCGTGGAGCTTTTTATTAAACAGATCGATCGATCTAACGACGAACACGTGTTAGCCCGTGTTTCTTCGATTATTATCGAACGCTTTTTAACATTAACACGTTGACTGCCGCAGTGGAAACAAACGTGCATAGTCAGACGTAGCTACGTTAACACGTTGAGTGGCACAGTGAAAACGACAAAAGTCCTAATTATTAAGGATTAACCTATCGATTCGATAGCCAACATTATTAGCTTGATATCAACGCTATCCGCGGTTTATATCAACAAAATTTCTGACGTGGCGCTTAACGTGTTAATCATCGATCCTTAGTTAACTATGGTTCAGAATGAATAATCTTAATCTCTTTCAAGAGGGTCGCGTTCGGCCCTGCTATAATATTCAAGAGTTAAAGCTGTGATATTTATTTTAACTTTCGATCGACGATGATATCGACGGCAATCGACGTGTTAAGCTTGTTATATCGAATCGAGGCTTACCAATAATATTTTAATTTCTTTCTTTTATTCCTGTGTGTGCGTATCTTGAGTTGCTTGATCGCTGATACGGGCTCGTCGCGACGACAAAAGCGATTACTCGAGTTGGACGATAAACTGGAACTGTCGCTTGCAGATCGAAGGACTGACACCCTTAACGATAGATTATTATTAACCCCTTGCACTACAATAACGTGTCACACTCGTGACGCAACTTACAGTTCAACCTTTGATCGCAATAATTGTATATTAAGTTTAATTCTGATTACCATTTACACAGTTAATACTTGCCAAGTGTGAAGTATATGTATTGTTTGAACGCTGAAGCAATAAATATTTAACTCTGACCGACGCACCTGTCGGGAAAATGGTAGCGCAAGGGGTCAATGGTAACAGGTGACACTTGACGAGAAATAATTCTCTGACGCGTGCAAATATAAACTAATCCTTTTTCGTTGAACGCTTATTGCTTCATTAACACTTTGACTACGAGTCTATCAATATAAAAATAAAAATCAACTTAGCTTTGAGGATAATTTTTGTTTTGTTTGATTTTTAAGAAAGTTAGAGTAGCCTGGTAATCTCCTTTGATTTGTGAGCGGAGCTTTTCTTTTTCTCCGATTCGATCGTTTTCTCGTCAAGCAAACGAACGTGAACAGAATCTAACGAACCAACCACAGGATATCAGATCTCGTATAAGAAACATTTCTCACGAAATCCATCTAGAGGTCCATTCACAGTCATGATCGATCATTTTATTAATACAATAATTTGTTTTTTTAAACGAATAGTGACAAAAGGGTTATGTTACATCGTTAACACAAACGAAACCTGTCGACGTATGCAGGTATAATTGTGAAAGAATTGTTGGAATCAATCTTGCCATTTAGAGTTTCGCAACATTATCAATAACGAGAATTGACAATCATTAATTACACGCAAGATAACACGCGGCGACGAGTCATCTCATTTGCGCCGTTTAATCGACGTTTAATTATCACCACTGTTTCCTACTCAATCGTAATCGATCGTATCGAACCATATCAGCCGTATACATATACATACCGTTTCATTTTATTTCAATTTATTTTCGATACATACAATATCTAATATATATACAGGGTGTCTCATTATAATCTTTCCAAGCGATTATCTCGCAAAATATTCATTATTCGAAAAAAATGTTTAAACGAAACATACTCTATCCGAAGGGGGATATTCAATGGTGTACACTGTTTTTTTCTGGGTGGGACCTTTGTTTTTTTTAAATAGAAACGTAGTTTTTTTTCACGCTAGACACATAGCTTATCTCAAGACGAATCCATTGATCTATATTATGTTGAGTTTGAAATTGAAAAGTATGGCTAAATTGAAAAGTACGACCTTGAACATTCTATCCTTAAATGACGGTTCAATTTGTTCTAAAGAGTCCCTAGTTTGCCTGCAAGATAATCGCGTGGAAAGATTATAACGAGACACCTTGTATATACAGGCTGTCCTATAACTATGGAGGGGGGGGGGGGGGGGGGGGGGGGGTAACTGAGACGATTTTGAACAACAATTTCCTTTGGAAAAATGTCGGACGAGGCTTCGTTTCTGAGTTATTAATGAAAATCACTGACCAATCAGACGCGAGTAGAACGCATGCTCAGCCGTGATTGGGTAACTTCGAATCGGGACGTCGGACTAGAACGAATCACGGCTGAGCGCACACTCTACGCGCGCTCTGATTGGTCAATATTATTCGTTAATAACTTAAAAACGAAGCCTCGTCCGACATTTTTGCAAAGGAAATCGTTGTTTAGAATCGTCTCAGCTACCCCTCATTTCCCGATGTTACAGTAGTTACGGGACACCCTGTATATATTATATACATATAATATATGATGCCTTGGTTGTGATATTAACGATCGCTTTTTTGCCATTAAACTTACCCCGACTGAAGCTTGACGCGTAGCATAATAATTTTTTTCTTTTTTTCTTTTTTTTTTTTTAATAAAAAGGGATTCGCTTAAACGTTCGCCCAGTTTAATGGAACGTCGCTTGGATAGAGAAAGAAAAGCATAGAAACTGAGGGAAACACACGCTTGGAAAATCTGAATGAAAGTTAGTTACGTTGGTTAATTGAAAAGCAAAAATATCATTAACGAGTTTGCATCGAAGTTGTAACAACGAAATCTCGCTCCCCGACGGCGTTGAAAACGAGAACAAACTTCGGAATGTTGGCACAAAAGCGTTAGAGCATTAAACTGCGCGAAAAGTCTGAAAGGAAATTCTTGGTCGAGAATAGGGCTGTAACGAACAATCAAATAGTCGAATGACGGTAGAATTCGGATATTAAATTTGAATAATTTCCTAGAATTCTTCGGTACTTCAATTTCTTATGAACCCAATTCAAGCTCAATAATACCCGAGCTTCATAGAGCTCGAATTCCTTGGAACTAGGATTTCCTAGTATCTCAGTTATTTGAAGTGTAAATCCAAATTGTTCGAATATTCGATCGTCTACAGCTCTGTTCAAGAGATGTTCAGGATTCATTGTGCAGAGAAGTTGCGATCGAAGGAAAAAATTTCGTCGCAATGATAACTTACAATTAGAGATGTATACGGTTGTTACAGAAGTACGTGACGTTCGCATCGGGAATCGTGATTGATCTTCTACATTGTGTGTTTCGTAGTATCAAATAACGGTGCATAGTATTCTGACAATTATCGAGAAGATTTAAGCTGGTGTTAAGGTCTTACGTGCAGTCATGAGATCGAATGAAAGTGATTTTTTTGCGAATTTATTTAACACTTTGCGGACGATAGGCGGATATATTCGGCCAAATAGAATCTTCATAGTATCTTATAAATTTGTATATAAATTTCTAAATATCGTGTTGTGATTTTGACACAAAGAAAAATGATAAATGTAGAAGTATAGGGATTTCTAATATATCTATTAGGAAGGCAGGTCGATATTTCCTGCATATACCGTGTAAAGGGTTGATACTTTTTTTATATAAAAGAGTAAGATTTCAGGAACATTTTGTAATTTTCTCATAAAAAAAAACATAAATTGAATGGTTGGAAGCAGATGCCTCGCGGTTCGGAATATAACTCGCCACAAATAGTTAGTAGATGAATTTCTCTTTGGATTGAACGAATCAATTTTGTAAAATATTTTAGTAAATGTGCTGAGTCGGGTCATCGTCCAGCGAAGGTATTTATTTATAGTATATTTATTCTATCTGCAGCAGGTCGATTGACCATTGTCTTTTTAACCTCCTGGTTGTTATTTAACGGGGTGTTTATTTCTGCGATCGGCTTGTTTTCATGATCCTGTGAAATATCGAATTTTGTATTTTTACTGCGGTTTTGAAAAAGCAGTCGTGCTTGTTGCTTCTAAAACAGGTTATAAACAAAGAAAACAGAAAAATGAAAAAATGATTCGTTCAATCTCTGGTTATTTTCATACTAAAGATGTACGTAAAATTTTGATTAACATCGTTGCAGTAGTTTCTGACTTATTTTACGCACGGACCTAAAAAATCTACAATAGCTTTCAGAAAAACGTGATCAAAGTTCCGGGTGTCGATAAAAGTAAGAATTTGCACGGTAAAAACACTTCTTTGAAAAAATGAATTTTCTCGACCTTATGACTCGCACACAAGCCCTTAAATGATCCGAGTCCAATGCGCGACGGTATAAAACGGTAGGATGTTAACAGCATGTAAATTCGTAAGTTATACGCAGAGGCACGATAATGTTGATCCATATACGTATGACGTGTGTCGACTATAAAAGAAACAACGATTCGCTTTTCGATCAAAAGCCTTGCCAAATTTTCCGATCTCTCCCTGATACATCAACCTCTCGGTGATACTCGTTGCTTCGTGCAAACTATCGGTTTCAATTTACACAAATCGTTTGACTGCCGACCTTGCAAACTTTCAATTTTCGGTCGATTTTGTTCCGAAGCTTTAACGTTTATACTGTAAATATATCATGGAAGGTTAATCAACGAAGAACTGCGCGTGATATAACAAAGTAGAGAGTCGGAAGTGGAAGTTTCATTATTCAGAAACATAAAGTTCAGCCTCGGACACGAAACTCTATACACGATCTCTGACGATTAACTGGTTAATATTTTACCTCGACGAACACACCAGTCGAGTTCGAGTGATTTCTTCATATTTAAATTATTTGAATTCTTAGACTCTTGAATTTCCCAGCATTCGAATTTTCTCGAATATTCTCGTCTTTGAGAAATTAGAAGAACAATCGTTGCACAGTCAAACGATTAATTCAGTGATTGAAATTTCTCGAGGGCTACGCCCGCTACCCTCTCCTTACCACCCCGCACCGTCACGCGGGCCAACAACAAGCTGACGCTCTTCTGACTCCGGCGCGAACCGTCGCGTCGCGGGCCTGCTCCCTCTATACTTTCCGAGGCATAATTTATCTATTAAATATTTTATTCTATATTGTTACGAAAAAATTATTTTTATTTTTTAAATAAAGTAATATAGAATAAAATATTTAACAGATGAATTAACGCGCCGGAACGTAAAGAGGGAGCGACGGTCCTACGGTTGTAGGTAAGGAGAAGGGTAGTAGGCGTAGCCCTCGAGAATTCCGATCACTGGATTAATTTAACCCGAGTAATTTCGTTTCGACTTCGAAGGTACGCGTAAGCGAAGCGAGTATCGCCGACGATTAAACATAATTCGAAGGAAGAACGGTGGCCGATGTGTCTGTGCGCGAACTTTCGGAATTTCTCACGCCTGTACGTGCAAGCTTGTCCGCCTCGATCAAAAAAAGCCTTAGTTCACGCTTAAACTTACTTACTTTAACGCTTGTCATCGCGAGCGATCAATTATATCGTTTAGAAAACACCCATCCAACGAACCGTGTCCCGAACGAGAAATCGGTGAGAATAAGATGTCGAATCGATTTCATATTTCGATAGAAGAAGGAACGTACATTGTTCTTCGTTTCTGTTGTTTCGATATATCGGTCACCGAATTATACAGTACATGCACAGTGTGTCCCACAAACTCTGTCCGCTTAAATATCTTGGTTATTTGAAACAAGACGAGAAAATGTTACTTACAAAACGTACAGAGTTTAAGAAACTGCATAACGTGATATAAATGATGTTCTTGTAAGTGGAGGCGTACAGAAGATATAGCGGTCACTTTTGTTTTCTTAAATGGAATGTCTAATTTTTGATGCTCTATTTCGGCAGATTAGCACAGTCCTGGGCAACTTGCGGCTCGTGAGCCGCATACGGCAGACTTTTTCCCCTATCTAGATTTTCCTCCTCTAATTCTCAGAAAAATAACGCCTATCACGCCTATTTCACCCCCGCGGGACATAGTCAGACTAATAAGCAATAAGCGATATGATTACTTTACCATAGAAACGTCACAATGTTTTCATTGAGTTGAGTTTGACGTAATTTCGCATTATATTGAATATTTTATATTACACTGTGCAACAAATTTTGACTTTTTTTATTATTTCGTAACCGTGGGGACTCTGTGGCTCTTGGCGGAGAAAAAGTTCGCTGTACCTGGCATACGGCATCCCTCCCTATCTCTCACCGCTTCCCACCATGCGCAGACGGGGTGTGTGAGAAGTAGGTGAAACTGGAAGTTTATATGTACGACGTACGAAGTGAACCTAACCGAACACGGTGTGGTTAGTAGTGGGGGAATCGACAGATGAGTAGTGGAAGTTACGTAGCGACGGTGGGGAAGATGTTGCCCAGGCCTGGATTAGCATATTCTGAGTATAAAAGCACTAAGGTGCATCTGTCCTAAAACTTACCGTTGCTGAGATATTTCATTTTTTTCGTGAATAATGAAAGCAAATCTCACAATCAGCAACGGTATTATACTCAGAATATGCTAATCTATCGAAATCGAGCATAAAAAAAACAAAAGTGACGGCTATATCTTCTCTACGCCTCCATATACAAGAACATCATTTATATCACATTCTGCAGTTTCTTAAACCCTGTAAATTTTGTAAGTAACATTTTCTCGTATCGTTTGAAATAACCAAGATATTTAAATGGACAGAATTTGTGGGACACACTGTATACCTACGTGTACAAGGTGTCGAAGAAAGTTGGTCTCAAAGTTCAGGACACGATGTCATTGAGCAATAAGTACATGGCCAACCTTTTTCTCGAACACCCTGTGTACGTAAGAAACAAGAAAACGATGAAAAAGAATGAAAAAGAATGAAAAAGAAGGAGAACGAAGGGGGATGGTATAGAAGAAGGGATAAATTGGTCGAAGGATGGATCGTTGTTCACACGAAATATTCGTAAGAATATAAGTTTCTTCTACGGAGACCCTGTCGCAGGGTAAAAAGAAGCGAGAGGGTGGTCCACCTACCGGAGCTACCACAGGACCGAACGAGATCGTGACCTGCACCAACTGTGGACCGAACCCTTGCACCCACACCACTACCAACGGATGCACCGCCGAGGTATGTTAATTAACTATTCCTAGACACCTCGAAACTCGAGACATCCAGCTTCCTAATCCAATACGATCGATACACGCACCTATCGTCTTGTATCGGTCCATTCCTTTTGCCCGTTACGCGAACGCGTTCGTTGTTAGAATTATTTCAAATCTGACGTGTCAACGTCTGAACTTGACACTTTCTTTTGTGTTTTAACCCTTTCGGTACAGAAGAGCTGGCCGTGGTTATACATTCGCTGTACGAGAATGTTTTTCACGATAGTGTAAGCCGCGAAAATATATTTTGCTGCAAACACAGTGTAAAGAGCCGAATACACCTTACATGTTCCGAGTGTAAAAGGTTCGTTGATAGATTATACGCTGTGGTACCTCGCTTAGCGTGGTTGTCCTCGATTTTCCACGGTTCCCGTTATCCGCGAATCCAGATTTTTCTCCAACCAGAACACCCGGCGTAGAATAGTTCGAGCACCAATTTACCACGATACTCCGTGCGTATCCTGAAGAAACGTTTTGTTTCAGCTGCGAAAAAAGGAACCACCGCATCCGATAAGAGTAGCCAAGACGATCGACGTGATAGCGAGAATTACCTTTCCGGTCGCCTATTTCATGTTCCTCACATTTTTCTTCATCCACTACAAAGGCAGCTCGTAGATTCGGCATCCGGGATCTGGCGATCGTTCGAGGAAATTCCAGGATCGATCATTCGGCAACACACATATCACTTGCCGAAACTGAACCGGTGATTTGGAATTTTCGAAAGTGTGATCCAAAGTCTTTTTTTTTTTCCACGTTGGAAATATCGGAAACGTCGAAACGATATTCCCGTAAGAGAAGGCAAGAAACGATATCGGATCAACGTTAAATAGAATATTGAAGAGGAAAGTGGTAAAAGAGGAAATAGCAGATACGTGATAGAAGCTAAAGTGAAGCTTCGGCAAAAGGAAAATTATATTTTTCCTTCGCTTCGATTAAGAAACAGAGGGACAGCAGAGACTTCGAATCGATTGATTCGCCCCCCTGTTCTTCGTCATCTTTCACATGTGATAATTCTTGAACAAGCACCGTTTAAGGTACTGGCACGCCAAACAGCAGACAGACAAACAGATTAACCCTTTAACGTCCAATCGAACGTATCGGTGTAACTCCCAGAAAAAGCAAACATTTGATTTTCACTTTGAAAACAATAACTTGAAATTACTTAGGTTAACCGGACGTTGAAGGGTTAAAGGATACACGGGCACGTTCGTTCCTTTACTCTCTTTTCTTTCTTCTAACGAGTAATCACGCCGCTAATTCGAGGATGCTTCTAAAGAGAAAAGAATAAAAGAATATATTATATTACGCTAGCTAAACGAATCAAATTTATCTACTTAAGGAAACGTAACACTTGTCAAATCTTGAAACTGTACAAGTTAGAGAAGGTCGATGCAAGTGTCGTCCATGAAATCGCTAACTCGTGATTCCGCCTTCTAACGTAAACGATCGACCTTTCTTTTCCTTTCTTTTTCTTTTTCTTTTTCTTTTCTTTTCTTTTCTAATTTCCGTTTCTCGTGTTTCTTGCCGATTTATTACCAAGTATAAATCGCGGCGTAATCAACGTGATCGCAACTTATACATACAATTATTATAATAACTCTGTATTCGTAGACCTTCGAATGAACGACAGAACAGACGTTAAGCAGCAGGGCTGCAAAAGCATACAATTCCGCTGTACAAAATATGATAGAAAACAAAATGAAACAAATATAATTATATGTATATACATATCTACGTACGTATATAGCTTTGCATGTATGTATACATGTATATGCATATAAATTTGGTTAATCAATCGTCGTTTTTCATCGAAGCTTTTCGATAGGTATTCTCGCGTTACGCGTACACCCAGAGTCGACAGTTAAATTCCATCGATTCAGAATTCGGACGACGATCGTCGGAATTTGTACGCCATCGTTCAAAGATCTTAGGACAATTTGTAAATATTTTTTCTACAAATGTTAGAATCGAGGAAACGTGAATTCCAGAAATCGTATTAACACGTTGAGCGCCGCAGTGAAAACGGACGTACGTAATCAGACACGATAAAAGTCCTAATTATTAACACTATACCGTCCGTCACGCGTAATCAGGATTCTTTCAACATTTGTCCGACTGTTTTCACGGGGCACCAACGCAACGTGGTGTCACCGGACCATTGATTTTCAAATTTAACCTTTCGACTCGATAGCCAGCCGATTATTAGCTTAATATTATTTTTGTCAATTATTTGATTGTAAGAAATTTCGGTGACCGACATGGCGCTTGACGTGTTAACAGTTTACCGACCGGGTAGCGGTTGCATATAGGCTATCCGGTCGGTAAAGTGTTAATATATGGCTGTATATTGAATAATCACAATTGTAGGGTGTCCGAGCAATGACGAGCTTTTCTACTGCAGTGGTCAGCGTGGTAACGCGTTCAGTGAAAATACATACGCATAGTCAGACGTATTGAAACTCAAGTCATTTTCAAACTTAACTATTAACCCTTTGACTGCGAAAATCTATCAATATACATATACGAAAGTAAATTGTAAGATTTCAAATAAAAATTAGCTTAACTTTGACTATAATATTTTGTTTCTTTGATTTAAAAAAAACAATTTTTCATGAAATTTTGCCGGAGCCTGCCGCGGTCGAAGGATTAAATTTACTAATTTATACACACACCTTGTCCTAAGACTTTGAAACGATTGCGCGAATTTTTCTTCGATTTCACCGTCGTTGGTTCGAGGAACAGTCCACGTTCTACCCAAAGAACGAACTTTGTTCGCTGTACGAGCCGTGAAAACACGGCGGAACCAGAGTTTCTTTATCGTCGATCAGGGAACGAGGAAAGCAAATACGAGACCCGATCGAAAACGAACGACGTGACGAAAAAGCGCACGAGGCTGGAAGTAAAAAACTTCAAATATATTACGGGTAAAGCTTGCGATTTAGATCTAACAAAGTGCCCATTACTCCGATGGAGGAACGTAGAAACGCGAAGAAATATCAGACAATATCGGAATGATGTATTATAAAAGTTTCGTGCGATTTCATTGAAACGCTGAAAGTAACAAAACAAAACAAAAAAAACAATCATCCTGTCGCACGATTCTGTTTAAAATACCGATGAATTTAACGGCAAATGATCAGAGAAGGAATTAGAAATTATTTTAATATACATGGTGTCTCGTAACTAGTGTAACATCGATAACTGGTGTGTAGCTGAGACGATTCTGAACAACAATTTCCTTTACAAAAATGTCGAATGAGGCTTCGTTTCTGAATTATTAACGAAAAACACTGACCAATCAGTGATCTCTAGAACGATTCACGGCTGTGCGCGCGTTCTGATTGGTCTCATTAGCCTCATTCGACATTTTTGTAAAGGAAATTGTTGTTCAAAATCGTCTCAGCTTACTCCCGATTTCCTGATGATACTATAATTACGAGACACCCTGTATACTGACGTAGCATTGCGTCATTCGTCGTTAAGGCGTTAATTGGATGAAAGCAAGGAGAGGGTAATTCGAGAGCTGATATATTCGACGTTTCTCCTAATAGTCCGCGTACCTTTAGAACTCTTGTATCGTTATTATTCTCTTTATCATCGCCACCACCATCATCGTTATCGTTATCGTTATTAATTGGCATCAATTACGTTCTAGTCATTGTTACTGTTATTCTTATCATTATTATTGCTATTACTGTTACTATTATCATCATTGTTACAGCTAAGAGTGAATGAAAGAGAGAGAGTGAGAATGAGAGAAAGAGTAATTATTAATTACCATTATTATTAAAAATATCGCTGCTATCGTACTACTACATACGTCGTTATCGTTACGTCGTAAGCATTAATTCTTATCGTGAATTATCGTTGGGATTACATGAGAAAAAAGTGGCCGAGAAACACCAAAAGAATATTAGATACGAAAGCCAGTACCCACGATTAATCGATCGAGCCACTTGAATTCTTCAGCAATACTTAATCGCAGACCAAGAAAAATGTAACACGGTTCGATCGTGTTTATACGATAATTGTACGTGATTCGATCGTCGAGCAAAAGGTTCGAGACGACGACGACGAACTTCAACGATTTCATCAAGCTCAAAGTTAAACAAAAACGAAACGAGTACGATGTCTTGTGTCGTTTAGAGTTTAAAGTGATCGGAAATCGAATTTTCTATATATAATTATATCCGTTTAACACAGTCGCACTATCATCTTGCGTGCGATCGAAACGAGATGAAATATAGAACGATCCTATCGAGCATCTTCGAGGATCCGTCACAGTGTCACTGCGTACGATATAATCGTTATTATGCCGCTATGTTTATTACGATTATTAATTAGAATCGTAGATGATAATCGTACGTACGCCAGGACATTCGAAAAGTTTCTGGAAAATCTGAACTCGGTACCATTCGACAGAGTTCAATACCATTTTTCGATACGATTCATAGTTTCGTTGCAATTGATAATTGATTATAGAAGAGCAACCAATCAGCACGGAGCTACAGCAGCAAAGTGGTCGGTGCCTACGGGGTGTACGGGTACTCGAGATTACAGGTTCGGGTCGGGTCGGTAAAATTCGGGCGGGCTCGGACGGATACCCGACCGGCCGGATCGGCTCGGGTCGGGTCGGAAAAAGTCGGGCGGTTTCATTTCTAATACAGTCCTTGATACTCTTTTAGGCGGCCAAGTGCTAGCGATCATATGCAAAATATTTCTTTACGCGGTAAAAAATAATGATTTTAGTACGTAAGATACGGGTACACACCCGAGCCCGCCCGATTGGCTGATATTCAATCATTAATTGCCAATTGCAAACTGTGCGTCGTATCGAAAAATGGCATTAAACTTCTTGTCTTAGATTTTCGTCCCCTATCGACTGGTGCTGAGCAAACGCGATACTTTCTTAACACCCTGTACATTTACGCGATTACCTGATTAATCAAGTCTCTACAAATTTACGCTCGCATCAATGAATTATAAATACAGCATTCTGTTTACGAATAAGAAGCAAAGTTTCTGGAAACTTTTTCAATGCCCTTCGTATACGAGGTTCGACGCGAAAAACGAGACACTTTAGACCATACAACACCGAGGCTGCGTCTGTACCTGTTTTATTTTAACATATCATGAAAGTTAACCTGTATCGCTTTCAAAATAGTTTCCATCTGTGTTCATAATACGAAGCTGACGGGTGATTGTTTGTTACGCTGCTGAGAAGCGTTCTTTTATCTCTTGAAAGATGCCTTTCCTTGAGCACCAATTTAACTTTGCTCGAGATACAGAACTAATCTCATTTCTTTTCCTTTTTGTGTCAGACCTCGTATATACCGTAAATATCGTACGACGATCGCGAAATAAGCTTCTCTTGTTACGGCGCCGAGTTATAGACGAGTAATCTATTCGCGAATAACGCATAATCGACACAACGAATATTGCCGTAGAGTCGGTCGAGAAAAGTTTCTATTCAGACTCGTTAAAACTTATTTCATATATCGTATTTCCAAATTCACGTGGATTCCAAGAGTCATTATATTTCGAAGATTGACGAATTCCAGTGCTGCCGGATGGGGCAGGCTGGACGCGCATGCGTGGCCCTTCGCGCATGCGTGGATCATCGTGCTTTCACTAAAGTCCAGTGATCAACGCATGCGCGATGAACCACGCATGCGCGTCCAACCCGGCCCATCTGGCAGCACCGATGAATTCAAACAAATAAGATTTGCAAAATTGAAATAGTTTGCGTCAATGTTCAATGAACACGCCTCGAATCTCAATAGCAGTATACGTCGTGACCACGTTAAATTTATGCAATGTCAAATAAGTTTTAACGAAGAGACTTTCGTGAACAGATTGTATTTCGCCGGAGACGTTTAAATTCGAAGAAATTCCAAATGTTTATAGTATCAAAAGTAGACCGGAGAAGAACATTTGATGAAGTTTATCGAGATTGACCAGAAGTCGATGAAAAAAGAAAGGGGACGAACGTTTTCCACTTACTTACATAACTATATATATATGCCATGTTTTATACGCGCCATCTGCCGTGAACGAAGAAGCAGTCGTTTAGATTTTAAATGATAGGATGCGTTGATAAATAAATAAATTAAATCTCGTTAACGTTTAAAATACGTCACGGACCAAGACAACACAAGTAATCCTAAATCTTTAGCGTGATATAATTAAATTGCACTTGCGAGAGGATCTTTTTGTGCTAACGCGTGATCGATTCGCTCTTCCACAATATTCCTATTGAAATCAACTGAGATTATAATTGTCAAATTTAACTTACTTTAATTTACTGACTTGTAGAATAGTAAAACGCTATTCAAAAACGTTTACTTACATGGCCTTCTAAAAGCTTTAGGAGTACAGGGAATTGCCAGTGACGATAATTAATTGTTTTGCAATTAAATTACTTCGTAACCAATGTATATTTAATATTTACGCATCGAAGGGCGAATCGAACACCGTGATCCCGTTCCTCGGATTTCTCAACAATTTTAATCGCAAACAACGGAGCTTAAGCAGCTTTTTACCAACGCGTTTCTAATCGATCGCTTAACGCATCGTCGAAAAACAATTTAACACGTTTTGCGTGCAAAACATAACCTCACTTAAAATGTCCACGAACGTGTTAAAGGTTCTTTTTAAATGCCAATCATGGTTATTCTTGTTAACGCCTTTATCGATGGGAACGACGCGTCTGCTGCATGGTACGCTTCTGTGCCATTTTACAGGGGCCCCTGAATCACGGAAGTTGAATTTTATGTTTGAATATTGATTTTATTACGAAACAGACTCGATTTTATTAATTGTTTCGATTTCTATTTTCGTACGAGGGCAAGGGTCCCAGGGTCTGCGATACTGTTAACCATTTCGCTACTAACGGTGACTATAGTCAAAATATCTTCGATAGAACCAAAGTTACAGATTTTTGATCGGCGAGCGCCGTTTTGTCCCACTGTGCGACGGTGACTAAAGTCAGCTGTGAATTTTCGTATTCACAGAGTATATCTGTTATTTACGTCATTAGGTGAAATTTAAGGGAGTTTTCGTTGGGTTTACCCCGTACCGAGGCAGCGCTTCTACGAGGCGATCCTCCGTAGCGAAAAGGTTAAAACGGAGCTGGGACACTTATCCCTTTCATTGTTAAGGACGTCCAGTTCCATAGATATTCAACTATTTCAGTAATTATTAACACGTTGAACGCGGCACCGATTTTGCTGTCTTTTCCGATCAGCCGGCAGCGAGCGAGCACTTTACGGCGAACGCTCAATTATATTATTATTATTATATTGTATTACATTTATTTTTTTAAAGTTTCAACTTTGGAAATTTGAAATTAAGAAATTTAGAAATTTGAGATCTGAAAGTTCGAAATTTGGTAATTTGGAAATGTAAAATTTAGAAATTTGATATTTGGAAATTTGGAACTTTGCAAACTTCAAATTTATAATTTAGAAATTGGGAGAATTGAGATTTGAAAGTTCGAAATTTGGAAAATTGAGATTTGAAAGTTTGAAATTTGGTAATTTGGAAATTTAAAATTTAGAAATTTGATATTTGGAAATTTGGAAAATTGAGATTTGAAAGTTCGAAATTTGGTAATTTGGAAACTTAAAATTTAGAAATGTAATATTTGGAAAATTTGAAACTTCAAATTTAGAAATTTGGAAAATTGAGATTTGAAAGTTCAAAATTTGGAACTTTGGAAGCTTTAGATTTAGAAATTTGATATTTAAAAATTTCCAAACGAAAAGTCCACTGTCAGTTCTCAATGACTGACGCCGCGCCGGCTGAACGGAAAGTTCATTGTCAGTCCCCAGGGACTGACGTCGCGCTTAACGTGTTAAGTATCGTCGCTTAAAAGTTTCTTCGGAGAAATCGTTTAGTACGTGTTATAAATTTTGAAATTTTCGTTATGATATGTACCCACCGTCTTACGGAGCCAAGCTCGTGCCATTTACAGAGGTAAATCCGCCATTTGATAGCCGGATGGATCGTTCAGGGGAAACCAGGGGAAACTAAAACGGGAAAGGAATACGTAAGCTCGCGTGTATGTTACAGCAACGTCCGAAATCTATTATCGCTGTTTGTTACCGTTAACACCTTGACTGCCACACTAAAGGCGCTCACAATTGATTATTCTTCGTAATTTCTATTATTCAGAATTTGGAGAAAAATCGCCTAATCCGACGATTTCTAATTAAGTCATTGAAAGGATATTAATAATGCAAGCGACAAATTTCTATGGAAATTCAAATGGCAGTTAAAGCATTGAACAAGAATTATCAAAATTGACAACAATTAGCGACAATGTTTTCTCGGATCTCTGCGATAACATAAACGTCCATAAATACGTATATACATATAATTAATATATATATATATATACATATATATTTGTCCGGTTCTCTAGTCTCTATCCGATTCTATTCTTATTTTTGTACCTTTTCACTGCGTCTACCAGAGGCACGGGTAGAAAGCACAGATGATTCTGCTAATTACGCGAGTATACACTCGTATTAATATACATGTACATACTGATACACGAAATACATATATTATGTATGCGATGCCGGTTAATTCGCTTGTTGCAACGGCTACGTTTACGAACTGCGTCTGACGATACGTGATAGCGACGAACTTAAAATGATAACACGAGAACATCGTATTTGGACGAGCTACTACACCCTACTGATCGATGATACATTCAAGTATTCTATGCAATTTTGAGAAAAAGTAAGAAAAAAAAAAGAAAAAAAAATAAGATTCTCTTAGTGTAGTGTAATTAGAATATCGATATTCGTCGTTGATCGAATGTTCACCGTTGTACTATTTATCGAACACGTTATCATTTTTATCGCAACCTCTACTTCTGCCTTCTTGCTTTGTGGTTGTATTGTTTTATTCTTTTCTTTTATATTGGTCGCAATTCTTCTATCCATCCGGACTCGAAATTTGTATAATTGTTATCGGGGTGAAATCGTTGCGATCACCCACCGTCATCGTTTCAGTGATTAACACGTTCACTGACACAGTAGATTATCTAATTATTAACGTAATTTCTTTAACTTTCAAAGATGACGAGTGTTATAATTAATTAACACTTCGACTGCCATGCAAAGGTCGTAGAAAATCCTTCGAATTTACAATTTTATTTGCAACAAATATAATATGTCATGTTTCAGAAATTTTCAAGTATCTAATCGGTTGACTAAACGAGGTCGTTCCCGTTCGAATACGAGACACATGGCACCCAAAGTGTTAAACTCGTAGGGTCGTACAGGTAACATACCATGTGGTAATCGACGTGTTAACGTTGTACACCGTCGCAGTCGTAACTCGCAATTAAATACAATTATAAAATCGACAGCTGCTCGCAAACGCATAATTACATTTCGTTCGATTCGAGCGTTTTGGTAATGATTCCGGCAAATGGAGCGCGCTAAGTTTCGACGAAACGTAGGGAAGTTTCACGAGTGAAAAAACGAGGTAGAAAAAAAAAAATGAAAAACTGTGATGTTATTGAAATCGTGGCACACCGTTCGAAACGAACACGCGACTATTTTTGCAATATTTCAAGCAAGTCGAAAACGACTAGAACAAGTACTTAATAAATTAATTGTAATTGACTTTTTTGAAAACGCTTTGCAAACGCATACGTACACATGTATGCGTATTATATATAACATATATAAATATATGTACACAATATATTTGTATCAAATGCAAATTTTGTTCTTCGACGATCAAGTAATTCGAATAATGAAATAAAGAATCATGCAGTTAATGATCAAACGCAATCACAGTGCCATACAAGTTACTCTGATCTTGAAGAGATAACAAAACATTATTGTACCTATTCGAGGCTTTAATGAAAAGAAAAGATTGTTTCTTATTTACATTGTGTCAAATACATCGAAGATGCGAAATTACAATTTTGTTCGTTCGTTTTTTTTTTCTTTTTTTTTTTAAGAAAGGCATTGATTTCTATCCATGTACACTTAGATACAATTATTCACGCGTTCGACACGTCACATATAAAATAATTATCCCCGACATGCACAGTGCATAAACGTTTCTGGCGGTCAAACATGGTCGCGATATAAACGTCAAAATACATTATGATAAAAAAAATTGATTCACAGAAATGTATACGTATTAAGTACATTGATAAACCATTTCTAATCTTAAGCATAATTTATTAATTACTATATCGTAACGACGATTGATTATCTGATTTATCGGCTGTGTTTGTAACTTACGTGATTAAATATTAAATTATCAACTTAAAACAGCGACATGCATTCTTCCTCCAAGTTTCTCAAGATTCTTCTTTCGTCTCTGTGAACGCAACGCATCTTGGATGAAAAAGAAAGAATCAAGCCAAGATTCGTATAAAATTAAAAAATAACTTTATTTATAAATCATTCGTGCTTAACTCTACTTAATGCAATGTACGACTTCTTTGTAGAGAGATCGTGCCATCCAACTGGACCCCTTTCACAGTCTGCGCACGCTAGATATTTGATGTTGTCTACCGTATGGGACACGCCAATGTTTTCGAATGTGTACATATCTTCCACCAACCAATAATCTGTTATTAATTCTTGTTGATCGGCTTCACCCTCTCCCTTACGGTGTATATAGGGTAGATTAAACTAAAATATTATGAGTGTTAATTCGCTTACATGCTAGTTTTGTTAATGAAATATTTTGCATTTTGTCCTAAAGAAATCTAATCAACAAAGAATCATAGAATAAACAACCTTTCAGGTTAAGTTTACAATCGAATACAAACATTAAACTGGATTCAATATTAAAGTTAGGGTACTTTAATAACGATACTTTGCCAACTATGAAAATTTCTCATAATTTCATTCGCGTGAACGTTTCTTTATTACAAATTTAAGAAATCACCTCAATATTTACTAGCCGGGCTGCGCCAACATTGAGCATCTTTGAGGGACAAAACGTACAGTGTACCTTGAGTTTATTCTTTTCATTTTGATCCTTTAAAGAATCGACATCATTATTTGCTGACATGTTTTTTAAATTATAAATACAGTAATCACAGCTGTTAACATTAATAATATTGACACTTAAATTCAAAAATTCTGTCGAACTCTTTCCGTAACCCTACCAAATGTTTAATGACAGTTCGACAATCGAATAATCGCATTTCGATTATTGAAGGCAACTTCAAAACGGTATTCAAAATTGCATTTTTTCGAAATATGACATAATTGTTTGGCAAAGTACCAAAGAAACATTTCTGTTTCGTAATACTAGTATTTTGGTAAAAAGCCAATAATCTAGATTAATCTTAATAAATAGAATATAAAATCATGCTTCCGAAACCATCAATTTCAGCAGGAATCAAAACTATCACAACCATAGACAACAAGTATCAAGGTAAAAAAAATCACTATTAAATTCCTAGTGATATTCTCCAGGCGTCTATTAAAGATTTATTTAAATTTTTGCCGCCATTAAAACACTGCCGATAGTGCAGATCTTATATCTTGACGTAACACGTATATTACAATAATTCGTAATGGAATTTATTTGATGTAGACAGCAATGCAATCATTCGTTCGTTCTAAATCTTTATTATCTATCAACTTCCAGCCGTATTTAGTAAATTTCGCATCGAAAGGCATTGGATCCGTCCAACGATTCTGACCAGCTTTCGGCCCAATAACGAAAACGAGATTCCCTTTGTAATTCTCGATATAATTGCAAAATGCTGACTCATTGTTGAAATAACAAAACAAAAGTGCATAATTGTTTGGTAAACAAAGTTGTGTATCGTTTTCACGAACAAAAATAATGTTCTCTAAGAACAAAGGTGGAGAGTATTTGCTGCACCACCATGAATGATCCAGTTCTATACCAATTACATCCAATCCTTAAACAAAATAATTCATTATTTAAAACATTTATCAATTTTAAGAGAAATGTATTGATATCTCATTCGTTTCGGCCAGCAGACGTAAATTAAAAAATAGAACTTTTATATAATTGGACATACATATGTATATGTAGATGTTACAAACTTACCAGAACACTTTTGAAACAACCATTCGAACAATCCACATCCACATCCTATACTCGTTAATCCGGTCAAACTGTATTCAACGATTATTTTTTTCATCCAGTGTAATTCGTTAACAGTGGGTAATACCCAAAAGTATTTGTTTTTGTCCAATTCACTTAAAGTACAATCTAAATTAATAATATCCTTCCACCTTTGTTCTTTGTAGAACGCAAGGATTTCTTTTTCAACGTGTTCGTTAATCATAATTTCCAGGTATAACAAAATCTGTCTTTATTCTACACCAATTCGACCATACTCAGCTCTGATTGAAAATATACTTGCACATATGTAGTTTAATAATAGAGCCTAAAAGTTTTCCGCGAGATCTTTTAATGACGTAATTCGTTAATATATGTTCATGATTATGTCGATAATACTATAGCGTGTCTGCAAATAAACTTCGTGAATCGTTGGGCACAAAATCATACAATGTGACTTCCTGTAATGTGACAAAATTCAAAAGATATATCTCGTTTTATTATAAAATTTAATCAATCATTAATTACTTTATGATACAAAGTTCGTTGATAAAAAATTAATCATCAATTAAATTAAGGCACTGTTTAGAACACATCGATCGCACACTGTAATATAAATACGCGTTTCCTGTAAGGAATTCTGGTCTTCGTTATTCTGAATGTAAATCTAGATTGTGTATCGCATAATGAATGTCGTCTATGGAGACATTTAATAAAATTTTTTGATATATATCGTTTCTCGAGTGTTCGCATATTAATAATCGACTGGCGCCCAATCTTGCACAAACAGCAAGGGTTTCCGTCACTGTAGGCACTTCTACACCTGCAACGCAAATTATAAAATAAAATTGTGATTACGTTAAAATCTTTTTTAACGCTAGAACTACCAATGTTTCATGTATGCTGACATTTAGAAAAATATTATGTGTATACAAAGTTTTATTCTTTTTTCGACGGCTTTCTTATAATTATTTTAAATTCAAACAAATTCCCGCCTAAGTTTCTGTCTCGTTGCAAGCTTATTTATCTTACGTACTGATTTGGCAGTTCTAGTTGTTCGATTAAAAATAAATGAACGAACCATTAAAGGAGCACAGCGATTCGACCTGATAATACGCATCCTTAAAATACACTTCTTCAACGGAGGTCCGTGTGACCTCAGCCGACACTGCTTGTAAAAATATTTGCTCCATTTTCGAACAGTGTTTGATGGCCTGAACCTTCGCCGACGCGATCATTTCAGCAACAGCCGCGGTTACATCTTGAAGGGAAATAATCTCGGCATTTCGCGATTCCCCGATTTCCATAGCACGACGACATATATCTAGAGCACGTCTGGCATCTCCTGACACTGCGGAAACTTTCCTAAAAATGAAACAATTGGTTTACGTACAAGTTTTACGAATAGCAATGAATTCAATTTCATAAAGAAACAAAGTACAATAATTGTAGTACCTCGCGACAAGTTGTACAGCCTCGTTTCTGAAACCATTGAAACCTTTCAGTCTGGACATTACTATTTCCTGTAATTGCTTGTAGTTATATGGTTGAAAAGTTAATCGTGTAAGGCCCAAACGCGACGTGACACGACCCATTAAAACTCTCTCGGGTAAATCCATAGTGTTAGCTATCGTGATAACAACTAATTGTGCCGTCGCCTTTGTTGGCCAATCCAGTAAATTGTATACAACATCTTGACGTTTCGTACACAAGAAATCGAGCTACAATTAATATTATTATTAATATTAATGATTGGAGTACATGCTGAAATTGTATTTAAACAATTAGTACAAATCATACTTCGTCTACAAGGAGTAACGTCATTTTAGGATTGGCCCTATGAAATCTTTTATCAAGTATATGATACGCTTGCTCCCAAGTGGCTGTTCTACCATCCAATTGTTTCAAAATTTGTACGTACGCCTGTCTTGGCTCTGTTAATTTCATACCATTAATTGCAACGTAATCGAAATCGTCTAATTGACCCTTGCTTATTAGTTTCTGCAAACATCTCACAGCCTCGTTTACAGTCGCAGTTTTACCTGTACCTGGTACTCCGCTGATATATATACATCTGTAAATATTTTCCATTTATTAAGCGCGTTTAAAAACATATATCTTTTATTTCTTCTTTCCTTCAACGTACCCGCCAGTTTTGTCTTCCAACTTTCCTCGAAGAAACGTAAAAATATTATTGAACTCTTCTTCTCTGCATGGCAGAGATTTTGGTACAGCGCAAACATGCAACCTAGACCTAGCTTCTTGCAACGGTGTGACCGGCTTTACCAAGAGACTATTTCTTTTTCGCATCAACGGCGTTAAATTACTACATTTTATCGAACGTGATTTCGGAGTGTTCAAATGAGTTTCTTCTAAACGTGATTCTATACTTTTTTGTACATTGTTTTGGTTCCGCGGTGTTAAGATATTTTTCTTTACCGATAAAATCTTATTATTTTTATTCGTGTCATTTAAACATTCTATTTCTGTGTCAATCTTGTCGTTCGTCTTTTGTATATCTTCAGAAATCGTTCTTTTCGATTTATTTATACTAGTCGGAGTTTTAACTGCTGACGAAATTTTGATACGTTTATACATATCAACTAGATGTTCTTCCTCCCTATCGTCTTCATGATTGTTATTAGTATATTGAATGTTTTTCTGCTTACTTTTAAAAATCATTCTCTTTTGTTTGTCCGTTTTAACAGGAGTAGTAGTTATACACGATAATAAATTTGCTTTTTCTGCAATCTCCTTTCTTTCCGGAGAATTATCCAACACACTTTCTATACGATTTTCGGATTTACTCGATTTTTTCATTATCTTCATTTTTATTATTTTAGTATCTGTATCGCTATTAGATTCGTTGTCTTTTAGAGACGAAATATGTTGCCTTTTGTTGTTTCTTATATTTGAATTTAATGATTTATGCGTTGAATTATGACTATCGGAAGCAACATCCAACTCTTTATTTTCCTCTGTTGCCGATCGTTGTTCCACTTCTAGGCTCGTTAGAATAGAATCAATAAATAATTTATCTTCGTTATAATTAATATTTTTTCTTCTATTTCTTAAAGACGGGGAAGAGTTTACCATAGGTAACGTATCACAATGATAAGAAGAAAATCTTAACGGTGGCCTTCTATTTCTAGTACTTTTGTGTACTTCAGTCTTATTTTGTTCCTCTTTTAATTCATCATTATCATTCGCATCAATGTTTATAGCATCATTTTCATTCTCATTACGAGATTCTTTCATTTCTACTTTAGACCGACTTTCCTTCCTTTGCTTAGAAAATTCATTATGAAATTTGTGTGTAGGCTTGTCACCACCAGATTTGGTATCAATTTTGTACAAACTTTGTTCTGTAGAACGTCTTAACTTAATTTTAAATGCAATACTCTCATCCTTCGAGTTCGATGTTTTTTTAAAATAATGACTCACATTTTCAGTATCTGAAGTTATATTCAACATATTTTTCATTGCATTTTGTGATTTAACATTTTTCTTCTTTTGCAACTTGTTCAAATATAACTTGTCAATTATAGGTTCTTCTGTATCTGAATCTGATTGCAAATCAAGCATTTCTTCGATTTGATGATCAGAACATCGATTAAATTTTGAAGCCATTATAAATTTTAGCAAAATATTTTTAACTGTTACTTCTCTGAAAACTTGTTTTATTAATATTGTGTTGATGTAATAAGCACAAATTAAAATAACGAGTCATTTATTAAACTATTATCATACGTTCTAACATACTTATGCTAAATTATTGTCTTCCATCGGTCACAAAATTCTTCTTCTTTTTCTTTTAAATTATTGTCTTGCAAAATATTCTTACCGATAATATACATATGTACCGCCAAATTCTGTTCCTTGAAATATGCTTGAAACACAATCATAAATAATGAAATTCATTTGAGTTGACTTTGTAATACACCTTTTGTTCCCACTTCGATGCTCCCTAGTGTCAGTCACAAGAATTACAATTGGAATGTGATTGTCGCTTTTTGCGTATTTGCGTCATATTGTACAGCCTCGATTTTTATTGAAATTATTTTTATAAATATAGAATATTCGCTTTTTCGTTCAATTCTATTATCATGGATGAAGATACTCGTACTGTTTGGTGTGGAAATTTAAGTGAGAAAGTAACCGAAGAAATTCTATATGAATTATTCTTACAGGTTTGTACGTTACATACATATGTAAACAAATATCTAAATAGATATTTTATACTTAGATTCTATTGTTATCTGAATTAATAAATAATTACTTTTAAATGAATTGATACATATGTATGTATATACTTATGTTGCACGTTATATCGAACTCGTACGATCATGCACAAACTTTCAAGCATTTAAGGTTAAGAATCTTTCCGTGATACTTATTGTTTTAACCATTTGATGTATCTTTTTAAAAGAAATATTTTCTGCAATGTTATAGGGTGGTCCCGTACAAAGAGTTACTATTCCTAAAGATCGCGACGGCAGACAAAGAGCTTTCGGATTTGTAACTTATAAACACATTGATTCTGTATCGTATGCTTTAAGTCTATTCGACGGTACAGTACTATTCAATCGTCCTCTTAGTATGAGTTTCAAGAAAACAGCAGAGTTACCAAACATTACAAATACGCCGGACCATTCTATGAATATTAATCATTTGCTCCAGCTAGGTCAACAAATGTTGTTAGGAAATAATATGTATCAGATACAGCTAGGCACACTTAGAATGGACATGCCGCCAAGCACAGATTCGCATACTAAAAGGATAGATAATCATTCTTATAAAGACGATAGAAAGTCACGACGAGTACATCCCTATCATAGGAAAGAACCGCAAAAGGATAATCGCTATACAGATTACAGATCCAAAAATAATCACCCTACTAATAGGTCGAATAACTATTCTAGACGCGATTATAAAAGTAACAGGCGTAACTATCGTTAATATTCTTTCAAATATAAAGATACGTAGAAAGTATAATAATAAATTTTATCGTTACAAATGTTTAATTTAATATTTGTAACACCATATATTGATTAATTGTTTAAATTAATTAATATGCATTTATCCAATTCAATCGTTTACAAATTCTCTGTAAAAAAGAAAAAATAATTATATTTACACAACTCTCTATTTTATAATATCTTGATAAATTTGTAAACAATTTATAAAAGAAACTTGTAACATCATTATTTTTATTTTATGTGATATCTAATAAAATTGGTGTTCTTTCTTTTTTTTTTCTTCATATATACATATATAGTTCATATACAGAAATAGCATTAAATTAGAGTTAATACCTAATAACACAAATTTGTCTCTTTCATATAATAGTTATGCGGTTTACTACACTTCTTGTCGTCTGTATCATTTTTTGCGTTCCGTTTGATTATGCGCGCGGCTTTTTCAGCAAGCATTATAATTGCAGCATTAATATTACCACTTGGCAAAACAGGAAGTATAGATGCGTCAACTATATACAAATTTTTTGTACCATAAACTCTACAAGAATTATTTGATATAATATTTATAAAAGTAGCACGGCTATTTGATGTTTAAAATCATTTCATTACCTATACGTTTGATCGACGACATCCCCCATACGGCATGTACCGGCAGGATGATACGAGGTTAAAGTTAATTGTTGTATATAACATTCCCAATATTTTGTACTGTCAAATATTTCGTTTTCACAGCCAGGAAAATGTTTTTCATAAATGGATGCACCGATATTTTTCATGGCATCCGTGTTAATTAGCTTCTTCACAAATTGCAATCCTATATAGAATGTATATACGATCTCGATGTAAATATATCACCGTTCATGTAATTATATAAAACTTCAGTAATATTATTACCATCTACGAGAACAGCAATGTCGTCCTTATTAGATAAATATTTCGGATCGATTAAAGGTGGATCCAAAAAGTTGTTGCTACTTAATTTAACTTCTCCTGTACTTTTCGGATGTAACAAAACGGGAGCAATCGTTATTGTATTCTTATTTGAAATTGGTGCAAAATATTCATTATAAACCTATACAACAATGCATGTAGGATTAGTGTTTAAATATATTAATCCATTGATGATTTATTTGTTTGTATATACACCTTATCAGAAATTCCCATAGTCTTCCTTAAAACGATACCGCTATCTTTTGATAATCCAAATGGCATCACCATTATCTGTAAGTCTGGTACGCTTGATTTGTTTTCTTGGAAAGAACTATGAAACGTTCCTAAAATTTCAACTCCTGTAAATGTCCAAGGACCTAAATGATGTGAAACATGAGTACTTATTGAAATAAACTAAACAAGCGAGGAAATAAGATATACATTGTAGTAATTAAAAAGGATGGTTTACCTTTTCCAAATAAAAAGTAATTTACTGCCGATGTAGGATTCAAAGTATCAAACATGTTGAAACTTATGCTTGCGTTAAGCGTAACTAAATCAATTCCAGTAAGTATATGATCTACTAAATATTGACCAACTGGTAAATCGTTTATTACGTTTATCTAAAATATGTAAATTATTATACTGTTGAAAAAAGAAAATGTAAAGTAATGTTAATAATCAATACGAAGAACCAATATTTACATTTAAATTTTTCAAATGATCTTTTGGTCCAATACCAGACAACATTAATATTTTTGGAGTACCAATTGCACCAGCGCTAAGAACGACACCATGCTTTGCAATCGCTTTAAATGTCTTATTTAATGTAGCAAATTGTACTCCTACTGCTCTATTTGATTCCATTAATATCTTTAAAAAATGAATGGTTTCATTATAGATTGAATCTAATAAACAACATTCTTGCGGAACATACCTTCTCTACACGAGCATGAGTTCTAATCAATAATTTATCTCCAGAATTTTTATGTAATAATTCATCCGTGCTCCATCGTTTTCCATTTTTCATGGATAACTGTGGCTTCATGAACCCTAAATCAATAACGCTATTGAGTTACACTGATTTTTTTTACATGTTATATAATTACCATTATTTAAACTGTAGTTAATGTTGCCTATATCTTGATGCAATTCTTTCAACCCTTCTAAAATTACATTGGCAAGATCAGTATTCCATTGTAAATCGCTTGTATACATTGGCCCACCATTTTCTGTAGTAGGTTCTGCGAACATTTTTGACTTGTAGTATCAGCGAAGCAACAAAGAAAAATAATGATAAATCTTGAATAATTACCAATAAAATCTGGAAACCATTCGTCATAATCCAAAGGATGACCTCGTACATAAAGCATATAGTTTAACTGACTGGTTCCGCCAAGAACTTTACCCATTGGCCATAGACTTTTCTACAAATAAATTCTTAATGATAAATCTAATTAAATGATATTGCAAGCAATAGTACATTATTTGTTAAACTTTTGCAAGCATTATCTTGAGGTATAGTTGTATATTTCCAGTCGTAAGGAGTATTCTGAATCAGAGGAGCTAAAAGTGGGATATCTATAAAGGGCGGTGCAGAAGCTCCAGCTTCAAGCAACAATACTTTGTATCCATATTCGGCTAACTTTGCAGAAATTGTTGCACCCGCGCTACCAGCTCCGACTGCGTGCAATATTATGTTCTTAATGTTTGCAATATTAAATATCTTATCATAAAACATAATAAAAGCATATGTGTAGCTTACCAACGATATAATCGTATACTTCGAAGTCATGGACATCGTTATAAAACCAATGTTTATAACTATCGAACAAATATGTGAAATTAAGATAACTAGAAAACATAAATACTAATAAGCTAGTCACTGTAAATGTGATAAATTGTAGAATCGTTAACATTTTGATAACTGATCGAAAATTAAGGTTAGAATACGGTTAACGTAGAATTTCATCGTGTACCTATTGGAAACGAAACGATTATCCTACGACAATTTGTATGAAATATTCAGTTGTAATAAACAGTTGATTATATATTCATATGTACGTGTATTAGTAGTTCACCTTTGAGTGCGGCATGCTTCGGCAAAAAGTCATGAAAAATTGTTTTCTTAAAATCACAGAAACAAAATATTATAATCAAAGCTAAGTTAATTTTTATTTGAAATTTGACAATTTACTGAGCGTATATATACGTCTTTCGCAGTCAAAGGGTTAATAGAAAATTTGCTTAGCACTGGTAACATTTTATATGTAATTATGAATGAAACAATATGAAACGTACAATTTTTTTTGTTTTTGTAAAAGAATATAAAAAATTTATTCAAAACTGATTTGTACACATCATGATTAGGGTATGCATTCTGTTGCAACAGCAATGGGCCACGTAACAGGACCCTTCAATATAATATCTTCTAACAATGATTTAATTTTTACAAATTTTCGTTTAAATTCTAGACCACAGCCTTTGGACAAACGGAAGTCGACCAGTATCTTTCCATCCATTTCAACAATATTTGCTTTGAAAACCAAAGGCATTTTTCTTCTATCCATGGTTGATACGGTGATCTACAAAGCAGTCACAGTTTATAATCAACATGCAAACTGAAATGATTATTTCACAACTTACCGTGCCAAAATTATTAATGCGATAGGTATAACTTTCATTTTTCAGGCAGTTTACTAAGTGTTTTATAGTCGTTTCTAACTCCGTTTTAACGAAAAATCTTGTCATACGCCGCACCAAACGTTGGAAAGTATTTTGCTGCAAATGTAAAATTAAATTATGAAGAAACCGAGCTAAATACTAAACTTTGGAATTATGTAAAAAGTTTCGTTAACCTGGCTTGCTTGTGTAAACATAGTTTGTACTTGGGTGCACAATAATAGGTCTTCGATATGGGCAGGTTGTGAGAATGAAAATCCTGGTCGTTCTTCCAAATTAATTTGTACAGTACTGGAATTTTCTGTTGTAGGTAATTCAGGTTGTGATAAACAGAACCTTGTTAAGTTTTCGTCTTCTAACGTTTGCCTCGAATCAGTCTCATCGGGTCTAATATATCCTTCTAAGGTTCCAGCTATGACGAAAACATTTTTTTTAATTTTATTCCAACATTACAATATTTTATATTCGCTTATAATTAATGAAAATTTTGTAACATCGTAGTTGCATATGCCAGTGCTCTTTGCTTTGGTAATCTAGCTTTATGATCCTTAATTGAAATCATAGAGCTGTATTACCAAAGTAAAGGCAAAAGCTTTGACAATATACAGAGTGTTCTCGTAACTGGTGGTACAAACGAAAAGGGGGTGATTCTATACGAAAAAGTAAGTCGAAAATATAGAATTAAATTTTTTTTATATGAAGCTTTTTGTTTTCGAGAAAATCGACTTTGAATTTTCGCCGGATACGCATGCGCTTGATTATATGTCATGACTAAACGAATCCTGATACGAACCATATTAGCCGGTATTTTTAACAATTTTTCCATTAATAAAATAAATTCTTAAATATTACATGCTATATTGTTAGTCATAAACCTATTACATACGATTTGTATCGAGATCCGTTCAACCATGTCATAGTCAAGTTTACGCGTACTCGGAGCAAATTCAAAGTCGATTTTCTCGAAAACAGAGCCTTTTATCCTACATTTTCGACTTATTTTTTCATGTGGAATCACTCCATTTTCATTTGTATTATCAGTTACCGAACACCCTATATAAAAAAAAAGGACTATCGCTTGTACGATTTTAAATTTCTACATTTAATACGAAAAGAAGGTTTGCAACACGGTTATAAGTTACCTTAAAAGGCTGGTAGTTTTTAATATCCACTCAGTTAGATACCAAGTTGCTTTGAGTAATTTAATATACATACTCAGAGTCACTCAGTACCTGACTAAGTAAATACTCTTTCAATTTTATCCACTGGAATTTTGTTAAAACAGTGCTATTATAGTTAAAAATATCGTAACTTTTTACATGCTTGAAATAACATGTACCTTTTTGGAATTTCTTGATGAACCATCTATGTTGTTTAATATCATTTATGGTACTTCTGGCTGACGGTGAATGCATAAGAATATTTTTAATCAGAGACAACGAAGAATTATCCAACTTTTTC
Source organism: Stelis phaeoptera (assembly GCA_943735885.1). Classification (NCBI taxonomy): domain Eukaryota; kingdom Metazoa; phylum Arthropoda; class Insecta; order Hymenoptera; family Megachilidae; genus Stelis; species Stelis phaeoptera. The sequence continues at coordinate 11,635,331 of OX030942.1, read as the reverse complement.
CATGGTGTCAGAGACATGTATTTTCCATCTCTCCATGCCATATATTCTGGACACTCTGCCAAGGACTGATCCCAAGGCAGTTCTATAGTTTAGACATCGACCAGTTAAAAACTAAGAAATGTAAGTTGCGTATTAGACCTAAATCATCAGACTAAAGATCACAAAAATCTGTATTTTAGCAAATACAGTTATCATCGATTATTATCAGTAATTTATACAAATTTGAAAAGTTGAACATCATGAACTTCCTTTTTCATTTTTTATAATAGAACTACTCCGCTTTATCACCAAAATAGATGTTACATACAATTTACAATTTAGTTTTACAATTTTCACAACCTAGTATCTGAGATATAAGTATCTTTTTATAAAAATTGGTTACCTCCAGCCAGCAGAGCGACAAGAATTATACCACAAGACCATATATCAGCCGGTTCAGCACGATAAGGACGCAACAATACTTCGGGGGCAACGTAAGGTAATGTTCCGCATCTTTTTTCCAAACAACGTTCTTTGCCTTGTAAACGATATATCGTTGCCAAACCAAAATCAGAAACTTTTAAATTATCATTTTCATCCAGCAGCAAGTTTTCTGGTTTTAAATCCCTGTGCGCCACACCTTTACTATGAAGATACTCTACTGCGGATATTAATTGTTTAAAATATTTTTGCGCTTCCCAAGCTGGCATGCCAATGTCTGGTTCTATTAAAATTAAACAGATTTTTAATTTTTTTTATTAACAACACGATTTCTGAATGTTTGTTTTAAAAATCGGTCAGAAATTTTACCAATTCTATCAAAAAGTTCTCCTCCCGAAGCATATTCTAAAAAAATATATTCCATATTTGGTTCGCTACGTTTTCCAAAATACTGTACGATGTTGGGATTAGAGAGCATACGATGTATGGTAGTTTCTTTTCTAACCGTTTGCCTAGCATCCGGATGTTTCATTAAATCTATCATTTTCATAGCGACAGCCTCCCCTGTAGATTTATTTATAACCAGTTTTACTCTGGAAAAAAAATAATCAAAGTTCTTAATTGAATGTATTAACATTTACAACATGAGGCATCTTCCTTTTTATAATATAACTTTTATCTCAAAACTATGATACTAAAAAGTATCAATGCACAAATATAGTGCAACTAATTAAATGAAATTTACATTTAACGAGTTGGCAGAATATTACGAAAGTCAATATTTTATAATTTATTTAAAAACTTTTAATATTTATACTGATTAGTACCAGTTGATTATACGAAGTAAAAATATTTAAACGTACTCGCCGTAAGCACCTTCTCCCAGAGTGTGCCCAAATATCCAGCCATCTACAAATTCCGTCATTTTCCCTCAGCATGCCTTTTTCTGTGGTGACGGGAAAAGATCTTTGTTCCTTGACCGATGTTCTCTCAAGTAACCAAATATTTAGCGTGATCGGTCCATCTATAAAAAGGAAAATCGTTAAAATATTTAATACGATTAATAACAATTTTATTCTAGCAAAATTCTTACAGTCAAGCCATTTTTTTAGAAAAACTATCGGTCTCTCAAAGCACGTGGTTTGAATCTCATCGTTGAAACATCGTGGTTTCGATAGTGCCGAACGCAACACAATGGCAAGTTACATTTAAAACCGTACGTTCTCACGATTAATACGCTCGTCGTTGAAATACGTTTAACATTAATTCTGTTGTTAATGCATTCGTAATTAGTAAAAAGAAAAAAGATAAATGGTTACACATTTAGGTAACTTCTTACCCGAAGTTGCAAAAATTGCCTTTACGAGAGAAATTATGAGATAATATGATAGGTATACATCTATGGGAAAATGAACCATGCACTCTGTAAATTCTGGGTAGAAAATGACTGTTTTCTTATTGGTCGAACAACATTAATGTCCCTATTCTTTAAATATTTAACAAAATGTGTAAATAAAATACACTTCGAAATAAGTTTAATTTTAATACCATAGTTAAAAAGTTGATTTTTATTTAAATAAAATTTGAATATCATTCACGATTATCTACTTCATTATATTCTCGTATACTATAATATTAAATATTCTAAATATATTTCTGGAGCGTTAATTTAATCACAATATGTAAATTTTTATTGAATTTTTATTTTTATATATAAATCATATATAGGGTGTACAAAATCAAATTATCTCAGTTCTCTATAAATGTAAAATTATACTAGTATAAATAAGTACACACATATTTGCTTGTTATATAATTATTTATTGTATCTATGAACATTTTCTTCTTTTTTTTTTTACTGATTTTGTTTCAATACAAGTGATATTAATGGTAACATTTTATAGGTTACAAAAGATACCTAGTAATTAAATCTAATGTATAAAGAATTATTCAATGGCAGGGCATTTTATAAAAGACCTTGTCTCTTCAAGTCCTCGTATGTTTTACGATTAACAACATTTCCAAGAGAATCTTCAAATTCTTCTTCTTGCTCTGGTTGCCAACGTTCTGCTTGTTTCTGAGCTTTTAGCTTCTCCCACAAAGCTAAAGCATCTTCTATTTGCGTCACGTTGGCGAAGTGTGCAGTATTTGGAATACCAAGACAACGCATACCGTGCGCGTGTCTCCACTCGGCAAAGTGCCTTTGGAAAGCTTTCGGTCCTTTGTACGTGAAATTTCCACAAATTTCACAATTGTAACTAATATTCAGACCATGCAATTTGTATAACCAATACGGAATGGGTTTACCATCCCAACCAAGCGGAAGGTTTTTAGGATTATAAGGAACTTCGTTATCGTCTTCTTCTTCCGATTCACTGGCACTGGCTTCCGCATCGGAATCTCCTCTCTCACCCTCTGTTCTAGCCTGTTTTCTTTGAACATTTTCTTTCGTAGCTACCCTTTGAGCAGATACCAATTCTGCGAGTCTATACACTTGAGCTTCTAAGCGAGCTATTTCTTTTTGCTTCTCAGAATTTCTTCCCTTCCCAGATTTCCTGTTCCTATTGTTTTTGGCTAACAAATTCGGATCCAACGAAGCCTCCCCTTTTGTACTAAAAAGTCTTTGCGCTCTTTCTTCGAGCGTACCGCCACACTTCAAACCTAGAGCCATTAAAGCTGATTTTAATCTGTCCAAACCAAGAGACGCAAGTTCTTCCCATGAAGAGAAAGCAGAAAGTTCTAAATGAGCTCCTACATGTGTCAAAGCACTACCAGTCTCTTTTGGCCATCCCGGAAATGTGCTATTTTCCCACTGTGTTTCAAACTCTTTGTTTGCTTCCTCCAGTTCTCCGTTAATATCTAGCAAAGGTCTAACTCTACTCAAATAATCGGTCAGGTATTCTAATAAAGATTCCACATATTTTTGATATTCAGCATTTTTTCTTTCCCTTGGAATATCAAACAAATGGTCAAAAGTTGACAAATATGTGATGTAATCTATTTTCTCTATCCCCTTAAGATTAATATATTTCTCGTAACATTCATGAAGATCGAGATACTTTCCGTAACCCTCTTCGTCTGTGAACTCTACGAGATTTGAAAGTTCCTCCGTAGGATTTTCCCTCATCTTAGCTAACTCTTCAAATTCTACAGACATTGGGATACTTATTTCGTTAGGATGTCGTCGATAAAATTCTTTTATGGATTTCAATCGGGAATAAAATTCCGAAAATTCATTTGGTCCCGAAAGCGCTTGTACCTAGACAAAATGCTTTCTATAGGAATATTATAAGATTATAAATAAATTGCAAAGTTATCAACATACCTCTTCCTTCCTTTGCCCATCTTTATCTTCATACAGATCCTGTAAATGTAAAGTACTGTCCATATACTGATCGAGCAACATTTTTAATCTATGCTCTGAGTTTATATTTTCTCTGTGTCCTGGTTTCTTATAAAGCATCTCTTTAACCATCGCATCCATCAATCTTTCTCTTTCTTCATGGTAACGTCGTTGCTGTTCTAATATCGTTTCCATTTTTCTAATTTATATGAAAACAATATCCACAAAATTGTTTGTCAACTATATAGAGGTTATTAACATAATATTTGAGATAGATGCGACTGCGAACATAAAAATTGTTATATATCGGTTATACCGCCATCTCACGGTAGTTACAGGAAAGGGTATATTGGAAGTGTAGCCATAAACGAATAAAAACATCAAAATTGTAGAAATAAGAAATGTATTTCAAAATATAATCAAATGTAATGATAATAATGTTAATTTATAAAGTACAAAATGGTTCGGTGCTGGTTGTGTTCACGTAGTATGTTCCTGTGACTGTTTCTTCGAATACATCTAATCCAGGATACATGCAAACGTTCGAATTACATTCCTTCTCGTTAAAACTGCAACACAACACCGTGAAATTAATTATGTATAATGAACGATGAAGTTGAGGATAACTAACTTACTCAAATCCGATTTTCCAGGGAATTCCTATAAAGCATGGGGAATACGATAAAATCATCGTTAGATATATCACAGCTCTGCTATGAGAACACACAGTGAATATACCTGCGATAGAAAATATATGTAATACGATTTATTTCAATGAATAAACAAATTTGTATCGATACACTTACATCCTGGCTGTACGGTGCCGCCATTGAAATAAAAATCGATGTCACCGATCGCGTCGTAAATTCCCACCAAATACGAAGTGTGAAATATCAAAACGAACGAGGCATCCGATTTACAAAGTCTATCGGCGCAATCTTTGTTCTTGAAATTAGGCGACGCAGGATCAAGACCGATTATCTGGTTATATTTTTGTCCAAGCATTTCTTGAATACTTTTTCCCGCGAATCCTGCGACGTGAGCACCGAGACTGTGACCCACAACCAAAGTTTCATTTATCTGCATTCCATATTTTTTAACCAATTTAATGGTAAAACTGTAAAACTTCAACTGTTATTATACAATTGTGATTAGTTTTTAATCGTAAGTATACGCAATGTTAAAAGAAATACTTAGTCAAATATTGGCTAACGATTTGAACATTTTTAACGGCGCTACTGTAAGCAAGTAAATCGGCAAGACTGAATCCATTGCTACAAGCACCGTCCGACCAATCCAATGAAAATATATTGATATCTTCCTAAAAAGAACTTGAATAATTAAAAACAAATTGTTTGAGTAATTTTTATCAAATATTGGAGTGGTTTACCTTCTTTAACCAAACTTTAACTAGTTCGAAATAGTTCGAATTGTTAGCTGCAGAAATAAAGCCGTGTATAAGAAACACAACTTTTCGATTAATACGCATTGGTATATATTCATCATCCATACGAACCTCTTCTCCATACGGTTTATCTCTGCATTATAAATTTTTATATTTCAATACTTAACACTATTTGTCAAAATATGATTAGATTTATTATTATATAATAATACCTTGTATATAAATAGTATGATACCGATTCAACTCCAAACACGCATGATGGAATCATGTCCGTGATCAAATTATGTTCTTGAATAGTCACATTATCCAAATCTGGGATTATATTATTGTTTTACAGTTTGCAACAACTTCAAAACTTCGGAAAGTTTTAAATTTTAAATATACACTTTACCTGTATAGCAGAAATAAGTTTGGTGTAGAAAAATCGATATCGAAATTATAAATTTTATGAAAATACATTGATTAATCATTTTTTTTAAGATTAGAATTTTCTTGTTATTAACGTTCGAAATACCATTGTGATGTGTTTCTACCGTTTCATATGTGCGTATATATATGCCCGTATATATTTAATCGTAATTAGTCTAATTGATAGCTATCATAATGACAATATTTTATAGGAGAAAGATAAAATTGTTTCTACGAAACATCTTATAGCTTAATGATCTCTATGTATAATTGTTACGTTTGACCTAATATTCAAAATTTTCAAGTTTGGAACCGTAACATCAATTTTCGAGGTATCGATAGATCGCAATTCGATGACCTACAAATACAATTTATCAATAATTTACAAGTTTCTTTGTAATTGTTTTCTATTTTCTACAAATATATTATATAGTTTGATTTTTAATAATTCAATTATAACTAATTTCTGATTTAATTATAAAATTAAATAGTAATTTTTCGATATATCGATATATAGTTGTTTTTCATTCCTAATTTGTACAATTTTGCGCTCATGATTCATACACATATAGTTCCATGGAGTTAGCCAATGTTTGAAAGAGTTTAGAATAAATCTGGTTAACTAAATACGTATAAATTTAATTAAATAAAATACGTGAACGCAAGGTTCCCAGTTTCCTTTTCTTCGGTAATAGATAGTTACCGTAAAGTTTGTGGAGAAAGGTTATCAGCAGACATTTCTTAAACATGGTATGTTTAATAGCATTGGTGTAACAAAATAGTACATCGTTTTACAAATTATATACATTCATTCAATCCTTAACAATAATGTTTATTTCATTTGTGCCAAGTGATTAAATAGCTGTATTGTATATTGTATAACCTTGCTATCGCGTTACTTAGCTTTCATTAATAATTCCCTTTTTTAGACAAACATGACAGAGGAAATCCAAGAGAATCTGAAAACAGAAATAGATAAATATAAACAAGTTCAAAAAGGTATTTTACTTGTTTCTATAGATAGAATGCGTTCTTTGAAGTATATTATATGATTATAATTAATTTACTGTCATGTTACATATAGATTCTGTTTGTATCAGATTACCACAAAGCATTGAGTCAAAGACAGCAGTTGGACGGACAGTTAAATGAAAATATTGCAGTTAAGAAAGAATTGGATTTATTGAAATCAGAAGATGATGTTTTCAAATTAATAGGACCAGTTCTGATTAAACAGGACTTGGAAGAAGCAAAGCATAATGTTTCTAAGCGCATGGAATATATTTCCTCCGAATTGTAAGCTATCAGATATGTAAGCGATGTTTATAAGATATTCAATAATTTTTATATAATTACATAAATTTAGGAAACGAGTAGAAGAATTAATAACTACTTTGGATAAGAAACAAGATACGCATCGTGATAAACTAGAAAAATATCAACAGATGTTTCAGCAAGCTCAGATAAAAGCATCAATTTCTCAACCAAAGGCATAATTTCGCATACAGGATACAAGGGGACAAAACGATGTTGGCGCTTTGTTATGTCAATAACAAAGTACTTTAATTTTCTGTAATAAAAATCATGTAACCTTAAACATCTTTCTATCCTCATATTTTATTACATTTATTAATAAAGTTCATTCAAAGTTTCTATTTAATTTTTATTTAATTTAGCTATTGTAAATGATACTAAATTATAATAAATGTTAGTTTTAATTACAAGAACTAATTGTTTAACCCAATTAGATAATTCGTAGATCGAAGATAGCCAAATTCGGTTTTTCCAGTGTTTTCCTCTCCTAAAAACCATTCTCTTCAAAAAGGTTAGGATTTCGGTTAAACGGCTTGATCCCTGTAGATAATCGTCGGTGAATACGATTCCTTTAAAATCTTAGGATCTAGAATTTGATAAATATAAAAGAAATTGTACTTATCGACGTTTATCTACACGGATAGATGCACTTGTATTTTTACATGTGTGCAGTGTATGTACACGTTCTGAACAGTTCTGAATATGGTGGTTCATCTACCTCCTCAAATAAAGAAATTTGTTATTCTCGTATGAAATGCAAAACAATTAATTCTTGTATTCTGTTTCCTAGAAGAAAATAATGTTGTTGACTTTAAAGCCAGATCATAAAAAACATGTATTGCTTCTTATAGAACATACACCGCAAGGTATGTAAATACATTTTATTTCCTTTATTGTCAAATTTTCGTACAGAATAATAATCTTTTTCCTTCAGTTTTGCAGGATTTTTGCAAATTGGCTCTAGATTATCTACAAAAAGGACCAAATATCAAATTGTATAATGCGGCTGCTCGTAAGTAAAAGTCTGTTCGTATTAAAAGTTATTTAAAAGCAAGAATATTTTGACATCCAATTTTTCTTCAGAGAAACTTGAAGTTGAAGCAAATGTGGTTATGAATTCAGTCGAAGGACTTGTCAATTTATTATTAGAGAGTTGTAAATACAAGGTAATACAAATCATTTATATTTCCAAACATATTGCTTAATATAAATATCATTTAAATGATATTGCAGCTAAGTTCTGAGGACTTTAGAGATTCCATAATATCCTTAGGTTTTTCGGAAGAACAAGAAATTATATTAAGCAAATTATATAATGCTAAGAAAGACGAAATATTGGCTACACTTACGAATATTGGATTCAAGTTACCAGAGTATCATGATATGGAATGGAGATTTGAAGTTCAGGTGCTTTGACTTTAGCCTATCTATTGTTCTAATATTATGCCTGTTATAGATATAATGGTTATTTTCTTCTTTTTTTATAGATTGCATCAAGATCGCTATTAAAACAAGTCGCTCCTCTCGTTACTTTAGATTTTTCGATCAAAAATTCAGACAAAGATGAAAGTATTGAACACGTATTACTTCAAACTGACCCTGTTAATTTATTACACATAACACAGGGATTAGAAGAGGCTCTCCAAGAGGGTCGCAGTCAACACATTCGTAGACTTTCGAGAGTAATAAAATGATAATATCCTTGTATAATTATATTCCGTGCAATAAATTATATACAATTCTAAGAGATACTTGTAATTATGAAATATAACGAAATATTCTATTAACTAAACTTGAATAGAAAAGCATACGTAAAGTTTCACTTTGATTAGATTAGTCTAAATTCCAGCTGACGTTACTTCTCATATGTCATTCCATAGTAGTACTTACAGAAGTGATATAAACGCATTTAACAGAACTATAGATGGATTCATTTGAATATCTTATTGGATGATTTTATTAGATCTTACCCTACAGAATATATAAAGGGAGAATACTGCGTTCGCGACTGCAGTTATTAAGTACAAACAGCCAAATGCAAGAAAGGAATGTATATCAGTGTTTTTTTAATCAAATTCTTGTGATAACGTCAAGTTACAGATATTAACGCGTTTATTTTTCTTACTTTATGAAATGGAAACATTAATTCCAATAAGCGCTTTTAACGCGACGACATTCTTTCATAACGATGCCAATCGTTCAGAATTGTCTCTCTTAACAACCACCACGGGGCCAAAATTTGCAAGACAATTGATGCGTTTTAATAATCAAACGGTCGTGAGCAAAGTACCTGAAGAAATGCTACATTTAATTGACGCATTCTGGTACTCGTTACGCTTATTATAATAAATATCTTATTTGATGCATGTATACCGATCTTATTTTATTACATTTTCAAATATAGGTATAGGTTTCCTCCATTGGATCCGTTATGGCATAAACTCTTAGGCCTGGTTATGATCGTATTAGGAATTATGGGATGGTGTGGAAATGGTGTGGTAGTTTATGTTTTTTTACTGACACCATCCTTAAGAACACCGAGTAACCTTCTTGTAGTAAATCTGGCATTCTCTGATTTTATAATGATGGGCTTCATGTGCCCTCCCATGGTGATTTGTTGTTTTTACGAAACGTGGGTCCTTGGTAAGGAACGATAGATCAATATTTATTAATATAAATGTACAGTTGTTTCAATTATAAATATTTTTATTCAGGACCATTAATGTGTGATATTTATGCAATGGTTGGCTCTTTATGTGGCTGCGCTTCTATATGGACAATGACAGCCATTGCTTTAGATAGATATAACGTCATAGTAAAGGTACATGTTTACATATTAAATTTAAGCGCTGATAGTTCAGGATGAAAATAATATTCTGAAATATTTTCAGGGTATGTCTGGCACACCGCTTACCATTACCAGAGCTATAATTCAGATCTTAGGTATCTGGTCATTTGGTTTATTGTGGACTATTTTACCTTTAGTAGGATGGAACAGGTAACTTTTTAAGCATCAGAATATATTGTTTCTTACTTAAATGATTAATAATATCACGCATCGATCAGGTACGTTCCTGAAGGTAACATGACAGCATGTGGAACGGATTATCTTAAGGAAGATTGGGGATCCAAATCGTACATATTGATCTATTCTGTTTTCGTTTATTATACCCCGTTGTTTACTATTATTTATAGTTATTATTTCATCGTTTCTGTGAGTACCTAAATGTTATTCTGATTGAAGAAATTCAATTTTATCGTCTCATTTGACATGTATTTTTTGTTGAAAAAAGACGGTCGCTGCACACGAGAAAGGAATGAGAGAGCAAGCCAAAAAAATGAATGTTGCCTCTTTACGATCCGGAGAAAATCAAGGCGCTAGTGCTGAAGCAAAATTAGCAAAGGTATTTTCATTTCTATAGTCGGTGACTATAATACTAAAATTTGATTATTGTAAAAGGAATTGTGTTCGCGTTAGGTAGCACTAACGACAATATCGTTGTGGTTTATGGCATGGACGCCGTATCTTGTAATCAATTATATCGGCATATTCAATCGTTCCCTGATCACACCCTTGTTCACTATATGGGGTTCTCTGTTTGCAAAAGCGAACGCAATATATAATCCGATCGTATATGGAATCAGGTACGCATTTTGTGAGTGAAGTAACGTTGTTGTTGATCGAATAATATTAACAATTCAGTCTGTATTACACAGTCATCCAAAATACAGAGCAGCACTGAAGGAAAAGCTACCGTTTTTGGTGTGCGGTTCGACCGAGGATCAAGCTGCTGCGTCCGGAGGGGAGAAAGCTTCGGAAGCGGATGGAAAATCTTAAAACATGGAAAGTCTAACATATAATTGTAAATATAAAAGTCTTTTGTAATTCGACTGTTTAAAAATGGATTTCTATTTGAGGAAAATTGTGTCACGTGGCGATAATTAAAGGCTGGCACGTTGTTATTGTCACTTGCAGGATTTATTTGCTTTTATAAAATTAAGGTACAGATACGACGGCCTTACGATAGAATATGTTTACTAAATCCAGTAAACACAGAACTGTTGGTACTTATACATGCCCTGCTATACCAAAGTGACCATGTATAGATTAGCTACGCAATAAAATGTACAAAAATCAAAATCTTACCTATGAATTGATGTTAAATGACTCGCATCGTGGTGAAATAGGAATCATACATTCAATCATAGGCGGATTCGAATATTTGTTGATTTAATATCGCGCAATCGAAGCGATTCCGTATATTGGACATTCGATTGTTCCCAATTTCTGAACACATTTTCACTTTTATCGTTTCAATTTTCATCACCGATAGAAACAAAAGAAAAGAAAAAAAAAAAAGAAGAGATCTCCGTACACGATAATCGACGCTTATATTTACAAATCGTGTCTGTAATTCAACTTAACATCTTTATTTAATCAGGTAATCTATACTCCTCGTTTAGTTCCCGATGGATTATGACCAGATGCGGTCCTGAAAGCGATAGTCCCAGCAAAATTGTTTTACGCGTTTGCTTTCTCGCCGTCCGCGACGGTGGTGGTGGTTGAAGTCGCGTCTGTTGGTGCTGGTGAAGCGGCGCACGCCAACGATGGGAATTTCTCGAACAATGCAGCTCGATATTTCGGATGGCTATAAAAGAATCAAAAATGATATACTATATGGATATAACGCAACACCTTACATACCTAATTCCATAAACGATTGGATTGTAAACTGCATTGGCCTTGGCGAACAGAGAACCCCAGATGGTGAACAGCGGGCTGATCTTCACGAGATTAAACATGCCAGAATAATTGATGACCAGGTACGGTGTCCATGCCATGAACCATAAGGAGATGGTCATAAGAGCGACCTGGAATCGTCAGTGTATACCGGTTACGTATGGTGAACAACTCTTTTTTTGAATAGTTTGTACGATCTTTGTACCTTTGCCAATTTACACTCGGCGCTGGTATTCTGATTTTCCGACGATCGCAGAGAGGCTACGTTCATCTTCTTCGCTTGTTCGCGCATATTTTTCTCGTGAGCAGCGACCGCCTGAATGATGAACCAGTAGCTCCAGATGATGAGGAACAGGGGCAAGAAGTACACCCAGATGCTATACATGAGGATGTAAGAGATGGACACAATGTCTCTGCTGAAGTAATCTGTGCCACACGCGGTCATGTTACCCTCGGGTACGTATCTAACGAAACACGTATCAATCAGATTGTTATTGAGAAAAATTGTGAACGTTGAAACGAGAAATATGATTTTAATTGAAAAGATTTACCGATTCCAGCCCAACACGGGGGCAACGGTCCATATTAAGGAGAACAACCATATACCCAATATACGAAGAAGAGCTCCGTTAATGGTCAATGGTTTACCGGATAATCCTTTGACGATCACGTTGTACCTGTCGAATGCGATCATTGTCATAGTCCAGATGGAGCTGCATCCGAAAAGGGAGCCCAACATTGCGTAGATTTGACAGAAGAGAGGTCCGAATACCCATGTCTCGTAATAACAACTGATTATCTAATAAGAAAAGGAAAGGATTGCGTTGGGTATTTTTTTTTCTTTCTTTTGTTATTTTTAAATAACAATCGTTGCCGTGGTAAGATGGTTGTATATAATTGAGTGGTTCTACGCACCATAGGAGGAGACATGCAAAACATCATGCAGAAGTCGCTGAGGGCGAGGTTGATTACGAACATATTGCTCGGCGTGCGAAGGCTTTTTGTTGAAAGGAATATATAAACGACCATGCCGTTTCCCGAGACGGAGATGAAACCAAGCAAACCGATCACGAAACCGAGGATCCCGTGCCACATCGGGTTAAGCGGTGGATACTGATACCAATGAGCGTCGATCAGATGGAGCATATCCGGTGTAACTTTGTCCACCACTGTCATGTTACCGAATCTACTGCCACCTTGGTTTCCCCACGAGTAAGCCTCGTAGCTAGGTCCCGAAACGAGAGACATTCTGAAATCTGAAAGACGAAAATTTTGTCAAAATCGACAGTCCCGTTCACACCATAATTCATACACTTACAAAAATAAGCGTAAATAATCAAAATTTCCACATCGTTTGTATACAACAATGATATCGATAACACTGATTATTATTATGGTTATGATACACAGTTATATTTGTGATAAACACATTGGACCGAACGAAACACTGAACACTATGTTCATGGCTCACCTGTGGGCTACTTGGAGAAAATCGTGGTGAAACGAACTAATCCAAGCGCACGTTCCAGTTTTTAATTAGCCACGATGAATTTATTAAAATTTGAACAGAAGGATGTAGGAAGGCTGGTTAGGTCCAGTGTTGGATGCGGCTCGTGTCAATCTTGTTCCACTTCCTTTTAAATATGAACCGAATTCTTGCCTCGGCACTGTCATATGTACCCTTACGGTCGGGTTTTCTATATGTCATCGCGAATCTAAGACGGTAAACAGTCTTAAGAAGGTCTTTATTAAGTTAACGAGGATTTAAGAATACCTTGGTGTATCTTTAGTGCCGCACACAGAAACCTTACGAGGTTAAAATAGGAATAGAACACGAAGAATCGCTCTATCCTTTGATATCCATCTTCTACGACAATCTAAACCCTGTAAGAGAAGCTATCCAATCTTTCGTAGTCGTTTGAATACATTCGAAAAAGCGTGAACGCGTTTTAATCATCATTCTTCCTCCGTGTACGTATATATTCGACGGAAAAGGAGGAAATATTAAAACAAACATAATTCGCGAACGTGGTCCCTATATCCATATAAGTTTTATTTAGATTTAAACTTTAATATGGTTTCATGCTGTAACCAGCTTATTATAATAGCGTGTGATTTTGTTGTTTAGCTTTTATACGAACAGAGTTTCGTACGGTTTTCTTTGAAATTCATTTTTTCCGTGGACCTTCTTACGTCACAACTTAAAACGCTAAACTGGATAACCAAAAATTTCTTTCAAATTCAAACGAAATCTTCTTCGCGGTTTAAATTCAAATATCGAGATATATCGAAACTGGTCACGTGATCACCCAGTATAATTTGAAGTGATAACATGACTCCTTGTCTACACTCCCGAGTAGTCGATTGCTTCCATTATTACAGTGAATTATTACAATTTTTTAATTACAAATAAGTGTAGTAACATATAAAACGCCCAGTGTACTTAGATATAGTGTTTTGTAAGAGAAATTGTTGAGAAAGGAAGGTGTGAAATATGGAAGGTGACGAGCAAGCGATGCCAGTACCCGTGGATGACGAATTCGAAGGGAAAGAATTTACCGCTCACGGTGTTTTATTAGCGATAGAAGAGGCTTGGTTGAATGAAAAATTTGCACCTGAGATTTTACCTCATCAGTCCGAGCTGGTCGACTGTATGTTACAACAAATTTCTCATATGGAAGAGAACATGAAGGGGTTAGAAAAAGGAGACCTAAGGTTAATGATTCATATGATGGAGTTGGACAGGATTAGATTTCTCGTGTCTAGCTACCTTAGGATACGATTAGAAAAAATTGAAAAATACGCTATTCATATACTTACGCAAGAAGCTGACAGATCTTTGGAAGCGTCTTATCTAACATCTGCGGAGCTTCAATTTGCAAAAGACTTTATCGCAAGTATGGAAATGCTTTTTAAAATGACCGCTTTGAATCACATGCCTGGCAATTTTCAAACGTTCGAGAGGGACCAGCTAATCGTGAAACCAAACTTGCAAGCGTACGTATTCTTACGGGCTAACCATAGAATTACCGGAGTTGTATTGCCTGGATCAATAGACGAAGAGATAGACTTTGAGCCAGGCTCGCAACATCTTGTACCATATAAGGCTGTCGCAGATTTAGTCAAAAATGGTGATGTTCAATTAATATAAATTTTTTATATATTTTTTATAATAGAAATAATACGGTCTAAGGGTTTTATTCATACAATTAATGCATAATAAAGTTTTGTTAACCGAAACGTATAAGACTGATATATCTTTCTAAAATAAAATAAAAGCTTGGGAGATTTTTTGTGTAGGATTATTAGAAAAAGAAATTGAACAACCATATATTATATTAATATAATATTTAATGTAGTAATATTTCTGAACGTTGCACAATATTGTTTATAAAATCATGTGTATTTGGACCGTTAAAGCAGAATATATAAAATACATTTTGTAATACGCGATGTTAAAAGAATATCAAAATATTGATTTACAAAGTACAATAATCTTTAACATTCAATTCCTCGCGAATGGACCAATGTTGATGTAAAAAACATACTTCATACTATTTATATGTTGTGATGCGATCTAGTAAATCTGTATTTATTTAATAGGAACAATATTGGTAAGTGGCAAAGTTACTTGAGATCTAAGCTCGTATATTAAGTTCTTTTAAAAAACATTAAAATTAAGTATTTCGTTTTACAATGGTTTTCAAAACTATTCTTACATAATATTTTTTAAGTATGTAATTACAAAAATAAGTACATACTGTTCCCAAAAATAATTAAATAAGTACGAGCATTTACTAATGCTTTTACAAACCTTCGTAAGCATATATTTATTTATACTCCTTCAATCGTCTTTTAAAATTGATTTTCCATTGGCGGTTTGTGCCGATAATTGCGATTCCGTATTATTGGAAATGTTGTTGTAAGCCTAAAAAGACAGTAACACAATTTGTGAAATTAAAATTATCACGAGTAGAATGGTTATGAGTAAACGAAAATCCGATATACCTCTTTTGCGATATTTTTAAGTTGCTCGAACATTGTTTTCCCAGTTTCTTTGACCATGCCGCTGAATTGGCTCGATTCGTTTTGAAGCAACGTATACGGATGATCGAATTCAATTGCTTGCCCATGATCCATGAGCAACACTTTGTCGCTATCCATTATCGTGTTTAATCTATGTGCAATGGTCAACACCGTGCAATTCTTAAAGTTTTGTCGAATAGTTTTTTGTATTAAAGCGTCCGTCGTTGGATCCACGTTAGCCGTAGCCTCGTCGAGTAGAAGGACTTTATTGTTTCTTAAAATGGCACGTGCTAAACAAATCAATTGCCTTTGCCCTACGCTGAAATTAACTCCACCTTGTTCCACGTAATAATCCAAAGAGGTGACCGACGATTTTAATTCCACGTCCTCGAGGGCAGCCCAAAGTGTAGCATCGTCGAAATTATGAAACGGGTCGAGATTGTCTCGAAGCGTTGCTGAAAATAAAATAGGCTCTTGCGGAATAATGGAGATCTTCTTCCGCAAGTCGTGAAGACCTATTTGTTTCGTGTCTATGTTATCTATGCAAATAGCACCATCGAGCTTCGCTAAACGAAACAAAGCCGATATCAAAGAGGTTTTTCCAGCCCCGGTGCGACCAACTATTCCTATCTAAAAAAAAACAAACAAACAAACGCTTGTCAATTAATTTCAGCATATATGTTAACTTTGTTGACGAGTAATAGAAGGATTACCTTTTCGCTTGGCTTTATAACGAAGCACAAATCTTTAAGAACCGGAGGCATCGAATCTTCGTAACGTAGATATACATGATCGAACACAATTCCTCCATTGGAAGGCCACTGTGCGGGCGGTTTCTTGTTCGGTTCACTTTCGAATGGTCCCTCTTTTTCGAGTTTCGTGAATTGTAGAATTCGTTCCACGCTGGTCATTTGCGCTATCGTTTCGGCAGTTTGACGCATTCCATGCTGAAGCATTCCGCATAGAATCAATACTTGTGATAAAGCTAAACCTACGTTTCCCGCGAACGTAGTTCCTGAAAAGACAAAGTACATACGTGCGTGTACGTCAACTTTATGAACTAATAAATTACCGTTATTTTAAATGATCGATTTACCATTGTCGAATACGATGAAGCTGTACGTAATGAAAGTAATGAAACAAATAGAGACCATGTCTAATGCAAATCCGAAAGCAACACCCGTCACCAAAGTCAAGTAGTAGGCGCTAGTGTGAAGATCTTGATGAATATCGAACTCCTTGCGTACCATATCTTGTGCATTGGCCGAACGAATGGTCGTCAATCCCAATAACGAGGAGGTGACGTGAGAAAATACAGGGCTTTTCGCTGAAAATTAGAAGAATCGTTAATAACATGACCATTACAACATACTGGATAATATCTGACTTAAAACTCGTACTATTTCCTTCGAAACGTTTCATTGTTTGCGCACTTTTCAGGTAAATAGTTCGTATTTCCCAATAGAGAAAACCCATGACAAGCATTGGAAACAATGTCCACCAATTGATGATCAATACTTGAACTAAAATTCCAACCATCACTGCAAATATTTGAATAGACTCGATCATTGTCCTGGGTAATACTTCGTCCACGGCTCCGACATCCTTCGAGAAACGATTAAGGATCCGACCTAAAATTAATTGCGTTATCATGAAATAATTGTTAATTCCTTTATTTTATCTCGCTCGATACTTGCCAGACGGGTGCGTGTCAAAGAATAACATCGGTGCTTTGAGCAGGCACGAAAACATGAGATTATGAAGATTTTTACTAGCGTTCATGCAGAGTTTATAAAACACGAGGTTTCGTACTGAAGTAAACAATATGCTCACGAAGATAAAACCTCCGTAAATCCATAAAGCAGTATTATAATCTAGATAGTATGTATCGGTGTTGATTGCATTCATGGTCCACATCTGAAAGAGGGTTAAAAAAAAAAAAAAAAAAAAATCAGAAGAACCGTTACTTTTTTAGACTTAAAAGAATTAAGTAAAATTACGAACACTATCGTTAGAACTTCTATTCCCTGATGTTAAAAATGTTGTATCTGTATTATTAAAGTCGTCTGCTACGAATGGGAACGTATCGTTTGCCGATTCGGTCGTATTTTTCGTAAAGCCAAGTGATCCTGTGTGTTCATCTTTGAATATTTGCAACGAATGATTAGTGTTGTCATTTTTTATGTGCATCTCCTCTTGTTTTGTCCTGAAAATAGAGCAGATATAAAATTACAATACGTACAACTGACATTAAAAGTAAGCAATCATAATTTACTGACCAATAAGCAACCCAATAATCGCTACCACTACTTCCTATCTGTCCTATGATTAAAGTCATTATAAAACAGATTATCATTAGCACAGAACCTCCAGCTCTGAAGTATTTCCAGTAAAGCGATTTAGAGATGTTTCCTTTGGCCATTAATTCCTCTGTCTCTTCAGGTTCTGCTTCTTCGTCGTCTTTCTCATTGCCAGAAGTAATGGACACATCGATTGTATTATTTCCTACGACTTCTATGACTTCCGAATCCCCCTTACTTTCCTCCAGGGAAAGTGAATTTAAGAAATCTATACGTTTCGCTTGAAGCTCGACGAATGTCCCTTGGAATTCGATTTTACCCTAAAACAAAAGTCACAATGCCACTCAGTGATAACGATACAATTAAAATCTTAATTATAATTACTTACATTGTTTAATACGATAATATAATCGCAATTCCTCAAGTGTTGTATTTGATGAGTTACCAGAACTCTCGTCTTATCTCGAAGATAACTTTTAATGCACTCGTTAAATAATTGTTTACCTACGTGTGTGTCGACTGCAGACAACGGATCATCTAATAAATAAATGTCTGCATTTCTGTACACAGCCCTGTTGCAATAATTATCCATGTCATTCTCAGAGCGTATCGATGTGGAATTAATTTTATTTTATTCGATATTCACCTAGCCAAATTGATTCTTGCACGTTGTCCGCCGCTGAGGGCCGAGCCTCTATCTCCGACCAGAGTTTTATCACCATAGTTAAACTGTTGAAAATCTTTGGTGAGAGCACATACCCTAACAACATCGTTATACTTTTCTTTGTCATAAGGTTGGCCAAAAAGTATGTTATTTCGTACTGTTCCGGCGAACAGCCATGCTTCTTGACTAGCGTAAGATACGTTACCATTTACCCGTATCTCTCCGTATGATTGTTGTAATTCTCTTAAAATTAATTGAAGGAAGGAGCTCTGAAATATGTACGTATGAAAAACAATGGATAGATACGAATAGTTTAGACGAATATTTAAAATTGTCATTTTAACACGTTGAGTGGCACAGTGAAAACGGACGTACGTAATCCGTCAATTATTAAGGATGCAGTCGATTAATTTTCAAATTTAACCTTTCAATTCGATAGCCAGCATTATTAGCTTAACACATTGCATGTGGGTATATTTCGTCGCGGACTTGCGCGTGTAGCGGGCGTTTTTTCGTTAATTTCGCGGGTGTTCGGTCATTCAGTAAAATCACAATAAATCGATAACTACTTCGTTTCATACAATGCCCATTGTATTTATACGATACCCGCTCTCCAGTGACAGATTGTAAAAAACGTAAAAGTACGTTTCCCGCATGGAATGTGTTATTATTAACGCTATCTGCGGTTTATTTCATGGTTCTGTTTCTAAATTATTTGATTGTACAAAATTTCGGGTGACTGACGTGACGCTTAACGTGTTAATAAAATTGGAGCGACATAAACTATGATTCCTCGATGTACCTTGCCTGCACCAACCAAACCAACAACAGCATAAAGCTTTCCAGGCTCTATTTCAAGATCGATGCCATGTAATGTATTTACAATTGCATTGTCGGTCCAAGATGCTGTGATGTTCTTCATTATAATACTACCATTTCCGCTAACTTTTTTAGTACTAATTACATTATTATTCTCTTTCAATAAAAGAAAATTCTGAAAAAGAAAAAGGAAACGACTAATGTGAATAATATGGAACACGTTGAATTACATAAATAATAAGAATTAATAATGCATTGTACCTCGAGCCTTTTAATAGACACAGAAGCCTCTGCAGCAGCTGACACAGCCATAGGATATAATATCGCCATAGTAAGTTGAAGAATGTTAAAGTACTGAGCCATTGAAAATACTGTGTCCGCGGATATAACGTTTCCGAGAAGCACATACGCCATGATTGTAAAATATAATGTTGTTCGTTCGGTGAATACAAAAGTGGCTAAGGTGAAACCTCGTAAGTACGATGTGAGCGTGAGAACGTCTACTTCACGACTAAAATATAATGAAGTATTTTAAACATAGCGATGCTTAATTTTATGATTAAAAAAATAATATAGAAACAAACCTTCTAACAAGACTAACAAGCTTCTCAAATGGTATTTCCCAAGTGTACATTTTAATAACTTGAATTCCTCCAATGATTTCGGACATTAAGCGTACTCTTTCGTCGGTTCTTACAGCAATTTTTAATCGCAATTTCGATATCCATTTTCCCATGTATCCTGAAAACAAAGTTAATTTACTGTTTATACAATTTTTAATCACTTAATTACTCTTAAATACAACTTCTCATTTATTAAAATTTATTGTACCTTGAAGAGGTATGGTTTGAACACTTATAAGGAAAACACCGGCGAAAGAAGCAATTCCTACGCTTCTCCATATCATATAGGTGATCAGAGCACCCTGAATTGGTAAAATCCAAATGAAATGTAACGATATAAATACTTGTTCAAATCTTCCTACATCGTTTGACAACAGATTTATAATCTGTCCCGGGGTAGTAACGTTGGTGGAAGATTTTGATAAGCGTAAAATCTAAAACAGAGACGCTTAATGAATTAAAAGAATTAACAGAAGATAATTTGCATTACCTTTCTGTACATTAGAGAAGAACATGCTATTCTCACTCTCATTCCAACTTCCATTAAGCCTAAATTTGAATGATGAATAATGAAAGCTCCGCATAAAGTCATAAGTACGACACCTGAAGCATAAATGTATGCTTCGGAGACAGTAGATACAGATCTTGGATCAAAATGCCAGATTAAAAGACCTAACACGTACGGTTGTAAAACCCTGTAACATCAAGATAATGTTATTGGTGAACGCTTAATTATCAACCAATGTACGGAAGACCCTTACCTTAAAATAACTGCTACAAAGCATTGCCATCCTCCATAATAAGCGAAGGACCACGCAAATGTTTTTCGTAAAGCAGTGTAAAGTCTAGGCTTTCTGCGACCCTTTTCAGCCGCGTTAATCTCGTTGACCCAATTTCTGAATACACAGAGATAATAAAAATTGCGGTAGATGACATAATAATACTTTTATGAAATCGATCAATGTTAATCTTATATGTGCAAGATTAATAAGTATTTACCTTTCAAGTTTATCTCCAAGAAGTTGGCTAACATCGTTGGGCATAACATTGTATATATCTTTAACTTCAAGATCATGGTCCTTTCCATACCAGAACAGAGGTTTCAACCACCTTGAAACAATGCAAACAAAACGATCAATATTTTACAAAGCGTGTATATACATATATAAATGTATATACGTATTTAAACACTTACCAGAATATTAACCTGCTAATAAAGTTTGCTGACAACTTTGGATTAGGATTATCATATTTCTTGCTAGCATCCATGATTAATTTTTTCACACGCGCCGCGGCCACTCGTGCTAGAGTAAATCATGCCGTTTGATAGAAAAATTTCGAACGATTCAACAGTCACGCTAAAGCATTGTAATCATGGTAATCGAAGAAACAATTCCTCGCATCATCATCAACGAGCCTCGAATGACGAGTTCGTACACTGTACCGACTGGCCGATAGTCTTTTCCTGTTACAAGATAGTTATCATCATAAAAACGTACCATGAACTGATCTAATAGCACGTGCGTGAACACGCGCATGACCAATCGTAACGCGTTGTCGTCAACGGCACACGAGATGAGTTGATTTAATAAAAATGTTCTTTATTCGATACTTTGAATATTACACAAACAAATACTAGATCTTATTAACTACGCGCACGGACTTGCGGAGTCTCGACAAAAGTTCTTATTATACTGTGTTTCTTACGTTTTGGGTCCTCCTTTTATAAGGGGTTTTTGGTAGGGAAAGTAGTGCTAGGGGTAGGTGGGAGAGCAGTGAGGGTTTTCTGGAAGAAAACGCGGGAAGGCAGTCCTGGATACATAAACATCAAGGTTTTCGGAGAATAGGATACAAAGGGCCTTTTTCTAAGGATATCTGATCGGAAAGGCAGGAAAAAAGAGTTAGGATACGTAAAATAACTGAAAACGGAGAGTGCGTGGTTTGGGACCGAGAGTTAATGGGACTGCTGTAGAATATCGAGCAGGAGCTCGGTTGACAGCGTCTACATAAAGCTCTACGAATCTCAATTGTGTGGAACGTATCACACACCTGCCAACTACAATCAAGATATAACTACGCGTATAATGTCAAGGTCATTGACTTTTTGCCGAACGTTAACGGTCCACTTTAAAATAATGTCTATTTTTAAGCACGACCGAAACTAGTTCACGTATCAATCAGTCTCGTTAAAAATTAGAAGATATACAATTGGTAAAAAATAATTGACTGCTATCCCGTTATTCCTGAGTGTAACCAATTGAATCGTCATTCGATAAATTTATCGTAAATATAATTAACTAAACGACAAACATTTTATATAACAAGTCGGACGCGAAGCTAAAGTCGTAGAAAATTCCTCGAATTTTATTTCTAGCAGATGTTGAATAGTATTTTTATGGTATTCAGCTTTTCCTGTTGTACAAATCTTTGAGCATCTAATAAAATTATCACTCGATAAAATAAGTGGTATATTTATATGAAATTTAAAAAAGGAAAAAATGTTGCAATGGAATTAAACCGTTAAAAAAAAAGACGAATATATGAAAGCTGTTAAGAATTAAAATCGATAAATACTATCGCTGATATAAAGCGTTTAAATTAGATAAGAAAAAATAAATAGAGCAGACATTGCGAAATTATTGAAGATGGGTGTGTAAATAAAAACCGGATACGATTTTCAACTTTCTCTTTTTTTTCTCTCGTTTCGAGTGCGATTTCGTTGTCTGGACAACTGAAATAAATTGTCAGTTTTACACCGAGGTAGCGGATGGCCGATTTGCAAAATTTCTCGTAACTAATATCCCCTTTTGAATCCCTTTTTTTCTTTCGATCCCACGATCCAAGAAAATCCGAAATAACATTTCAAGAAACATCCCGTTGAAAAAAATTATCAAAATGGTATATGTATTTCATGGTAATATTTCATGCAATGGCGAAGCCTGGATCGATCGTGATCCAAACCTAGAAATAGTACAGTGTAACACGTTCGCGGCGGGTTAATAATAATAATATAAATATCAATCGTAATATTATTAACATTACGAGCAATTGAACTTGACGTGTTGTACGCGTATCACTAAAATTCCAGCTGACACAAATCGGTGATGTCTGCAACGAACGTGTTAAACTTACCTGAAGTGTTTCCAAGTTATGCCGATAACTGTGTAACTTAGAAACGGAAAAGGCTTGTCTAATTGTTTAACGTTTCGCTGTTGCAATTTATTGTTGACTCGCGTTACGAAACACAAAGTCTCGTACGAGACATTGAAACGTCTAATGGAGAAAAAAAAAAAATGATGTTTCGGTACAGCGCGAGTGTATTTCGATGCACGTTGGTCAAGCGGGCGTCCAGATGGGCAACGCGTGTTGGGAGCTGTATTGCCTGGAACATGGAATTCAACCTGATGGCACGATGCCTTCCGATAAAGTATCAGGCACGAACGATTGTTTCAACACCTTCTTCAACGAGACCAGTTCCGGAAAGATGGTACCTCGCGCCGTGATGGTCGACCTTGAACCCACAGTCGTCGGTTAGTTTTAATTTGCAAGAGGACTTTACTATAAGATATCCTTTGATCTTTCCTATTTTCATATATATTGTACTGTTTGATCTTCTGTGTAATCTGGCTTTTTAACTATGGGCCACTTTGTCGTCGTTTCGGAGAAATTACCGATGAAAAATAATCCAATGTATTTTCCTTAGGCATAGTTGAATGTACATTGGCGTAGCGAAGCAGCTATAGTACGAGACTTCAAATCTAGCGACTAGAGATCAACTTTATTCTATTTGCTCTTTTTTAATTCTTTTTTCTTCTAACTAGTTTATTTTTTTTTGTTTTAATACGTTAAAAAAAAAGCAAATAAAATAAAGTTGATCTCTGAGAGATTTGAACTCTAGTCGCTAGATTTGAAGTCTCGTACCATAGCCACTTTGCTACGTCAATGTACATTCAACCATGCCTAAGGAAAATACATTGGGTTATTTTTATCGGTAATTTCTCTGAAACGATAAAAAAGTGGTCCATAGTTAAAAAGTCAGATCACACAGGAGACCAAACAGTATAATATATGTACAATGAAAATAGAAAAGATCAAAGGATATCTTACAGTAAAGTCCCCTTGTTAGCCCTATATTATCAACGCTGAAACTCGCTGATTCTCGTACAAGCAACTGATCAGATATTGCAAGAGCCTCGTTCGCAGATCTTACGATCGATAATGAAATCGCAAATGTGTATATAGTAAGGTTCGATGGTATAATACCTGTCCTTAAGTCTGAGTATCTTTTGATATGATTCATTGACAGAAAAAAGCATCAGTCATTGCCTGAAGGTTTCCTTGACTGTGCTACAACATTGCACATTCTTTTGTATCTGATAAATCATAGTCCTTACCACTTGCTCAGTATTATTTCTCCTTGCTTTGTGCACTTGTCCTCGAAATACTCATTATCAAAGACGAATAAAAGAGTTCTAAGTCGAATCCTTGAACTTAACAAGTCTTGAATCACAAACATGCATGCACTTCCTTACAGACGAAGTACGACTAGGCTGTTACAAGAAACTCTATCACCCAGAACAATTGATCACCGGGAAAGAAGACGCTGCCAACAATTATGCCCGCGGCCACTATTCGATCGGCAGAGAGGTGATAGATTCGGTGATGGACAGAGTTCGAAGGCTGACGGATCAATGTACTGGACTTCAAGGTTTCTTCGTGTTCCATTCGTTCGGTGGAGGTACCGGGTCGGGATTCACATCGTTGCTCATGCAGAAACTTTCCGACGATTATGGGAAAAAGAGTAAATTAGAATTTGCCGTGTACCCAGCACCCCAAGTACGAAACACATCCATCTT
This sequence comes from Stelis phaeoptera, assembly GCA_943735885.1. NCBI lineage: Eukaryota > Metazoa > Arthropoda > Insecta > Hymenoptera > Megachilidae > Stelis > Stelis phaeoptera. Next base: position 11,610,412 of record OX030942.1, on the reverse strand, counting down.
AACTCTTCGTCTTTTGATTTTATATTCAATTATATTGGAAAAGAGATTATCGAGGCGATCGTGGTTGGTTTAGGTATCCACCGCGGTCGTAGAGCCGTACAACTCGATTCTCACGACCCACACCACCATAGGGCATTCGGATTGCGCGTTCATGGTTGACAACGAGGCGATCTACGATATTTGCAGGCGAAAGCTCGGAATCGAACGACCATCGTACGCGAATCTAAACCGGCTAATCAGTCAAGTTGTGTCATCGATAACCGCATCGTTGAGATTCGACGGCGCATTGAACGTGGACCTAACCGAGTTTCAAACGAACTTGGTACCCTATCCTAGAATACATTTCCCTCTAGCCACTTACGCCCCGGTCGTCTCGGCTGACAAGGCTTTCCACGAGGGTATGTCGGTCGCGGAGATAACCTCCGAATGCTTCGAGGCATCGAATCAGATGGTGAAATGCGATCCGCGGGAAGGCAAATACATGGCATGCTGTCTGCTGTACCGTGGTGACGTCGTGCCGAAAGACGTGAACGCAGCGATAGCCGCGATGAAGAAGAAAAGTTGCATACGTTTCGTTGATTGGTGTCCGACTGGCTTCAAAGTCGGCATCAATTATCAACCTCCTACCGTTGTTCCTGGCGGAGACCTTGCAAAGGTATCCATTTTCGTTACGTAAACGCGTGGTTACCGTAAACGGTAATTAAAAGAGTGGACAGAACAATTTCTTATACTTGGGTCTTATCTGAATTATAAACAACCGGTCGTTCGAAGCTTTTGATGATTAACCTTCGGCTGGTGGACGACGCGTTTTAAATCCAATTGAAATTGTCGCCGTTCCAGCGGTCCACCGTTCAAGGGTTAATTGCTACGGCTGGGAAATAAAAGTTATGTATAGTCCAGGGCGCGGTAAGGCGAACCTTGACGCTGTGCCTTTTTATTATATAAACAATATAGTTTTATAACTATACTGGTATCGTTTCTTACGTGAAGAAATAACGATATATCGACCTTGATTCTTCGAGTGCAATGTTCTTTGGTCATATTTTTAAAAGATGAGATTATTCAGAAATTATTATGCAAGGTAAAGCAGTAACTTTACTCGTCTGAAACCGTTGCGAATGAGACGTATTGCCGCGGAGATTGCAACAAACTAATGCTTTTTTTTTCCTTTAATGCAGGCGCATCGGTGACCTCAAGGTCACCGCTACACATTTTTTTAAATTACATGTTACATCGTTTTATCTCCACTTTGAAACGTCCGATCGATGTTACAGAGAGTGACGAAATATAGTGATAAGCGATAAAAGCGATTAAGTAATTGAGCGATCGTACGTAACGAGTGAGCTCTGAAGTGCCATTTAAAATATGAAAGTCATTGTTTCGTCATAATTTGAATGACTTTGTTGAAATGCAGGGCAACTTATTTTAAATGAACTCATAATATACAGGGTGTTCCGTAACTAGTGTAACATCGGGAAATGGGGGTTAGCTGAGACGATTCTGAATAACAATATCCTTCGCAAAAATGTCGGACGGAGTTTCGTTTTTGAATTAACACAAGAGCGAGGATAGAGCGCGCGCTCAGCCGTGATTGGGTAACCTCGAGCTGTGACGTCGGACTTCGGACTAGAACAAATCACGGCTTACAATTAGCGCTTGCTCTACGCGCGCTCTGATTGGTCAGTGTTTTTCTTTAATAATTCCAAAACGAAGCCCCATCCGACATTTTTGCAAAGGAAATTATTGTTCAGAATCGTTTCATCTACCCCCCATTTCCGGCTGCTACACTAATTACGGGCCACCCTGTATACTGATTTGAACGTATACGCCGCCATGTTGGTCGTCGGTGGCTAACGCCGCGAATTTAATATTAGCCCTTTTCACTCGGCTGTCCCCTCTGAGGAGACATATTTAATTTACCAGACTATTTTGAAACGAAAAGGAATAAAAATAAACTCATAAGCATTTGTAACTCTTCCGTTCCAAAATAGCACGTTTGGTTTCCGGAAGGTTTGCTGGAAAAGTAGACTAGATTCGATCGTATCCAAAAATCCTCCGAGTGCAAAGGGTTAGACGAACAAGATCGTTGCTTCGAGTTACATATATAATTGTTTGAAAAAATTATTCAGGTTAAACGAGCGGTCTCGATGTTATCGAACACCACCGCCATCGAGGAAGCGTGGGCAAAATTGAATTACAAGTTCGATCTTATGTACTCCAAACGAGCGTTCGTTCATTGGTACGTGGGAGAAGGTATGGAGGAAGGCGAATTTGCGGAAGCACGTGACGATTTGGCCGCGTTGGAGAGGGATTACGAAGAAGTCGCGCTCGAGTCATCGACCACACCAGACGCATCTTTGGAATATTGAAAACAAATATTTACAACATCTTTCGGCACATCTCAGCTACCTGGGAAGAAAAGGCTTTTACAATTGGATAAATCTACATTGTATTATTACGCCTCTTATGTCTTGTGATTCGTTTTTATATTTATTTATTTTTTATTAAAATTTTATCCGTTTTATAAGATTGTTGTTTTTTTATGGAATAAAGAAAGAAAACTTGTATCTTTGAACTTGATACCTTTAAATGTACAAAAAAAGGAACGATAAACACTATTCTGTGCCAGAGTACTAAAAGTATAATTTATTACAAATTCGAAAATATTTTAAACTTAATTGATATTCGATTTATAATCATCGCACCGAATGCAGAAGCAACGTTGTTTTGTCCTGTTGCTTCGATAAACAAACGTAATTATGCAATAAAGATGATTTACATGTTACTTATAATATAAATGTTACGTTTACGACAGGGCTTAAAAATATTTCTCCATTATAAAATTCTGGACTCGGGTAAAATTAAACAAAACATTATATCACAAAAAAGCTCTCGTAATTATCACTCTGATTTACATTGGTCTTAATACTACGGTAAAATAAACTCTGTTTATTTATGCTTGTTTTATCTTACAGGAAATATTTAATTACAATTTTGATCCTTACGAAAAAAAAAAGTTACGTGTAAACGATGATTAACATTTAAAGGTGATTCATCAAAGATACCCTGAAAAATGAATCCAACAAAATAAGTTTACTTTCTAAAACACGTATGTACAAAAGTTACGTTTAAAATAGATTCGATCGAAGTATCAGGATATCAATATACGACTATTTAAATAACTAAATATTTTTTTTTCGGAAATTGCACGATCAATTTACGCACACATTCTTACATAACTTAATTACTAAAATTTGAACAATAAAACTATCATACAAAAAGAAAAAAAAATATTTTCCTTAATACTATATTATACCAAGAGCGTTGGTATGGGCTTTTTTCCAGGCCAAGCTTCTTTGGCATATTTTTTCTTTTTCGGCTCCATGGTTCGCGTTTCCGCGGGTCCTGGTAGTTCTGGCACGTGTGGTGTTTCCGCTGGTATTTGATTCGGTGTCATCTCTACCTCGGGCGCCGGATTCGGCAACGCGATACCAAGCCGAGACGATAACGAGGACAAAGCACTGGAAAATGGATTCAGGGATAACGACGACGGGGTAAATTGTTCCGGTGGTAAATCTTGATACAGTTGAGGCGCAGTTAACGACGGTTGAATGTGTTTCAAGGGATTGTGATCCTCTGATAAGGATATTAAACCCCCTTCCATACGCATTCTCTAAAATATCAATCATTAAACGTGTTAAAAAAGGAATAAAAATATAATTCTAAAAAATAAATTAATAGAAGAAGGGACACCTACTTTGCTGGGTACCACAGTCGTTTGTACAAGATTACGAAATCTGCCGACCGATGGATCGACATCTTCCGGATTTATTACTTCCTCGTCATCGTTGAAAGTAATTCCTTTTTTCTTCCGTTTTCTCGTCGGTTTGTGAATCTCATCGTCCGTTATACCCAACATAGATATGCGCCTATTATGCGCAGTATTAAACTCTGTTAAATTCTGTAATTAAATCGCGTACAATTATTACGTATTAGAACAACGTCGTATGAAAGCAAATTATTTATAATATGTACATCGAGTTCTGTTTCTGTTTCAGGTAAACCCAATAAACCACCGGCGTCTATGTCTTCCGACAGTTTCTCTAGCTCTTCGATAATGGGTCTTGTACCGGTTTGAGGTCTTTCTCTGATAATGTAATACCTAGTAGAAGCTCCGAAATGAAATGTGCTATCGATAGGTAATTGCGTAGGTTTGTGTGGTTCCAAGCGCATATTACCGATGAAAGTTCCATGAGCTGAAAAACAATTTATTTTTATTTTTTTGTGATACAAAATTTATAGTAACGCAAATTGAAAATGTTGGTACGATACTTACTGCTTCCCAAATCGACGAGAAACGCTCGATTCAGGTGTTTGTGATAAACGAGAGCAGCATGAACACGAGAGCAAGATGCGTGATCTATGCAAAAGTCGTTTAATTGTTGATTGCGACCAAATAAATAACATTTTTTCTCATCGACCATTAATTTCTGAAAACAACAGTGTTTTTTCATATCCCTGTTGGAAAAATATTAAATCTTTTAATTTGTAAATACGACAAAACATCATTATACCTGGATCAATTTATCATTTTTTAATACGTCTAAGTGTAGCCCAACTGGTGGCTTTCCAGCCCTGAAAAACATAACCTGTACAATTTGTATTTAACACTATCATTATTTACTAACATTATTTTTTACTAGATAGCCGCTACTCTCGATAGAAGTTTCGTGAACTTACCAATTGGGTACTTCGTAATGATTAGCCATTGTGCCACTTTGTAACAATTTATTTCGTTATTCGGCTAAGTAAAGTAGATGTTAAGTAGGACGAAAAAACGCATCTGATGTCAGCAGTGCCAAAATGTCATGTTAACTCAATCTTGAGAATCTTTTGTAACAATTCTGTATACAACTTGCTCTTTTCATTTTAGACATTGATCAATATTTATCGAATCAATGATATAAGTAACAGGCACATACGCGTGTTATCAGGGAAATATTATTTTGGAAAAAATTTAATGCGAAGCATTATATTGATTACATATACATTAGTCGTACTATAATACATTCTAAAGAGCAAAACAGTGGCATAAGTCAATTGGTATGTATGTACTTAGGGCTTGTATGCGTATATTCTTAAATATTAAATGAAATTATTAACTCTAAGGTTCTTTTGTTGCGTATACAAGTACAGCCAACAACATGTATAACTATAAGTTTAATTTTTCGGCGATTGTCTGTTTTTTACGATCAGTCAAAGCACCGATTAACTTTAGAGTCTGTTCAACTGTTACATCGTCCCAATTAGCATAAACATCTTCAAAACCCATTGAATTCTTACAGTCACTTGACCAACACAAAATATAATTGCAAGCAGCTGGTGTGTTCATTTTTCAGACTTTTACTAAACTGAAGTAGTTATGTGTATACAGCATATATACATGTGTATATATACGTATTATCTTTTTTAACGAAGTAATTACATGATTTTCAACCCAAAGCGTAATGTTGCAAATCCAATTAAAAATTGGATTCATAGGTTTTCATAAAACTTTTAATTACATATACGTAACATATAATAAATAATTGAATTACGTAAAAGTAATAAAAATAAAAAATTATTGTACTTTGAATTTACTTGGCTCAATCTGAACTTCAAACATGAGTGACCAATAGAATCTACTGTATGCTGTATATAGTTGCTGATAGTTGTATGTGGTTGTATTGTACAGTACTGTAACGTATGCTGTCATCGTAATTCGATCCTTACTAATTCAAGTTAGTTGCAAAAAAGCACACAATTAGGTTAAAAATTAAGTCCAAATTTGTTCCTAAGAAATAAACTGATGGATGTGCTTGTCAAAAATTGCGTGCAGTAGTCTATCGCGGCTGAAATGTCGTACAAAATTGGGCAGCGCGTTGAGGTTCCTGGCAAGGACTGTCAGGGAGTGATCGCCTATATCGGTCATCCTAGTTTTGCTTCAGGAAAGTGGATCGGAGTAATTCTCGATGAACCAAAAGGAAAAAACAATGGCACTATTAAAGGACAATCGTATTTTAAGGTGAGCTGTATATCTTGATGCGTGCAACGATATTATGTTATTTATTTAACGAAAATTCAATGGTAATTTGATGTTAACCTTTATACGCTTTATATTTTCACTATACAGTGTGCTGAAAATCATGGTATGTTTGTACGGCAATCTCAACTCATTTTGTTGGACGAGGCAGGCAATAGAACCGAACCTGCGAGCCCATCTTCAGCTGGTAGCAGTGCTACAACGCCAGACGAGACCAGCGCAGCACGTGCTAGAAGCCGGTTGAATAGGTATATTCTGTATTTTTATTGTGTCAAATAATTACATGAAATTGTCATCTATTCTATCTATTAGAATAGGATGTATTAACCATATATTGTCATAAATTTCATGCTAGCATTAGTACACGTCGAAGGAACGAACCAACTGCGTAAGTTTCTGTTTTGAGTCATTTATTAGAGCTTTTAACTTTCAAACCAAAATGCTTATTCATATTGTAAAATTTGTCATATAAGCAATAACAAAAGAATTGGTACGACGAAGAAAGTATAATTAATAGATTCTTAAAATTCGTATGCTGGTCATAAAAGAGTACGGAGAAAAACATCTCCTGCCCATGTTAACCGGCAGCAATCTGACAAGCTATCTGGGTAAGAATTTGAGCAAACTGATCATCGAAAGATGTCTAAATATTTTTCTTAAATGCTTTTGTACACGCAAGCGATAAAAAATCATGATTGCTTTTCACAAACTTTCTGCAATTATATACGGTATCGTAAGCTCTTTCTATCGCAAGCTTATAATTGTATTGCAATTTTAACAGTTTGTACGAAAGAAACATACAAACGAATATAATAATAAAAAAGCTTTAATATCTTTGTCTAAGTTGTGTTGTGATTTATCAATGCACTTGTGGCCTTTAAAAATGTGTATACTTTATGTGTAAAAACGTGTAAGTCTAACGGAATAAATGTAATATATTAATTCCAAGATTATCGTTACGAAGAAGCTATTAAAATTATTCTTTGCAGCTCACGATTGTCGTTGGCCGGTAGTAGGACACTTTTAAGTGCTCCGAGTACAGAAAGTTTACCGGGATCGCAGCTTGAGCGTAAAGATGGAGGAGAATCGCTCATACCGGCTCCAACTTCCGCTAAACGAGCTTCATTCATCGAGGTATTGACTGCTTTGTTTCAAATACGATTATATCGTTTCTCACATTATCAATTGCGATAAGTTGTTTTTATCCATTATTTATATATGTGAACACAATAAATGGATTATTCTGAGGATTCAACAAGACATGAATCATTCGAGGTATAAAACCACGTGTAAAGTACAATATAACAGAAAGTTATTGATCTTATCTTCGAATATCTGAACTATTCAAGTTAATTTCCACGTTTAAAGAATCTTTTGTCGTGAGATTCTTTGCAAATGTTCGACAGAATGATGAGATAGTAAATTTTAAATACGAGTATATGCTAGACGATTCGGTTGGCACAGAATGATTCATATGGGAATGCACGTACGTGTTTCAGAAGTCCCCTAGCACGAGCTCGCCTCCCGGCAAAAAGCCAAAGGCCCAAGATGATCACAATAATGTAATTAATACTCATTAATTGTAATATCTCAATTTTTTTCTCATCTGACCTTAAACTTTCTCATAATAGTTGTTTGTGGATCATAAGCATCGTAACACATGACTTCATAGCTAGCATTCATTGCACTTTGATGGACTTTTACCTCTTCTCAATGGATTATGGAATTAATTTATCCTCCTATCATGTTCACCGTTGTGTTAAACATCTGCTTTGTTAATTCGGTTCTGCGATGCTTTGATAGTCTGAAACTTTCAAGAGGTGTAGTTGTCTCTTTTAATGCTTAAACACGGAATTCCACTTAAAGTTTTGTTACAGAGGTAATAATAACAAATTTTTTTCTTGCGTAAAAGAAAAAATCCTAACAACATTATGGTACAACTGTATATTTACCACTTACACCTTCTCTTTTCGTTTTTTAATTTCTTACTCGGAATTAGACGGCCCTGATACAAATGCAATTATAAATATAACACGAATCAATAGGATATAATAGATGACTTAGTTGATACAGTGTCTACTATAAAATCATATAACACAATTCAGATCATCGATCGAATCCCCCTACACTTATTAGAACTAATAGAATAATTGGTGTAGCTTGTTGGTGTCTTTTTATCACAATTAATCTCATTAATCACTTAAAAATAGAACTAATTCTACTGAATGTACATAAAACAACATGTTCTGTATAGGAAATTTTGGGTGTTTCTTTCGTTACCGCTGGTACAAAATTATTCTTGTTTAAAGATCTAAAATAGTTCCTTGATATTATATTTAAAGTGCGATAATACAAGAAACACTCAATTTATATTGCACCGTATTATCATTTATTGTCTGTTTGTAATTTAGACAGGTTTCGTAGAAACTCTGAAACCACAATTCGTACCTGGTCAAGTAATGGCAGGATCTGCGGCAGCTGCAAGTCTGGTGGAAGAAAAACTCTCGCACTTACAACTTCAACAAGAAAACGAGAACCTGAAGTCTCAAGTAAACCATCGCCAAAACACTTTCTTTATCATCTTTTTCAAACTATATTTGTTTGCTTGATGCGTGATACATACAATTTTACAGGTTCGCGATCTCACTGAAAAAGTTGAGACTTTACGGGTGAAAAGAATGCAGGACAAGGAAAGGATGAAAGATTTTGAGAAAACAAAACTTCAGCTTGAACAGCTTCTTGAATTCAAAACGAAAGTTATGGAGAGCCAAGTAATAAGAAGTTCTTTTTTGTACACGAAGTGATATGTTTTGTTTATTAAATTTTTATATTTTATTGACGTAAGGCTAGTCTTCAAAGAGACCTTCAACGAGCACGTCAAGAGGCCAGGGATGCGCACGTAGCTCGAGAACAGTTTCAAGAAGAAATGGCAGATCTGGCGGAAACTGTAGAAATGGCAACGTTAGATAAAGAGATGGCCGAAGAGAAGGCTGAAACGTTGCAAATCGAGCTGGAACAATTGAAGGAGAAGTTGGAAGAACAAACGTTGGACTTGGAGATATTACGCACAGAAATATCGGAAAGGGTAATGGATTTTTTTTGCCTATTTATTGATACAGAGATAATCGTACGAATAATTATAGACTGCAGGAGGTGGTTCGACTAACGGAGCATCGAGTTACGAGATAAAACAATTGGAACAGCAAAACAATCGATTACGAGAAACTCTTGTCAGAATGCGAGATCTTTCGGCGCACGAGAAGCACGAATTTCAGAAGCTTCAGAAGGATTTGGATCAGAAGAAATCCGAGATATTAGAGTTAGGTCGTACCAAGGAAAAATTGTCCTCAAGAGTTGAGGAAATGGAACATCAGATTGCAGACTTGCAAGAACAAGTAAGGGAAACGTGTATATAGTCTTCGAGCGTTAATTTTTCTATAAAACAAACAATGGTTCGCATCGAATAGGTTGATGCTGCCTTAGGCGCCGAGGAAATGGTCGAAGTACTTGGCGAAAAGAAGATGGCGTTAGAGGAAAAAGTTGCTGAATTGGAAGAAGCTGTATCAGATTTGGAAGCTTTACAGGTATATTGCTTTCTGGCAAATGTTATCGAAACGAATAACATTTTTTCTTCGAATAATCATATTTTCTTAGGATATGTCTGACCAACTTGCCGAGTCATCGAAAGAATTGGAGCTGGAATTGCGCGAGGAATTGGACTTGGCCCTTGGAGCAGCCCGCGACGCTTATCGTCATCGAGACGCAGCTTTGGAAACGTTGGCCGATCGTGAGCTGACGATTACGAAATTCCGCGAGCTCACTCATCAATTGCAGGAACAATGTTTGCAGTTGCAACAACGCGTTCAGTCGACGGAGACTTCGAAATTTGGAATGGGAGGGGCGGAACAACAGTTGGCGGAAATTTTAGACTTCCAAAAGACCTTTGCCGAGACACGGGCTCAAACGAAAGCGGTCGATCTCGAATTACGTCGTTTGGAGGCGGAAGAAGCCCGAAATCACGTGAAATATTTATTGTCCTTCATGCCACCCGCGTTCTTAGCGCGTGGCGGAGATCACGATGCTATCCTGACGCTGTTGCTTATACCAAGAATAATACAGAAAACGGAAATACTCATATCTCAAGTGCGAGACAAATACAGGTCTTTGGAGAAAATTGATAGAACGGCCGTGGTGAAAGGTCACTCCGTAGCACAGTACACGTTCAGGGCTCGTTTGTGTTCGTACATGTACGCGTTACAAACGTTCCTTGGTTGTTTCGATTCTGCTTTAAACGTTTGTACCACCGATATGTTGCTCAAAGCTGGTGCAGCTTATCCAGAAATGGCAGCTCAAGAAAAATCGTTGGACTCTTTGATAGATCTGGCTAAGAGGGATCAGTTGGACGAGAATCTACCGATGGATGCTATAGAGAAATGTTGCGGATACTTTTGTACCATGTTTTCTGTCCTATTCGGAGAAACCATCAACCAAGCACGGCTGGTGGTTAACGGCACCCGAATGTTGGACAGCTGTTGCGACGCCGTGATGACCGATGCTGCCGCGATCAAAATTCTGATTCAAGGTGACGGCGGTGACATAGGTCTGCTCTGCCAGCACGCCGAGACAACGTGCGAAGTGATTCAACAACACTTGAGATTGGCCAGAAGACGAGTATTGACGGATCACAGCGCCGAGTACCATGCGGCGGAATGTAGGTTAGGTTTGGATAAAGATTGCACCGAACAGATGTTCACGTGCTACCAGCACGCCGTGAAAACGATGAAGACGTTGCAGAATTTGTTGAAGAGCGCCGTGCAAACGATTGTTACGAACGGAGATCTGGACACGGGTCTCGGCGCGGACAAATTGAAAGAAATGGCGTCGGTATCGTGCGAGAAAGTTTACGACACCGAGGACGTCGGACCTGTAGCTACGATTAAAGGAAGCTTGACTGTTATTCAACAATTGGCAGCGAACATTGCGCAGAAAATGGTAGAATGCGAGAACGAGTTGGCAATAAGCGGACAATTGTCGCTGAAGTTGGAACAGAATGCGGAAAACGAAACCGTACAACCTATTAAGGTAAGAGCCCAGGCAGCGAAGAAAGAAGCGGAAGAGACGAAGATACTTGGTAGAAAATTAGAAGCCAGGGATAGCGACATACGGGAAGCGAGATTAGCTCTCAGAGAGAAGCAAGAGGAATTGTGCGAGATGATTTTGAGGAAAGATGTTGTGGAGAAGAAACTTGCTACTCAACAGCACGAGCATGAATTGAACGTGGAAAAGTTGAAGAGGAAATTGGAGGAGGCTCAGAATCAATTGAAGAGAAAAGAAAAAGAATTCGAGGAGACGATGGATCATCTTCAAACCGATATCGACAGCTTGGAAACTGAGAGAGGTCAGTTGAAGGAGAAATTGAAGTCTATCGGAAAGAAGACGATGATGTCTCTCCCTGTAGGAGATAACGTAACCGGAAGCGCAACAGCGACGTCAGGAATCCAATCGTTGGACAATAAATTCCTGATGCAGGAGATCAATTCTCTCAAAGAAGCTTTGATCAGCGAAAGCGAACAGAAGAAGAAACTGATGTCCGATACGTTGCGTGAAAAATTAGAAAGTTTGGAACCGATAGCACCTGCACCGAAACCAGAAACAACCAACGCGAAGGTATTGGAATTGAAAAAGAAAACCAACGATCTTACTAAGGTAAGTTATTCAATTTCGAACGTTCTTTCACGTTTATTACAAAATTCAATCAATATGGTTTTATTCTTTAGGATATCAAACAAGCTATGACGTTCCCCACTGTTCCCGATTTGAGGCGTAAGAAGATATTGGAGAAAGCGATGCCGTTACACACGTTGATACAACGTCAATTAATAATGAGAGAATTGAAAGATCGAGCTGATCAGTTGGTCGTAAGTTACATAGATTCTAAAGTCAAAGATTACAAGGATTTACAGTTGAGAGGAGACAAAAAAAAAACAGAATTTTCCTTCTAATTGCCATATTTTAAGCTTCAAAATTCAAATTTAACAATTTTTTATTCGTTTCAGGACGAAGTACGCGAAGAGATTGTAAAGAGAACGACGGGAGGAAAGGCTGAAGCTAATTTTGCAGTATTTCCAAATCGCGAGATGGCGGCAGCGATGCGAGAGAATCAATTATTTGCCGCGGAACTCACAATACCTCACAAGGGTTCTGAACAAGTTTTTACCGTTCACGTAGGTACTCAGGAACTTAGGAAAATTCATACTCTATTATGCTATTAAGTTTGTTAGTCTTTAAATAATACCCACGTACTCGATACGGCGGAACATGCTACCACAGAAAGTGTTAACAGTTAACAGGTACAGTGTGGTTGTAAAATATTGATTCCGTAGTCCGCTTTGTATTTGTTCGTACGCAAAATGTGATAGTCGATGATGTTTCGTTGCAATTTATACACAATTAATCTATTTTATATATATAAATATGAAAAGAAAACGATCAATTAAGTTTTTTTATAACCGACGAAAGGAGCAGATGAAATCTATTGATAATATACTTTTGTCTGTGAGTGTGCGATTTTTTATTTATTTGATCGGCTATAGCACGATGACCGGTGCATCGTAGCTACTAGTCTAATATCCATTCTTTTATTTTTTTTTTCTTTTTTGTTATTTATAAACTCAAATATATCATTACTATTAACAATTTGAACAATAAAGTTCTGCGCGCCTCTATGATTTCTGTATAATATATCCTTTTATGAATTATCAAATATACGACTTAAAAAATATTTACATAAATATATGTTTCCTTTACATTTGAATCCCATGTGTCAAGAATATCGCAACACAGTTCCTGGGAAGGCAAGGTATATCGTCCATTTTGAACAATATATTGTATATGTTACTACCACTTTGCGGATAACGATAATAATTCAGTGTATTGCTATAAAAATTGTCACTTAATGAAATGGAAACTATAATACAATGTTTCAATTTTTATTATTTATAGCAATAAAAGAAGCAGTAAACCGTTGATATTATCCTTCATTGTTTACGAAGTAACGTATGCCTTAATTACTGTCATAATTTTATTATACATACACACATGTATATATGTATACACACATCAAATGTTATCTGTATACAGGGTGCTTCTCTTTATCGGTCACCATGATATTTGGAATTATGCCTGCCCTTTAAATAGAAGGGAGAAAAAACGAAACTCGTTTCAAGCAAAAAAAAAAAATCATCGACCGATCTCTAACGAAAAATTAATTAACCCTAACTTTCTTCTATGAAAAGATTAAGGTCAGCTTGTGTTTTTCGAACGGTATCATGTCGGGACAATACACAAGAAGATGAAATATAACGCGAATCGATCTTATCGATACGTGAAAAAGTACTGAAACGTTGACGTAAATAAACGTGAATACACGAAGGAACATATCTGTACGTATATCATGAAGTATGTTTATTTGATATTCTTTGTACTATTAGAAATACTTTAGCGATAATATTTACATCGTCGAAAATGTTGTTAACACTATTCAACTTTTGAATCGAGTATTCGTTTCAAATTTTTCTATTCTTCTGTTGTTATAATTAGTTGCCTCGTACGGAGATCACTGGATAGGTAAACACATGATCCATGTAACTCACTAGCTCGCACAATAAATTTCAATCTTTTTAGACTTTTATTCGTGAAGATATTTACAGTCAGTAATTTGTGACATACCAATTAAATAGTATCTTTCTCAAAAGAAAAAGAAGAAAAAAAAAACGCATAATACGAGCGTGCAGAAGCATACAGAGCGATATTATTTATTTCACGTGTCTAAATTAAATCTCTTCTTACGTACCGCAAGAATGCAGAAAGAAAAGTACAAGCTGGTTCTAATTATTGTTTATAAAAGAAAACGTTTGAAATTTTTCTTTCATAGTACGATTAATTTCCCGTTAAAATTCAATGAACTTTCATTCGAAACTAACAAATTTATCACCAATATCATGATGACCGATACGAGGAATCACTCTGTATATACACATATACATATCAGATAGCAGTAAGTGCATATATCATTAATTATTCATTAACTTACTCGTTCATTCATTCTCACTGCATGGTAATACACACTTTTACTCGTTAATTTTGTTTTTCGTTTCCCTCATTTTTTTTTTAATAATAATAATAACAATAATAATAAAAATAATAATAATTAACCATACATTCATTCAGGGAGATTTAGTGATTGCATCTCTCTCTCTCTCTTGTTTTGTTCTTCATTAAACAAATTGTCCTCTCAAAATTATAATTAGTACACGTAAGATCCAGTCGTGTTAATCCTTGCATCGTGGATCACATTTAAGGCTGACCGGATATTTCCTTTCGAATGATTCGACGATAAGAACATGATGAATTAATAACGATCAATTATACATTATTTTGGAAGTAGTGCTCGGAACATGGACGTGAATATTGGCGCTACTTTTAGTATGGTCAGTGTGGATGAAAATTTTTCAAACGATAGAAACGAGTGTTCGAGAAAACTCCTTTCTAATCCGTTGCGTGTAACGTGACTTTCGTATTAAACACGGCTCGTTATACACATTGATAATCGATTGATCGATCGATTAAGAATTTCTAAGTCACGTATTGTAAACTTAATATCAAAGCAATAGCACGGAGGAATATACCACTGCACAGTCTCTGCCATTAAAACTACACGGAAGAAATCCTTTGGCTGAATTTGGTTACAGAGTTACTTTTCATAAATCCTTGTGTATTATACCGTTTCGTTTTTTTAGCCTTTTTTTTTAGTTTTTTTTTTTTTTGTTATCTTATTCGGATGAAAAGAAAGTCTGTAATCCATCTTCAATATAAAAAGTCTGTTTGATGTTGATTCTGTTTATTATAATCGACTAAATGTACTCACAGAAAGAAAGAGAGTAAGCGATGAAGTTGATTTGGACAAAATTCCTGTTAATTTTCTCCGTTTCAGGATCGCTACACGGTGTACCTAGAAATGAAACTGCTGCCTTAATGATAATGTTAATTGTCAGTATCTGCTTCGAAGGATACCGCCACTTACTTGTATGTACTCATATACGTGTCTATGTGTACGTTATGTATATATATATTTATATTTAAAAAAAAAGTAAAAAAAAAAAAAAAATGTTATCATCAGAGTCGATACCATCAAAAGGGAAAATCTTTTGATGCCATTGACCACGGGAGTTTATACAAGAAAAAATAACATTTCTCTCGATTTGCACACGTTATATTTATACTATATTGTACTGAGAATAAACCAAAAAATTGGGAAGCAACAAACTGTATTTATATCTCAGTACAGTTATATTTTTCTTCATACTCTCGCGTAATCATTCACTCATTCTCACTCGTGTAGATATAAAATTTTGTATGATGTATTTTTTTAATCAAACTACCCCGAATATTTTTTTCTTTTTTTTTTCTTTAAGAATAGTCAAAATGTTCTCTCTTTCTTTCTATGAAAGAATAATTATGTCGGTTTTATCGATTAAATCACACGTTACACCGTTTTATGTGCCATTCTCTTACAAACGTCTTCGGGGGCATCAAAACCTTTATTATTTCAATTAGTATCAACGGTGAATTAAATAGGTAATAACAAAATAAGAACAAGCCACCTCTGGCTGATCTCACTTAGATTTTAAAGCCCAAAGAGGTGGATCAACCAAAACTCTAAGCACCTGAGAATACACTAAAATTTTCACTGGTCAGTGAATTCACAAACGTGTATTCGTGGCCATTGTCCTTTTATTGGGTGTGTACGATACGTTTGTAATCGTAGAACTCCTCCTTTGCATAAACTTAGAGGATTGATTGATTTAACTCTTTGACATGGCATTCATACAAAGTTGAGTACCTGATCTTGGACACTTTTGCGACTGCAAATAGGATTGATGCAATGACGAATGGTTGTAGTTTTAACGCGCTCCTAAAACAAACAAACAAATATCTTATATCTGCATCGATCGATACGTATAACCACTGAAATTGAATTGAAGTTTAACACTGTTGTTGATATTGAAAATTATTATTATATGTATACGATGTGATAGAACACCTGATTGAGCGTTGGCCTGAGCGGGTGGTTGTCCTTGGGCTTGTCCTTGTCCCTGAGCGCCTTGAGCAGCTTGACTTGGACCAGCTGCGGTTGCTCCACTATTAACACTACTACCTACTACTACTTTTTGTTTTAACATTGTCCAATCAAACGTGTAATCGTACTGATGATTTAATGTACGAAAAAGAATACGGAAAAGTTGGCGAAGATACATGTAATCTGGACTCTCTTCGAAACGTAAACCTCTCGTGTAATTTAAATACATCGCAAATTCAGCAGGAAATCCCTGAAAGATTTCAAGAATGTGGGAAAATTCCAATATCGCGTTCTGTATCTAACGGAGAACGTCACTGTTTTTTTCTTTTCATTTTTTCTTTTTGTAAACACAAAACTTACCTTACATAAAACTTCTACGGGCGTGGACATCTTTTTTTCACTGATTTTCTCGTATTTCTGCTTTTTCGTGGCAGCTTTGAGTCCTTGCCAAGGCAAAGATCCTCGATTGAAATACATAAGCACGTAACCGAGCGATTCCATATCGTCACGACGGCTCTGTTCTATTCCAAGATGGGCATTAATCGAGGCGTACCTTGCCGTGCCTGTTAAATTTTTATCTTCTCGGTATATTATATGTAGTCTCGTACGACTGTCTCTATACTTTTTAGCTAATCCAAAATCAATAATAAACAGCTGAAATTTTGCAAATTACCAACGTCACTTTTTCGCATACATAAAGCAGAGAATAAGCGTTAATGTAAAATCGTTAAAAATAATACCTTGTTACAGTGACGACCGATACCCATTAGAAAATTATCTGGCTTGATATCTCTATGAATAAAATGTTTGCAATGAACGTATTCGATCCTACCAATCATTTGGTCTGCCAACATTAAGACTGTTTTAATTGTAAACCTTCTTGTACAAAAAGTGAAAAGATCTTCAAGAGACGGACCTAGAAGGTCCATAACGAGTACATTATAGTCTCGTTCTTGTCCATACCTGTGTGTAACAAAAAATAAGATGTACTCATGAAATTTATATATTATTAAATACAATTACTTTGCCATAAATGTTAAGCGTAACTATTACGAAGTAAAAAAAGAATATTAAAAGTTATACTTACCAGCGTATATGAGGTATTCCTATACCACCGTGTAGAATTTTATATAACTTGGATTCGTATAAAAGTTGTGGATGCCGAGCCCGCACAGGCTCCATTTTAACAGCGACTTCCTAAAATATCACGATATACATGTCTCAATTTATTGAAGTTTCTCAGGTATTCGCATGCTATACATTATTTTATCTACAGAAAACATTTGCGTGTACTGTAAAATATCGAGTAAGTTTGTTTCTATTCACTTATAGATTGTATAAACTTAATTTTTTATCTAATTCAAAAATACTATGACATATTACGAAAGCATATGTAAAGCTATTATTTACATTTAATATTCCTTAAACACATAAATATGTATTATGATACATAAAATATGTATAAAAAATATATAAAATTTCATCCATAACACACATTATCATGATTTAAGTGTTGTATTAAAATCTATACATTCGCAACTTACCTACGACTGTATTTTATTTTATACACAAAAATAATTGCATACATATATTTGGAAAATATAGATACAAGAGAAGTTTAATATTGTTCTCGATTAACTATTATACAACCATATAAAGAAAGCTATTGACTTCTATTGTATATAAGTAAAACATTGAAAATGATATGTATTTAATATTTTTTATAAAACACAAGATCATCGATCGCTGACCTTAGCCGGTTCTGGTGCTTGGGCTTTCGCTTGTCCTATGTATATATACGTACATATGTAAAGTGACATGTCAAACATTTTAATTTTTCTGTCACATTAATGTTGGAAATTAATTATCACTGTTTCAATAATTAATTTCATACCGTTTTATTTGTTAAATCAATCGTTGGATAAACAATCTCGATACAATAATACGAATTATAATGATAAACGAAAAATAAAATTAACATATATATATTATATATATATATATAAAAAGAGGTATTTTACAACTTCAAACATTAACGAACGAATAAACTACTTTTTTTGTAATAAATAAAATAATACAAATAAATGATAACACAAATTTGATAAAAATAACGTTCGAGTATAATTTTATTTATAACAAACGGGTGCTTCAATTATGTAGAGGGGTGCTTCACTATCTTAGAAACCATTCAAAAATTGTTGAAAATGTTTCATCACGCACATTAAACATATATATTTCAATGAAAAACAGTAAATTACGAACTATGATTATTTCATGTAAACAATATGTGCATCAATACTCATTTTTACATATAGAGGTTAATCATTGCAGAAGTTGAATAAACATTTATAATTCTATAAAACTGTGCTCGAAAGTGATGAAAATAATGAAATCCGATGCAACAATTAAGTAATTACAACTATGGTAGGAAATGGAGTTAGTCTATTGCAAATTTGTCAAGAAAAACAATGTGTGTCTCACGTAACCAACAACAATATCGTAGGAAGTATATTTCGTAGAAAGTTCAACGATGGTATCATAAAAAAAAAAAAACATATTCTACGATTCACGTAACATGAATTGTTCGTTAAAAGGGTGGAGAGAGAAATAAAATAGAAAAAAAAAAAAGAAATAAGAACTCGAGAAGGAAGATGTGCTGGCAGGTCGTCTCGCATGAAACGGTACTCCTTACCTCGCCATTAGCGATGTTGATACCGAGGTAAATGTCGCCAAAGGATCCGGAGCCAATCTTCCTCATCAGCCTGTATTTGCCACCCACGACAAAATCATTCTTTGCTACTGACATCGCCAACTGCAACGACATATTACTGATGCCTTCCCTATTTCTGTCCTTCCTCCGCTAGAACCGACGGCGGACTCTGCGACTGGCTTACGTCGGAATCAAACCTGATTTAAAGTACTAAGCGTACCCGGTAGGAATCATACGCCATGTACTGGCAAACCCGACGATGTTGAGTCTTTTCGAAGCCGTACCGATGGAGGATTCTCTTCCGGTTTTAATCTGTTCAGGAAACCGTAGCCAAAAGTCACTCTCTAGTGGCACAACAAAACCCCACTAACACGCCGACATTTTCCCTTTCGCTAGAAGCACGAGAGCAACTGACGTTGCGGAAACGATGCGTCACGGCGGGCGGCGTTCAAGTCAGAGTCCTTATCAATCGATCATTGATTATTTATTGTAATATCTTTTTCATCGAATCACGTGGAAATATTTTATTATATTAATCGGAAAAAATTTCCTTCATTTGCGATAGGTGTTTCACATTGCCACGAAATTTAATTGTTCCAAGTGACTCGCTTGAATTCGCGGTACTAGATTTTCCTCAGGGTCGTATCGATATCGTTACGAACGATATTTTTGAAAGTGATGTTTGAATAAATAAAAAAGAAATGTAATATCAAAGGGCAATTTTTCGGTATAATCGATATTTAAAACTCATACACAAGCAAGAATTACGAGAGTAATTCTTTTAACTTTTTAAAAGTTAAGAAACTTTTAATAATGTCCTAAAATTCAAACTGAACTGCTGGACTAGCAAATACGAAAATGTAAAAAATTATAATTTTCTTCATAATTTAATAATGAGAATACGTTCTTATAGCGTTGGCTATTAATCAAAAGAAATGATCAATTATTCGAGATTTGTATAATTTGTGAAAAAGATAAAATGACTTGGAATTTTACAATTAATGAATTTAATATCCATTTTAAATATATAGGTAATGCATTCGAGGACAATGAAATTGAAATTATTGTTATTTTTCAAACGATTGATATACTTATGTCTATAGATACATCGCCGATATACCGGAACCTTGTGCTACTTACTAGGAACTATTATGAAGTTATAAAAAAAACTTATAAAAATAATGAAAAAATTAATATTATCTAATAGGCATTTATTTTGTTTATGAATTATAAGAAATGCATATATATACACATATACATATATGGTATTTTAAAAAGCTGTAAATGTTTTTAGCGACATCTAATTGGAAGTGATATTTGTATAGCACGAGAGGTAGAAGTTACATGCTTTATTTACATAAATTTTGTTATAATTGATATTCAATTAAATTGTAAACAATCAATGGCAGTTTTTTCTCACAGCACAGTACGATTGTTTTCGCCAGCGTCTATAAAAAATGTTGTTATAGGTACGAAAAGTTTGAATAAAAAATTGATTATGACAAGTTGCTCGAGACTTGAGAAGGTTTTGGAAAAACTTCAAAAAAATCCGTATTTCGATAAATATTCTGACAAGATAGCGAAATATCAACAAACAAATCCTGATGAGTTTTTACAACGTGTCGAAAATCAAGAGAAAAAGCTGCAAACTAAGAAAGGTATAACAACCTCTATATAAGCATATATACATATATAAATATTTTTAATTATTAAGCAAACCTATTTGTTATTAACAATATGTTGAATGAAAGTCGACTTGGTTTTTGAATTGTTATTTACACATTATTATTATAAGAACAAGTATTATATTGAAATAGAGTAAATTCTTATTTTGAGTAGCTAACCGTAAGTTTTATGCTAATTTCATTTTTTATGCATGAATTGTTTAATTGAAGAAAAACAAGAAGAAGAACGTAAATTTTATCAAAGCCAGGCAAAACCACGGTTGGAGCATGAAAAGCAACCTCGACAAGCTCAATTAAATGACATAATGAAAGTGGACATGATTCAGGATAAAACTAAGGATGAAATCGTAGATATTTGGAAAAATTATCATGAGAATAAAGATTATATATGCGGAATATTAACGGCAGATCAGTTTGATAAAATGTTTAAACATGGAAAGCTATATTCCACATTTTTATTACCATTGCCTAGGAAAGAAGGATACGAGTTTATCGTTACTCAATTTTATGGATCAGAGGTTCACATGACGCCGCTTTTATGGTATCAGACGCATAAAGAAAATGCCCCAGAATGTTTAACTATGACTCATTACACAGAACTCAAAGATAGTAAAGGCATTATTCTTATGCGAGGTGAATTTGACACAAAATCCATTAATGTACAAGAAGCGCAATGTTTAGCGAATGAATTACAATTGTATTATTGCACAGAGAATCCTAAAAGATTGCGATTATTGGAAATTTTTACTAATAAGCCTGACGAGTTCAAACATATGGATCTAATACAACATTTAGAGACATTAGATCTGAATACCGAATGAACAATTATGCGTGAAATTCATTGTAATGTTAATACATAGTTGATCGAATACTATTGATATTGTATATAATGCAACCGAAATAAAGTATAAAAATATAAAAGTTTGAGTTATTTATTTAAAAGTAACAAATCAAATGGTGTAACCATATTTTATACTTTTACCGTATTCTAATGTATATCAAATTTGAATTCTAGTTTCAGTTCATGCATTGAGAGCCTGTGTTCAGTCTTTTTGGACTTTTCCATTTTTGGCGAGAGGAACGCAATCATCTTGGTCTCGCGCTAAGAGAAATAATTACTCCCATTGTGCGAATCAAAAGATGTATATTACCACTCCTATATTTTACGTGAACGGTGGTACGTAGTCATGATCATAAGAAAAAATTGAATTCTTATATAGTAATACACATTTTGATAGTTTTTTTTATTAAAAATATGTTGACCTATTTACGTATTCCTTTTAGCACCTCATATTGGACATCTTTATACTGCAATTTTGGCGGATACCATAGCTAGATACAACTCTATGCTAGGACATTCTGTGTATCTGTGCACAGGTACCGATGAACATGGCACAAAAGTTCAGAAAGCTGCAAACGCAGCAAACTTACCAGCTGCTGAGTATTGCGATGAAATGTCTCATCAGTTTTTAAAAATGTGTAACACGTTTCAAGTAAAATATTCCGATTTTATTAGAACAACTGAAAAGAGACACGAACAAGCAGTCCATCATTTCTGGGTTGTTAAATTAAACAGTTAATAATCTTTTATTGGCTGCAAATTTCTGAGAAATGCTTATAAAGAAATTTGAATCTTTCCAGGACCGTTTGGAAAAGAATGGACATATTTATTTAGGAAAATATGCCGGATGGTATAGCGAAAGGGAAGAAGCATTTATTTCGGACGCGGAAGTGGTAAAACAAGATTCCGTAATGGATAATAATAAAGAAGCGCGGACAGAATCAGGCGAAATCGTAGAGTGGATGGAAGAAGACTCTTACAAATTTCGGCTCTCTTCTTTCAAAGATGATATAAAACATTGGTTGAAAGATGGTATAGTTACAATTTTCTTTACTTAACGGATTTTTGTTTAAATTGAAAGAGAAATCATTATCTATTTCATATTGTGTTTAGAAAACGTAATACAACCGGCAATATATCGCAACATGTTAAACTCTTATCTCGATGATCTACAAGATTTAAGTATTTCTAGACCTGCTAAAAGAGTGCCTTGGGCGATTCCAACTCCTCATGATAAATCGCACACAACATATGTATGGTTCGATGCGTTGGTAAACTATTTGACTTCGGTAGGATATCCAGATGAATCGTTTAAAGAATTTTGGCCACCGAATATCCAGGTAAATCACTTTACTTTACAGCCAATATGAAACGGAGTTTAACAATGGGAGAAAAATAATCATTAGAATTTCAAAGTATTTCTATATGTAGATAATAGGAAAAGACATATTGAAATTTCATGGTGTATATTGGCCGGCATTTTTGATGGCTGCTGGTCTTGAACCACCGAAACAGCTTTTGTGTCATGGGCATTGGCTAGTAAATAAACAGAAAATGTCAAAGTCTGATGGAAACGTGGTTTCACCTTTTACGGTTGCAAATGAAGTTACAGAAGAAGGTTTAAGGTATTTTCTTTTGAAACACGGAGTGGTAGATTCGAACTCAAGTAAGACATATTATATCTAATGTTACATACAAAACACTAATCATCGTTTTCATGTATGATAATTTATTCGTTTCTTGCAGATTACAATCCCCTGAAAATTTCAGAAACATTAAATGCTGATCTTGCCAATACGTTAGGTAATTTAATTAACCGATGTTTCGGTAAAGGTATCAATCCGAGAAGGATAATACCGGATCCAGTCGATTGTATTGGTATTCTGAAGTCTGACGTAGCTCTTAAAAATATAAAAGCTTTAGAAGAATTGAACGAGAGAGCCGAGAAATATTACGAAACGTATCAGATTCATCACGCGATAGAGAGCGCGATGGAAACTTTATATATCGCTAATCAGATGTTTAATGATCACGAACCGTGGCGTTTAAGTAAATCCAAGGACCTTGATTCGGCCAAAGAATTAGAAGCTGTGATATCTGTATGTTTAGAAACTGTACGAGTGGTTGCTTTGATATTGTACCCGGTTATACCGAACTTAACTTCCAGCCTGCTTGATTTTCTTCAAATTCCGATAGAAAATCGTACTTGGAAAGATACAAAACCGCTCCATCTGATAAGTTGTTCGAACGGAGAGAAACACGCGACAAAAGATTTATTGTTTTTTAAAAAAATAAAGAATTAAATAAACGTACCGGGTGTTTGAATTTTTAATTCTATGTATATAGTATAAGTGTCGATTGTATTAACAGGTACAGGATAATAAGGTTATAGTAAATCATTCAAAATTTAATACTCGCGTGGAAGTCTTAAGCTAATATATTTACAGAAAACGGTCATTCAAATATATCGTTAGTATACATCAACATCGTGCACATGTCGTTCCGACGAAAGAGACATACATCCATATATGTATATTATATAATTATATTTAATAGAATCTTTTTCTTCCTTCTTATTTTATTATGATATCGAAATTCCTTGTCTACTACGTCGATTTCTCTCTCGTCGGAACACAGTGCACGTTGCATTGCAGTTATATTAGGTTGGCGTAAAAATAACTACGGTTTTTATTATTTCAAATTTCGCGTCAACTTTCCAGTTATCTTTAATCACGTGACACGTTCATTGCCAATTGCCATCAGTGAAATTGGCAGTACTGATTTCGGTTTATTATCTCTTATTCTTCGGATCTCTTTTCGATAGATTACCACTTTCTTTTTTTCACAGTTGAGTAATTTTTTATGAAATAAGGTTTGATTTTTAAATTTGATACGCGAAAACCGCAATTATTTTCTTCATCAAGCTAATATCTTTTTGTGTAGATGTATGGAAGAGGCTCAACAAGCATCGGTCGATCCTCGTATCGCGAGGATTCGTTTTTATGGACACACGACGCAGATTCGAGTTAGATTCGACGGGTTTCACGACGAGCGTTCGCGACACGTTAGCACCTAAACGAAAACGATCGCTTAAAATGCAGAAACCACGTGGATCACGTCTTTTGCTTGTCCCGTCAAATATAGAAAAATAAATAAATGATTATGTACACGATGGAAAATGAATTTGCACGGCATCCACCGCGATCCTAACCGCTAATATTGTAAGCTACGATTTCGACAGACGTTACTATTTAGTGCTTTGTATAATATTCACTTTTACATCGTAGATGCGCTATCAACACGATTTCAATAATTACAATTGCTTTACGAGAACGTATTCTAAGTGCTATACTCAAATCTTTCTACGCACGAATTTCTTCTTTTTGTTTTCTTTTTCCTTTCGCTTTCAAATTTCAATTTTTTTTCCGGTTCGATTTTTAGATTATCTTTTTATCATAGATCGATTATGTCTCAGGGATATGTCTTGAACTACCTTCCGGTGATTGTCTTTACGTTAATCATCATTTCTTTTTTCCGCCGCTACCTCACGTCATTCGTGGTTCAAAAAAATATTTGGTAAAGAAAAATTGCTCATTCGACTTTCGTCGTTCGTTCTGAATTGTACTTGGTATCGATCTGGATGTTACATTTGGGAAAAACAAGGACACGATGTTGAAATTTTTCCCATTTTTTACCTGTATTCGATATGTAAGTGATTATCCATAGCATGCGTCGTTTCAAGATTTATTCGAGAATACTTGTATTATTTATATTTAACGATATTCATCGAGAGAAAGTTCAACAACGTGCCCTACGCTTCAACGAAACATCGTAGATACTTTACGATACATAATTGGTTTTACCTGGAATGTCGTACGGTAAAGTTTATCGTTAAATTTCGTCACATTTCGTCGTTCTAAATTCTAAACGTTTATAAAGTTTGTTTCCTTCCGTCATTACTACAGGGGAACTTGTAAAAAATAAAAAAGGATAAAAAGAAAACAAACCAAGATTACACACTGAACGTCTGCAACGCTGCTTTGTTTTGATTAGAAAATTTATACGATGAATCGAACGCGAGGCTGTAACCAACGACTGGAAGGACGACGCGTCGTCGATGTTACTCTCGACTTTATTTGCGTTTTCGCGACAGTAATGAATTGACCGACAGAGGGTCAATAGTCGCGATCGGAAAAATTCGAAAAAGGACGATACGCGTGCCCCAACGCTTTCGAACATGAGTCACGGCATCGATATAGGAAGATCGATATATCCGAAGGTTGAACTCGAATCAATTTATATCGCGCTGACGATAGTATCGCGGTGTCTTTGCGCCATTATTCCAACCTGACAACTGTCCGCGCTCGATCTCGGGCTAATGTTACACTCGATCATAGACCCGTTACGTTTTTGCACGACCACAGAACGGAATTCACCGCATTCGCTGGTCGACGGTTGATTCCCTCGACTTCTCGCCCCCTTCGTCAGGATCCTCTTGAACGCTTCGCGGAACTCTGTGTTGAAGATGCTGTAGATGATCGGGTTGAAGGCCGAGTTGCTGTAGCCGAGCCAAGTGAGTACCTGTTACAAGTTAAATTTCCATTTCTTTCCATATTCGTTGTATTTATTGACCATTAGAATATTACGTTAAGAGCCTATACGCATATAGGATAAATGTCTCATTGTTAGTTACTGCCACCTTTAACCTAAAAATCGTCCCCGTTTTTGAAACGTACATAATATTATTTTACACACAAGTACACGAATTTCTTTGTTTTCACGTAAATTAAACTTTTAATTCAATAATACGAAGTTCAAATAAATAAAGTGACAGTAACAAAGATACCGAAACATTTTTACCCTATGTCGGTACTTTCGAACGCGTTTGAATTTCGCGCGGGTATTTCGGCGTCGTTCAAAATGGCGGGAGAATTCAAATCTCTCTAACGTTCGTTCTCGGCTCGAAGCGTATTTTTACCACGGTTATAAGAAGAAAAATGTGCTCGTACTTGAAATGCTCGGACTGATATGCAGGTTTTGCAATATGCGGCGACGATATTTACGCAGAAAAAGGGTACCCAGCATATTAAGAAAACGCCCATAATTACGCCCACGGTAATGGCGGCTTTATGATCGGACACATGATACGGACTGGTTGGCTTCGTTTTCGTTTGCGGTTTCGGCGGCTTGTTCCGTGCACTCTTCGAGCGAAAGCTCTTGGCCATTGAGGTGTCTGGCAGTTTCGTTACTGCTCGGATGCTCTTTACGTGTTTCTGTGCGTAACAATAGAGCCTGAAATTCAAATCACCAGCTATATCTAAGAACATCATTTAACCTTATCGGACGATGGTTTCGTGACAAACTTTGCCATCGAGTTTACCTGCAATAAATCCCCAGCATTACGATGCAGGGCACGTAAAAAGATATGGAAGAAGAGACGACCGCGTAGGTGGGTGTAAGGTCTAAGGCGCACGTAGGGTGTTCCTGAAAGATAACACGATCGAAAGAGATAAGATGTCTTTTCTCGAAATTATTCTTCAACTTGTAGCAATTATACAGTGGCTCTGTAAAGTATTCGGACACCTTTTGAAACACAATTCCCTCTTTTGATATTGGACCAAATGACTGGAATTTCTTTGATAAACTAGAAGAACTAGTTTACTAGATGATAAAAAGAAAAAAATGTTGAAAAAGTCCCAGTCGGTTGAAATTACGAAGGATACCGTGAGGATTATACTTTTCTCAACTTTTTTATCCGAGCCAATAATGAAAATTGAAAACATACTTTTCGTAGATTTCAGTCATCGAAATCGGTTAACGCATCCAGAAACTATAAGCAATTGATAAGAACGTGATTAGTCATGATCTTAGGTGAAAAACTGATGCGTTAACCGATTTCGATGAAACTTTGTGTATACATACAACTTACTGAAATCTACGAAAAGTATGTTTTCAATTTTCATTATTGACTCGGATAAAAAAGTTGAGAAAAGTATAATCCTCACGGTATCCTTCATAATTTCAACCGACTGGGACTTTTTCAACATTTCTTTTTTTTTTGTATCATCTAGTAAACTAGTTCTTTTAGCTTCTCAAAAAAATTCAAATCATTTGGTCCAATATCAAAAGAGCGAATTGTGTTTTAAAAGGTGTCCGAATACTTTTCAGACCCACTGTATATGTTCGTCGGAAACGAATTAAACGATCGAGAGGATTCGGTTACGTACCTCTTTACCGTCATCATAGACTACGGGTTCGTCCGCACGGTGAAGGCCTAGGCTGATCGGTACGAAGGATATGAGCCCTGCGAGCAACCACACGATAGCGATTCCAGCTACCGCGATTCTTCTTGTTACCCAACGACCGTATCTGTTCGCAACAAAACAATCCGAGATTCGTATTAATTACACGATAGACGTATACGCGTATGAAATGGTCGTGTATCATAATCGAACGGTTAAATATGATATGATACGAATGACGAAGGACAGAAGTTGCGACGATAGGTCGTTCATAATCTGTCGGCTATGAAACTACGACCCTAAGGGTTTAACGTTTTACGATTCGAGATATAATTTGATGGACAGATTTACGGTGAACGGTGTACGTGGGTTTACGACACGCCAGTTATTTAACCATCTATACAAAATAATCTGAATGATATTTTGTATCATTTTTGAAATTTCAAAGCTATCCTTCAACCCTTTGCACTCGGAGTATTTTTAGATACGATCGAATCTAGTCAACTTTACCAGCTATTTTGTAAGAAAAGAGTTGCAGATATTTGTGAATTTTAAAATATTCTCAGAGGGGACAGCAGAGAGTGCAAAGGTTATATGATTTATATGATTTATTCATCATCCACTCAACTATCAAGAGTTTCGAGAAGCTAAAGATAATGAACTTGCCTGAGAGGATCCTTGATGTGTATGTAACGATCGAGGGAGATCGCGCAAAGATTGAGAATGGAGGCAGTGCTGCACATAACGTCGAACGCGATCCATGTGTCGCAGAATCGCGGACCAAATACCCAGTAACCGAGCAGATCGTTCACCCCGGCGAACGTCATCACCAGACAACCGACGAACAGATCAGCGATCGCTAGGGAGGCCAGGAACAGGTTTCCTATCCTTCGTAAGCCGCGGTCCGTGTAAATCGCCACGCAGACCAGAATGTTGCCCGCGACGGATAAAAATATCAAGATCAGGAAGAGGAATCCTGCAAGAATCGGGCCCGAACCAGCTGGACTAGCCAAGGATCGATACGATTTGTTCGAATGTTATCCAACGGCTCACCCCTCGAACACCAACGTCGTTGTTACAATAGAAATAATAATCTATCTTGGGGAGAGGAAAGCCCATCGTTCGTCTCTCGATGTTCGATGGTTAACTCAGGATTAAATGAAACGCGACGGGTATACTCGGTTCGGTAATTATTTCAAACCGAGTGTTGGTTAATTTGAGGAGACAGGTTAATTATTATCGTACTTAGGCAGGGTGTCTTTCGAGGATAAGACGAATAGTGGGATTCCCTTTGTTCCCTAGGGAAGGATACATATATACTATATACGCTCGATACTGTACAAGTATAGACACGTGTATCGGCAATTTGATTTTGTTTCCGTGAATTATGTGCTGCGTAAAACGAACTGAAGATGACGAGTAACGGGATAAAGGATATAGCAGGAAGAGAATCGAACGAGTCTTGGACGAAAGTTTCGCAGCGCAGAGCGTCCCGGAGGGTTGTGTCTTCGAGGGGTGAGTCGCGATCGATCAAATGGCAAGTTTAGCGAACCAACTAGAAGCACCGACAACAGCGAGAAAGCTTCTTCAGGCAGATCTTCTTCCCCGTCTGTCTGGTTATTCTGTAAACAGAAACAAAAGGAATCTCATCAGTCTTCCCAGCCGTCTGATATGTTCAAATTTTCGGAAACATCGATAAATCGTCATCCATTCTTTTAGGGATAACGATACAAGGGGTGGGGGGTATTTATCTTTAACGGGCCACGGATTGACTGTTTTAAAAGAGATTAAATGGAACTCGATATCGAGCGTGTAGGTGAAAGAATTTTCCTCCGCTCCATTTTTTCTTCTTAGGTGTTCTTTTTCTTAGGGATCGTCGCAGCGTAAAGTCTATCGCAGGTCTAAAAATGTATCACGGGTTTCTTGACTGTGAGAACGGGATATACATATGTATATGTGTGCGCGGACACCTACGTCTATTTTCTGCTGATATTTTCCCGATATTTCACGGCAAAAGCTGTAGATACACCGGGAATACTCTCGAGATTCGTATTCACGGAAAATCGATACTACAGACGGACGAAAATGACGTTGGGTTTACAGGCTCTTTACTTCTGCCTGAACGCGTTGTCTGTCAAGCCGTTCCATCCCATCTCGAAGACACGTAAAAATATCGAGACGAAGGGTCGCTGGGTAAAAGCCTTCGGCTACACGACTTTCCATCGATACTACGACCACGATACTCTTTCCTACAAAATTTACTTTCTTTTTCTTCTTATTAAATCCCTTCGGTTCTTATATTGTTTATCGTTTCGTAGACGCTCGAAAGAAATTCTTCAAATATTCCCGACGTAAATAATGTTGTTCAGGGTGGTGTGTAGTGAGAACTGTAGTCGGCGAATGGTTGCGAATGGCTTAAACGAGAAAGAAATATCGACGACACGTGTCGAGAGTTTCACAGTCTTTTTCTTTCTCTTCAAACTTTCGTTTCAGGGGGGCCGGTTTTTCATACGTGCGGGGTTTGTGTTTATTTCTAAAACAGGCTCGTAAATTGACGTCATTTAATATCAACTCGGTGATCGATAAACGATGCATTGCCGCGTTCGCGTTCTTTCGATTCGCGAATCGTTCGTTTCCTTCGATTGATTACAAACGACTCGTTAGACTTCAAAGGGAAATAATGAGATAGATCGATAATTAAATTATGAATTCTATAAAATACAGAAGCTAGGAGCCACCGAAATTCTTTTATTTTACTTGGAAATTGCGAAAGGTTTGTCGAAGAAATACAAATGTAAGTTGTTCAACGTTTGCTCACATTTTTGTTCATGACTTCGAAGGAAGATAGTTGAAGGATAGCAGAGACACTCTTGTCCCGCCCTCGCTTTTAAGGCGATCGTATTTTTCCTCGGCTGTCCCGTTGGAAAATAAACAAGGAAAAGCTGGCCACTCGGTTGCCGGTGCATCGATTTTCTGGACATACTGGAACGCATGCATATGCAGGGAGAAAGATTTTATTACGGTTGCCACAGGCTGCTGTTGCTCTTGTCTTTCTTCGAAATGATTTCCTAATTAAACGCGTCCGGATTAGTCCCTCAAGATTTCGTTAAATTCAAGGAAGAACATCCCTTTTCCCTGACTGATTTCCGTGGCATAATTCGTAATCTTTCGATCCTTGTCTGGTAAAATTTAATTAATCCCAGAATACTCGCGATATTAAATCACGGCTTTCCCCAGTTACACTTAGAACGGTTAATCGTTATATCTTGAAATTGAAATAATTTTGCAAGAGAAGATTTACGTAGCGAAACTTGGCGAATTTATTCGCCAACCTAACAGATATTCGAGTGATCACGCGATAATACGTAGAAATGGGGCAAAAGGGAATTTCTATGGGGATAAAATTTGAAGTTGGTACGCGACAAACGTAATATCAGGAAGTTGGACCTCAAGGGGATTAACGGGGGCTGTTCGTCCGAGTTCTTTGCTTTTGCACGTGAAATCAAATTACTTTCGCAACAAAAATGGAACAGAAAGTTCTCTGAACCGACGATCGTGATCGCGTTAATTGAATTACACGCGCTGTTATCGTAAAGCTATGTACAGACAGTGCGAGGCTGCCTCAACCTTTAACTAGAATGTACGAGGCAATCTGGCGAGACAGGGTTGAGCCAACAGTAACTGTTTTTGATACGTATCCACACGAAGCGTGCAATGAACTGCGAGGCACGTTTGATCTTTGGCAAAAAACCGACAATCGTCGGCTCGTTGCGTGACAGCCTCGGAACGAAGTAGCCTCAAAGCGAATCGCTGTTTGTACGTAGCTTTATAGTCCGAGAGTTAGCAACGTTTTCAACACTTGATTTTAGCAAAGCTAATTTTTTTATATCCCCTCCCTTGTTATGGCGTAGAAGGTGTACGGACGGTCTGACTGGCGAAAGACGTTGCGTTTACCTGTTCGAGTAGCGACTATACAGGTGAAAAAATTACAAAATTATATATAATATTAGTCTGGCAATAATAAATTAGTATCATGAATAGTTAAGGAAAATCAAGGAAATAAGTAAAAGTTATGCTATTATTATATAATTTTGTAATTTTTTCACCTGTATAGCCGCTACTCGAACAGGTAAACGCAACGTCCTCCGCCAGTCAGACTGTCCGTATACCTTCCACGTTATAAAAAGGGAGGGTATATAAAAAAATTAGCTTTGCTGAAATCAGGTGTTTTCTGACGTTGCTAGACTATTAGGTTTTTCTCGGAAATTATAGGATGAACTTTACACGGATTCAAAATCTAGAAATACAAAAATATTCAGTTATCCCACATTTCTTCAGTTGCAAAATTATTTGTTAAATCTCGAAGGTAGGCAATATTGTAATATCTTCGCGATAAAATATGAATAGGAATAAAAGAAGCGGCAATTATCGGATTTCTTTTCCCATATTTTCCTCGCAATTTCTTTCGTATTCGTTTTCGACGTTTAACGCCAGCAGATGGAAAACAATTCGGAATTTATGTACCTCGAGAATTTACGTTTGAAATATGTAAATGTATCAGAAACTATTCGCGGTATCGAGCATTGAAATTCCATGGCCGTACGATTCTCTCCGCCTGTACGCTATCGCCAGAAAGATTCCATCGTGCGATAAAAGAGGAACACGGGGATGTCTCATAAATAATAATTTTACCACTTTTTAGGATTATTTTGACGAGACGAAAGAATCTCCTCTTTCTCCCCTTTCCACCCTTTCTTTCGCCGTGCAAAAAGGGGTATTCGAAACAATATACGTGACTTCTCGAGGAGCAAACGGAAGAGAGAAGAGAGATGTATTTGCGGCTGGTCGAGGAAAGCAAGGTTTCAAAGTTAAACCGAAAGAAATGTTCGAAAGAGAAAGAATCGAGATCGTTCGAGATTTACGACTAAAACCCTCCCACCAGTCCCTTGGGTCTAATTGCTCTTCCGCTTGAATTTCCAACGTCCAACTTGGCTTTCGACGGTCACGGGATCTTATTCCATCTCTGACCCTTTCGGCAAAGAAAAAATTCTCAAAGGGCATAATCTCGACCACCTAACTCGCCTGTGCTACTTCTCGCACGATCCTGCCATTAACACTTCGCTGTGCTGTTTAATTAATACTCATGTAATCCTCCGTAACTCTCTCAGTTTCCAATTGACGAAGTATCTGTAAAGATGTTTCTGTGAAGGGAAATTTCGTACGTGATATGTCGTAAGATTATAATTCTGCAAGATTCACATGCCAAACAAATGTAAACTTTAAACTTCGTGATTCGAGACTCTGACGTGTAATTAACAGCACTAGAAGATGATTAATATCAATTCTTAAGCGTTAATTAGAAATTTGCATATCCATGGAAAGGTGGAGTACGATGGCGAAAACGAAGAATTGGAAATAGCAAACTGTTTCGAAGCTTACGAATGAATTAAACGCTATGGGGATGTACATATTTTACAATATCATTTGTCGTAATAGCCACTAACTCTGTCCCCCTTATCGCCGTAAACAGAACGAATTTGCTCGTTAAGGAACCGTACTTTAATTATCAGTTTGTAAAATATCGTACATTTTGCGTCCACCATAACCAACTTCCACAAATCTGAATATTGTGTATCGTGTTTGCACCATCTAGAGGGAAAAAGTGATCGTTTTTTCCGAGGTGTAGTTTGGAAAATTTTTGCCAAATAAATTTAGCGATCTTTACAATAATTTTTTTCTAATAAAATAATTCATGAATTTAATTGCCAATTTAATATAATATAATTATGCAGTCGATCGTAACAAGGCGTAAGGTCGAAGTAAAAAAATCTTTGTTCTTTTCCCTCCACCCTCGCAATGTGTCTTTTCTTCTCGTACCCTTCGATGATTACCGGAGCCAAAGTTTTTCAAAGTTATCGAAAGTTCGGAAGGACTTAAGTTTCCTCGATGGCCACCATTAACGATATACGGGCCACGTTAAATACTCGGCTCGTTCGAGTTACTTAGAAAGTTTGCCGCTTTTAACGCTTATTCTACTCGCAATAATTAGTCATTACTTTGGCGATCGAGAATCCAAGAAGCAAAGATATCGAAAACTATCTTTCCACCGCTGACTCTGATATTTTAGGCCTTTTCTTCTTAAATTATAATTCACTCTTTTCTCCTCGCAGCGAATAATTATTTTATTATTTATGAAAACAGCACATTATTTATCAAAGAATGTGTTAATCGCTGGCTAGAATATACGTTTCACGATGAATTCCACTATGAAAATTGATTTATTCGATTGTTAACACGTTGGCTGCCACGGTGGCCACCGAAATTTACTACAATCGAATAATTAACACAAGAAGTGACCAAATAAACTAAGCTGATAACGCTAGCTATCGAATTGAAAGGTTAACCCTTTCGGTACTACTGCCGCCCATTGGCGGCGGTCGTGAAACGTTCTCTGTGTACTATCGCCGCCTATTAACGGCATCCACGCTCGAGATTTCTATGAATACCGAAAAACACGTTTTCTCGGCTTACGATATCGTACAGTGCAACCATTCTTGTGGAAAACTTCCCCGTACCACGAATGTATCACCGCGGCCAGCTTCTCCGTATCGAAAGGGTTAAATTTGAAAATTAATCGACTGCATAGCGTGTCTGACTATATACGTCCGTTTTCACTGTGCCAGTCAACGCAATCGTATGGTTGTAAGGTCTGTTTACACATATCCGTAACGCGTCAGTGCCGTATCCGTTCAGTTTCGTGATTTTCCGTCAGTGTCAGTGATGTTAAATATTTTTTCCGTTTGTTTTTGAATGGACGTGTTCACACACGTCCGGCACAGCGCCGTGACCAACACGCTCAGTCTTAGTTCCATATCCGTTCAGTGACATTTGTATTTAATATTTAATCCCAACGATAGTTTTGTTTTTTCACGGGCGACGGTCAGTATTTATCTGTAGTTCAATTATATTTATTTTTGGTCAAATCGTAGATTTCGATGCAAATAGAATATTATGTTTAACGCGTAATTTTGTTTTAATTTTTCTTTAAGTTTTTCTTTATATTAAAATTTAATTTATATTTCGTGTTTAAATATTCGTCCGAAGAGTTGTAAAAAAAAATGAAAGAAAAACGAAAACGGCAAATGCAATTTAGACTTGGGCGGTTGATTATTTGGGGAAAGATTGAAGGGGTAGACGGAGTATCGGATGACGATATGAATTTTCATGAAAATTGAGCTCGTTAAGAGGAGAATCGCGAAGGATTTTCGGGAGCGTAGACAGCAGAAAGTTTTAGCGAGTTGGTGCAAGTTACGAGCAAGCTGAGCGAGCGATAATCGCACCTGTTGGCCCCCGGTCCTGGGAATCAATTTCCAGAAGTTCTTGCCGGCGTGCTCATGCGAAAAGGTGGAAGGGACTTGCCGATATCTCGTTAACCCGAACCGATTTCACGGATTAAACGGCTGGGATGATTTTCCGCCAAATGGGAAATGCGATCGAACACCCTTCGACTACGACTTTGTCCGGATTTTCTCGATAAATGCTTCTCCCGTCGAACTTTCCTACGATTTTTGTCTCCTAGCAAATCCGGCCGCTCTTAAAGCTCGCTCGAACGTGTTCGTACATCTAGAATTCGATCAAGCGACTCGAATCTTTCTAAAAAGCTAGAAAAATTAGTTTTAGCCCTCGTAAGAAATTTGGTGGATACGGATAATCTTTGGTTTTCAAATTATCTTATTTAATTAGCCGAATTACGAAAATTTCCTTAACAAGAATTATCTTATTCGCGTTTATACACTCTTAAAACCCACTTGCGTAATATTACGTTTGTCTCTGACTAATTAAAATTCTTCTCTTTATTAAGTTTGACGAAAATATGTAATTTCCTTTGGTATCGTTCAAGTATTAAATGTGGGAGAAATTAGAGGCTAAATAATTAAACCAAGAATTAGTAGAAATTGTTTCTAATAGATTCCAGCGACAGGGATCGGCCATATCGAAAGGGTGAGATATTTTTCATTCGTGCCCCTATCGTTTGGTATTCTTTGAAGTAGCCGTCTGTTTCAACAATGAATTTTGATTGACAAGCGGCTCGAAAATTTGCCCAACGAACGTTGAATGTCGATGACAAGCGACATTGTGTTTTTTATTTCCAGAAAGCCTAGGCGGAAAACGGAAATCAAGAGAGAGCCAGTTCGTGTTCATTCGCGTTAAATTCGAAAAATCGGCTTGCAACATCACTGGTATAATATTCGTTGTCGAGCCTTTTATCCCGAATCCGATTAGCCGGTCGGTGAAATAGATTCGTGGAAACGATGCTTTCAATCAGATGCATAACATATTTTCAGCTTCTGTTCGTTTTGTCCGTAAGCTCCGCGTTATTTCCATTAAAACGTATCTCGTAATTGAATCCTCAGCGTACCCTGTTTCTCTGGTTCCTTTCCGATCAATCGTCGGATTAATTTGTTTAAAATTCGACGATGAATCTTCAGTTTGCTTTCAATCTCAACGCGCTGCGCTGATTTGTTTTCAATCACGAAAGAAAACGATTCCTATTGTAAAATATGACGGTCATTTGTATATCCACCATTCTAGGGATATAATTTTGTTTCTCATACCGTTCCCAACTTCAGGGATACAATTATTTGCACCGTTTTAACTCAACGTCGGAGGATAAAGAAGTTGAAAAGTTTATTCGGGGATGAAAACGAAGAAAACCGAAAAGAAGAATATTACGTTATAATTTTCCTCGTCGCGTTGAAAAGGGAGGAAAAGGACGCGGTTGTTTCCATTTTTCTGCTTTTACTTCGGACTTCGGACAATTCGTGAAAAAGTATTCGACATCGAAGTGATGACAATCGAGGATACTTGGAATCTGTGAAGCAACGTAGGTATCTCGATCGAACGTAATACCGCTGATAAGGCGTGTAGCATGGTAAGCAAGCTGTTCAGAGTGTACCGCTTGCGGTCGTCGAGTTAGGTGGGTGAGTAGATAGGCTATGTCTGGACGGGTGTTGCCGTGATAGTACGTATTTTGGGTTAGGAACAGTTCGCAACCTGCTCCTATTACACTCGATAACGTGGAATCTGTCAGGAGAATCGAAGGGATTCGAGGGTGTAAGGGCGCATGTCCAGGCTAATTAAGAGTATTAACGGGCTCGTTTGTCACGGCTACGGCCCAGCTAACGTGAACCAGCCAATCACTTATTCTGTCCAGTTTGCCTCCTTCTTCGTCTTTGAAAATTGAACGAGATTTTCTTTGAAGACTGAACGCAAAAAAAAGCGTAGCTCCGAAAAAGCGAGGTCGGCCAAAATGAGGATTTGAAGACGGAGCAATTTGATCGAGGCAACTAGTAAGCTTGAAAGTGAAATTGAGTTGACAAATAAGATTCGTCTGTTGTGTGATGTTTCACTTTGGAAATCGAAGGTTAAAGGACAAATTGGTAGGATAATACAGCGACGCGACACGGAGATATACCATGTGAATGGTTGAACGAGTCGATAATAAAGCTGTCGGCTGTAAAGCGCGTGCCTCGACGTCTCGGTGCACTTAATCTCGTAACACCAGGATTAACGGTAAATTTATCGTTATTGTACTATTACGTTCTTGTTATCGGCACTCCGAAATTGATTTCCGACGGAATTGGAACGTTATTTCAACCTCGATCGAAAGATGAACGGCCGGCTAGTTCCAGCTTTGATGAATGTTTCGCGTTTAAAGTTTCATTCTTC
This sequence comes from Stelis phaeoptera, assembly GCA_943735885.1. Classification (NCBI taxonomy): domain Eukaryota; kingdom Metazoa; phylum Arthropoda; class Insecta; order Hymenoptera; family Megachilidae; genus Stelis; species Stelis phaeoptera. Next base: position 11,572,985 of record OX030942.1, on the reverse strand, counting down.
GCTAAATATCATTTTTAGAAAAATGGAGGCCAGGGTAAACGTTAGTTACCATAAAGACGTCTTGTTATTGAAAAATCGGATATTTCGTTGCTGCAGTTTCGTTAATGTAATCCGATTAACGACGATATTTATAGGATTTCGTACGATTAAACTGGCCTCTCTATTATCCGTTGGTTATTTTCCAAGAGATAAGGGGCTGGCTTTATCGAGGATTTAATTTACATTGTACGGCAGCATCGATTCCAGTCGAATATCCATTAACTGATGCACCCTGTTCGCGGTAATGTAAATGAAATTTGCGTTCAATAACCGTCGTATAAAGAGAATTTTAATGCCAAGGAACAGAGTTGGTCTTCCATTCTCATTGTTTTCAGTTATAATTTTCCCCCCGGATTTCAATTGAATTTCTCAAATAATTGCGCCTCGATTCATCAGGTCAGTTAATCGATTTACATTGAAGATAACGCTGAAAAGCGAAGCTGTTTACTATATGTATAATCCAACGAAAAAAAGATTTCAATTTAATTAAAAGAACAATTTCCACACTGCGTGTTCAAGTCAATTTGAACTGAATCGAAGTTTTGAATCACTCGTGTGTAATCATTCGATCGTGAAAGGGTTAATACACGTTTGGCCGGTGTTTAATAATAAAGAGAAAGATGATTCCGAGGGGAAAACAGTAGAAATGAATTAGTATGAGCAACGAGGGTAGATGGAGGTCACCGAGAGCAGGGCATTGGTCGATATGCAGGTGCACCCGAGGTCATACCCCGGCTACCACAACCTGCGTTCAACGTTCAACGTTGCGTGCACAGATTAGTTCCTTTATCGTTTTGTATTGCAAATAAAAAGAAAACGCTACTGGCGATAACCGTGCAAAAATTTACCACGCGTCGAAAGTAAATCTAAACCTTCGGTTATCGATTATGACTGCCAAGAAGTTTAATAGTTTACATTTGAAGGTAGGTCGTAAACGTGTAATTAAGAGTGGGAATTGTGGAAAATGGTAACAAGAAATTTGTTATTTACAAACTTGGCCAAGTAAATAAGTGGAAATGGTACGTCAGCCGTAAATTTAACGAAGCTACGTTTATCCTGTACTGGTTTGTTGATCGAGCAAGAAACAGCTCGTTCATTCGATTTTTGTGCAGAAATACAAAAGTGTTTTTGGGGGTCGAGAACACGCCCTAAACATCCTCGAGACGAAAAATGTAATTTTCCGTTTCATTTCCAGTCCTTCGCCATTCGAAACACCGCTCTTTCTTATCTGTCTCACGACCTCGAGCCACTTGAAAGTCTTCTCTTTCGTTGGGACTTCCTTAAAAATGAACCGTATTGTAACGCGAATCTCGACTTCCTTACACGTTTGCCTTCCGCTGACAATCAAATCGTTCAGATCGAAAAATTGGGTATCTGTAATCTCGAGTAATCTTCTCAATAATTCTCAATAGTTCTCAATCGATAGAAAATAGGTAAATACCATGCTCTGGAATCCTACAGAATAGTTAATACTTCGTGCTCGAGCCATGGAGGTCTCGAATCCCACGCGTACTCGTCCCAGAATTCGAAATTGGCTTGGTACATGTTTTGCAAACGCAAAGAACGAAACATTAGACTTTCCTCGTCGAATCGGGTGGAATTCGCGAGTGCACGATCGAACTCGATCCTTGGATGGGGTTGGTACACGAGTTAAATCGAGGATTAAATTGTGGTCGGGGTAAACAGTTGGTATCCGGTGAACGGTAAGACCGGGCAAAGGGAAATCTGAACGATAGACGGACAAATTGATGCTTCTGTCACGGTTCCTCGGTTTCATCTGGAAAATTCAGGAGCACATTGTCAAGCAAATTGCAACGTGAAAATAATTTCCGTAGGTAGGTCTGCCTGACTGGAATCCGTTCTGTTCAACGTTATTTCAAGTAGAGAACGCAATCATTTTTATTTACACCTCAGAAAGCGACAGAACTTTCTTTGGTCACCTGAATCGATTTTTCAGCAACGAACGACTACGGAGGGTGACTAACTACATTTGACATATCTAACAAATCCACGTGCTTTAATTAATCAATTCGTTCCTATGGTTGTGATTACCTTGAAAAATTCTTTACCTCGCAAGACGCTGGTAGGTTTGGCAGAAGCACGTTTTGACATTGTTCCAGGATTATTTTTGCACGAACGGTGTCCGCGGCGAATGTTTCACTCGGTTCGGTTTACGAGCAGCCACGTAAATATGTTAGCTCGCGTCCAGGTTCACAATTGTGTAATGCACTTTTAATCCGAGCGTAGGACGGTGAAAAGAAGAGAGTAAATCTTGTCGCACGACGGGCGATGGTGGTGGAATGAATTTGTAACTTAAAGAAGATCGAGGGAAACGAAGTTTTCTCCATTTTCTTCTTTTTTTTTTTTTTTTTTTGCGGCGAGCCAGCTACCTTCGATCCTCTTACGATTTTCCAGCGCGTCCCTGACTTTCCATTAATATTCCTCGTACATACGAGGGTGTATCAATTTTGCCGGGTGCGTTCCGGATTTTTATCGAAGCCAGATAATTCCGTTGAAAATTGAGTAAATTTTTCAGCATTAAAGGTAAACGTGATCAAGAAACCTTTTTAAAATACCTGAACGCTAGAATTCTCGGCACAAGTTTCAACGATTTTTAATGAAAATAATCGTCGATAATCTTTACTGTTTTAATCGTACCAAATTTACTGTTTTAATCAAACCAAATAAAGTTTGATTGCAAGAGCCCCTACTAATCACAATAAACCTATTCTCTGACATTTCATCGAAATAATACATCTGTGCAACGTAGAGTCTTTTTTTTTTTCATTCGAAAATTGTGCGGTTCGGAGAATGAAATCGAACCGAGACAAGCAAAAGCTTACTTCCCACCGGAGTTTCTAAACGCGGTAGAACTTCTTTTAATTAAGATCTTGGATGGTGGTTGGGACGATTGAAGTTCTTGATAATTAAAATTCCTCGATTAACACGGGACGGTAAATCGAATCGGTTGTACCTGATGATCGTGGAAAGTTTATTTTTAAATTGGTACTGGGAAAAGCGATATAATCGATGGGGAATGGGAAATGGAAAATGGAAGGCAAAGAAGCGGCAAGCTTTCCCGAGGAACGAACAAACTTTGGAGTTTCTGGGAACGATCGATGCGGTTGCTCAACAATTAATATTATTACTCACGGAGAAAGCTTCCGATCAAAGTTCTATCGAACTCTCGTTACATCGAGACGGTGCGGTGAAAATTGAATTGCTCGGTCAGTGGCTACCAACGATCTATGTATTATTTCTCTGGAACTTAAATCCTCCTATCCTCCATAATATTATGTTAACACCCTGACGTACTGGAAACTGATTTCGCTCGAAACATTGATCCTTTCGAACGCACAAATTCTATTCCTATCAGAATACTTGTAGCTTTTCAATTACAACAATTAAACATCAGGATTATGAATGTAACAGTGGCTCGGTAGATAGAGAATTATTTGTTAAGTTTCAGTAAATAATCTCTCGGTAAATTTCACCGTCAGCCTGTGTTTTAGATAGGGTAATAAAAATTTCATTCCCCGAGCGGTGAGTAAATTACAATGTACAAAATTGGCCCGGCATTCAACGTGCTAATTAGCGAAAAGGGGGTTGCAATTTGTTATATCGCACCCCTTTATTTTCTCAACACGAAACAGTCCAGATAATTCACACGGAAATAAAGTCGAACCTGGAACGTTCCACTACACAAAGTTATATATTTTTATTTTAACATTTTGACTGCCACGCTAAAGGCACTGAAAACTTCTCCTAAACTTTACCTATTATTCTAATTAATTGTTCGCAATTTCTATTATTCAGAATTTGGAGCACCTGATACGACGATTTCTAATTAATTAATTCAAAGGATATTGTAGCGTAGTTTTCTTGAACCCTTTGACTGTTATGGGCGCATATATGCGTCCAGCAAAGGCTATCAATGTGGCCAATGTGGCCTGTCGAATTTCGAGTAAACAGTATATACTGAAAATAAAAAATGTTTGGATTCGTTTTGGATTACGCGCCGACGAGATCCATACCGCGCGAGAAAGCTTTCAGTCCCCAGCGATCGCATCCTCAGCTGAGAACAGCTCGCAGTCAAAGGGTTAATTTATGACCGGGTCTTTTGAGCCGATATTGTGCAGGCGCGTAGGACGGCATGGGATAGCCTATTAATCGGCGTCAGGGAGGATCTACAGCCGAGTGGCCGGTCGGTAAGGTGTTAAGGGGGTATAAAGTGTCGATAAGAAAGAGTCTTGTGAGATGCCAAGAAGGCAGAACCCATAGAATAGCGTGGAATACTAACTGATTAGGATTATTATGATCAGTATTAATAAAGTATAGTTGTAAGTTATTCTCGATTTATACGCTGACTCATTCCATCACTTCCAATCACCGATCCTACAATATTAATCATGCAAGCGACAAATTTCTACGGAAATTCACGTATGGGCGATGTGGCAGTTGAAGTGTTAAATAGAAACGGTGTTACTAGAATAATGCAAAGAATACATTATTTATTCATGGTACCTATGGACTACGAAGTCAAGAATGGCTCGGAGTATGGACAAGAAAGTTTCAGCTAGATGTTGTCCAAAGTTGCAACAGCGTGGCATGTAAGTTTGACGACACGATGGCGCAGGGTGCAACTAAACTCTACATAATACGTATGAAGGCGGTGGCCTGTATAAGGGGTCAGAGTGACGTTGAACAGAGGTGGGTACGTCATTAGCAGACAGCAATTTCTATATAAACTGGGATCCAGGATAACAAGGTGACCGCAATGGTTGGCTGCCGGTGGAGCAAGCTGAGAGTACCTTAGAATTAACTGTTCATTCATGGACACGTAACACTCGGTCACTGTTGCAATTAAATCTCTCTCGAGCTACGTGTCCGGCCGCGAATATTAACTCTGTGTACTCGTACGCGTGTTTATGAAATTATTTTTCGCGGCTGTCACCGCTTTAACTACTGGATAAATAAACGGTAGCGAGAAGAGTTGGTAATTGGATGGTCGTTGTACAGAATTCAAGGGATTGTTAGATCAGCGATGAAATTATTTATTAAAATAGATGAAAATTGAAAGATATAACAGTACTTGATATAATTAGCCAAATTAATTAGGCTAATCCGAGAGCGATACAGTATCGAAAGGGCTAATGGAAAGACCGTGTGTCCTTTGATCAATTTTGGCACAGCCCTGAAGCAACAAGAACGTGGATATAGCTGCGTTTGCCGTAAGCTCGTTGAAACTTCGATATTTCGACCCGTTTGCTCGCTTATTTATTCAACCATTATGGCATAATGTGCCTTGTGCATTTAGAAATTAACTAACTTTACTTTAGAGCCCTCGTGTCATGGGGGGGACAAGTTTCGGAAACTAATCCCGTTTGGAACAAAATCAAGACGTCGATGCTTTCGATATTTAAGAAGCGGAACGATCTCAAAGGTAATCGAACCTTTAGTTCTGAATATTAGACTGTTCCAGTTAGTAATCTTCCAAGTAATTTAATATCTTTGGCGTTGAATCCGGCGATCGAATAATCTTCCATAATATTAATCTCCTCGTAGCAGTTCGGCTATCAAACTACGCGTAGAATATCCATTTTCATATTGTGTGTAATAATAGCGTTAGCTATTATTAAATTTTACCGCGCTCATATATTAATCACAAAATTTTGGTGATCTTAAGACGGTATTTTTCTTAGCTAACGGTTTACCCTTTGCTCAGAGGGAACATATTTAATTTATCAGAAATATTTTAACCCTTTGCATTTCCATTTTCCCGACAGATGCGTCCGTCAGAGTTAAATATTTATTGCTCCAGCGTTCAAACAAATCAAGGAAATGGAATTATTACGTATACCTCGTACTTGGCAAACATTAACTGTGTAAATTGTAATCAGAATTAAACTTAATATTCAATTGTGATCAAAGTTTCAACGCCACAAGTCACATCGGAACTGTAAGGTGCGTCAGGGGTTAAGGAAATATTTCTAGCTATTTTCTAACAAGAAAAGTAGACTATATTCGATCGTATCTAAAAATACTCCGAGCACAAAGGTTGAATTAAGTGTTGGCAAAAATCCATCGGATACGAATCGACGAATCGTTTGAAAGAGTCGTAAGGAATGGGGACACTTAAATATCTGGAATGGGTGGTTTGCAAAGGAACACGAAGCCAGGCTGGATCGAATGTCTGTTGCATTAATCCGTGACGCCAGCTAACATGCCGTATAATCGGGCTATTGTAAGTGCGAATGTGTGCAAACGGACCGATGAATCGTGATGCACCACCAGGATGCAACGGTGGATGCAATCGAGCCAACCTACGCGGAAATTTCATCGTCGCACGCAGCTTGCGCAAACGCCGTTGCGTCCAGTTGCACTCTAATTTTACATGCATCATATGCTTCCACGCTTCCTTGATCCATCATTCTTTTTTTTTTTCTTTGTTTTATTCGTGCCACGATGCTAATGGTCCTTGTCAGTCTTTCTTAACGCGTTCGTTGCCATATGGGTCAGCGGTAATAAAAGCTGGAAGATGGATGGAAATTCGAAGCGTGGAAATAACGATTCCAAGAAGGGTGATCTGTCCAGTGAATAATGTTTATGATGTCTTCTTCGTTATACGAAGAAGTCCCACTCCAAGTGGGGCATATGTTATAACAGCTAAACTCTAATATTGAATAATGTTCAGTCTCTGCCAGTTAATTAAGAGTGTCACACGTTTTCTAATCAACCTTGCCTTTCGACGAGGTCCGAACGTGCGATTTATTCGTAACGAGTATTCAAAGTTGGTCCCGAGCAAGATGATGTCGGGATTAGTATATCGAGCGATGTCAGCCATTGACCGAAGCCGTGGCCACAGATAGATAAAGCGGCATATGCACCGCGCATGCATAATGCATGCATCGCGACCAAACACAGATATACGCATTCGCCAATTCTCCGAAAACCAAAACAATCTGTCGATCGAGTTGAGTAAATAATTCCATCGTTCTCTGTTGGATTAATTAGAAATAATTGTTAGTAAAAAAAGGAATCTAGAGTTGAGAAACTCTGGTTGCTGGCACCATCGGCTCTAACAATCCGACTAAGTGTAATAAACACGATACAGGCGTAGAATTTCTTTTCTAAGCGGACGTTGAATTTTCTTTTCGTAGCCCTGAGCCGTAGCTTCACTTCTCGTATGTTTTTTAAAGCGACAAGACATCCCTTCCGAGCCGGAGAATAAAGTATCGTGTGATTAGCAGTATCCAACTTTCTTTTTTTCCGTCTCATTTAAATATTCATCACGAGCACGCAACCTCCATTATATCTTCTTTTTTATTTTTACTTTTCTTTCTTGAATGTCGAAGTTTCGCAAATGGCGAACCTTTTGAATAAACCGAGCGTCGTTATTTTAATCGAAACGATCATCAGCCGAGGGGATAATCTTTCGTGGCAGAAGTCGGCCGATCGTCAGACGTCAACGTTTTCTTGTGTTTTTAAAGCTTTTGTCCGTGGCTAGAGGAAGGTAAGAGCGGACGATGGTTGCAGGAGCATCGTTACAACAACCATCGTCGCCTATTTTCGGTTTTTCCAGTCCCTTGCTTCAGCCTGAATTCCCGATATTTTTATCGAAGCCGTTCGCCATGCTTAAAATCGATACACCGATAATGCACGGACACTTGCAAATCTCTGTACACACAGTAACAACCGAACGCGAACCCTTGGTTATCGGTTACCTACACTTTATTCTTCTTCTTCTTTGAATTATTCAGTGCATTAACGTTGCCATTTGGCAGCGTACTGGTTTCTCAATATTTTATTATCGAAAAAGCAAATCAGTACGCAGTCGAGGGTTAATTGTAATGCTAGGTTTACACCTACCAAGAAAGCCTACACGGACAAACACTCGTCTTCAAATATCTTTTTATCTATCGAACGGTATAAAAAAGGAAAGAAATTTTTTCCGAGGGTTGCAAGCTTGATACAAGCTGTACGAAACAACGAGGTAGAACGGAACAATGTTCTTGTTTCATTATTCACCGATGAACGCATTCCAAAACTTGCAGCTTGTAATTTCACCGCGAGCTTTTCCGTTTAAAGAATCCTCATTGTTCCCTTGTTAACTCTTTTCTTCTGGCAATTCGTTTCTTCTTCCCTCTGCTTTAATCGTAATTAAAGTGGTTAATATTCATATACTAATTATACAATTAAATCTAAAAGTATTATTAGTTTATTAAACAATTTCTGAATAATTTTCAGATGAAATTTGATGGAGAATAATTAGAATAGCGATAAAGTTAACGTTTAACTTAATTGGCATTTGCATACGATATCCAGTGTCCTGGGTACCTTTCATTTCCATCAGAGATTAATTTTCTCTGAAATTTCAACACAAGAAAATTGGAATCGTAGAGGAATAATTTTCGGGTTAATTAGCAAACGATACCGGTCCTTTCACTAATTCATTCATGGAAGAAAGTTGCGAACACACCGAAGCTTTCCATTTTCGTTGAAACCTTAAGACGCGCGTGTTCGACGAAGAACCATCGTGCTATAAATTGAATCCGGCCGACGGAAGTTAACAGAACATAGCTCGAAACAGAATAAGCCGTGACAGTTGCGGTCCAACTTCACTTACGCTTCAACCGGATATCGAAGTTGGAGAATGGACATCCAAAGTTGTCCAGGTAATTCCGGTTTTAACTCGCCGAAAGATTTTCAAGCTTTCAACGATGGTAGACAACCATCTGAGGATCGATAATACACGTATGTGCCATGGAACAAGAAGGAAGAAATAATTAAAGAAAGATTAACAATTACCTCCGAATTCAGAAGCATTCAGAAGCACACGTTTCGCGCCGAAAGGAATTTAGTTGGCAACTCGATAAAAATGCAACGTGCCACGACCTCGTGGATAATTTCTAAGCTTGCAAAGTGTAGATATGTTTATTCATGCGACCGTTCGTCCCAGAGGAGAGGTAGGATCGTACACGAGATCCCGGTTCCATTTCCAATCGAGCAGGGAAAAGGGAACGCAATATTCCTCTCAACCGGCTGTAATAATGGAATTTTGAATGCTGATAATTAATTAGAACATACGATCTCGTATTTTTGAGTGGCACGCTAATGGCGCTGAAAATTTCTCCCAACTTTTACCTATCGTTCTTACCATTCTTCGTCATTTCTATTATTCAGAATTTGGACTACCTAATACGAAAAGGATATTAAGCGTTAAACAGGGGAAAAGTTATGAACTTTCGAATACGAGGAGGTCTAAAATCTGAGCAAGTAAACAAATTATAATTCCATCGATCTTGGCCCGTACTACGATTCATTTCCTACTTACGTTAATTTGATTTTAATTGATGGAGAAAATGTTACGTTCTTTATGATGGTGTCAGGTCTGTCGTTACCCCGACAGGGAGACACCCAGGTAATTAATTTATCTTCCACGCTGTACACGTTGGCACAATATATTTCCCCGGCCAATAAAACATTCTGCTGATACCATTAAAATCATTACTTTTTGTTTCTTTGTAACAAGATATCACGTTTTTCGTGTCCTTTGTTATAAGAATGAATCGACTTGTTTTTTTTTCTGTCATAAAGGAAAACCAGAAAATCGATAGTTGAGACATTTATCGTAGCAAAATTCGTGTCCTCTTCTTTTCTTTCTTTCTTCTTTATTCGTTCTCTAATGGATACCGTTGAAATTCAAAAGTTGGTAAGTAGGGTGTCGGCTTTGTGTCACGGCCGAGGAAACTTGAATCACGAATTGTCCTGATTCAGAATCCACCCCCTGCCCGTCTCAGTGGGCGTTGTTTCGTCCAACTTTCTTACGATAAGACGAAAATAAAAGAAAAAACGGGGGGGAGAAAAAAGCGGGAACAAACGAGTTCGAGCGCGACTTTGAAGCAACCGCCTTCCCTCGGGAACCGTATTCTTCAAAAAAGAAAAGGAAAAAAAAAAGGAAGAATAACCGACCGTTACTCACGGAATTCATTTCGATTTTGTGGCTTTTCGTGAACGGTAATCCGATTCGGGACGATTTCGATAAAGCTATCGATCGATCTTTATGAAAAATGACCGAGCAGAAAACGCATATTAAAAACCGGGCTTCCAATCGGACGGTTCAACGTGAAAAAAAAAAAGAGCAAATCTGTTTCAACCATTTGTCTCTGACCTCGTTCAACATATCATAGATTATCTATACAGGCTGTCCCATAATTAATGTAACATCGGGAAATTCCTTTGTAAAAATGTCGGATGGGGCTTCGTTTTTAAATTATTATCGAAAAACACTGACCAATGTGTCGGGTCGGGTCGGTACAATTCGGGCAAACCCGTAACTTACGAGCGCCCGAATTTTCCCGACCCAAACCCGAAATCTCGGGTACTCGCACACCCGTAGACAAAACTACCGACGATCAATGCACGTTCAAAATAAATAAAGTATAAAACGTAAACTAACATATAGAAGTAGTACATTTCGACATAAGCGTTTTAATCAATTTTACAATTTAAAACAAGATATCTGAAGCAAGTCATTTCGACCCCTTTGGTAATTCTAGTGTTAATAATTAGGATTTAGTGGTAAGAAACGGTTCGTCGTTTCTAGCAAAGCTCACAAATTGAAGAGTTTGATGGGAATCGAAAAAAAGCTGACTAGACGGTACGTCAATTAAAGTCGAATCGATTATTCGGTTCGGATAATCGAGGTCTTCTACGGTGTATCTGATTTTAACGAGGCTCCGATTCAATCCAATCGCACTTTTATCACGAATTCGACGAGGCTCGTTCCCGCACGCTTATTGCGGCAAGAACGGCACGATAAAAAAGACATTTATTATTATCGTCGTGAACAAAAAAAAAATATAGAGGGGTACATCCGTTACGATATCATATTTGTATTCTCGGTCAAGTACCCGTTCTATTATCGCTATTCAAACGAGATTCAAAAGCAATTTGCTCTTCAATTCCGAAGAAACCCGTTCCGTCCCGTTTCGTTTCGCTTCGTTTCACGGATAAAAATAAAACGGAAACTGTACGAGACCGCACGGAAAAGTAATTCCTCCTCGGGAAATATTTGTACCTACTTTAATTTCTTGCCGTGCAAACGAATACGGCGAGAAAAAAACGTTCAGGGAACGGGATACGCCGAACGCTTGGGATTTACGTCCGCTTTGCGAAGGTTGTTTAACCAGAAGATAGATTAATCCAGCCGGGTTGATTTTTTTACCGTGCAAATACCAAGTAATTAGCTGTTATTTGATGCTTTACTTTTTAGCAGGGTGAAGGTAAACAGTTTTCGCTTCGGAGAATTGTAATTCAGGGGGCTTATAGATGGAAAGATAATATACCGTATTCGTTGGAAACGGGATTATAAATTTGAAGAATTTTCTATAGGAATAATTGAAATTATTAATAAGAGGCTTGAAACGCGTTAAAAATAATTTGCAACTTTTTTAAGGAGTCGTGACATTTTTCACAAATTAAGCTCGTGACTTTTACACCTGTTATTCAAATTCAACAGATAACAATTATTGTCGATGCAAGCAATCGACGTTCTTTCGTCTGTGTGCGATGAATTTCGAAGGAATTTGAAGGACAATATTAGGTAAAGCGAAAAGAAATGTCGTTTTCCTTCAATACGAAACAATTTATTTACAAAACAAAGTATATAATATTTATTGCGACAGATAATTTTCATGGTTATTTACAATATCTTGCCACAACTTAGGCAACTTTACGATGCCTCTTTTATAAAATTCTGGCTGCTTTGACTTAAAAATGGCATCCAAGTGTTTAAAAAAATTGACATTTCTTTTCTCTTCACCTAATACTTGTAATCAACTTACTAAGGTACCAACCCCGACCTATTGTTCGATTTTCAAATAAACCACGCTTCGTTTCCATACCGAGCACCTGGCCAACCTCTATTTCTACACGTATTCTGCAAGTCGACAAAGGAGAATTGCAAAGTAGTAAACGGGGAGATGGAAGAATGTTGCGAATTGCAAATTACTCCCGATGAAAAGCGAAACAGTGGCTGAGTAAATGTTGCGGGCCAACTTTTCGCGAGCAACGGAAGAATTATTCGCACGAACGAATGAATAAACAAACGAGTCTCGAGAGGGCAAAAATTTCAAACTTCACCCGTAACTTATTGGCTCGCAAACCTTACCGAATTCTACCCCAAAGACGTCGACAGACACGGCAAACAATTAGTAATTCTGACCGTGTTTGCGCGCAATTAAATAAAAACAATCGGTTTAATAAATAACGTGGTAGCAAAGGAACGCGGGAAGCTCGTGAGTTTAATTGTCAACTTAATAGATTCGCGCTGGCGTGGTGGTCGTTTATTCGACAGAACGTGGACAAAATGATGACGACGGTGAAAAATACACAAAGGGACGTGGTTACAATACTAAAAACGATAAAAAATAATATATACACACGTGGCGGGAAAGATAAAATACTGAAATAATTTTTATTGACAGAAAAGGGATCAACATGTTCGATTGTTCGGTTCTCCTGAATAAACGTTCCAGTTGGAAGGATGCAAAATACGACCATCGTGTTCATATACATATAGGTAAATGTATTGGACGAAGTAATACAGGCGCAAAACGACGCGTTTCCATCCCGACAATTTTTGTTGGTATCGAGAAATAGAAACAGGAAAGAGAATTTATATTTTGTGTTTTATTTGGCGAATATTTTTTTGGACGTTCGGAATATTTTATGCACTGATATTAATTTGTTGGCGTATATAAAAAATGTAGTGAAAACAGACGTATGTAGTAGGCCACGGTATAATTATAATTGTTTACGATACCATATCTCATCTACCTTTCATAATTATTGATATAATAACGTTACTTGGAATCGTCTGTAATTTTTTACCCAAAATTAACATTCGTTCTCTATCATTTCCAGTCGACAAGTAAATTGATGAGTCCTGTCGTAAAAGTTGAAGTATTTCTGATCGAAAAAGGGGGTGCAGTTAAAGATCGTTTTGCAAAATCTTTTCGACACGCTGATCCCCGTTGCATTACCCTCGAACGTGTTCCACGGGGGTCGATTTAATCGAGAGGTTACGAAGTTCGATTTATATTTAATGGGGGATACAGAGCGTTCTTTCGTCTCGAGTGTATGTTGTACAGGGTGCACGTCGAGCAATGAATAATGGATCTCGATAGACGGCAAGGAAAGAATGATAGATAGACGACAACACACGAATGTACACGGTCCTTGTTTGCCATCGAAATCCATTAAAGATGGCAATTTAGGTAACGTGTTGATGCATTTAAAAACCGCCAAGATCGTGAATACAATTTAGATCAAAATTGTTGAACGGGTGGAGAAAAGAATTCCTCTACCTAAGAGTTCAGAATTAATAAAATAAATGATTACCGTAAGTAATCCGTCATTCAGATTCTAATTATATTGATAACACTGGTAATTAATTTTCATAAGGGGTCATTCGACCCCTTTCAAAATTTCAAATGTACGAAGGAAAGAATTAATTGGTTATTTTGTTTATAAAAATAAAAGCGTATGTTTGACTGTTTTATTAGAAATCAGAAGTTACGTTTTGAATCATTTCCTTTAATAAACGAAGAATTTCTTTCTAAAAATCAACGCTTATTTCATAACGGGTCAAATGACAGGTACATGTAACCCTCTAATTTTGCTAATTCACGTTATTGCCATAAGGATAATTCTGTATTTTTTCTATAACAATTTAAGGCGTCAGTCAGTAACGACCCCATGGCAGACGACGTATGAATTATTTACAGGATCCCCAGTAACCAGCGTCACGAATTTAATTTTGTCCGATATAATTAAGGTAATTAAAAACGTACGTTGCACCAGCGATTAAATTAAAAACTTCATATTTGATATCGCGTTAATTTGGTTAAATATAATTATTAGAGAGTAAATAAAACAAGAAAATTTATGAATACTACGCGACAGAGTTACTTAATAATAATTCCTAAGTATTCCGCGACGTACGATCCACATTATCGTAAATTAAATTGAAAATGAAAAGAAGAAAATCAACAACGATAGAGGGACGGGGGAGGATTGTGTCGGTCGACGGAAATTAATCGTAGCCCATAAATCAAATATATCGATGGTACACGAGTTCGTGACTGCTTCCTAAACCTGCTAACGTCGGAAAAATTCTCGATAATCGATGTCGAACGATCGGCTGTTTACACTGTTGGTCCCGAATGAAATTCATTTTCCAGCAACAGGATTTCGTGCAACTGCCATCTCGTGCCCGATAGATTCGCGCGTTTCGATTGCAGAATGTAATGAAGTGGCTGTCGTGCTCGTTCCAATCCCCCCCCTCCCCGAACGATACGTCATTTACGGTATAGAAGACCAACCAGCTGGAAAATTAACCGAGAAAACTGAATGGAGGACAGGAAATGCATTGCCGTCGCCTTTCCCACGTTCGCCTTTCCATTAGTCTTTTTTCCCTTTTCCTTTTCCTTCGTCGTTATCTGAAATTCTTACGCCCTTAATCGACCTGAACGGTTACGTATTTAACTCGTGGAGGGCTGGGAAATGTCATAGTACAATGGTATACATAGAAGTTAACTAACAAGTTAATTATTATCAAAGTTACGAATAACACTAATCGAAATATCGACGCGTCGACCGTTATCGGTTCTTTAATTAAACGCGTGGCTTTGCGCTGCCAATTAATCCGAAATTGCTCTCAACGCGTGAAGCAAAACAATCCACGTCGGTTATTAAATTGATTCGACGTTTCGGTGAACAAATGTTCGCACTTTCCCGAAACGAAACAGCGATAATTCACCTAAACCCGATCGAGCACTTCTTTTGATTACACACAACCGCGAAACGATCAGTTTCTCGTTAAACGAGAATTTAATTAGATCCCCGGCACGAGCTTTACGAAATTTATATTCCAGTTTTAATGAATAAAAACTCACGTTGTCCCCGCTAACGAATTCTCGTTTACGTCCTCGTTGCAGCAACACCGGCCTGTTGCAACCTTATTAACAATCCTGGTCGTGATTTTTTCCAATTAAGCGTTTTAATTATAATCCACCGCCACGACGTTTCCTTTTTGTTCTTTTTCATGCAAAATATCTGGTCCGGGTAATAAATCGGCCACGACGACATTTCGTAACGCAAAACAAAACGGGAGGACACGAGTTCGGAGCATTTATCATGTCGAAGGACTGGTCCCGGTGACTGATATTAATTTTCTTCTCTGTGTTTCCGGCGAGAACGCGAAATTTTGACCGACTCTTGCACGTAAATCCCCCGACTTACGTTTCCTCACCACCTTGTTCTTTCTTCTCTGAAAGGTGTAGTCAAACTTTTCGACGGCTTTCAGCCATTTTTAATAGTGCTCTTTAAGAGCTGCAACTTCCCTTGCAGACGTCTCGAGCTTTGTCCTAGCAAGTGTTGAATATTATTAAAATGTTCTCATTTAGAAAATGAGAAATTCTTATCGTAGAATCTCTTGCACACTAATCAACAACTTTGTACTATTCTTAACACATTATCTACCGCTCTAGAATGGAAAAGTAAACCCTACTACTTTATACTTTGATGGTAATTGAGAATTAGGGAGAGTAACCCGTATTTTCCATTTATTCTCGATCGTAGCACACTTAACACGTTGACTGTCACAGTGAAAACGGACGTGGGTAGTCAGACACGCTGAAATCCTAATTATTAACAATACAATCAACTAATTTTCAAATTTAACTTTTCAATTCGATAGCTAGCATTATTAGCTTATTGTTAACGCTATCCGTGGTTTATTTAACCATTTCTTTTGTTAATTATTTGATTGTAAAAAATTTCGGGTGCCGGTCACCGGTGACCCCCGTGCCAGCCAACGTGTTAACTTTCATTATTCCAACAGTGTTATGGACGAAAGAAATAACAGTCAAACGTTTGTTAATTGATTTTCGGTTACCAGTGGGTAGTATCGAAAAGTCTATTGCGAGAGAAATATTACTTGCTTCTCGGTCTGACAAATCGACTGGAAACGTGAGCTCGATTCGAAAGGCAAAATTCAAACAATCTATTCGATTCCTTATTCCTTGTCCCTTTGAGATTTTCCATTCTGTTCTCCGTTCGTGTCAAGCAAAGGTGTATCTACCGTAAACAGTGTCCAGGTCTTTTCTTTGACGGGTGGGTGGGGATCGAATAAAAAAATGTATTAATTCAAAGTCCTTTTCTATCGGTGCGGTGGGGGAATTCGTCTAGCACCGTTCACTGCGTACGATTACTTTATAACAATTTTTAGCTACGGAAAGGTTTAACAGAATAATCCGGATTAAAGGGAATATTCGGGTACGAATCGGTTTCGAATATAATATTCTAATTACCTCTTCGAAATCAGTTAACTTTCCGAGGATTGCCTTGATCATAGAAGATAGCATTCCGTTTTCGTTTTCGTTACCGAATCGATATCAATTTTCCAACACGATTATTCCTTTCGACGTCATAATTAATTGTACACGCACGCGCAGAAGTTGGGCGATGAAAGATTTTTCTTTTTATTTTTAACGAGATTTCTTTGGATACTATAAAACGGTACACCTCCCTCCGTGGAAAGATTAAAGAATAGAGTTTATACAGTAAGTCGATATTACAAGACGGCGGTAAAATGGAATTTTAAAACAGGGTGCTGCTAGTCTTAAAATGGTTTCCGCTTCGAAATTGGGTGGGAGGCTGAGATAAGTTTATTGCATATTAGTGAAAGCCTTATACGGGCCGCAAACACGAGCTTTCCCCTTTTGTTTTTTTTTTTCTTTCACGAGAATACTTTAGAAACTTCCAACGACATCGTACACCCTAATGTCTTTACTTTTAACGAGCGGGAACGATCGTTTGTAATAAGAGGATACATCGAATAAATTGAATTTCTTATTTAGCGAAGTACCCATATTTTCTACGGTCTAGCTCTTTTCTACTAAAGCATATTTTCTAAATTACTCAAAAGTTGCATTCAGATAAGAAAACTTCAGGGGATTAAACCCATTCTTAAGGAAGCGAGTCGAAGCTTCGATATTAACACGCTGACTGGCACAGTGAAAACGGACGTGTGTAGTCAGACACGATAAAATCCTAATTATTAAGGGTGCAGTCGATTAATTTTTCAAATTTAACCTTTCAATTTGATAGCTAGCATTATTAGCTTAATGTTAACGCTATCCGTGGTTTATTTTATCATTTCTTTTGTTAATTATTTGATTTTAAAAGATTTCGGGTGCCGGTCACCGGTGACCCCCGTGGCAGCCAACGTGTTAACGATTGTGTCGCACACGTGACGCAGGTTACAGTTCAGATGTGACTTCTATCGTTCAAACTTTCATTTCAATTTACACACATCAATATTTTAATTTTCCTGATTCGTTTGAACGCTGGAGCAATAAATATTTAGCTGTTTAGTGAGGCGAGGGGTTAAAAACATTTTACACGAAAGATTTTAAATCGCTTTGTTAGGAGGAAAGAAAAAAAAATGAAACGGGACGCAATATATCTCGTTGCATTCGAAAGCGATAAAGGTAATTTGCCCGAAGGAATGGAAGTTTACGAGTTGAAAGAGGAAACAGTCGTACATTCACGATGGTTATGGTAGGCGAGTGGAGATGACATCAGGGAAAGCTGCGCTCTCTCGCAAATCGAATGGTAATTAGATCGGAATGCAAATTGCACGTGTGATTCCGGGAAATATTGCAATGAAACGCGCGTAAACATAATTCATCCTGGTACACGGCCCGATCCCCTTCTTCCTCGATATCTGCTAATTACATACATCATCGAAGATAAACAATCCGCCGCTATAGATAACGTTGCGATTTACCAAATGGTGTGCGAGAGGCTTGGAAAGTGGTATACGTTTTGTAAACAACGATACAATGGCTAGCGTCTCCACCTGGCACGCTTTGTAACTGAACAATCGTGTCCGATGGACACATCGATGATAATTATAATCGATATTAGAATAAAGTGGATAACGAGATTTATACGAGTCTCGAATTGGGCAAAACGATCGCGCTAATGGTTCGAAATATTTTGATTGGAAACTTAATAACCGTAATTAATAAGCATTTATTTCTATTAAATGTTACTTATTATTCTCACAATTTTTCGTCATTTCTAGAGTCAGAATTTGGAATACCTAATACGACGATTTCTAATTAATGTTGCAAGCAACAAATTTCTATGGAAATTCAAGCGTCACCCACATATGTATGTCTGACGTGGCAGTTAAATTGTTAACAGAGGCAAACAAATAACCGCACTGAAAGGTGTCCAATAGCAAAAATACGAGCAAAGTTGGAAATAAGGAAGCAGGATGCTACAATTCCGGCAGATAATCTGGTTAATAGAGTGGACGAGCAGAATTCATAAGGTCACGAACGACACGAAACGAGCAATTTCGCCAGGAAAGCCTATTTCCCTTTTCTACCATAAAATAGCGAACAAGCAAAATGATGAAAAGTTGCCAGCCACAGTCTTCTTGCGAAGCGTTTGGTCAAATGAACGGCGACGATTGCGTTCGTTCGCAATTCAGATTCGATTTATTCAAATTTGTCGATTGTCGCTCGAGGAATATATAAGCTTCGTTTCGAACGTTGCTAGCCTCGAATTCGTTATCAGTCGTGTCTCGTTTATTTCTCAGCGTAACGGCTTTAATTACAACTGTTTCCGGGGCTAACGCAACTTCTCCTACCTTTTGAAATATTAATGCGTTCCTATTCCGGCTGCAAGGCTCGAGCTTTGTTCGGTATGAGAGTTGGACGAACAAGTAGTCTCAGCACAAGCCACAATTATCACACGATACGTTATATTATAACGGAAAGTGATTTATTCGAGAGTCATTGGAAACAATTATCGTAAAAAAAAACGGTATTCACGATCGAGAGGAATACGAGCAGAAATTAATTAGCAATGTACGTAATCGAAAATGAAAGGATTATGGAGGATTCTTTTTCTTATCTCGAGAAAGAAGCTTCGGGTCTTGGGATTTCTGTTAATTCACCCTTGACGTCGGGCTTATTAGACGGCGACTGTTAGATCGGATCGAAAGGATGAGTTGACGTGGTTCTTGGACACAAAGGAGACGACAGGAATCGAATTAACTTTTAAAGCAAGAGCGAGATAATTGGCACGCAGAAGAGGACCGTAGGCGAGAAGGAAGCCAGGTCGTAACGTGGTTCAATGGAAATTTCAATTTACAGTTTTCCTTAATACGATTCATGGTATGTTTGATAATTTCACATTGATTAGTTTATTAATTTAACCGTTTGCACTTGGTTCTTCTCTCAGTGGGGACATATTTAATCTACTAGAGTATTTGAAAATATGAAATTGAAGTGATATTTATGTTAGAATATAGAAAATTTAGGAACACAAATATTTGTAGCTCTTTTCTTCCAAAATAGTGCATTAGATGATGGAAACTTTGCTGGAAGTTTCCGAGTTTTTTTTTATTTAAAAAATAAAAGACAAAAATTTAAATATACCACGTTTTTAAGACGGACGAAAGGAACAGGTGCAGGTCAAGAGTTCCTGGTATACATCGGCGCTGCTGCTCAAGTTGGATCACCCAATGGATTCGTCTTATTTGCGCACAGCTAATTACCAATCTTTCAGAAAGTTCTGTCGTGAAAGCGTCGCAAAGACGCCATCGTCTTAACGTAATTTAATCAAATCCAACGACTCTTTTGCCGTTTAATGCCCAGTAAAATTTTCCCGCTAAGCTGGCGAAATGCTCGAAGAAAGTGGATAATAATTTACGTATACACAACTTAGTGTACCAATGGATTAAACATGGAGACGTTTCATCGTCGTCCGTGTACCTGGTCAGTATTCTTGGGAAGCACTGGAAAAACTTTTCTAATATTATCAGCATAAAGGTGGCCGTCGTCTGATAAATATTAAACAACTTGTGTCGACTTTGTGGAATTTCCTAGCTCGGTAGAAAGAAGAAGAAAAAGAAAAAAGAAATTATACTTTACGAGGGTGCTGGTTTTTTGGTCATGGATCATTAATTAAACCGAGGCATAGGATGCGAGGATGTTCGTGGTATAATAAGAGAAGCTGGTAACGCGTGACGATAGTGACGATGATACAACGTTAAAGCGGTAATATAGGGTTACGTGGATGGAGAGGACGTTCGATCCGGAACGTTGGTGATTACCCTGCGATTGATAGGCAAATAATTAGCCGAACGAGGACATTTCGATAACAATCGATCTGCGTCACTGTCCCGTTAGTTTCCGTGTACGTGTGTCGTACGCGTTCCTCAATCATCTTTCCAACAATCATCGAATTCTCTAGCTTTCTTTCGTTCCCCGAAAAATATAAACAGAAATGGTTAACTGTTGAGAGATTTTTTCACGGTTTCGAGGATACTGATCCAATCAGGAAACGAATAAACTCCGTGTACACAGGGTACTAAGTTTCCGGAGTAAACAAGATTGTCCGAGCGAGCGGTAAAGCGTAACAAATCTGACTTTCGTCGGCATTGTTTTAACGAGCGAACCGCACAGAATATAAAATGATTTATATGCAAAGCCGTGTTACCATTAAACCGTGAAACAAAGGATTTCTGACCTTCCAGCCTCGTATCGTTCGATTGTTCGCCGTTTAATTAAACGACACAAAGTTACTTGAAAATTAAACGGTCGAGCAGTTTGCTCTGACAACTTCCAACAATTTGCCATTCGTCGTAACTAAATCGTGTTTCTGGAACTCCCTTATTCGACCCTGTTTATTTATCTGCAACGTTAAAACTTTCGACTCTTCGTTCAAATTTTCTACTGTTTCAACACGTAGGTAACGAAGGTTACTAAGATTTAAAAAATATGACATTTCGAAGTTTCTACGTTCCTGAAACTGTAATTATTGGCACAGTGGACCCCGACCACGCGAGTCACGAGGGCACTACAACGGACGTGTATAGTCAGACACGCTGAAATTCTAATTATTAAGAATACAATCCGTTAATTTATCGATAGCTAGCATTATCAGCTTAATATTAACGCTATCTGCAGCTTATTTCATCGCTTCTTTCGCTAATTATTCGATTGTAATAAATTTCGAGTGACCACCGTGGATAGGTATTGGTATATTCTACTTAACGCGTTGTCTGCCACGGTGGAAATCTTCAAAAACCTTTCAATTTCCTACCTTGGATAGAACTAAATACACGTATGAGCAACATAGTTACTCATTAACAGTTTATCATTTTGCTGTTTCCTTTGTCAATAGGCTGTTGGTGTACGAGTTTTCGATCATTTATTCCTCCGTATCCCAAATATTCACCTACTCCGGACTAGATTATTGATTCGTATATATTGGATGTAAATGTCTCAATCTGCCACTATAAATGTTACGATCATTTAAACAAATTGAAATTGCAACCATTTGCAATGCGAATAAAGGGAAAAGTGAATACTGCCGTAGGATATTTCATGTCAATAACAGAGGGACTTGCATTGCTTCACATTTCCACAATTACTGCAGAATAATTAACCAAAAATTCGATGCAATTTATTTGAATAGTAACTTCACAAATATTTCTACATCGATAGAAATATTTAATATTTAAAAGAAGAATTTCTCTATCATGGCTTTATAATTGACACGCGTGAAAATACCTATTAATTATTTAATCATAAACTATCTGCAAAATATTTCAAATATTCACGGATCAAATTCAATGCTTCTGACGCTTATTCGTAACATAGAAAATGTAATAGTTAAATAAGAACGATAAAGTGTCAATAATTAGGACAGGCTCGCTAATTGGAACATTCACCTTACGGTCTGGTGCGTAGTTGTCGGAGAGGAAAAAAGGTGAAAGAGTTCCGGTTTATCCAAGCGTCGTAATTAAATCCCGTTTATCCTGATTGCGATCTGACGAGGAGAGAGGAGGAGGAGGAGGAATAGGAGGAGGGGGAAAAAGAAGGAATTGGCGACGAATCATCGGGAAATTCGTAAACGATTCGATTCGCGAGCTACGCTATTATCAGTGGAAATTCTGATCGGCGACGATCGACTGGAAAGTAGAATGAATTCAACCGGGTCAACGTCAACCCTTCTATTCACGGCCTGATTGGATCCTGATTACTCGAGATACCGATAAATATACCGGTAAACGACTTACCACTCCGTATCGAGCAAAATTCCACTGCATCCCTCTAAACACACCTAGACAACAACTTGTATTATATCCTCTTTAATTATCCGATTGTCAATCAAATTCGCAATTGGAAGTCTTTTCTGTCAAACTTAACTAATAAAAATTGACTGGATTCCGACGAATTTTTGCATTTCAAACACAATACTGTAGGATTTTGGTGGGCGAAGGAGTGAAACAGGCGAAAATAGCGAAAGAAATATCTGGAAACCCTCGAACTTTCCGCAACAGTCTCTCGGAAAGCGTAGCATCGACACGGCAGTATTACCGGTGTCAACTTCACAATCGACGTTTCTAGAGAATATTCTCACAATACGGGATTGCACGTGTTGCAACATTAGTCACAATTGTGGGCTTTCAGCCGCAAAGGTATTTGAAATTGAACACGATCTGGTCGGGTTTTAGTGTTAATTCGACAGTTTGACGATATTTCGGAAATTGTATCGTATTCATAGTGAAAAAGAATTTTAAACTTTCAAAATTATGTGGTATCGGGACTTCCAGACTCAATAGTGAAGAGGGAATCGTGGAAACTAAGAAGCGTATAGCGGTTACAAATCCATGGGGTATAATTTTTTACAATTATAAGATCCTCTAGAAAAATTGTAAACAAATCAGGAATGGACGTTAGCTGACCAAACAAAATTACACGAAGTAAGAGATGATATACAAGAAGAGAACAAACTGTACTCACTAGGTTAAGGATAGGCTACACAAAATCTGACAGATCGCTTTTAAGCATATCTTACTAGAATGCCCAATTAAAACTACCTGGTGATATTAAACAATGCTTAAATGAGAAAAAAATATGTAAAAGGAATAAAATTACTTATCTTAAGAAGATCAAAATAATTAAAGATATCGAAGTTGTAATTAATTTCAGGAAATTGTTACACGGATCCAACTAAGAGGTATATATTAAATACAATGAAGTAAAACATAAAATGTAATAATATAACAATGTATTGTAATGTGGTTGCTAATGGCTTAAAAGCTGATGCGACATTAAATAAATAAATAAAAAGAAAAGATCCTCTAATTTCTTTTAACTCTTTTTAAGAACAAGAAAATACAAACGAACCAATTACAATAGAATAACGAGAATGAAAGTTCCAATGGATCTAAGAAGCGCAAATTACACAGGATTCCGAGTAACGTGACCTCTCACCCCGTTGCAAAGCACTCGGATCACGTAGTGGTCGTTAAAGGAGCATAAAAGTCGGTGAAAAAAATGGCAATTGGGGAGGGGGGAGGTTACGAGTTCAATTCGAGTTCCAGAAAAGAACAGTAAAAAGACACAGGAAAGAGGAAAAACGGGGCAAGAAGAAAGAGAAGATATCGTACAGTGAAATACGAAATTCGCACGGGCAACGATGGTAAATTTCTGGTTTCGACGACGATAAATTACAGCTTTCCGTTTTGTCGTGTAAAAGAATGAAAAATGAAAGACATCCGTACCGAAGGAAGCGTCGATATATATCATGCTATCGGATCCGGGATACAACCTGTATCCCGATATTCTTGTTACAAATTGAACCGTGAATATCATCGGCCTGCTCGAACGAAAGGATATTACTCGCTCGTTACTTCTACTTTTGTTCGAGGGCACACACGATAGCTTTGAGCATTGTTAATTTAATATTCTCCGGTCTTTCGACTCGGTTCGTCCAGTTACCATCTACTATGTGGGATGGAATATCGTACATTGGAATAAAATACAATTCTAGCAAATTTTCCATACTTGGAAACATGGAAGATTCTTGTTTTGGGCGAGCTGGTTGAAAAAAAGATAGCCGATCAGAGAGGGATGGGTTGGGCAAACAGTGGATTCACGAAGGTCCTGAACGGTATCACCGATCGAGGTGTAACAACACAACGGCTTGCATTTGGTATTAGAGTACACAGAACGGTGTGTAACCAGCGGGCTTTAGTTAGCAGGTTGAATGGCCATCCTCGGATCCCGAAGTCCCTTTCGACAACGTGGAATCCGGCAAATGTCGATGCTCGTGAAAATTAAACCGACGATCTCCTATCAGAAGCGTTTGTAATTTTCATCGAAAATTGGATTCTCCAAGTAATTATTGCAGCCACAATTTCACCATCTAAGCTTCCATCGACTGTACACCAATTTCGAATTTATCCGACAGAAATAGGTATCGATGGTAAGTATCGAGGTATTGCTAACGAAACGATCGAATTATTTGTAAAACGTTTAACAAATACTAACGTGGTTCAATTATTCTTCGTTTTACATATTGTTAATTTGTTGATTCTCCTGATTCAACGCTTTCACCGTGCAATTGGAATTTCGTTGCGTTCAAATTGCTTGTAATCTTGAAATGCAGTTTACCCGATTACGCTCCGAGTCATTATTTGCCATACTCGCGTACCTAGATTTCGTGGAATAAGCTTCGAAACAACTTTACGTGCTAAGCTCTGTAATATCAGCGTCTGGTTAGAAGAGGAGTTAATGTTTGTAATTATAATGTATTCGATTGCATATTTGCCCTTCGTGTCGCCGGCAATCCCAACTAAATATGTAAATTTGTAAATAATCAAAATAAGGAAACTGTAATTCTGAATATTATTCAGGAATGTTATAATCGACAGCATCGAAAGGAAGCAACGAAAAGTAATAGATGATATTTTGAAATCGTCGGGTAATTTCAGACTCGTTGCATATCGAAACGATATAACGAACGGCGGAAAGAGGCGATCCGTTGCTACGTTTGTCCATCGATTTGTCATAACAAATTCATCGAATCGCTGTGCGACCAGTCAGCCGTGAAACGAAACTGTTTACCGATGCAGCATCGAAATAATTAAGTTCGATTTTATTTTTCGTCGCTTAGTATTTCGAAATTCACGAGCGATCGACGATTCGACGGATATTAGAACGCTATTCTCGTCTTTTATTTTGGACAATTCAAATAAATGGCCCGCTTCTCCACGTTACCTGTATACGATAGAAATCGAAGCGGGAATTTGTAAAAAAAGATTTTCGTGACTTTCCAAGTACGAATTGATCTTGGGGGGCCTCGTGCGGTGAAACTGAAAATCTCCAGCTAGGGACAGAGAGGAAAATATAAAAACAGTAGGAGAAACAAAGACAGAGCGATACCCAAACAGCCCGATTTAGCAACTTACAAGGAAAGGCATGGAAGTGTCATCCTCCGATTTTGATGAAACTTCGTAGAAGAGACACGTATTCTTTTTTATCGGCTGAGACACGACTTTGTGGGGTGAAACCATCCCTTAAAGTTTCGATCCACTTGTGCTATCTCGAAAACAAATTGCATTTTGCCCAATTTATTAACATCCTGTTATTATACACAACACAAACCATAAAACTTTCCTATTAGAAGTTTTAGTGTAGTTATTAAGGGGTGGTTTCATCTCTTAAAGTCGCGTCTCAGCCGATAAATACGTGTCTTTTATTTTTGCCTGCTCAACAAATCCACGAATCTTCATCAAAATCGGAGGGGGACACTTCCGTCCCTTCCCTTATTAGTTTCTCCCAGATTTTGAGTTATACCATTACCCATCACGCTACAAAGCCCCTTTTTTTTGTAAATTGTACCAGAAGAAATTTCTTCTATAAAAACGTACACTTTCATTTTTCACAAAGTTTTCAAATCCAAATTGCAAAATCGGGCTGTTTGGGTATCGCTTTGTCTTTCTTTCTCCTACTGTTCGTATATTTTCCTCTCTATCCCCAGCTGGAGATTTTCACTTTCACCGTACGAGGCCCCCAGGATCAATTCCGAGTTGAAAAGACACCAGCCTATACCCTAGATAAAATAGAAAATGGTTTGGTGTTTGGAGGTTTAAATCCAAACAAGGGGAATTCTGTTCCAAGCAGAGGAAAATTGCCAGGTCGAACGGAATCGTATAATCGGGCAGGAAATTTCAATCGAATAGAATAAAGAAGCAGAAACGTGACACGGCTCGCGTAGCCCAGCCACGATATCCGTTGATAGGGGCAAATAGACGAAAGTATGAAGGACAAATAGAGGAACAGAGGGATGGTTGGTTGATTTAGGTGAATCCGGAAGGAAGGGTTGAGTCTTGATGCAAACCTAACCCAGATTTAACCCAGATTCGACCCAAACACCGAGAGATGCTCGATGGGAATAGTTGGAGGGCGAGGAAAGAGAGTTGCCGGGATGGAAGAAGAAAGAAGACACGGGAATTGGGATAGATAAAGGCGAGGAAGGAGACGTTTGAAACACGCAGGCCATGCGAAGAATACAGATTCGATCATTGGGAAATCAGTGGTACGCCCGAGATACACCGCTTCGCTTTTATCTTTCTTAACCGCAGGTCAAGATGATAACAATACGATCGATTTCTCCTCGGAAATGGAATTCAATTTTCGATCGGACGCTTTGTGAGAAATTTCCTTCCCCTTTTTTCTCCGTTTTATCGGAAATATTCACGAGTGTATAGGTCAGGAAGGATATATCGGGAGCAATTCGATATTTGGAACTGACGGTGTAATTTCGCCGGTTACTCGATATCGTCTTCCTTCAATTATTTAATTAAATTCTCAGCACCAGGTACCGGTTTACCTTTGTGGCAATCAAGGATATTTTATGTCGGCAAATTGAAATTGAAATTAAAATTTCATTTCCAGAATATTTATAATATTTAATTTATTTAAATTTGCAACGTCGATGATTCGCTGTGTTTAACACGTTGGCTGCCACTGGAGTCACCGGTGACCGGCACCCGACATTTTTTACAATCAAATAATTAACAAAAGAAATGACGAAACAAACCACGGATAGCGTTAACATTAAGCTAATAATGCTAGCTATCGAATTGAAAAGTTAAATTTGAAAATTAGTTGATTATATTCTTAATAATTAGGATTTCAACGTGTCTGACTACACACGTCCGTTTTCACTGTGCCAGTCAACGTGTTAACCATGAAATCATTGAAAAAGAAGATTGATAACAAGCTCGCGAGGCGAGGGCGCAACAGGCGTACTTTTAGCGACCCATCTAACCGGAAGTAGTTTGCGTGCAATCACTGCCCAGACAGATAATCTATCAGATTACACGAGATAAGTGGAGTTAACGGTTCTCGAAATGGCGATCGTTTCGAATCTTCCTCGTCCAGATGAAACAAGCTTATCAGACCATTTTCAGCGTCACCCACTCTTACTTCAATGACGTATAGATTTTCAGAAGAACCTGTTACCGCTAATAACACATCTTAATTACATATTCGAACATCTGTACGATGATACAGCTGAATAATGAATTTGGTTCTCGTATGGAAGGGGAGAGAAGTAATTAATCACGATTCCGACGTAAACAAAAGGTATCGAACAGCTGTTCTGTAATTACAAAGAGATCGTTTCACACTCTTTGGATAGATGGGAGCGAGGTCACGGCTGTTGGTGTTCAGACCCTCGAGAGGATTCGCCTTTATACACGGAGGAGTTCGCCAGGTTAACTTTATAGCCTCTTTCGACTTTCTTCGAAATTGTTTCGATCGAAATTACACGGAGAAAACTTTCACTCTTATTCCGTGGAAGCGGCGGAAACATATACGGTGTTGTGTAAAAATCTTACGTTTTATAATCGAACAAATCTATGTCACTGATACTTATTTCTTATCGTGCTTATTTTGATAATGATTCAGAAACATACCGCGCGAATTGTGAAAAGTGATTTCACAGATTTAGAAGATCAAGAAACATTAACAGTCCAGATGAAAATATTATTGAACATGTGTTGGGATCATTTGGACAGAGCACGAAGAAAAAGGTCAACCAAAGGATCTGGATGATCCGTTTGAGGTGTTACAAACAGAATGTTTAATTCACAAAAATTATACGAAAGCTGTATTAAGGCAATAAGAAAGGCCACACAAAATATTGAGGTCTTTACCAAAATAACAAAGTTACATTCTATAATTTATACACTGTATAATAATGTACGCTCAACCTAACTGTATGCTCGTATTTCAACTATCAAAGACGTAAAATTGTAACGTAATTAGTATAAGCGGTCTAAGACTTCCCCACGGTATTGTACTTCTGATTCCTGATGTTATAAATATTTAAAACAAATCGGCGGTAAGAAGGAATAAAAATTGAAGTCAAAATTCTGCTTACACGAAACTTTGAATACTATGGATTAAACAGCTGAGATTGTGAAGTTACAGGAGAAGAAGTTCGATTTTTCTTCCTGGAAAATTTCTGCAAGATTTACTTATCTTTGATCAGCCTTGACCTTTTAGTACAGATTAAGTCTTATGAACTATGATCGGTAGTTGAATTTTCCTTTGTAGAAATCTGTTCGAAGCTGAAACTTTATCAGTTTTCACGGAATTTTGTATCACGATTGGTTCATTCTGATATTCCAAGCTTCGATGAAAGTCGACAAACGCAGCCATAGATGGTGTCTAGATTTTCCTGCCGATCGATCTGGGATTTTCTTTCTGAATTCCATTTTCGATTCGACTATTCGACTGGTTTTTTTGCCGAGAATCGGATCAAATCGGATCCATCGAAATGGTCTTTTTGTTTTTTTATAAATCGACCAACGATTTCCCTCGACAATAACCATTCGGCTTTTGTGAATATCGTTCCTGACAATTCTTCGTTCCTCCACGGTATCGTTCGATCGAGAATATCTCGATGGGTATTAAATCGTATCTCAAAAATCCTTCGCTATTTCTATGAAATTGGAAGAGATTTAGTTTAAAGGTCGAAGACATTCATAAAAGAGATCCTTTTATAACAAGAAAAATTTTAATAACGGATATGATTAGATATCGGTGGTTTTAGACGAACCAAGGTCGAAAAAATATTCAGTTTTATCGGTGCAATATTTATTGATACGAGGAATCCTTCGGTTCAATATTCTAGCAGGGAACAGGGAAGGATTGAAGCCGAGTTAGAAGCAAATCTTCACCCTCTTGCGAGCCTCGAACGGCCAATAATCGCTATACACCCCCGAAAATATTTCTATACCGACGAAACGGAATTTCCTTCCGTACCTTATACATATATCCTTCCCAACACGTTTCCTCGGAATCGAATCGTTCAGCCGAATCCGATTTAAATCAACCGGCTCAATCTTGACGAGCAATTTCTCAATCTCATATTTTTCTCAGTTCCCATTCCCATAACGATGCCGTCAACCTATTTCTATGTTAACCAAACAGAAGTTGATTAACGTAAGAACAGACTTTAAATTACAGATTAGCTAATATTCTATTTTCACTATCACCGATATAGAAATTAAGTAAAGAATTTACGTTAATTTTCTATTCGCGTGTTTGGACCATTTGAAACCGCAAAAATAGAATCTGTTCCTTCTATCGAGCGATGGCTAGACTATAGAAAGAATGTAAAAAGCTGGGAAACAAACGAGCATACACGATCGTACGTTGCTGACAGATTTGTTCCAGACTCTGAACAGGTATAAAGATATTCGATGCAATTGAAACGAAATTGTTTTCCCTTTTGTCCTCTGCATTTTCATGGACGTTAAACAATCGGAACACCGTCCACCCCTGTTCCTTTATTGAATTTTTAATGCCCCTTGCTTACAAACGGATCCCCGCAAGGGTGTCTTCGAAGGGTGACATATCCCCTCTCTGTTTAGCTTTCAATCTGGATCTCGATCGAATCGCAGCTGTTATCTAATTATTTTCACAATATTTTTCTTTCGTTCCCTTGTCCATAATTAACGTGTTGGCTATCACCCGACATTTTCTCGGAAGCTGACGACGCTAGCTATCGAATTGAAAGGTTAGATTTGAAAATTAATCGATTGTATTCTTAACCCTTTGCACTCGAGTGGCACCTCTGAGGCGCAATATTTAATTTATCAGAGTATTCTATAATGCGACATTTAAATTTCACCCGTATCAAAATATAGAAAATTAAAGATTCTCAAATATTTCGAACACTTTTCTTCCGACATAGTGCGTTTGCTTTCTAGAAGCATAGCTGGATAATCAGATTAGAACCGATAACAATTAGAATGTTCACTGCGGCAGTCAACGTGTTAATAATATAAACGACGGATTCGTTCGCGTCTAGGATTCCGTGAGATTTCACGAATCAAACTGTAAACGTAGCTGCATCTTTCCCGAAGACCAAAGTGTTTCGAATGGTAGGTGAATTGTCTGGAAGGAAAAATTCAAGGCGTCTCTGCCTCGCCATCACGAGCAAGCGACTCGGAAACGTAAGCGTATCACGGCCGATTAAATTTCCCGAAGAATCGGAGCACAAAGTCACAAAGTTTGCTTCTTCCCGTCACGAAAGAAAGGCTGTTTGCCGCGTTAGCTAGTCGTTCGTTGCTCCGGCTGTTCGCCACAAGGTTTACCAGCGTCGTCGCTTCCATCTCGTTCGTAACGCTGTGTCGTCGTTTCACCCCGAAATTGAGTTCATTCTTCATATTTTCTCAGCCCGATGTATCGAACTCGCGAACAGTTTACTCTTCTGTATCGTGCAAACAGCTCGCCCGAGAGAAGAACGTACGAAGAAGCAAATTAGCGCAATTAACGCGATAAAGATCGAAACGTTTGGAGAACCTGTTGCAACGGCGCAGTCCGTGTTTGCGGACCGTCTCTGTCGAATGAAACTCGATAAATTTCGAGCATACTGGCACAAGGTAGAACCGTATTCTTCGCAGTAAAGTTTCTTCAACTTTTTTCCATTTGGAAGCCGAGAAAATTGTACGCGACCGATGATGAAGCGAAGAAATTTTTTATTTTTTCCAATTGCTACTCAACACACTTACAATTAGTGCGGTATATTGTGTTTGGTGCTTTTGGGGCACAGGTAGGTTCCGGTGCCGCTGGGTTGGTCGCCATTCGTGATATTCGGGAGTACCGTAAGAACGCTACAAGCAGTAGGTTCGTAACTATTTTTCTTCGTACGCTACTTTAGAATACCCGCAATTAATTAATGGCTGCCGACAGGCAAGCACCAACCTAACTATGCCCAACAGCGCCAAATACAATATATCGTACTAGGACAACCGAATGGAGAGATTTCTCACTTTTTTCTTAGCAATTGTTACGTTACGTGCGAAAAGGTCAGGTATGACACGGGTGGTTGGGGTTAGTGTTAAGAATCTGATCCCATATGGGTCTACGAACTATAGCGGCGCTGAAATAAAGGACGATCGACGTTTGGAGAAATTTGTCGAAGACGAGTCTGAAGAGACGTGAAACCTAGATCAACAAACTCGAAGAAGACACGTATAACGAGGTTCGAAGAAAAGGATGATCGACAGCCTCGGTTGAATCGCGAGCTGTTAAAATAATTTGAGACGATGGATTTGACGAAGACAGGTACTAGGAGGTCGGAGAAAAAGGACAATTAATAATCCCGGTTGAATCGAACTTTTTGAATCGTCCATGATTCGTGCATCTGGGAAGGAGTGAAATGTGAAAGTTGAAGAAGAGTAATTGATATTCTCGGTTAAATGGATATCGAAACAACCACTTTTCTTATAAACTATGTCAATGACTCTCAAACTGTGTACATTTTAAATGTGACTTCTGTCGTTTAAACGTTGATCACAATTGAATTTTAAGTTTAATTCTGATTATAATTTACACAGTTAACGTTTGTCAAGTATTTCTTTGATTTGTTTGAACGCTGAAGTAATAAATATATTTAGCTCTGTCTGACGCACCTGTCGGAAAAATGATAGGGCAAGGGGGTTAATTGAACCAAGACATTTGGCCTAACAAAACTAAATTTTGTATCTCTTCAAAATTTTATTTGAAAAAAGCCCGAACCACTATGTCAACTTTGATTCTATGTACAAACTATCCTGAATATTACGTCAATTCATCGTTTCTAGAATTCAACCGTACGAAAACTGGTAATCTTAGCAGAAGATGAGAAGATTGTAACAAGAGGTAACTGTACGAATCGTTTCCATACAGGGCGATTCGGTCGAAACTCCGTACGGATAGAAAGCTCGATATCCTCCGTTTGGTGAAAAAAAGAAGAAGAAGAAAAAAAAAATTGAATTTTTTTCGCCGGTGGATATCCGTCACGCTCGACCGGGCGGAAAAGGTTCATTCACGATCGACGGGTCTATCAATGTTACGCGGGCAAACAAAGCGTCCGTCGTAAGTGGATCGAGAAACAAAGTTTGTTTGCACGGTGTAAAATCACTTTACGCTTGCCGCCGTTGTTGTAGAAGCCGATAGGGGTGGCGGTTTTGTCACAACATTCTCCTCTGCCACCGAGCCAAAGCAGAGAGCCAACCCGTTGCGAAAGTTCAATCGAACGAGTACCATATTCACTGTATAAAACAACAACAACAACATCGGTTCGAGTAAGACTCTTCTTCTATTCGATAATCCTTCTTCTCGTCGTGTCACTGGTCGTACAGAAACAACAGCCCACTCACTTCCGATATTACAGTTAATCCTCTCTGTTTGGCGGCCACGTGATTATTCCATCGTTTTCACTTCCTCGGCGAAATATTTCAACGTACATCTCCCCCGTCTACTCTATATTTCACACTCGAAGGTTTATCACGGAGCTGGCAATCGCATTATTGCCACTCGTCGTCGATAACAAGTCCTCACTCGCGCAGTTATGTCAGGCGTCGGTACGATATAATCCGGACGAAAACGTGTCACCGTTTCTACCTACCTATTCCGTCAAACCGAGTCCTAAATAACTTGCCGCGATGGTCGACGATTTCAGGATGTTGGTGTATCAGAATTAACCCCGAACAGCCAGGGAATTAGCTGAACGAGCTGAACAAACGTCAAACGACGCGAAGAGGAGATTATTCGTGGCTCGACTTAACGTAATTCTTTTTTCCTGAATGCCGAAACAAACCCAAGTTCACTTTTACCGCGATATCGGTCAACGGGACTAGTTGATATTACGGTCAGATCTTCTTTATTTAGGATGCGATATGAATCTCTCGGTAAGATGATGTTGAAAAATGTCGAAGGAAAATGGTTACTTGGGTTAATCTGGCAATCCGGCGATCCCGAGGCGGTGAAACACAGAAACAGACAAAAAGCTTGAAAGAGGGGGGAAGAGAAGGTGATGATCATGCTCGAAGATATCCGTGCTAAGTGTGTTTCTGATCGTCGAACACGAATCGCTATCATGCACGACAGGGTTGCGAGACACACGCACGCACGCACACACACACACACACAATTGTTTAGTGTAACGGTGCGTAATCGTGTGCGTTGGTGTTTGTGTGTGTGTACATATACATGTATAGTCACGATTGTTCGAGGCGGTCCCGTTTGATGGTCGAGAGAGCGTGGCGATGTTTCTAGGTAAGTTCGTGGCTCACCTGGGGTAGAATCATGACGTGCGGCAGCTGGCGCGCCTCGCCGCGCACTGACTCTTCCGCACCCCGAGCACAGCCTCCTTTCACCCTCTCCTACATCCCCTCTCTATACAACCCTCCTCTCTTTATCGCTCTCTCAGCATCCACCTCCACCACCATCGTCCTCGTCGTCGTTCGCCATCGTACCACAGTGCCACCCTCTTATCCGCCCGATTTCTACCCTCTCTGTAACGTTACCGACGAAAAAAACCAAGGAAATCGGACAACCATCCTCTCTTTTGCCTCTTCTTGTCCCTCCACCTTGCGCTCACTTGCGGACGATACTGCTGATGTTTGGTTATTTATGCGAAGCACCCCGGTACTCGTTACTTTTCATGCTATCCACCGGTTAACGTTAACGAGGATTTTTGCATTTTTCTCTTTCGACGGATGCGACCGGGGCTGACCTGATATTGAACTCTGAATCGAATTGAACGTATAGATAAGGGATATTATATTTTTGGAAATTTAGAAATTTTATTAAACGCGCGGGGTATTATTTGATTAAAATTAGAGTCCCCATTTATACGTGTACGCGTGTAACACGTGAAGTCGAGTAGAAATCCGTGTACCCGTGTCTATATTACACGGATACACGTGTATTCTACGGTTATAATTATTCTGAATTGATTTTCACGTGTAAATAAACGTGAATTTTTCTTAAGTACACGTGTACGCGTGGATCGTATTGTACGTGTTTTAGGCGCGAGCTCCAATTAAAATAAAATAAGCAGTAATATTTGTTTCTGTTCTTTGCACTTATGGTTACGATTTGTGTGAAAAATATAGGACGATGTTTCTTAAATATATGTATGTACGAATCTGTAAGTTGCTGTGACGGTTCGAGAATTGATTCTGTACACTTTTGAATTTTTCCTTCGCATTTATTCAAATCATTTATATTTTATATTCTAATCGTTGTTTTCTAATGTTAGGGCGTCGCTTATATAAAAAGCCGTATGTTTAATATACAATAAAAATGACAGTTACAACACATCAAAGTTGGATATCCTGATTGGCTAATTCACATGATGCGACGTTTCGTGGTTGCCAGGCACAAAAATAAAAATAACACAGTTTAGATTTTTTGCAGTTAAAATTTTCAAACATTTACAAACCAAATTACAATTTAGCATTTTTATTCAAAGTGTTCAGAATTAATTCCACCAGTGTATGCGTCGATCGTCCACAAAGGGTTAAGTGTCGGTAAATTGATTGACATGGTGGTCGCTGGCATAATCGAATAATTAATTAAGAATTGCTTGAAAAATTCTCTCCAGAAGAAACAAGGAGAGTGCACCTTAACCTTCTCGATTCGAAATGACGAACAACAAGCCCCCCTGTATTGTACAGGTACGTGTAACCGTTTTTGTTTCGCACCCTCGGCGTGACTTTCAAGCGAAGCTGGTTTTGAATTATTGCCCTTGTACAGTCAGTCGCGTTTCACCTTCCGAAAGGATAAGATCGTCACCGTTTCTTCTCTAACGTACACAGGGTGATAAAAACAAAGAGTTCCAAACTTTCCGGGTAAATGGTACGGCGAAACCTCACGTACCAAAGCAAACATTATTCGAACGTTTTACTATCCGAAGTTCTATTATCTGATTCAGAGTATTTTGCGTTAAATCCGATTTTCACGTTGTTCAATTAATCAAAGCGATACGTAGCTTGCTAATCTGGATTTCTACTTAAATTTCGAATTTAATCACAGCGCGGTAAACAAATATTTGGAATAACTATAGTAATTGACCCATTTGCGAGACTCTTGTTTTGATCAATTTGTACACACGGTGTGAAGAAACGTTACGTGATTCGTTCGTTGGTCGTTTTTCCAGCGCGTGATGGAAAAATGGTTCGAGTGTCTTTGGTGTAGTGCCTGGTGTACGGGTGACTGATCTGCTCATCCACTCGAGTCGGTTGGAATTTTCAAGGAAAATGTACTTTTCGAAAAGAACGAGGCGACGTGAACGAGGTGAGTTGTCATTTACTCTTGATATATTCGCTTTTTTTTGCTAATGGAAATTCGTGTAAATTTCTGCATGACCGACCAGCTGACGGAACAAACAACCGACCGAACCATGTACATGATTGGATTATATTATAAATTGTAATTAATATGGGAATTTTTGACAATTGAATAATTAACAAAAGAAATGATTAAATAAACCACTAATAATGCTAGCTATCGAATTGGAAGGTTAACTTTGAAAATTAGCTGATTGTATTCCTAATAATTAGGATTTCAACGTGTCCGACTACACACGTCCGTTTTCACTGTGCCAGTCAACGTTTCAATACGAGAAATTTAACGTTTGTAAATTAGAAAATTGAAATTTACCGCCTTGACTTATGGAAAATTGAAAATTCACTATTTGAACGTGTAGCAAACGGTCGATTTCACAAATTAAAATTTGCAAATTCCTTCAAATCCACGACGAAGCGTAAACGAAAAAAAGGGACGCTCAAGCAATGGATATCTCTTCCACGTTATCCAAAGATAAATCTGTATTCCCATCGGTGGATTCAGAATCACCCAAGCCCTCTCGCTTCTCGTCGAGTGGCAAATAAATATGGAAACGTATACTCTTTTCTTTTTTTTTCTCTCTCTCTTTCTGTTCCTATATCGACACGTATATGCTCTCAGAGAAACGAGATGGTCGTTCGATCGACAGATTCGTTCGCGAGCAGACAGCGAAGGAAACAGAGATTCTCTTGAGAACATAATTTCGTGAAATCTGCACCATAGTCGAGTCTGGTTTCATCGATTTTGCCCGGTGTATTTGTTTCAAGCTGTCGATGGAAGGATTTTGGTTGTTGCCTTTTTATAATCCACACGTTTAACCCTTTGCACTCCGCTGTCCCTTCCGAGGGCACATATTTAATTTACCGGAGTATTTTCAAATACGGCAGTTAAGTTTTATTTATATTGGAACGCGGACAATCGAGGAAAGGAATAAAAATAAATAGGCTCGTAAGCATTTGCAATTCTTTTGTTCCAAAATAGGGCGTTTGGTTTTCGGAAGGTTTGCTGGAAAAGTAGACTATAGATTCGATCCTATCCAAAAAATGCTCCGAGTGAAAAGGGTTACACAAAAAAGAAATGGAGATCGCGATGAAATTGCGTGGAACGGTGAACGAGTTTCGATTCTTAAAATTAACGTTCACCCACGTCACTACGATTTTTCGCGTATCACGTTTAAATATCTTTTTATTCTTATTTCGTAGATGTAATCGTAGTCGTAGGGCCGAGCAATGTTTTGCAATTGGGGGGTGTTAGTTATTCGATCGTTCTCGAAAATGGGGATCGAAGATTGAATATAAGGATAAAGGTCGGTGGAAGCGATTCGTATTTAATGGGGGGTCGGTTTAATGACGCGCATCGTTTTTTACGTTTAATTGAACGATCGATCGAGCTCTAGTGAATCGAGATTAAGATATCGTTGGCCAAGAATCCTCGCGACAAGCCGTCTAAACGACCCTCGTCAGCCAACGATGTTTCGTGACAGTTTTTCTTACGATTAGTTTCTCGTTAAAATAATTGAAACGAATTCGTCCGACGTCGATTTCAACAAGGTGAAATTCTTCGACAAGGTGAATCTTTTGGAATTTTATTAAATTATTTATAAATGAGAATTCGATTGGCAATTTAATAATAAAATAATTGAAGAAAATCGAAGACAAAGATTAACGTTCGAGGTAAAATTAACTTGGCTTATGGAAGCAAATTGAAACGCCGGGTGATATTATTCATGTTTTCAGTAAGTCGAAGCACACGGCGTAGGAAGAAAAATCTTTGAGAATTTTAATCAAATCTCCTTTTCTTTCGTGTACGTCAAACATCGTCAACCGGGTCGCGTGAATTACGATGATCGAATTAAAGGGAAGCATTTTCATTGAAATACTCGGAGCTGGTGAACGCGATATTGTCGGGGGGGGGGGGGGGGGGGGGGAACGAGGGTGAGCCTAAACGACACACGAGTAAAATATAAAATTTCAGTCAGTTTCTTTTTTTTTTTCCCGAAAAAAATAAGGCTCGCGATGATACTTTAGGAAATTTCATTTCGAACTTTGAGAAGGTCAAAATGAAAAAATATATTTTTAGGAACTCTGGGAAATTATATCTTTGATATTATATCTTTAAAACTATTAGTATAACCGAACTATTTTGTTATTATGGTCAAACATCTGAGAACCTTATGCTATCAATAATTTTATAGTTATAACGTTCGTTAAAAATCTGGCATAGGATTTAGTGAAAAATGTGCAAAATAACCAACGAATGAACATAAACACTGTTAAACACTGTTCTTTTGGCTGAATGATCTTTATGCTTATATGATAATACAAATAAACTTGTGATAGGAGCATCGATACTTACCTTAACTACGTGGTATTGAATACAACTGATAAATAAAATGAATTTACTTTAGAATGAAGTATCCTATAAATTTCAACATGAAAAATCGAATGAAAAGATTTAAGTAAAAAAGAAAAAGAAGAAGAGCCCCTTTTTTTCCATCAATGACCTGGACTTTTCGAATAAATTTATTCATATAAAGAAACAAAAAAGAGAAGAGAAGAGAAGAGAAGATTGTACGTGTTTCATTTGAAAAGGTTTCGTATCGTTCTCACAGTGATACTATCGCAGCCTGGCTAGACCAGAGTATTTCTTTCAGACTTTAATCCACGTTGCATTTTATTCCTGTCACGTAAACGAGTGGATAGCGATGGAATTAATAGCCTTGGATAAGTAAACAAATGCGGTAGGTACTGCAGAATATTCTCCCCGTGATAAATTAATTTCATCGATTCGATTCCCTTTCCTTTCTTTTACCTTCCATCGTTCCAGTCCCGACCTCCATTAGCTCGATGCTCTTTTTTCCTCGACTCTAACGATTATCGCTTCGATTCTTTCAACGCCGAATATCGATACCGAAACATCAAAGAAAAACATTCCGGTAACTTATTTATTGCGATTCTTTTATCAAACGCAATCGGTACGTTGATAAATAAGTCTCGTTTCGTAATGGTTTTAATGGATTTGAATATCCCTCCGGGAATCGTCGATCAAGTTTACTCTGTTTTATCGTGACACTCTCATGAATCTGTAGTCTCCAATCTTTTCTATTATTACGTACAAATCCTCAAGGTAATTAATCATACTTTATCATGATTCTGTCGCTTTTTGACAGGGTGCTGCGAAACAATATTTATTCCAAGTGTTCTTAGCTTGTTCTGTGAATTAGATGATTGAAATTGAGATACTAGGAAATTAGAATAACCGGAGTTTATTGGGGAATTCGAATGCCAGGGGAATTAGAATTCTGGAAGAAGTCTAGTTAGGGGAAAAATGGAGTACTGGAAATTCGAATATCAGGGAAATTAAAATGCCAAGGTAATTGGAGTTTTGGAGCAAAGTCTAATTCTAGGGGAAGAATCGAGTGCTGGAAATTCCAATACCAGGAGAATTGGGGTTCTGGAAGAAATCTAGTGCTAAGGGAAAAATGTAGTGCTGGAAATTCAAATGCCAGGAGAATTGGAGTTCTGGAAGAAGTCTAGTGCTAGGGGAAACAATCGAGTGCTGGAAATTGGAATATTAAGGAATTCGTATATTCGAATACACGAGCATTCAAATACATACATAACATTACAAAGGCAGATTACACTAACCCCGCCAAATCTCAATAATAAAAGATGGAAACGTCTTACGCTGGCGTCGACGTCGTTTCCTTAATCGCAAACGCCCTGTTCTCAAAAGTAAAAAGTGATCGAAGGAAAAGCTAATCCTGTCGGATGGCGGGTCGGTCGATTAGGAGAAAGGGGATGGTGTCGTTTCGAAATGAAGTCCACCGATGTGGTTATATGGAACGAGGAACCAAGGAGAATCGGATAGGGTGGCGAGAGAGAAATGCGTCGAACCTGTTGCACCTCTATCGAAAAAAAAAAAAAAAAAAAAGAAAAGTAACGACAACCACTGACGCGAAAGTCGATGCACACAATTCCCGTCTGTCGTTTCCCTTTTGTACTCCTTCAGACAGTCAGAATTCACTGGGAAATTTGTCTGTTCGCATTGTCACGCCGAAACTACTTTCCGCCTCGATCTCCTCGTAATTCCGCCAGAATGAAACGTGGACGCGTTGCCTTCTGATAAATCGCACCTCATTCACAAGGAATACGAAAGAGAGAAGAAGAGGCGTTATCCCAGTTCGGGATACTATGCACTTTTATTATAAGATAAGTTCCAAGAGTTGCAATTTTTCTTCTACTTACCACTCATTTTTTTCTTTATTTTATACTCGGCTCGGTATCGATTTTACTTGTCGTAGTTTTACTCTTTCACGATATTGTTTTTTTGACAATTTTTCGAGTACCCATTTCTTTACGCGATGCATATCATATCTTATCACGGTAAAAAATTAACACCTTGTCTGCCACGTTAAGAGCAGGCAAAGTTTTACCTATTATTATGACAATTCTTCGTAATTTCTATTATTCGAAAGAATATTAATGATGTAAGCGACAAACTATGGAAATTCTAGTGTCACGCACATGTGGGGTGACGTGGCAGTTAAAGTGTTAACAACTTGGTCCATTTTACGTAGCTTATATACTCATCAATTTTAATATCACGTACCCTATCTTTGCTAATTAACCCTTCTCTGGTACCACCTTTGTTTCTCTTGTAATTAAATTCCATCCGGACGAACGTAAAACGAGAACATGATTTTCATTTACTCCTTGGAAACAAACTTTTCTCACGATTACGCTCGGTCGTGGGTTGGACGGAATTTCTATTTACTGAAATTCGATCGATCCGAAAACGCATCACGACATTGGAAGCTTGATAAAATTCCGATTGTATCCGCGAGAATTTAAAGTCGACTTCCTACATACTTCTTGATTTCCCCATTCTTCCACGGGAAATTACTTTTCCACTTCGTGGACTGCTCTTTTCTTCCCTCGCCTCGGTTCGAACGATATTTCAGGAGAATTGATTCACAACCTCACGTCTTCGAGTTTGCCGACCGTAGTGCTGTTGTTTTTGTAACAATTTTTAATCCGTCCACCAATAATAATCAAAGAACGTTTCGAACGTCGGTGGCTTTAAGGGTCGATTGAAATTTCTGTTTGGAAAGTTTCTCGAACGATTGTAATTCCGCGATGTTACACGAAACGATAAGCCAGTCGGCAGGATGGTGTACTTTTTTCTTTTTGAGAAACAGGAGAAAAGATGGCGACCGTGTGTGTAGATAATCAAGTTTATCCGGCCATGCTTCGCCCTGTTTCGCATATTATGACCGACTGTATGCCCGACGGGGAGCCTCTTATCTGCAAAACCGTCAACCCGCGACTAATTCAGCCCTCTCAGCTTGCTACCGTACGTTTATCTACCTCTAATCCTTCTCGTGTCCTAAAATTCGATGAAAAGCAATTGGCTTTTTCTCCTCTTCTTCTTCTACTTCTTCTTCTTTGCCTCTGTTTTATTTCCAACTCGAAGACGACGGCTGGTGGATGAAAAGGGCAGACGATAAATACGTTTAATCCTTAACCGTCTGACATACGAATTAAATGGATTTCTGTGTGACCAAGATATACTGTTGTAAGCTTAATATAATTCAGTATTAACCCTTTTGTGGTCGAGGCATTTTTCGATACGTACAGATCTAGTTCGCTTTTCCAGCGAAATTTCCGAAAATCAAACACATTATTTTAAAAGAAAAGAGTTGCAAATTCCAATGGATTTATTTATTTTTATTCCTTTCGTTAATTTCCTATATTTTAATAGAAATAAAGCTTAAATTTCACATTTCAAAATACTCTGGTAAATTAAATAGGTCGCCTCAGAGGCGCCACTCGAGTGCAAAGGGTTAATACATTTTACGTTTTTTTTTGCCGGTCACGTCACAGTACGTATTTAGCAGATTTGTGCTGGAGACCGGTTTTCGTAGAAATACGTAATCATAGAGCATCCTATTTGAGTGTAAAATAAAAAAGAAAAGAAATGAAGTAGT
This sequence comes from Stelis phaeoptera, assembly GCA_943735885.1. Lineage (NCBI taxonomy): Eukaryota > Metazoa > Arthropoda > Insecta > Hymenoptera > Megachilidae > Stelis > Stelis phaeoptera. Next base: position 11,531,378 of record OX030942.1, on the reverse strand, counting down.
TTTCGATTTATTGCGATTTTACCGAATTACTAAATTCCGACGAAATTCACGAAAAAATCCACGGTGAAGTATACAACAGCATAAACAACAACTTATGCGCTGTTCCTAACAGAAATAAGACATCTACGTTATAATAAGGTCACAGCACCGTTGAAGATAATTATTTTTGGCGCCAAATCTGACAGTTGCCATTAGAATTTTTGCGGTAGTGTTCTTCGTGTTTTGCTCCGATTTGAACGTATAATAATAATTCATAATTACTGATTAAAGTAAGCTCAATATTTTATTATTAATTGTTCTATTATTTTTAATCTCATAGATCAATCCTCTATTATACATCCAAATATATGTACTAATGCGCAGTGATTCATATATGAATTTAAATATAAATATTAAAAATAATAAAATACTTATTTTATTACTTTTTTCTCATGCCCCGATATTTCTATTTTATAAAAAAAAAAAAAAAATTGCGCACTGTAAGGTTAATATTCGAAAATACCTGTGTAGTTAAAATTGAAAATCTAATTTGACCTATCAGAAAGATATGAAAATCATCGAGTGCGTGTTAAGGGTCGAAATAGACAGCTACGAAGCGCAGGGCGATGAATGTTTAATAAACACACCCTGATTAAAGGTTCTTCTATTACTGGAAATGTCAACATCGACGTTAGTCGTCTGATTAGCCAGGATTTCCTGTGATTTCAAGAAAAGTCTAATTCGAGTCTAATTTCCTTCGAAATATATCTATATCGAGCGGAGAATCATTTTCGGTGTAACAACCCCTTAGTTTTAGGTAAAAACATTTATCGTCTACCGCCCTCTCGAAGGACGTTTAGTTTTTCGAAACGAAAACCGAGAGTGAAACAAGCCTTCCAGCTATACAAGGGTGTAATTCTTGGCCGGCTACAAATTACTGGATTCATTTCTCGTCCTCCGGGGCTCGTTTCGGCTCTCGTAAGAAGATAACATCGTTGCGTGGAAAGTATGGCGGTTCGCTTATAATTCGCAAGCCCTTGAAAGAAAGAAAAGAAAAAAAAAGAAAGGACAAAACAGGGGAGGAAAAAAAAACACACACACCACTCCCTCGTGATATCCTTAATACTTTTATTTTACCTTATCTCGAAGATCAAACCGTTAGATCGAATCGTAGAGTTTCTAAGTACGGATTTCAAGGTTTATTTTCGGTTGACGACGTAATTTATGTAGCTTGGCGAATAGTAATAACTTTCAGACGAAACGTTATTTCGAGATTTGATGTTTTTGACGAATCTTCGTCTTGACAAGGAGAAAATGTGAGAATACATGAGAATTGCATTGTCTACGGTTACTATTATAATTATATTATAAAGCTACCCTGAGGTAACGTTCGTTTGCACGGGCTGGGTGGTCGAACGTTCGTTCAACGTAGCGCGGACGTTGGCGAGAGGAAAAAATTACTTCGAAAGCTTACAGTTGCTAAGGGCGAACGCTGTGTCCCAGGAAAGTTCCAGTGCACAGGGCCCCGGAAGCAGACCTGGTGCCGCGAGTCGCAAGTTAGTCGCAAAATTCAGCGTTCACTTGGCCCGAATGCAATTTCCGTGTAGAGTGCTGAAGTCGAACTGAGTTTTTTACCCATTTTTCGCTCCTTTACTTTGGGTAGCTAGGCAAGCACCAACCAGCGTCGGTGACAATGCCGCGTACCGAGTTTTATGACTCCAGGTATCTGGACGCTGTTTTACGCTTTTAAAATTAAGAAACTATATGTCGTTTTCTAGGTTACAATGTCAATATTGTACTGACTGCCACGCTAAAGGCACTGAAAATTTATTTTTATCAAACTTTACCTATTATTCTAACAATTTTTCGCAGTTTCTATTATTCAGAATTCGGAGTACCTAATACGACGATTTGTAATTAAATAATGACAAATTTCTATGGAAAAAGCGTCACTCACACATGACTGTCGTGGCAGTTAAAGAATTAAAAGAAAGAGGCATTAAATAAATAAAAAAAGAAAAACAATGGAATATTGCTTTATTAAAATGTGAACAATAGTTGTCCGAAGCTAATCTAAATATTATCGAAACGGTCGAACTGGTGGCGGACAGTTAAGTATTATACATATAATCGAACCACGTTTATTTGTGTCGAACGTGTCGAATAAGTGTACGAACAAGATGTTATTTCGAGGCTGGATAGGTTTATCCGGAAGCGAACGAAGAAAGAGAAGGGAATCGAATAATTACGTTCTGCTCGCAAAGATCTTTCCACGGTCTGGCTGCATACGGAACCTATCTACTCCCAGTAGTATTTCCAGATAGTCTGATAGTCAGCCGGGCGTAACTCATTGTCAGACAGACAGACAGACAGACAGATAGATAGATAGAGAGAGAGAGAGAGAGAAGGAGAGAACAGCGCGTTCGAGTAAATTGCTGCCTGTCTACTTTGACGCTTTTAATTGACGAGTGGTGTTTACTGTACACAAACGAAAACGCAAACTGTTCTTACCAACACTTCAGCCAACTAACATTCAATTTAAAAAGTATTAATTTCTCAAAATTATTACTTACTATACTATGTTACTTTTTCCACCAAAGAATCATTAGTCCAGAACTACGAAACGAATTTAAATTAGAAAATTTCTTAACACGTTGGCTGCCACGGGGGTCACCGGTGACCGGCACCCGAAATTTTTTACAATCAAATAATTACCAACAGAAATGATCAAATAAACCACGGATAGCGTTAACATTAAGCTAATAATGCTAGTTATCGAATTGAAAAGTTAAATTTGTAAATTAGTTGACTATATTGATAATAATTAGGATTTCAGCGTGTCTGACTACCCACGTCCGTTTTCACTGTGCCAGTCAACGTGTTAAAATGCTTTTCACGAAATATTCCCACCCTAACCCTTTGTACTCGAGTGGTGCCTTTGGAGGGATATATTTAATTTACCAGGGTATTTTGAAATGCGAAATTTCAGTTTTATTTATAGTATAATATGGAAGATTAATGAAAGGAATAGAAATAAATGGATTCATAAGCATTTGTAAGACTTTACTTCGAAAATAGTGAATTTAGTTTTCGGAAGCGTTGGTGGAAAAGTAAATTAGGTTCGAAGGTATCAAAAAATGTTTCGAGCGCAAAGGGTTAATAGTAAATATACGTAGATTGCACGTCGATAGTTGTAGCGTAAACGCGTCACACCGTTGGTAATGATTCCGAATATAATAACATCGAACGCAGGCGACGGTCGTTATTAGAGCTTCGCGAGAGACCCACCAGCTCTCGAATAACGTTCAAGAAATATCAAGGTTGACAGTTAATTTCACCCTATAATCTCATTGTAGTATCGACTATCGAGGGCCGGAATATTCCGCTAGGAAATTGAATAGCCTGTCGATATTTAACAACATACCGTTTAACAACATAAACGTCCAACTTTGTCATCCCCTGACAAACACGATATTTACTGCTGTTTACACAAATGTTTCCAACGTTTGGTCGAACTTCAATAATAACTGTATCGAAAGGTATAATATAGCAAACTTACAAAAATGTTTACCCTTCAACCCTTAACACGTTGAACGGCACAGTGAAAACGGACGTATGTAGTCAGACACGATAAAATCCGAATTATTAAGGATTAACCTTTCCAATTCGATAGCCAACCGATTATTAACTTAATATTAACGCTATCCACGGTTTACTTCATACCTCTTTTTCTCAATTATTCGATTGTAATAAACGAAAGGGTTAAGGCTGGAAATCTTGCTCGGAACTATTAGCAATTCCTTCGTGTTTTGATCGGCAATCGAAGCGATTGGACAACATTAACGGTAGATTGATCGACGCGTTAATTATATCGGTTAATGGACGAGAAACGACCCCGCAAATGCACCGACGACGATATTAACTCTTCAGTGGACTATTGAGCTCGCTTTTAAACACGCTGGGATCGTTGAAAATTTCATTAACCTTAAAAAATATTATCTCTTTTGTTCAACTGTTTGACACGAATATTTCCAATGAAGTAGAAAGGAATTTCTATGGATGTTAAGTTTATAATAGGAAGTCTATCCGAAGTAACGAGAAACTAGCGAACAATTCCATTCGGTTTATTTCTTCTAATTTAGCTAAGAATAAAGTTCTCGCGGCTGATCGACGAGCTTCGAGGGAAAATGGTGGGCGAGGGGCGGGGAACGGCGATAAAATTCCAAGTACGCGGTGGAAAGTGATTCAGAGGGAAACAAGGTGTAGCTGAGAGAAGGGGTTAGGGAAGTTCAGAAATGCTTCTGGCTGCCTATCGTCGAGAGGGTGTGAAGAAAGGGGTTGCGACCTTGGCAACGCTGAGAAACCTTTTTCAAAAGTTATGTCCACCAACGAGATATCAAAATCTATTTATCTATTTATTTATTTATTTATTTATTTATTTATGAACGAATAAACCTTCGTTGTACGATACAGCTGTAAATAAGATTGGTAGCTGAAGAAGTAGACTGGTTCGTTGGTATGGTTTTTTTCGAGAGGCGTTTATAGTCGTTGGTAAGAAAAGGGTTAATGGTATCGTTCGGAGAGTATTTAACGCGTGTTCACGTAATAAAGTAAATAAAAGGAATGTTTGCGCGCGACACTGAACATTCTCGAGAACGAAGATCGCGTGGAACGTCGCAGTTAATCGTTGATTAAGATAAGGGCCTCTTTATAGCAGAGTTAATGGGCTGAGAGGTAAATTTAGACTCGTTCATTATATGAAAAACTACCTGAAATTCGAATCATCGATCGACGATTCTTATACCATTGTTACTTGAACAATTATAATACATGTATTGTCGATAAAACCCTCGGACAGTGATCATCGCCATGGTTCCTCAGAAAACCATTCGCAACCCCGGAGGTACGGGGTTTGTTTACATTTTATTTTAATCAAATCTTCTTCGTTGCAATATTTCCCACCATCTTTTCGCATAATGGAACCTTGAACCGTCGGAAGGCAGACTTTCGCCAACCGTCTTAAAATATATTCTCTGCTGTAAGGAGGCGATGAAAGGGTATTCTTTAATCTAAAAACGTTGTTTGTGTTTGATCACATTGCACGTTCTTACAATCTTCGTGGGGTTTGGCTGTTCAGTCTTTTCTTACGCTTGTGTCCTTGGTGCGCCGTTTTCTTCCCCTTAAAAAGAAACGCGCGTGCCCCAGTTACGGGGCCTGGTCAACGTTACCTCGATGAAGGGGTGAGAGCGATCGGGTCTCGCACAAATTCGATTCCGACCCTTGCCGAGTCATACGGACTCCAAATGTTTTATGACGTCCCCTAACTGGCCGTCGTCGATGGACTATTGTACCATTGCCTCGTTGTTTGCCGAATACACCTACCGAGTGACTCGGCTGATTAAAAATCTCGGCGGATTACTCGGCCGAGTCATTCGGCTATTAATGCTAAGTTCACACCTACCGAGTGACTCGGTCGAGTAAAAATCTCGCCGGATTACTCGGCCGAGTACTGTTACAACCGGACGAGTGCTCCTCCTAGGTATAAACTTAGCATTATGCTAGTGATTCGGTCGAGTCACTTGCGGCCGAATAAAAATCTCGCCGGATTACTCGGCCGAGTGCTGTTCACACCAAACGAGTGCTCGACCGAGTATTCGATAAATGTAAACTTAGCATTGCACTGTTAAATGTTAAACGGCAGCAATTTTAATTTCTCAATCCTTCCTTACCGGGTTTGAGAACGCACAACAATCCACAAACACAATTGTCTGGAATTATTGTGCGTACGCGTGTATTCTAATTATAATTGGGAAACTCGGGATTTAATAAAGTTACAACAATGTGTCGAAGCAGGCTCGAAATTGTCTGATCGATCACGGGTATCGTTGATAATCGTAGCGGTGCCATCGTACACCGATGAATGCAATTAGCAAAGGGAGCCTAGGGTAAAGCAAGTATCCTGCCACGAGTGGATACTTGCTTCGTTGTTGTACGATGTACGCAATCGTGGAAGCTGCCCGAACCTGGTCGGTAATCCTCAACGGAGCACGTTGCTAATCGACGTCAGATTAAAACGCTGCTGTTCCGTGCATACCTTGCTCTACACTCGATAATCCTGGCCCTGGACCGTCGGAATCCATCGTTGTTCGTACACCAGAAACTATTTTCGAAGTTGGAATCCGAAATGCTTTTATATACCATGAAATCCTATAGCGATACACGATACAAATTAATGTTCAGGGTATCGTTGCACTTTTGCCAACTGTCCTCGAGTATTATCATTTTGATAGAATTTTCGAGAAGCAACGGGGACTCGCGATATCGTGGCATCGTAGGAAATAAACGAGCTTGAAATATTCAGAAAAAGCCATCGGCAATCGCGTGCTTTATAATGCAACGAGCTCGACTCGAAATATTACCTCGTATTCCTCGGACGACGTTTAACTGTTGCATCGGTGAAATACGGCTCCTTATAAATATTAATTGAACCGTGAAACATTCACTCGACAACGAGTCGCAGTCTGAAACGCAGCACGCCAACGCAGCAGAGCTGGACATCGATCGACTTTGTGTCTTTTTGATCCTTCGTATACTGCTAACTAACGGAGTAAGAATGGATTTTTACGAACGACCGTGCCTCGTCCCGGCTTCACAAAAGATCGACCAAAATTATTATTTATCAGTGTATGGAACTTTTCTCCGGAAGAAACGTTCGTGGGTTAATTTGATAAATATTTGTTGCTTCAGAGTTATAAGAAATCAAGGAAATCGAAATATTACCTTTACTTCACACTCGACAAACTGCAAATTCACGCGCGTCACACCGTATTGTAAGTCAAAGGATTAACACGCTCTTATTCAGGGGTCTAAATCTGTTATTTGATTTTTCTTTCAAGTAAAATTCGATGTCGTTGTTTCCGAGAAACGTTTTTCAAAGGTGACTGTCGCGTTTTAGCGGGTCGAGGGAAAAGTTAAAGTGGATTGGCGCTTTGGCGAAATGAAATGCTTTTACAGAAATTCACGGCGTTCCTTTCAAAGGATTCCTGCTGTCGCGGTAGAGGCAAATGGAAAACGTAAATACAACGATACCACCGGGCTAGGACGGTTGAGTGAAAAATCAAGAACGTAGTAAAATTGTTCGACGAAACACTGATTACTGATTCGATTACGCTTGATTGCGACCTGTTCGTACAATACACCGGCTGTGCCATACAGGTGTCATGAATGGAAGCTCTAAAAAAAAAAAAAAAAGAAAAAAAGAAAAAGTAAAGAGAACAATTTCATCCGTCTGTTATTCGTCGTCGTTATTGCGTACGGCCACCTGTGTGTTTGTTTCGTTTTATTTTTCACCCCGTTGTGTTCCTCCCCGTTGTTTCTCCTTTTCTTTTTTAATTCTGTCGAATTCGTCGCCGGTTTTCCAGCGTGCTTTAAATAAAACGGCGTCGAGCTGGCAATTTAAAAGTTTCGTCGATAAGGGACCATCGTAAGCTTTTCAAAAATAAAAAGTTTGGATATAGTTTGTCGTCTGTTTAAGCAATAGTAGCATTCTTCTTTGTATTGTATTAAATGATTAATTTACGTTTATACTTTTTAAGCGTTAAGAATCATATAATTTGTATAATTTGTAAATTGGTAACTTGATTTGTTTCTACCAAGATACACCATGAAATATATAAAAGAATAGCAAATGTTTCAGAAACGTTTATTAATCAATTTTCATACGCGAAATATAGAGTTTGATTAAACCTTTGCGCTCGAGTGGTGCCTCTAAAATGCAAAATTTCAGTTTCACCCGTGTCAAAATATAGAGAATTAAAGAAGGGGATAAACAGATTCTCAACTATTTCGAACACTTTTCTTTCGACATAGTACGTTTGCTTTCTGGAAGCATAGCAAAAATACTTGGAACTCAAAGGGTTAACACCTTTGGGAGGCACAGTGAAAACGAACGTACGTAGTCAGACACGATAAAATCCGTATTATTAAGGATTAACCTTTCAATTCGATAGCTTGATATTAACGCCATCCGCGGTTTATTTCGATTGTACAAAATTTCGATGACTGGCGTGGTGCTTCACGCGTTCAAATCCTCATACTCTATAAAAATGATCATTCACTGTTTAATTTATCGAATGTAAACGCAATATGTTCTGTGAATTAACGAATGGATGTTAAATCGCACGTACGAATCATTCGTGCCGAATCGTTGAAATTGAAAGAAACGGAAAGATCGAACAAATATTTAGCAGAAACAAACAAACCAGAAATCATTCGACTTCTTTTTTCCTATTTTCTATCGTGGCCGGCGAAGTAACGAATTTAAAACACGCGGTGCAGGATGGCGATCCGATGGAGTATAAAGCAAAAAGAAATTGAAAACTAGATCTGGCGCGTAATAGGCCATTTTTTCTGGTCGACCTGTCGAAATCGAGTTACGAGACACGGAACGGCGAATTTTCATGGCTACGTTTCTTTCTCATTTTTCCGTTGTTGTTTCCCCCTCACCCTGGCGCGTTTGTAAAAGTTTGAAACAGATCTGCCGAGGGAAAAATGAAAGAATTTCGATCGAATTGCGCAATTCGAATCTCGGTCGTTCAAGCCCTGCTATTATGTTTCGGTCGTCGGGTATCAACTTGAAACGCGTTCGCGAATTCGATGAAATTTTGTACGCTGATGAGAAATTTTCCCGTTTTTAGTTTTTTTTCTTTTTAATTAAAAATATCCAGCCTGCGTAAAAAACGGAACCAAAATCGAACGATGCGTTCGTGACATTTGATACGAGACGAAATGCTCGTTTTTCGTCGGGTCTGTTTTCAAACTGTTCGTTGAACCGACGGAATTTTTATGGATGAAATTTAGAAGAAAAATTGTATCAGAATAATATCAGGTGGTCGATTTCGAAACCTAAACAATCTTCCCTGATTTCGTGACATAAAAGTATCACAAAATACCTTTCACGATACATCAATTTAAAGCTTAAAGTTTAATAACAACGACTGTATAAACGATTCATGGATATTCTTAACACAGAACGACTGATTCTTCTTTGAAGGTAAATATAATTTGATCGATATCTTACGTAGTTTAACCGTCAAATAATCGTTTTTCATTAAAAATACCAACGAAACGTCTACGTAATCATTTTCAGTAATCCTCAAGTTACAAATTAATGCGTCGCAAGCGATACTTTTCTCTCATGAAATTCCATCAGACTTTTATCCGGCGCTTAACTCGTTAATTATTGTAATGATTATTTTCTACGGAATACAAACAGTTAGCGACCCAGGACAAAGGATGTTTACGATCTGTCGATAGGAAAATATTTCTGCTTAAATTGCGTGAAAACGGAAGGATCGGTCGAACCATTTCACGGACGGGACGAGAGGAGAATTTCTGAAATATTTCCTGAAGTCAGAGAAGCGAAAAATTGGTCGCTGCCAGTACGGTTCGTTATATTATGTATCCGATGTTTATGATATTTGCTCGCTGGGGGGTGCACACTTCGAAATTAACTTGTTGTCAACCTTTCAAAGGTTGCATAAATATTTGCTCTCGACTCTTCGCGGTTTAACGGAGCGCAACTGCGAAAACGTACTTCGCCCTTTTTTCAGATCAAACATTCTTGAAAATTGCATATTCTCGCGTTCACCTACACCCTCTGGCTCTCGATTTTATCGAACGTCTCGGTTGCTTTTATCATTTTTTTTTCTTTTCATTTTAAAGAGATTTATGTAGTACGACATTGTTCCAACAACTTATCAAATATAATTTTATTTGGAAAATGAATATCAGGCAAGGTAGTTGCAATATGATGGAAAATAGGTATAGTTCTTATAATAAATGACTCAGGAGAATATTTTAACACGTTGACTGGCACAGTGAAAACGGGCGTATGTAGTCAGACACGCTGAAATTTTAATTATTAAGAATATAATCAACTAATTCTCAAATGTATCCTTTCAAATCGATAGCTAGCATTATTAGCTTAATGTTAACGCTATCCGTGGTTTATTTAATCATTTCTTTTGTTAATTATTTGATTGTACAAAATTTCGGGTGCCGGTCACCGGTGACCCCCGTGCCAGCCAACGTGTTAAAACAAAGATTATCGTTTATTCACTGAAGCACGGGAAAGATCTGTACGGTTCGAAAGGCAAAACTAGAATAATTTAAAAAGAGAAAGTCCGGGCGAAAAACGAAAATGGTTGTTTTCTCTGTCGGACGACAGAGCTGGTACAGGCCTCCGTTGGGCGCCAGTTACTTGTATAATGTAAACCCACCCTATTTGGGTCCTCTTGAGAAAATCGAAAACAGATGTGCCCGAGGTTTATTACTCAGGCCCTCCTCGATTTCTGACCTGAGAGAGACACTATCGGGCATCCTTCGACACTCGACTTATTCTTGTAGTCAGATATTCCAACACAATATCAACGACCAAGATACTATATAAGAAGGGATTTGAGCAATTTTTGCCGATAACTCGAGAACGTAACGAAAGATGATCAAGAAAGAGAACGGTCGTAACTTCCAATTACGATTAATATAGGCTGATATAAGAGGTAATAAACGCGTGGTACGAGTAATTAAACCGGGTCGAGTTGTGGAAAATTCGCTTCTTCTTTAGTAGCCAATTCGAACTTTTTCTCCATCGGGCTGTTCGGGTTTCTTCGCCTCAATTTTATCGACCGTTCTAAACAGCGACAAGACCAGGCAAAAAAGAAAAAAGAAAGAAAGAAAAAAAAACTGCGTACTCCAATTTATGATTCTTTCGACCGGTAAAACTTTTTAATGGAAGGTTACAAATTTTCTGGAACCGTAAATGTATGAATTATTCCTTATAACTACGGCAGAAAAGTTATTTCTTTAAATTCACGACTTTTGAGTCAATTTTACGCTGCAAAAATATTTCAACCCTTTGGCTACGATTGGATATTATATATATTTTTTGATTTATACAAATCAGAGAAGAAAATAAATATTTCCAGACAGTTGGAAGTCTAAACGTTTTTGATAAATATTGTAAAAAGGATAGTATTCGGGTGACATTAAAATACTATGACTACGAGCGTGAAAACATTATTGGACACCAGTTGACCGATTCCTGCGGAAAAAGAACGATTTACTTTACACTCACGTTCCCGATAACCCCAGCTCCGTCAGCAAACACGACAGTTAAACCGGACCAGTCGTTTCCTGTTGATTGATCGTCTTTCCTGCCATCCTTAGCTTACAAATTTCTTCAAAGGTGACACAACACTTAACTGCCGAGCAAACGTCGTTTTAATAATATTTATTTATCATAATATATATATTCGATGCAAAATACATGGAAATGTCGATTTTTTCGACAGTAGACAATCCCAAATTACTTTTACCTACAAAAAGGGACGATATCGAATGGAATTTAAATTCTAAATTATTTAAGCTTGTCCGAAAAGTTTATTTCCCTAGCTGCACGCAACGCTTTGTCTGGCAGGGTTAAAAATAAAATAATATTATGCAGCTTACATAACTCAGTTAAAGCGAAACGAAGTTTCAGGACAACTTAATCTAATACTTTTGGGTTGATGAAAAATGAAAAGTATGCGTCTGTGTTATTCGACAGAAAAAAACATGTCAGATACGTACAGTTGGTGAAAAATTGGCACAACTTTTAAAACAAAATTCCCTCTTTTGAAATTGGACCAAACGACTTGAATTTTTTTTGAGAAGCTAGAAGAACTAGTTTAATAGATGACAAAAAAGGAAAATGTTGCAATAGTCCCAGTCGGTTGAAATTATGAAGGATACCGTGAGTGTTTTATCCGAGTCAATAATGAAAAATTGAAAACATACTTTTCGTAGATTTCAGTAAGTTATTGTGTGTATACACAAAGGTTCGTCGAAATCACAGTACAAGCACAGTTTTTCACCGTGACTAATCACGTTCTTAGGTGAAAAACTGCGATTTTCCTTTTCAATTGCTTGTAGTTTTGTGTATACTGTAAGACAGGCTAAAGCTGACGTCCCTGAAGGAAGGCTCCATGCCTTGTTTATGCCATGGTGGGCCATGTACGTCGGGCCCGAGAACCTTGACAACGTAGAGGGTATAAAATTCAAGGCCCTCGAGGACGTCGCAGCGTACCACCCCCAAAAAGGACTTTCTTTTGGTAAAGGAAAGACTTTCCAGTCTTCGCGTTGGTGAAGAACCTCGGCTGTATTAGCTCAAAATATAATTTTATTCTTGCATCTCTCCGTTCTAAACATAGTCTTACAATCCATACAACTTACTGAAATCTACGAAAAGTATATTTTAAATTTTCATTACTAGCTCGGATAAACACGTTCATAATTTCAACCGACCGGGACTTTGCAACATTTTCCGTTTTTTTTTTGGTCATCTATTAAACAAGTTCATCTAACTTCTAAAAAATGAAAATTCAAGTCATTTGGTCCAATTTTCAAAAGACGGAATAGCGTTTTAAAAGGTGTGCCAATAATTTTGTTGACCCACTGTAGCTCTCCGTCAAGGGTGTAGAGGATAGCGGTGGTTGAACGCGACTCTTCCCCTAGGTCGGTTTTAAAGCTGCAGAAATAGGTTGCGCCAGGGCAGGAGGGCTCGTAGGCAGAGCAGAAGCTTGTGTGTCGTGGACGAGGCCTTCGTGATCGATAGGGTCTAACCCGCCACCACCACCACCACCGCCGTCACTACTACCACCACCATCAACCATCATCACCATTACCATCGTAGCCACGCCATTCCTTCACCATACCCTCGCAGATACACGCCACTGATGTTTACCAACACTTTTCTCTCTTAGCATGATACGATACGACGGTATACCGGTAAATAAAGGATGCGGGGGGATAAGGTTTCTTCGTGTTTACCTCGACGCGAACTCGTTAAACAATTTCTAGCCCCATGGATCGCGGAACTACTGCGATCCAGCTCTGACTTTATGGACGCGGATGCATCGGTGTCGGCTTTTGCAACAGATGCGTACCACTTTCTTATCGGTAGGGAAACGTTGGCAAACGTTAATTAGAATTGACGTACTCGCGTTCCAACGATCAACCCGTTTCAGAGATAATTACTTTAACACGTCGCAATCGAATTATAATGTTAAGGTTCGTCTGTTAGGTCTGTCTCTCAAAATTTGAGCCCAATCGGTGCAATTAAAAAAAAAAAACCTCTTACCCTCAATCATTATTCCTTCAGTTTCTTCAAAAACGTCATTTTCTTGAAAATCAAAAATTTTCGAAAATAAATCCATACTAACCCCTCAAAATAATGCTAGCTATCAAATTGAAATGTTAAATTTGAAAATTATTCATTTACTACCAAAGGGGTCAGAATGACTTGCTTCAGTTTTCTTATTTTAAATTGCAAACTTTCTTAAAACGCTTCTGTCGAAATATAAAAGAATTATTCTATACGTTAACTTACGTTTCATCCTTTATTTATTTTCCTTTCTATTTTAGGTTCAATTTAAAAGTAAAGATGCATTGAACGTCGGTAGTTCTAGTGTTAATAATTAAGATTCCAACGTGTCCGATTACACACGTCCGTTTTCACTGGTGCCAGTCAACGTGTTATACATTGTATATTATATACAACATTAAATTAACCGACTCTATCAATAATTGAACGCTTGCGCGGGTTTATCCGAAAAATCAGCGCGTTAAATTCGATCCAGCTGACGACTTAGCCGGGGAAAGATCGTTTCGATGCCAATTTCGATAGCGTGTAAGTACGTACGCTCGTAAAAATCTCCGAAACGAACGATGGGGATGCGAAACGTCTTCTTTCGGTTGGCCTTAGTAAAAATCGAGGATCAACTTTGATACGCGAACAGAGCCTCTTGTCCGTATGTTGATTTTATGACTCCTCGAAATCGTATTTTTTTTTCTTTCATTTTTTTCTTCTTCTTTCCTTTATCGATACGCCATTGGACGCTTGCTACCGTTATTTCGGTCAAGTAGTCTGATTGTGAACGGAAAGGAGCAAATAAATTTTGCTTATTCCCCGGGCAGGGACCGGTCTTGTAATATCAGCTAGTACACTGCCGAGCATGTTAAGCCTCCCTAGGGGAAGGATTCCTGTTGTGCTTGAAGTTTACTAGAAATTATACTTTTATTGAATTAATGGGATAAGTCGGCTTGGACGGGCAAAATTCATATCTAAGTTTACGATTTTTTTTTTCTTTCTTAAAAATGGTAAACGCAATGGAAATTCTGTTTAAAGGGATTTGTGTATGGAAATCAGGATTGACCGTGGTGAAAGCAGAGTGTAACAATGAAATTAAAACGATTATTCCGTGGCGTGCTGACACGTCCACGGTCTAGACAAGAGTGTCCCTTTTTGGGCAAAATACTAGTCGTGAAGACGCCAATGTCACCATGGCACTTTGGGCCCCAACGAACTTTCCCTTGCAAGTCGGTTTTTACCGCGAACACGCGCCGTGCACGGAACGAACCATGGATGTCAGCGCGCATTCGCCATCGGTTCAGTGTCTGTGGTTTGAAGCTCGAACGCGGCAAACCCGAAGAAAACCGTCCACACTGTGGCAAGGAATCCCTTTGTGTTCGCGGAAAAACACCGACAGAAAATGGTTCGCCGCGCGGCATTACAGTATTGCCGCGTTGCATGTTCGGGCTGCCGTCCAAACGGCCGATTATTTGCCGAAATCCGTTCGTTCCTTGCCGCGTTGCAGCCGCGATGCGCTCGTCTGTACTCAGCTTAAAACGTCCATCCGAAGTATTCAGAACGATACGTTTTTCTACGCGGGGATTTCCATTACGTTTACCATTTCTAAGAAAAAAAAAAAGAAAAAAAAATCGTATACTTATATGAATTTCGTCCGTCCAAGGCTAACCAATTCTCTTTGAAACGAATACGTAATTTTGGGTTGCTCGGACAAAATTGTGGGAATTCTACGGTGTTCGCCACTGTAACAACGTGTGTGTATCGATGACGTAACGGAATCGGTCGCGCGTACGCGCTCGCAAGTGTAATCGGTGGTTATTTTAACGCGACAACAATAGCTCGGCTCCTTTTTTTATGGCACGTCGTTTATCCAAGCTCTGACACCTTATCTCTATCGATTCGCGGCCAGATGAACCAACCTAGCCTCGTGTCTAACCGAAACGCGATCCTGCTTCGTAAGGATCGAAATTTCCTTGAAATCATCGAACGAATAACCAGAAATATCCAGGCTAGGATAAACTCAGATAAACCGAGCGAGAGTATCTGTCGGACGTGGGCGGTTATCGCATTGGTCCGAAAATTTTAATTGCAATACTCATACGATTCAAGATTCGTTTCATTCATCCGGTTGGTATTTCTATCCGGATCGTTGGAGGGGAGGAGCATGCGTGATCGTTAAAAGAGCAAAATGGTGTGTTGTCGTGGCTAACCTCGTTCTGAATCAAGTTGTTCGGTCGTCGAGCACGACTCGATCGAGAACGTTCGCGCTCGATGAATGACTTGGTTGGGAACGGTGTGCTTGTCAAAGCATACACCCGATATACCAAGGCTACACATGGCCGAGCCGATGGACGAGCTCTCGTTGTTATACAGGTCGATCCACGGCAAAAATTTACCTACTCTCTAGGCTTTCGTCGTCGTGACGTCGGAAAACTGACAGCGACACGAATTATTCCTTGCAAAGATAAGCTACGATCGAACAAATCGGCAATCAGTTATCTATACGATATTTAAAATCTTCTTGTAAAGATTTTTCGTTATTGCAGATCGACGCAAAGCGCCCAAATAACGCGGGGATTTAGAAAATTATATCCACGTAGGTAAAGAAGATTCTTACGCGTGGGTTCGAGGATTTCTGTCGGAAAATTTGAAAGGGAAAACCGCTACAATTATTTCCAATTGCCCGAGGCTTGTCTCGAGTGAGTTTATCCTAATAAAGGAGAAACGTAAGAAAATTGTGCTCCTTGAAATCGTGATGGCAAAAAAAGAGAAAGAGGCGAGGAAAAAATTGAAGAAACCATAGAAGCAATTTGTGCAAGCCACCCTCTATAAACGTACACAAAGATTAGATAGGGTGGAAGAAGAGGGGGTGAGAGTGCGAGGGTGAACGAAGTGAGAACGACCGATGCAGAGGAGAGACCTCGTTGACTAGTGACTGCTAGGGTGTGACGGATTTCACGGGACGACGAGCTAACGAAAAACTAGTCGGCTGTGAGGTGAGAGGGCAGAGACTACCCACCCTCTTTTTACCACCCTCTACGGAGCGTCAGTCGCTTTTAACACGGCATTCCAACCGCCTAGGCCGCGTGCCTAGACACTTCGGATAACCTCTCGATAAACCTATCGATCAGCTAATAACTCTTGAAACGCGATTACTAACCGACGGACAATCAAATTTGCTTTTCGTCCGTTTTTTCTTTCGAATAAACTCGTCAACCGTTGGATCGTTAACCCCTCTATGCAACCGTGTTAACCCTTTGCACTCGAGTGGTGCCTCTGAGACACCATATTTCATTTATCGGAATATTCATCCGTATGAAAATATAGACAATTAAAGAAGGGAATAAAAATCAACAGATTCTCAAATATTTCGAACACTTTTCTTCCGATATAGTGCGTTTTGCTTTCTGGAAACGTAACTGGAAAAATGCTTCGAGTGCAAAGGGTTAATATTCAATTGTCATCAAACTTTGAACGACAGAAGTCACATCTGAACTGTAAGCTGCGTCACGAGTGTGACACGTTATTGTAGTGGAAGGGGTTAAAATTGAATGTTTGAACACGTTCGAATACCAACGTCAGAAGCAATGATTAACTGTACGCGTTGTTCGTAAAACCGAAAGGATTAATTTGAAGTAAGAGAGTCGTAAGGTGCGAACGGTACACGATGTAGACGAAAGCTAAGGGAAGGTTTTAAACGGACGGGACGAGCGTTCCAAGTAAGTTCGTTAGAAACACTCGATGAGGGGCTCGTTAAACTCTCTTTGCTTCTTTTCCCGAGCTCTCACCCTCTAACGAGGATTCTCGTTGTACGAATGAAAAAAAAAAAAAAAAACCGGTGACGGTCCTCGCGAAACAACAGTCTCGCGTTTCGTAATAATAAAAAAGGGCTTTTTACGCGACTGTCACCGCTGATTAATTGAAACGAAGTCTTTCACCGACTTTTTAACAGTCTTTTCCCTGTCGAACATTTTATTTCTGCGATTCATCTTTCGAAAAGGTGGGAGCATTTCTTTCTATCATTATCGTTGTTGCGATTGCTTCTTTGCGATCAAATGGAAACAGTCGGTTGATGGGTGTAATTCTGCTTCAGCTTTCTGTTCAACGCTGGAACAAACAAATTGCATAACCGTACTTGGCTTTTCTTTACTACCAATCTTTCTTATTTTCTGGTCAGCTGGGATTATTCAATTAATTTCCAGACATCGGATGTTGACTGCGAAAGGCGAATATTATACGTTCAGTAAACTGTAAGATTTCAAATGAAAATTAACTTGGCTTTGACTACAATATTATGGTTCCTTTGATTTTAAGAAAATAATTTCGCACGACTTTTTGTCGGAGCACGCCGCGGTAAGGATTTAAAATTTTCTTTTCCAAAATTCCAGTGTCGCTTGATAGGAAAATACTGTGCAATGTTCAGTCTGTTGGGTCCAAAAAAAAAAAGAAACATTCCATCAATCGGATCGTTTTATCCTCTCTGTTACTCTTTTACGACTAGTTAACAGAAACTGCTGTTCGTTTTTCAATGAAAAGGAAAGAAAAAAAATAAGCACACTCTGTTCCCGTTTTTCTTGTTGCATCCTTGTTACTACTCGAGGGTGTTTTACTTTTCACCCCCTTAAGCAGAGCACCACCACCACCACTTTATATCTCGTCGAGTGTTTTGTTGTTCGTTTTATAGTTTTCAGCTGGCCGAACTCGAGAGGAACGATTTGTTCGTCGAGAAACGTAATACAAAAAAGCTCCCTGTATTTTTTTGTTACGTTGCACAAATCCCTTCTTTTATTTTTTTCTTCTTTATTATTTCAACCTTCCTTGAATTTTATAATCTTCGTGATCCTTTTATTCCGTTATAAATGAACGCACAAGTGCTTCTTGTATTTTATGAAATCTTTCTTTATCCTGAACGTCAGTGGAATTATATTTCAGTGAAATATTTACAGAGCTAAATTGTCCATAAGTAGAATTGTATGCTTTTTTTATATCGCAATATCTGACGAGCGGTAACGATAGGAAAAGGTGGATAAAATATTTGGAAAACACGTTGACTGGCACAGTGAAAATCTAATTATATATAGATAGCCAACATTATCAGCTTAATATTAACGCTGTCCATAGTTTATTTCATCGCTTCTTTTGTTAATACGTTTACTACCAAGGTTGCGAGTATATTCGTATGAAAAATACGAAGAGAAATGATTACTGTTTATATAAAATGGCGTTGTGGATGCTGTTTAACCTTTTACGTTCGGAGCATTTTTCGATACGATTGAATTTAATCTACTTTACCATCAAAATTTCCAAAAACCAAATGCACTATTTTGGATGAAAAGAAATACAAATGCTTATCAATCGATTTATTTTTATTGCTTTCCTTAATTTTCTATATTTTAATATAAATGAACCTTTCACATTTTCAAATACTCTGGTAAATGAAATATGTCCCCTCAGACGGGACAATCGAGTGCAAACGGTTGAAATAAAAATGTGAGATCGGAAGTGGTAATAACCAGAAGAACGATGGACGTATGAAATCGGGGCCTCGAAAGCTAATAACAAGACCGATATGGTGGCTGTAGTAAATAAGGTAACCGGTCGCGAGCACGAAGGGTTCTAGGTTCGATTTCCGGTGCCCGTCAGAGTCCCTATTTTTCACGAATTTCTACAAATATGAACAGCAAAATCCATCACGAACACAAGGAATCCAACGATTTCCCCTGCTGTTGGCTTTTGTTCCTCGTCGATCGTTGCATTATTAGTTGGAAAGAAAGGAATTAACCCTTTCGCTACAAAAGGCGTATATACACGCCCTCACGAGTCTATCAATACATACGAAAAGTAAATTATAAGATTTCAAGTCAAAATTAACTCAGCTTCGACTATAATTGTTCTTTCTTCGCCAGATCATGTGAAAGGGTTAAAAGTAAATAAAAACACAAATTCCGACTATCATTACTCGCTAATAACGAGGGAATTATTTCTCCCACGGTTTCGTTTACCTTCTTCGAGAAGTTCGAGAGACAAAATCATAGGAAAATGGCGGCTTACCTCGGCGGCATATTCATTCAGCCTTTATCTTTCGTCTCGACTCGTCCTCAAACTTCAGTCTTCATTCTGAAACCCCTTCCCATGCCCCCCCCCCCCCCCCTCGAAGTTTTCCAACGTCATTAGGGGATCGTGTTTGTGTACAAAATGACGCTTATCTTCTTCTCGACATTTCCATAGCCTTTCCTTTATCCTTTCACCTTTAATCTGTTTGCCTTGCAATCATTAGCCCTTCACCCGAAACCTTTAGCTCTGAAAAGGGTTGTAAAGGGGAGGGTGGGGGAAAAGGTTCTACGATTCGACTGATAAGTATACACAGAACAAACTTGAACCGGTGAGAAGCATTACCGCGACAAATCGTTCGCGTCGAATTAATTTGTTCAAAGTTTCGACTATCCAGGGCCGGCACGTTCGCCGGAACCCGTGTCTCGCGTATTAAAAGGCCCCCTCGGTCTACGAAAACTCGTCAGACATTTTTCAGGATCCCCTATATAGTAGATTGAATTTTTGGTGTGTGTGTAGAAAATGCAATCGCATAATCCACTAATTCATGACAACTTGCTGCACACTGACACGTAATATTTTATAATTTTATAATAAATAATTCCTTATTGTGAAATTTAAGTATAGGGTTCGAATGTGTATTCTGGTCCCGAAAGAAAAACTTTGTATCGAGTTGTTATTATCGTTTCAAAAAAAAAAAAAGGAAAGGGATTAGTTGTACGCCAATCTAGCAGCATCGCAAAAGCCACGAAATAGCAGATTTTTTTTTCTCCCTTCGGCTGTGAATTATTGGCTTCGTTCGTGATTCATGAAGACATTTGGAATCAGAAAAGTTTCGTAGACACCTATTCGGCAAAGGGTCGAGAAGCCAAAAAATTGTCTGCGTATCGGAGTTTTTGTCATCGTTGATTGCAAACGTTACTGTATTTCGATCGCTTCAAATCGAAGAAGCATCAGAGTGTGAACGGGATGAAATGCGTGGAAGGGAACGTTCTGCAGGATCCTGTCGGAGTAATTACGCAAAGTTTACTCGAAATCGGTCAAAGGATTTGAGCGTTAATTGGGTACATCCAAACATCCAACTCAATTCGTCAAATATATCATATCTGTTTACTTCACAAAATTATTTATCAATCTTTTCACCATTACTCAAATTTTCCCAATACAAAGTTTAGTCGCCAAGCTAACAAATCCCAGAAGCTGGTATCCGTAGCGGGTTCGTGTAATTTTTCGTCCCGCGAATAACCGGATTCGAAAGCTGCGAAACAAACTTGTCCGCTATAGTTTCGCACGCTTCGTTAAACATCTAACAGCCAGGCTAACCTAATAAATATTGCCGTCGTTGAAACGAAAATGTAACATCGGACGACCTGGTAGCAAGAAGTGTCGCGAATGCTTTCAAATCGTGGGTAGACACGAGTGCAAAAAAAAAAGAAACGAGTTCGAGTTCCCCGAGTTCGGAATTTGGCGAACGTTATCGAGTCGATCGATCTAACGTAATTTTTATCAGGTTTTCAATGGAGAGAAATAAGGTGTCGAGGATAAAAAGCAACGTGACGGAAGCAAAGAGGTGAGAAAAGCGAAGCGTTGTCGTTTTTGTAAATGATCGCTGGCTGGTTCTTTGAACGACCATACGTAATCTTGCACACGGCTAACGGTTTCATCGGTCCATAGCAGATATAGCCGTGTTAAATGTTGCGTTACTAAGAGATGAATAATGAATTTTCTTAATGCAATATTGTTGAATGACCAACAATCATCCTGTGACCAACATCATAGACCAGAGGTGAGGAACCTTTTTACCATTAGAGGCCACATTTAAATATTATATCATTTTTTATATTTCACTGTTGGTATTTTTATTTATTTAAGCATATGTATATATACAATATTCATACAGATTTTGAAATTTTAATAAACAACTACATGACACAAAAAAAATGATATTAGTAGAAGTGAAGTTTTAAATAAATTGATTTCATTTTAAGGAAATACAATAGAAAAATATTAATAGTAAGTCGTGATCTATATAATTAAATATTAATTAATACAGGAGCTAGCTTTTATGAAGGCCGCACAAGAAACTCACGGAGGCCGCACGTTCCTCGCCTCTGTCATAGACTCACCCTGCAGCAAACACCCTAATCTCTGTTCTATCTCCTCACTCATCCTAACCTTCGTATCATTTCTTCCTGACCGTTGTCCTGACCACTCAGCCTCGTCACTAGGAGATAAGATCCCACCAAATCACGATAGATGTCAGAATCTTGTAGTCAGTTCAAGAGTGCAGTTATTACCGCCACGAATAGAAACCTTTAACCCTTTCCGGAATCCAACATTATCATCGTTTGCTGTTTGAAATATCAAGTGTAATTTTAATGATATTCAATGCTTATCTCTGTTCTGGAAGGAGTTTGAGGATGATTTATATCCGGACCGAAAGGCAGTTTCTAAGTTTCGAACGCAATCTCGTTACACGATCGCTTTTAAAGCGACTTTCGCGGAGACGTCCCGTGGGATCTATAAAATACCGATGACAAGAAAGACTTTTCGGGGACACGAAATGACGTGGCTCCTCCGTCGTTCAATTTACTACAATCCCAAAGAAATATTTCGATTTCAACAGAAATCTTTCGTTTGAAGTCTTTAATAACTTTATCTACCGTTCGGAAAATGAAATGGATACGGCACTGTCGCTTTCAAGATTACGAAATGTAATCTTTAAGGGTTTATATGCAGTCACGGAGTCGAAATAATTTTTACTTTTATCGACACCCAAAACTTGAAATCACGTTTTTCTGAAAACTAGATTTTTTTAGGTCCGTGTGTAAAATAAGTTAGAAACTACTGCACCTATTTTTTTACATACATTTTTAATATGAAAATAACCAGGGATTGAACGAATCATTTTTTCATTTTTTTTTTGTTTATAATAACTGCTTTTTCAAAACCGTAGTAAAAATTCAAAATTCGATATTTTACAAAATCGGTTCGTTCGATCCCGAGAGAAATTATTCACATTTGGTTTTTTGATGTCAGATTACTCTGTGATCTTTTATTTTTAAACCTTCTCCGACAATCTGCTTCCAACCATTCAGTTTATAATATTTGTTTAATGAAAAAATTACCAAATGTTCTTGAAATCTTACTCTTTTATATACAAAAAGTTTTAAATAAATTAATCAATTAGATCCTTTTAAAAAAATCGCTATTACTGCATAAAAGCCTTTATTTCATTTTTTCAATCGGTTCTCAGTCGACAATCGATGGTATCGTAAAATCTATTTTCTGATAAATAAAGTGTTAACTGGTTTAACGAGGTCCGTATGTATTTCAGTAGCCTGGCAAGATTAATATCGTTTACGGTCGAAAAATGAAAAGTGCGTTTGTATTTGTATACATCATAACGCAACAAAATTCCTCTACGTATTCTCGATTCTGGTGGATCGTCGCTTTCGTCGTTTCGACGCAATCGTACATTAACGAGGAAATTAATTTTGTAACAGGTTCGCAGAGCCGAACCCAATTTCGAGTCCCTTGATTTATCGCGTTAGGACACGACCAAAGACGTTCTCCCACCTAATCGGTAACTAATTAAGGGATTAATCACGCGACATTAACGTTCCCAGTTTCCCACTCAAGATTCGCCTTTCCAATTATTGCTTACACTGAAACAACATTACCCAGTCCGTCGTAAATTAATCCTTTCGATTGGATTAAGTTATCAACGAGTTAATGCCGGCTGTTACGCGTTCGTCGAATATTCAATTTAACGATTGAATATTTTAGCAATCCATCAGGAGAGATCGGTGTTGCCTGTCAGAATATTCGAAATTTCTCTGATTCAATCGCGCAACGGAAGCGAAAGTTGAAACGAAAGAAAAGCAAAGGATAATAATGATTACTACTACATACGTGAGTTTATTAATTTTTTTTGATAATTCCTGTATCAATAACCAAAGTGCCACGCGTCAGAGTATCCTGAGTATTTCGTTCAACACGTTGACTGCCACAGTGAAAACGGACGTGGGTAGTCAGACACGCTGAAATCCTAATTATCAACAATACAATGAACTAATTTTCAAATTTAACTTTTCAATTCGATAGCTAGCATTATTAGCTTAATGTTAACGCTATCCGTGGTTTATTTCATCATTTCTGTTGGTAATTATTTGATTGTAAGAAATTTCGGGTGCCGGTCACCGGTGACCCCCGTGGCAGCCAACGTGTTAATATTTTGAACGCTTTTATTTAATTTTTTTATTTTATTTTATTTTATTTTGTTTATTTTGAACAAATACCGCGAAGTTTTTAACAACTTAGAACTTTGCGAAAATTTTTCAAACGTTAATAATTAATATTTTTGACTTCATAATATTTTCGCCTGTGTCGAGAAGAATTCAACGACCTACCATACTATCATCTTAAACTTCGAAAGAATGCTAAAATAATTTTGGCCACGAAAACCGTGGCAATCAGCTTGTTAAACTGAACACGACACAAATCTAAAACAAATAAATCTTATGATCCGATTCTGTCAGATTTGACTTTGCGTTGGAGAAGATACTTAGACATAGATCTTCGCACATACCATATTGAAGAACTTACGCTAATCTTATTATGTTCATTAACGTGACAGTTCTGTACGTTACAAGATAATGCTTGCTAATTGTACGTAAATTCTACAAATTCAATCATCCAGATTCCCTTTGTCACGAACAATCTACAGTTTACGTTTTACATAGTGAAAGAAACAGTAGATTGTTCGTTTCTTTTTAATGGAACACGTGTATCATTGGATGAGCTCGTAACAGGTAGTCAGACTCGGTATGCAGGACAGTAGGTCGTCATCCTCGTCTTCGTTTTATTCTCTTTCGTCTCTCGTTCTTCCTGCTCATTTTTTCTTTTGTTCTTCTCTCTCGTTCAACGCAAAATCGCTTTTCAGTAGGGTTGAATATTCAAATGATCGAATAATTGGAATACCAGGGAATTCGGGTGCTGACAAGATCGAATGTTGGATTATTGATACATTATTGAGTGGCAAAAAGGAATCAATCGTTGAGAAACACTGACCTTTTGTCTGTATATAAGAAAAATTGTACTGGTACCGAAGGCCAGGATAATAAACACGGTGCAGTCATTTAGAATTTTCTTTTCTTACGCCTGAGCCTGTGTTTTTTGCAGAGTAAAGACGTTCTTCCAAGTTACTTAATAAAGTGAAAATTTTAAATAGAAAAGAGACTCTACGATTCATTTCACCCATTTCCAATATCGAAAACGATATCGTCTCTTGTATATTTCATAACATTTTAAAAAAGGCGCCATATTTCATTTATCGGAGTATCCTAAAATGTAAAATTTCAGTTTTATCAAAATATAGAAAATTAAAGAAGGGAATAAAACTAAACAGATTCTCAAATATTTCTAACACTTTTCTTCCGACACGGTGCGTTTGCTTTCTGGAAGCATAGCTGGGAAATTAGATTACACCCGATTACGTCCAAAAATGCTTCGAGTACAAAGGGTTAACACTAAACGTACCAAGCGGGGTCAAATGACCCCTTTCAAAATTTCAAATGTATAAAGAGGAAACCAGTCGTACGTAAAATTAGAAGTTATGTTGCGAATTATTTCCTTTAATAAACGAAGAATTTCTTTCGAAAAATCAACCTTTATTTCATAAGGGCTCAAATGACCCCTTATCGTAGGAATATGTATAAAGTGCCGGTATGTTTAGTGTTAATATCAGTTGCTCGACGTAAAGGACTCGATTATTCTGAAATTTCAATGCACAATCCTGATTAAATTTTTTTTCCTAATCTCGTTGAAAAACGATGCTTCTTATTTTGTAATCGTATTCCTCCCAGACTTCCTTCCTGCACATTTTGTTCGTTCTTAGCGTACGACACGTTTTATCCACCGTTTCTTCGTTTATTATCCTTGGTCTTTCGTTAGAAGCTTCCCTTTTCCTGGTGCACTCGCAATGTCTGATTACGTTAGCCTCGTTTTCCCAGCCGTTCATTATTTTCATTTCCAGGGCTCCTCGTTTCTTACAGTACTCACCAGCTTCGTCATCCTTCTTTGAACAGAGTTCATCGTGGAACAAGTGAATTTTCAACAAAAAACAAAGCCAATTGTTCGCCTAGCCAAAACGTATGTTCATCGACTTATTCGTAGTTAATTTTAATTACAACGGTTTTTTGTAGAAAATTTTGTTCGCATTTTATTTCCAATACAATTACACTAAGCTAATGGTACCAGTAGTTGACCAGTTAAGAGAAATCTTCCATGTAAACAATGGTAACCGCTTGCTCTATCATTAAATGACGAGAGTCGATGTCTGGAGACATTCTTTAAGTATTTTAGATTATGTAACAAGAGCACTTTTGAAAAAAAGTTAAGTTATACAAATTTGAAAAATATATTTAAAAATTTGGTGAATGCTTCAGAAGTTGACCGCTCTTACAAATTAACACGTTGGCTGCCACGGGGGTCACCGGTGACCGGCACCGGAAAGAAATGATTAAATAAACCACGGACAGCGTTAACATTAAGTTAATAATGCTAGCTATCGAATTGAAAGGTTAAATTTGAAAAATTAATCGACTGCACCCTTAATAATTAGGATTTTATCGTGTCTGACTACACACGTCCGTTTTCACTGTGCCACTCAACGTGTTAAAGAACTGGTAATCGACTAGTGAGAATTAAATTAAATTATTGCGAGAATTTAAACAGTAAATAATTCATTCGTGAAATGTTCACAATTCATTTAAATCCATTTCTGAAATAAAAATATAAACGATATGGATATGGATGTTTCAAGTGATTTTAAAAATATTTAAATATCATTCGGAAAAAAGTCGACGGGATTTAAGGGGTTAAGAAAAGATGAGCCATCAGACGGGAAGCAACAATCTCTCACGCGATTCCCCCGGTGTTCCACCTCCAAGCTTGGTTTGAGCCGTAGAGGATCCGCTTGCCGTGTGTCTCCTCGGTGAGACGAGGATGGATTTCGCTCTTCTCGCAGACATGACGGATCAGCCGGCTTTCACGGCCGAAAATTCGCTCGTTTCCTCGAGATCCTCCGCGCGTGATTCTCCACCCGGCTTCAATCTGACTTTCACCCTCGGGATCCTGCTGGTTTATCGTGTTCATCAAGTGCGATTCTGTTCTGTGCCGTGAAAACTCGTCCTTCGAACTTTCCTATCGGACGATGTAAAACGAACAATCCTGTCAAACGACAAATTCATATTCGTGCTCGTTAACGTTTGTGGTTATAATTGAAATTGCAAGAAGTTCTGTGGGCAAATTGTTCAATTAAACGATGTGTCGATGAATTTTCCTGTTCAAACGGATCACCGTTGTTATTTAATAAAGAGAACGGTGGATATTGTTCGATACAGTTTCAACGTAAAGAATTCCAACGTTTGTAAATAGCTTGTTTCTCTCCCACGGGTTTCCGCTTCGAATAGTTTCGCACGATCCGCGAAACGAGCGTGTGAATTTTGTTTCAAATTCTGATTGTACTTTGAAATCGGGCTGCAGATCTTTTCACAGAAGATTCCGGTAAAAAAAAAGAGGGTGCGTCGCGATTAGAATTTGCAAACCGGCTCGAACGAACGGTGTCACCGTTGTGTCGTCGAAAATATACAGAAAATTCTCACTGTGGTTTTACGAACAAAATTCGATATACCAAAACTCGAAAGACTATCGTTTCGTTGTTGAAAAGAAAGAAAAAGAAAAAAAGGTTTATCGAAATTGTCCGAAAGGCAGGTTCAAGGATAAGTGGGCCGGTGAAGCCGCAGGCTGTAGGCCAGCCCCGAATTTCATACCGGTGGATCGTCGACCGTTAGAGGGAACCGTGTTGACGACAGAAACGAACGGAAACAAGAAGGAAGGATCGAAGATTGTGAGAAAAGAAAGCAGAGACCGACTGGTCGACCAATCTCCTCCTTTCAAAATGAGTCACTCGTTCGTTTTGTGAATGAGAAGAGTCCATGTTCAACCTGTGCCGAAGCAGCAACACGTGGCTACGCTCTGATAGTAATAGTTATCACGTTGATGTTAATAACGTACGATCAAGAAGATTAGAAGATAATCGGGATGAAGAATGATTCTCTGATCACTTTACTCGTCGCGTCGCTGATACCTTCGCAGAGATTTGGTATTTGATTCGCAAGGGATGGTTTAAATCGCTTGGAAGTGCAATATAATAGTGGAAGATCCGAATCTAACGAAAGGAACCTCGAAGATAATAAAACTGTGTGGATGTAGTTTGTATCGTGGTTTGTATAGTTTCCCTGAAACAAGGGACTTTTGGGAAATTTAGCCATAAACGTTAGAAATACAGTCTAAAACAGCGGAAGGCAGAGGTGTCAAGAAAGGATTAAAAGTGAATATTAATATTTAAGGTGTTTGAGGTATTTCGTTTAGGAGTCTGAGGTTTGAAAAGGGTGAAAAATAAGAAAAGTGGTGGTAGAAAGGGAGAAGATGAGCAGACGTACCGTGCCACCGGGAGGATTGAACTCTTGCGAGAGGATAAGACCGGAACGACCCAGGAATCCCATTCAGAGACTAGTATGGGGTCCGGGTTCTCAATTTCAAGTCGGTCCAATCGGTTTGCCCGAGGACGAGGGTTCCAATCCAAGAATGGCTCTGAGAAGGTGCGTGAAACCTCGTCAGAATTGTTCAATAACCAAACACGCGGTTAAATAAAAGTATCGTACAGTAGATTCCGTTTATTCGAGCCACCGTTTAATCGGGACAGAATTTCAAAAAAAAACAGAACCCAATCGAACAAACAGCCTTAGTTTTCTTTGTCTGATCGGGACATCATTCAGCATTATTAACCCTAGTTACTATGTAATTAATCATTCGACTCATAGATTACGAATTGAAAGCAGGTATATTACAAAATAGCCGAACCGAAGACATGTATTATTAATTCTCAATTTATTAAAAAATACGAAAGCAAGAGAAATTAACTTCGACGAATGTTTCATGATCTAGAGTTAATCGTATTTTTCTTTCGCTCCACTCTGTGCTACTTAATCTTTTTAAGTTTCGTCCAAGGTGAATCGTGTACGTAGAACGTCGGAACGGTGTGCGTTTGAATCGAAAAGCTATTCGTTAATCCATGGATTAATATTTAAATAAATACCTTTGTTCTGTAGTTTGTTCCTTTTCTATCGTTAATTACTATATTTACGTGGCGCTTCGCATAATCGGGCCAAAGTACACCAGTATTTCATTTCTTTGCTTTCCTGTTTTGTAAAATTACTCGATTTGGTTCAACGAACAGTCCGTCGAACTTTCAAGGAATTCGAGGATCAATCTTTTCCTTTGAATACGCAGACTGCTGAGACTGTACGAGGGAAGACAGTATCGAGAGGCAGCCAGTTTCCTCATGAAGCTACCCCGGTACACCCTGAAGGCGACTCTATCAGATATTCCGGTGGACCTGTTGATCGAAACCCTTCCCCACAGTTTGTCCCTGTTGGAGGCCCTATACTCGAGGCTGGTCGAACTGGGCGTGAACGACGCGAAGATTCTACGCTTGGAACAAGTACTTTGGAAGATCGTGCATCTGATCTCGAGCAGCCAGGACCACTTCCGTTTGAGGATCTGGAGCAAATTGTTGATCTCTTTGGGACGACTGGCGCCGAACGCGAGAAACACGTTGACGGCGCGAAAGAGAGCTTTGGAAAGAGCCGTGGAGGGTTTGGGTAAACATGGGCTGGTGCCTTCTTGTCAGGCGAACAATTCGGACAATTGTACCGGCTCCAATTTGCTTCCTTTGCCTGTTGCCATGAAGGAGGAACTTGAGAACAGGATCGAGGCGTATAAATTAGCCGTGCATAAGATCGAGAGCTTTGGGAAACACGCGAGGACTCACAAAGGTGTGCGAATCGGATAAAGATCGCTTTATGTTGTTATGGGTGTTGGGAAATTCAGATTGCATTCAGATGGTATCAATGTTTTTTTTTTGTGCTTTCATTTATATTTTATGTATAAAACAATTATTGGAAATAATCCAATCTTGTAAATGGTTTATAATTGTATTCAGGTTAGTTAAATACCGCGAACGGGTATGATTTCCATGCTCGAATTAATTCGGTTTTCTGGAATTTATTGGGATTTTAAATCCTCTTTTATAATTATATCGAGAACTCTTTCGATGGAAAGCTTTCGCGTTTTCTACTTACAATTAGTCCTTCCGACGAATGAAACCAGTGAAATCATAGATTTATTTAGGTTGTGGTGTTCGAGCGTAGATATTCACACACGGAACAAGTGAAATCATAGATTTCTCGAATAAATATATACATATGTATCGTATCCACGATGGAAAGTAAATGGTTTGATGGTTTCCAGTGGATCAAGGTGTACAGGCAGCCTCGCACCAGAGGCAACTTTCGCTCAAGTACAGCGAGATTCAGCAAAGGCTGATCGATAATCAGAGTCTGCTGAACACGTTGGAGAAAGCCGGTGACCCGAACGGCTTAGAAAGCTTGCTATCCGAGCTGAAACGAAGGGTCGAACAGGACAAGGAGGCTCTCAGACAATGGACGGCCTTGAGGAAATCCACGTTGGCTGGAAACGCGAAAAATCCACCGTTGGCCGTCAGACTCTTACAATTCGCTAGGGGTTGCGAGCTTGCTTTGCAATTGATGGACATGGATGATCTACAGGTACATCGATCGTTTTCTTCTTTTCCTATTGATTTATCCTGTCCAATATTTTGACGTCTCAGGTTTTCTATTAGATTGTTGCATATGAAGTGTCCGATTTGTAATGACAACTTTAAATAAACACACATTTCTTTTCTATTAAACGTTAATAATCAAAATAAGAATTATTAACCCTTAGCCACCTAACCACCCGTCCAGGAGACCGTCGGCGTAATATTGTTATCCCTGATAAAATCCAGTACAGTAAGGAGTTATCTAAAATCATTACAAGTATTTTGAGGATTTAACATTAAACCTACCAAAATTTCGTTTAAAATTCCCTGCGTACGACGTTATTGTATCGCTATTTAGCTTTACGGCTTTTCTTCTATAAGCATTGAAATAAACACTGTTTATTTTTAACACGTTGACTGGCACAGTGAAAACGGACGTGGGTAGTCAGACACGTTGAAATCCTAATTATTAACAATACAATCAACTAATTTTCAAATTTAACTTTTCAATTCGATAGCTAGCATTATTAGCCTAATGTTAACGCTATCCGTGATTCTAAGCTTCGAATGTTTATCGAGTAAGCAGATTTCAAAGATTGATGAAACAAAATCGGACATTTCATATGCAACAATGTCGAACCTTGAACAATGTTAATATTAGAACTAACGACGCGAGGTGCCGTTACAGATCGTATCTGTAATAATTAGAAATATTTGATCTCTTTGTAATATTATTCCATATCTGATTCGTCGGATAAAACATAGACGGTACAGTGAAAGCAGTTCCCAGGTGAATCTGAATAATTATACGTTAAATGAATAGCGATAAGCTCGTCGAATCCACGTTTGCCACGAACTCGTTAAGCGTCGTTTTTAATTAACAATTATCGATGACCCGGTTTTTTTTTTCATACATAGAATAGCGACGCGTTTCCACGAGACACGAGATAAATATCCGTGCTTCAACAAAACTGCTTAGAATTTCAAAATGTTTCCTCAATCCCTTCTCTCGTTATCTCAGGTTCGATCTGATGAGAACTTAGAACGAAGAGGATTAAAATTTCGAATTATTTTGTTGCCTCGAATATCGACAAATTCTTTGTATTTCGAGGAGAATTACGTTTCGCGGTTTAACGAAATATTTGAAAGAAACATTTCGGTCGGAACCGGGCAATTAATTATCGCGCATCGAGATCCGGAACGAGTTATTATGATTGCTGATAACTCTTGTATTAAAAATCAATCGAACAACAACTTAAATACCTACAGGAGGTCGAATCAGTGATTAATGAACCAAGGGCGATTTCGTCTCGTTCCGAATCAACGAGATTTGGAAATATGGTATACATTTGAAAGAAAATCTTACAGTTAGATTGTCTAAAGTTTCGAAGGCAACTGACAATACTCATTATATTGGTATTGTTTCCATTGATAACTAAATAACCTAACAGATTTGACAGACGTTGCTTTTGAGTTAAGTTGGAATTTGAAGACTAAAAATTAAATTTTAACCCAAATAACGTGAATTTACAAAGAAGAGATGCCAAATCGAAGCGATTGACTAATGAACAACGTCATGGTATCTTGCAACACGGTGCTATTAATAAAGCGTTCAGCTAGTCTAAATCTCACTTTAACTAAATTTGTATTTAGTCAAAATGAATTTGATATCTTTTTTATATTTAATTTTAGTTTTATTTGATTTTTTTTTTTTCGCAAATGTATATCATATTTTCGGACAGAGGTAGTATTATTATTTCACCTGCTGTGCGATAAGAGGATTTTTATTTACCAATCGACAGACTTATCGCGTTAATTAACAAGACCGCAGACGAGTGAAGTAGATATACAGAGTTGCAAGGAAACTGGAGTAATATAAGATCACGAAAGGGTCCTTAAGGGATATCACGTGAACGTGGAAAGTTTGCGCTTACGAATCCAGTTTCGTTCATCAACCGTGTGCCATTGCTGAGCCACCATCTCATGGGGATGCTAACTGTTATACTGTCTCCGGTATTTTGCAACTGTTTCACGTACTGGCGAGTTGGATAGGATATACCGGTGAATGAACATTACGTGTTGAAACGATTAAATCTGTTATCGATACAAGTATCAGAAGGCTAGAAAAAAGACTTTGTGCATGAATTTAAAAAAGCTACTCGAAGGATCTTTTTGCTGTTTTTACCATTTATCGTGCGTATAATTAATTTTTATGAGTAACTATACTGTCATGTACGGAAGTTAGAGCTGGTAGTATTACTTAATACTTGGGGGGTATGAAAATAATATGATAAGAAGGGGTCCACATCGTGAAAAAGGTTAAGAACCGCTGGTCTAAAACAAAAAAAAAACCCGGAGATTTTGTTTAAAGCTAATGAGTGTAGTTTCTACATAAACCGAAAGCCTGGGAAGATTTCTGCAAAGAAAGTTTCAAAATCATGGATAGGATTTATTATTATTTTGTTTATAACTTTTTTTTCTATATTCTTTCGTTAAAAAAATAAATCAAGCGAATCGGTCAATTAGTTTTCTCTCAATCGTGCTCGCAAGTTTGGAAAACATGGTTTCGAGAAAAACGCGTTCGAACCGAATACTATCGATTTAAACAATAAAATAAAAAAAGTCGTTTATTGTTTGACTCTGAACCCCTTTACCCCCTTAATCAATCAACATCTACAAAGGAATTCTGTGTTCGATGAGAGATCAATGTAATTAACGCGTCCATGCCTGTTGACGTAGTATCACGTCTCTCCATCTTGAAAAATTGCAATCATAAAAGCTGCGACGGAGTTTGAAATATGTCCTCTTAGGTATTCCAGTTGGCCGAGAATCTGGCGGACGATTACGAAGAGGAATCCAGCAGCAGCGCCGGCTATCACACGGACGAGAGTTGCAGTCCAACCCCTGAGCCGGTGGTCAGGGACGTGGCAAGTTGCGAGATTCTCCGAATGGAAGAGAATTTTTCGAGTTCAACTTGCATGGAAGAGGCGAGTACGAAACGACTGGCTGAAAGATACGCCGCGCTCTACGGCCAAGCGTATTTGCATACCTTGGACGCGTTGGACGCCTTGGAACCGTTGAAACACGCCCCCGACTTGAAAGCCAAGATTCTCTATTCAGTGGTCGTGGTAAGTGGTACTTTATGCAAAGTAGGAATAATAATCGTATACTCGACCACTCGTACACCCTTAATACGGCTGCATCCTCGTTCGAGGACTCGGTTGACCGAGACTCTTCTATCTAGACGTTCGCGTACTGCTCTTCTTTCATCAACACCTTTTAACCCTTTCGCTCCTAACGCCGGATATATCCGGCATCCACGCGATAACCCACGGGGACGAACGTCGGATATATCCGTCATTCAATGTATACACTTTCCAGGCGGAGTCCAGTTCAATAGCGAAAGGGTTAAACGACGCTTCACGCCATCGATACAAATTCTCTGACGTGTATTAACACGGACGTGTGTAGTCAGACACGTTGATATCCTGATTATTAAGAATACCATCAACTAATTTTCAAATATAACCTTTCAATTCGATATTTCATTGTTCCTTTTGGTAATTATTTGATTTGTAGTAGACGTTTAGGGTGGACGGCGTTCGTCTCCCTGGACGCCCTTCATTCGGGTCGGTAGCCGCTAGGTGGCGAGGTTTACTCACTACCGGTCGTCCGAAGAACGGTATCAAGGCGTCTGGGGCAGGGATCGGCTGTCGTCAGCCCCACTGACGAGTCTCTGACGGTCCATCCCGAGACGAAACGCCGTTCTACTACAGATTGTACAAAATTTCGGTGACTCCCATGGTGGCCAACCTGTTAATTAACTTAACCCTTTCGGAGCAGGCTGAGTCGTTCTTAACGCGATCCTTAGGGACCGGTGTTCGATTTTCCGTTCAGGACTGGCCGGTCCTCAGGGACTTTAACGTGTTTAAGTGCCCAGTCCGTTTTGCTTGCCGTCAAATGGACCAACGCAACCGGAGAATGAACAGAAGTGTTATATGAACTTAAAGTCTGCGGCCAGTCCCTGAGGACCCACGCCTCTAGGGACCAGCTTGGCGTTTAACGTGTTAATTCCTTAGAAAGTCAAGTATATGAAACTTTCCACGACAAAAATACAAAGAAAGAAAGTCGATTCTTACTTATTTCTTTTCGTCGTTGGAGTGAATTCGGTTGGTGGCCCCGGTGACACCCACGACAGTGATCTCTGTTAAATATTTCCAATTATTCCGGAGCACATGTACGAAACGCGAAGCCGTAAACTCGACGATGAAACTTTATTAGTCGAAGTTGCACCGGGGGTAACTTTACGATTCCCGCTCGTCGCTGATTCACGACGTTAATCAATTCCGCGTGCAGTTACGTTTACGACGATTATTTTACGACAGCTACCACGGCTGACGATAACGGGTCCCTCTCTTTTATCAGTTGACAATAAAAGTAGGATTTTTTCTTTTCTTTTTTTAAGTGACAATTTGTTTGAATAACACAGCTTCGAATCGTGTTTCTCTGTTCGTGTGTGTTTAACATTTCTTTCTCAGTGTGTCGTTGGAATCTCGACACGAGTTATCGTAGAAAAACGGGACGTTTTTATCGTGTAAGATCTTGCCCTCTGGGGTCTGACGATAGCAGCGACAGCAACTCTAATGTCGTCGGAGAAAAATGAATCCTGGCGAACGATGCTTATCGAATCCTTTTCAACCGATTCTGTCAGTTTCTCGATCGATCGATTCAGGAAATGATCGAAGCACGAAAAGTCTCGAAACGTGTCGAATGTAAAAGAATTAGGAGAATTTGCAGGTATCGTAAGACACCGTGGGACTACGTTTTTAAGTCTCACGGACTGTTAAAATAATATGATATGTCTGGTTTTGTTTCAGCAATTTTTTTCAATCTGCTTACTCGATAAACATTCAAAGCTTGGAATCTTATTTTTCAATATTTCCCTATTTCGACGCATCCCTTTCAAAATGTGCAGATTCCAACAATTTTTATATTAAAATAAGACTATAATTTATTATGATAAATTACATAGGTCCACAAAAATTCTTTCCCCGTTCACAAAGACCAGACCATGTTTCTTATATGGATTTTGTCTGTCGTTTGTTTTACCCCGTCAGATGTTGGGTTTCTTAAAATTGCATAAAATAGTGTAAAATCAGCTTTAATTAGGGACTGACAAGAGTTTCAGATCAGACTATGTTTTTTTATATAAATTCTGAGAAACAGAAAACGAAGTACCTGAGCAAAGTACCCGGGGCAACAAATACCTAAAGGAACTTATGTAGTTTACGGGCTGTTAGATAGGAAGGCTTAGGGGGAGTTCGTTCGCTGTAGAAAACGTTACAATCAGTGGCTAACAACACTGCTGCAGAAAAGTCTAAGAACTTTGATGGGGTTCCCCTTGTTATACTTGTTACAGGGACCGTAGATGATTTTCACATGCGAGAAAGATTCGCACTACGCTTGCCGCCGCCCTTTGCCGTCAGTCCCTTATTAAAGCTGATTTTACACTATTTCACGCAATTTTAAAAAACCCAACATCTGATGAGATGAAACAAATGACCGATTCGGTTTTCAGCGGCCCAACATCCATATAAGAAACATGGTCTGGGTCTTTGTAAACGTACTGTGCTTTTCTTAGATTTCTGTGAACCGGGAATATAATCGTGATTCTTCGGAAAATTTCTGAAACGAATGTAGAAAACTTGTAATTTTTGCCATTATAAATCGAACATTTCATATCTTACAACCTAACATAGTAGAAACGTGAACTTTAGTTTCCAATGAATTTATAATAATAATAAAAAGAAACGTGTACAGGGCCAGTTGTTTCGAAGCCTCGTAACGCCTGCGGCTTCCAAAAATACAAACGTATCTTTGAAACAAAGCATCGTTCGTTACCAATCATTTTTCCCTTCCTTCTGCATCGAGGAATCGAAATACCGTTCGTTATTAATTAACAAACAAAAGGAGCAAAAGGGAAACGGAAAATAAAAACCGCCCTTTCGTGCACACAATTGTTTCCGCGCGCAGAGTATCAATCATTTACAATTCATCGTGCCCCGATGAATCTTCTCCTCTTTTTTTATGTATCTGTACGCACCCGTTCGTTTCCATTTCGTGAAAATTTTCCTTTGTTACTCGGAAAACGGCCCTCATCGTCGAGCGCGGCTCGTTACACGAAAGAGACGGACAATTTTCGAGGGCTGTGAAATATTATTTGGCCGCGCGATCGAATTGCCAAACTTTGACGGACGCAGTTTCGAAAAATGTACGGCAACGCGGCGCGTGAAACTTTCACGGTAATCAGAGAGAGTGTTAATTAGCCAGCCATTCGAACGACCGATTTTCACGAGCTTTTTATTATCTCAGTTTCGACGCTGCCTAGAAAACGGAACGTAATCTGTGTCATGGATATTATTAACATTCAGATTTAGCTGTCGGCATAACAATACCTGAGATCTTTTAATAATTTAACGATACATCGCAATTGGATGTAAGAAGGACTGAGTTTATGGGTCGCATGGGAAAGCACGATCTTGCCGACTGTTATAGTGAGACACTATGTCCACTATGGTGAGACACCATAACGCTGAACTTTGGCTGGTGCGAGGACGCGACGTGATGATGCGTCTAGGTCAGGGGTCCACTGCTGAAGGTGGATATAAGGGCCTCCGAAAAAGGCCCCGTGCTCAGTACTATTTCAAACTGTATACGCGCGGCGAGGACTTCCGAGGAATTCCATCTTCTAGATTCAAACGGTGTATCTTCCTTTTACTTCTCCGTGAGTGTGTAAAATAAAATAAGTTTGTAACCATAACACCGACCATAACCAGAAGGGCCATGTGCGCGGGGCCCGGCGCCGGCCACCACGGGGTCATAAGAGAAATAGCCAGAACGACCCGTCAAGAGGCCGATTTCTAAAATAATCGCAGTCTGCCACTGTCATAGGAACGACGAGCACCCTTTCTAGCGTCGAGCGAGCGAATAGTACACTTGACGCGTTTTTCCTTTGATTTGATTTCCTTTGATATGGAAGTTTGCAAAATAATAGCACGCGTTGAAGTAGATTAAAATTGAAAAAAATTCTACCCCGCCGTTTGAGCAAGGAAGGGTTCCATCTAAACCCTGAAATAGGGGAATCGGTGATGAAACGATGGTTCCGGTGTGGAACGGCTGGAACGAGGTTAGCGAAAACGAAGCGATTCAGAAGGGTTGGAACAAGTGTTTGAGGAGCTGGAAAGAGGGAAAGAGTCTGTTTAATGGGAAAGACACACACTAGGGCGTGCGAGCGAACGTGAATGAATACTTATCCGACACTTGCGCTCTTGCGGAGCTTGTAACGAGAGCCCGTTACGTTTTCAATACCGTGCCGCTCACTACCAGTATAAAGAAACGATTTCGCTTCCAAATTTGTAATTATTCATTCCCAATTTTAACCCTCCCTCCCCGACTGTTCCGTGACATTTTATTTGTTCAGATTCCTCGAAATCTCAACCTTTCCTAGAATTCAAATTTATCGCTTGCATTTCAATGACTCAATTAGAAATCGTTGTATTAACCACTCCAAATTCCGAACAATTGTACGAATAATAAGTAAAATTTGATAGAAGTGTTCAAACGCCTTTGGCGTGGCAGTGAAAGTGTTAACAGGTGTGCAAAGGGTTGAAATTTGAAAAAATCCACGAGAAACAACACGCAACCGGATGACAGACACAGAGACGTATAGAGTGGCTTTCGTCGTGGATATTTATTTTAGTTCATCGATTTCCTGGCTATTCAAGTATATGTGTATGTGTGTGTGTGGAAAGGTGGTTGTATGCATGCAAAGTAATAGCCTTAGACTGACGGACTAGCGCCTCTGCCAGTTGGCGGGTACACTCGATCGCAAAAGTACACCCTTGCCTCACCCTCGCCCTCTCTTTCTCACCGATACTCCTGGCACCCCTCTCTTTGACGTTAATGGTCGATCGATCGGACGAGAGACAGGTGCGTGGCGATGGTGGTGGTGGCAAAAATAATCTTCGGCCACAGAGTACGTGTGTGTATCGTTGCTCGCACCCCTTTTTCCACACCACTCAAAATTCATCCATTATACACGCCTCGTGTTTAATAAATGATCCCATTCATTTTATTCACAAAATTTCTTCTTCTTCTTCTTTTTTTTTTTTTGTATCTTTATCGCAGTCCTGCCTGTTCGTCTGACTCGGTTCGAACGATTTTTCCACCGTTGCTCTGCTCCGGTTAATCTTCTTACGTTGGATTATGTATATGCGCGCGGCTGAAAATTGCTTTCGCAGTTTAGTTTGCCCGTGGAATGATTTTGTATCGAGCACGGTATCAGGGAAATGAACAGGCTATCACGAAGCTCGGCGAAGATTTGAAGACGTAAGACTATGTTCAAAACGGAAAGATGCAAGAATAAGATTGATATATGGACTATACATGTATATTTCGAGGGCACGAGCCAAAGTTTGCTAATACAACCCGGGCATTTGTTCGGAGCGTCATTTTGGCTATAAGCGTGAGAACGATATTGATGTATCAAATACTTAATTAATAGAAAAGTTCACATATCGATTTTTTCGTTCGCTAAAAATTTACAGTGCCTAACGTATTTATATTGTTTATGCCTAAAAGCTAAAAAATATGTACATACGTTTATTTAAGAAATATTACGTTGTCCCAAAAGTTTCTTTTCCTAGCACACAACGCTTTGACTAGCAGTGTTAATAATACATAGTATTACGCAGCTTTCGGTGAAATGGATGAGGATAATAGGTCAAAGTGAATCGTGCATAACTCAATAACGTGACGTCAAACATAAAGTATTATACATCCCTTATTTCTTAACACGTTGACTGGCACAGTGAAAACGGACGTGTGTAGTCAGACACGTTGAAATCCTAATTATTAAGAATATAATCAACTAATTTTCAAATTTAACCTTTCGAATCGATAGCTAGCATCATTAGCTTAATGATAACGCTATCCGTGGTTTGTTTCGTCGTTTCTTTTGTTAATTATTTGATTGTACAAAATGTCGGGTGCCGGTCACCGGTGACCCCCGTGGCAGTCAACGTATTAATAAAGCGAAAAGAACTTTATATATATATATATTCTTGGGGGATGGTAATTTGTCTTTTTGTCCGGGGCGACGTAACGGCTAAAGCGGGCGTTGAATACAGCCGAGGTTTTTCCCGAACGCGAAGGTTGACGAAGACTGCCTTTCCCTTCCCAAAAGAAAGTCCTTTTTCTAAAATTTCCTTGAATCTTATACCTCCTACGTCGTCGAGGTCCTCGGGCTCGACGCACATGGCCCGCCATGACACAAACAAGGCACGGAGCATTCCTTCAACAACGTCAGCTTTAGTTTATCTTACAAAGAATGTCAGAATGATCGAATTCCATTTTGCCTGGTCGTGGATTGCAAATCTATGCCGCGGAACAATCGTGCTTGCCATCTTGCTGAATAACGACACGCGATCGATTTTACGGTTGTTTTAACGAGTCGGCAAAAAAGACGAGTCGTACGATCGAACGAACGAGCCGAGCGTGAACTTTTCGACTCGTAACGGTGTCGTTCGCGTTCACAACGCAACGGTTAGCCGGTGAACGCGTTAGGAAAGGAATTATTGTTCGATGAACAGACAATAGACAATATTGTTCTACGCTCTCCATTGTGTACACGCAATCTTGCGATGATTTTGCGGGTCGTTTGCGTCGTTGTTTGGCTAGATAAGCAATGGTTGGAAATTGATACGATCGAATAATCAATAGTACAGTCTCTGGTCATCGAATCAAGACCGTTACTAATTTTCAGCATTTTTCACGTTTTTCGTGAGATATTATGAAGCCTCTTAGCTATTCATATATTTACTATTAATTAACTTGTATTTTTATCCTTTGCTTCGATGACAGCTTGTATCCTTTCCGGCAAGCTCCGTATACATTACTTTATATCTTCATTGTTTTCCCAAATATCTATAATTAATTCTTGTTTTCAACTCGGATAATTTGGTGCTTGGAGAGTTGTGAATTAGTCTTTTGTGTAGGCTCCAGACATTTTCCAGACCTTAAGGGGTCAGTATGGATTTATCGCAGATATTTTCAAGAATTCTTTTTCTCATAGGAAAATTTATTTTTATATACATAAAAGTAGAGGTTTTGGTGATCTGGCTGCTCGTAGTTAGTCCTGCTTTCAGCTCGTCGACGCGAAATCTGGACTTTGCAGCATTTGAAAAGAAAGAATCCGAGTATTTTATTATAAAGTGGTTAACCCCGATAAGAAAAAAACAAAATTGTGTACTCATGAATTTGTCGACCTTTCTTTCAAAACTGAGTTAAATAATTTCACGAATATTTGTACATCCACAGAATAATCCCTCAAAATTTGAGCCCAATCGATGCAATACTTTGCACTTGTTTTAAGAAAAACGCGTTTAAAATTTTTCATTCTTTTTTTCGTAAAACTTGAAAGAAAAGTTTCCTGTCCTCAATCAACGATGCCTGGCCCATACATTATTCCTTCGGCTTCTTCAAAAAACTTCATTTTCTTGATTTTGCGAAAATATATCCATACTGATCCCTTAATCGTTCATCATCCACAAAATATGATTATTAATCACGATAGTAACAAATCAATTGCTACGTATACATCGTTATCAACAATGACCTAAGACACTTTTCCACATATCACATAATAGTGAAATTTTCGTACGTAATCTTAACACGTTGAATGCCACAGTGAAAATGGACGTATGTAGTCGGACACGGTAAAAACCTAATTATTAACGATGCAGTTAATTAATTTTCAAATGTAACCTTTCAATTTGATAGCCAGAAATGATGTTGTGAAAAACTTTGAGTGCCGGTCACCGGTAACCTCCGCGGCATTTAACGTGATAATTAACAATTTTTTTTCCACCGTAGCAATCAATATATGAGCCGTTTTTTTTTTTTAAGTGGTATAAGTCCACTTTTGGAAAAAAAATTAGTTAATGGTAATTTTAGTAAGATATAGATATCCTCTTTTTATATTTATAAAAAAGAAAACAAAAATGGACTTGTACCACTTTCAAAAATAACGGCTCATATCGAGCATTTGTATTTTGTTTGTTTAATATTTTATATTAAATTTCTGATGCTGGAAACCGATGATCTCGAGTTGGATGATCCAGCAGAAAACAGCTTCTTTTTGCGACCTATCCGACGACCTCGTTCTGTCGCGATAATTGAGCGATAAGCTCGTTAAAAAGCCCCAGTGAATTGTTTCGCTGAGTTATGCCAAAATGTCCGAACGACGTAACGAGAAAAGGTAGACACTTTCCTTCGCGACCGTCATCAATTTTCTCGCGTCATTGTAAATTTCGAAAGTTTCGAGAAAAAACGCTTTTCACCCTGTCCACGCGTCGCTCGAAGCTACAAAATCCGTTCGGAACGATGTCGTAAAGAGCACGCTCGTCGAAGTGAAATCCATTTACCACCGTGAATAAATCATAGGATTGTCAGTGCGGATTCTGTGTAAGTTATTCCTTCCAAAAAAAACAAAAACAAAAAAATAAAGGAAAATTTTTTTCTTCGAAAAATGAAAAACCCGCTCTTGGCCCGTAATGTATCGGCGCTTTTAACACTGAAACTAACAAACGGGTCAAAATGACTTGTACCAGATTCCGTATTCTGTATTACAAAATTGATCAAAACGCTTTTATCGAAATATAAGTTCTATTCAATTTTCGATTCAAGTATAAGTAGGGACTGAACGCCGGTAGTTCTAGTGTTAAACTCTTCTATCAACCGTGTTGTGTAAAGTATCGTTCGCAGAATCGTAGTAGCTGGAAATTTTCAATTTTCAAACTTAACCCTTTCGTTACTACGTAAGATGCCGTGTATCAGTATTTTGCAAAACACCATCGAAATTTGTGTAACTGTAATATTAACCTCCGTGGGAGCACCCGTTTCACAAAACACCCTCGTCCGTGCTTCAAACACGCCAAACCTTTCGGAATAATTCCCCCCGTTGATTTCTAGCTATCCTGGCGATTGGCGGGCACGATTCAGACGTCCAGGTTCCTGGAAGCGGTGAAAATACTAAACGGCACGACGACAACCAGCAGTCAAACGACACCGGAGCTAGAGGAATGCGTGAAACGTCAGCTAGCGACTTCCGGCGCGCAAACCGGTTGCCAGGAGGTCGGGGAACAGGTGATCAACCAGCTGGAAAGGACGTTGTACGACTTTCCGTGTATACGCGGATGCGTCGTGGTGAAGAAGTACGCGTTCGCTTGCTCCAGTTTAGCCTGGGCCTGTTTGGCGCGTGTCACGCCGTTGGTACTCGATGTGGCGCACACCGTGGAATTCCGAC
Organism: Stelis phaeoptera; assembly: GCA_943735885.1. Classification (NCBI taxonomy): domain Eukaryota; kingdom Metazoa; phylum Arthropoda; class Insecta; order Hymenoptera; family Megachilidae; genus Stelis; species Stelis phaeoptera. Next base: position 11,489,111 of record OX030942.1, on the reverse strand, counting down.
GGGATGTGCACGCGAGACACCACGCCTCGCCGGATCCCAACGGTACCAGGATCAAGAACGTCTTATGGCCAGGTCTCAGGGAAGGCTGTCAAGGACCGTGTCTTCACAGAGCCGTCGTCGTCACGTTTTGACGGCCTCGAAGCTATTAGGTGTTTCGTTTTTAGAGAATTTTAGAGAAATTGACGGGGCCACTCTTTGATCCCAAACATGAAAATCCTAGGAATCGTGGTAGTGTATTTGTGTAGTTTGATGATATTGACTTGTTCTTGAAATGTTAGATAACATTGTTAGTAATAATATTAATTGTAGATTGATTTAGTTATCTAGAATATTGTTTCAGATTCTTAGATAGGGGAGACCGGGGCTAATCGACGGATTAAAATTTGTTAAAATCGGTATACATCGGTATATCTCCCATAAATGACACACGCAATCCTATTTTAACAATTTCACTGCCACGATAAAAGCGACAAAAACTTCCTTAGGCGAAGCGCTTATTTCTATCAAATTCTACCTATTATTAATTCATTGAAAGGATATTAATTCAAGCGTCACCCACATACGGCTGACGTGGCAGTTAAAGTATTAATAGAATCTTTCACGAATAAAACTACCTTATCCATATACGATTATTTGTGCTTAACACTTCCCGCCCGGGACCGAGTAAATGTACTACCGACAAGATTCAAAGGTCGAAAGAAAAAATCACTCAAACGTGAAAGAAAAAACATCTAATTTGATGCCTGGCTCAAAGTACGCGCTCACGAGCGCTCGAGACATCAAAAGGCCGCCTCTTAATTTATGATTTATGGCTTTTCCTTATCTCGACTGAGCTGGATCATGTTACCCCAGGACTGAACTTGTTAAATTAGAATTAATTTAATGGTTCTCTCCGGTAACAAGTACACACCATTAGCGACCATCGAAGGCAACGAAACAGCCGCGAATTTCTCATCGACTCCGAAACCACGATTCGAAGAATAACGTAAGAAGAAATGCGTGTTAACGAAGCACCAGAAAACCAATAAGGATCGTGTATGCAGCGTACGCCATTGGCCGCTCCAATTTCCACGCGTGCCTTGTCGCAGTCTTGAATTTCCCAAGGGAAACCGGAACTACATTTACACTCGGCCTTATGTAACAGAAACGAGTCATACTGTTGGCCGTTTCGAGATACGGCTTCAACCTGAACGACGCGATCAAATTCTTTGTTTAATACCTTGCAGAGAACGGCTAAGCCCGTTCCCGGTACCAAAGCTGTTATCACGCATTTAGTTAAGCTCCTACGGATGACAAACAAGATCAGCCAAGGAAGATACGGTTATGTCTCGATTAGCGAAATTCTTCGAGAAGAATTTTAAACGTTTCCAGTGATCACGGTCAACGATAAAGAAGACAAATTTTAAATAACGAACAATTCGTATTGATCTCCTGTGTGATCTGACTTTTTAACTATGGGCCACTTTTTCGTCGTTTCGGAGAAATTACCGATGAAAAATTATCCGTTTTCTTTTCTTTTCGTGAAAAATATCGATTATTTCAGATTTTTGTAAAAATGGAAGAGTGTAACTAAGTAATTCGAAAGTACTTTTGTTAAGTTATTAGAATTTTTTCAGTTCATTTTGCTCACACATACAGTTCTTATTTCTTCAGTGGCGGTTGACATGTCTGTCCTCCAGTTGATCTAAAATCAAAAATTCTAATAAGATTTTATTTGATGCATATATAGTTATCGTCTGACCTACAATCAGCGAGAAAAAAGTATTTTGTGAGACACGGTAACTAGTCAAAGTCAAACGTTCGATTTTACTGGACAAGTTGTTCATACTTTTGATATTTTAAAGAAATCTATGCAACCTATCGTTTTGATTGTACGTCAGACGACAACTATCTATGTATAAAATAAAACCTTATTAGAATTTTTGATTTTAGATCAACTGGAGGACAGACATCGTATCAACCGTCACTGAAGAAATAAGAACTGTACGTGTGAGCAAAATGGACTGAACAAATTCCAATAACTTTAACAAAAGTATCATATAAACATATACAAACTTTCAAAACGTAAAGTAATCGATATTTTTCACGAATGTAATGCCCTTAGGCATAATTGAACGTACATTGGCGTATTCTATTACAACTTTATTGATTTGAAGTCTCGTACCACAGTCGTTTTGCTACGCCAATGTACATTCAACTATGCCTAAGGAAAAATACAAAAAAGTGGTATTACACAGGAGACGAAACAGTACAATATAGGAAAGATCAAAGGATATCTTATAATAAAGTCCCCTTGTAAGAGGAAGTAAAAGCGATTTGGTAACTCTTGGCAGAACCAGATGCTTCCTTCGGTCGAGGAAGTCGTAACAACAACGACGCGTATGCCGGAAGTATCGATGTTCCAACACCACTGGCGACAGAACGACGAAACTCTTGATATTCCCGACACGTACCACCAAATATCTTTCCCTTTTTCCTAATACCCAAGAAGCCGAGAAATATTGTCACCCTTGTACACTCATCTTCGATGGAGAAGTCATTTATTTTCTCGCAGGAATAATAAAAACCATTTACGTGGTCTTTCTGTTCGAAGGATAAAAGTCGGCCTTAAAAAAGCAGCCTGATTATGTTGAATTTCAAAGGATTTATTATAAATCTCATTTTTCTATATACATCATCCTTACATCGTTTCAACTTTCTCCCTGAACAAGTACAAAAGTACACGAGACGTTCAACGTTAATCGATCGTAACGTTTCTAATCGACGCTCAATGACGCCGAGAACAACATTGTCTACGCGGGAAATGTCACGGAACAGCTTAAAAACGAATCCTAATGATAAAATGAACGGTGAACGGAGCAGACGGAACACGGCTGGGTCGAATTAACCCTTAGAGGTTATCGTGGGCTGAAATTTTATGATAATCTTTAAGTGTTAATTCAGTTTGACAATCGAGACCGATTTCCTCTGGAAATCGCGTCGAAACCGTCTTATCATGATCGTGGAAGTTTTCGAAATAAAAGAAAAAAATTGTTTCGTTTAATCGCTCGACCGTCGAACAAGATATATCCCGTAACACTCGAAAACTACTAGCGACTGAAAAGGAAGAACTAAACTATAAGTAATCATCGATATTCAACTAATAATGCAAGGTACCATAATCGAAACGTTAAACTTCGAAATTAATCAATCGTGCCCTTAATAATCGATACGTTTACATTGCGGTAGTCAGTGTGTTGAAAATAAAAGAATTTAACTCTTACAGGGTCAAATGCTATCCTTCCAAGGATAGAAGATAATTGTGCTCGACACTTGTCAGCGAAGGTGAACAGATGCAATTACATTTTGTAAAGGTAAGTGGATACCGTTAAGCGTCAGAAGGCAAACTAGCCGGTGTAAATGAAAAACGAGGATAAAGTAGTTGGTGTTACGGGACACCCTGAATGATATAACAAGTTACCTTCGTAACGATTTATCCTACGTAAATACTACTGTTACGAACAGTGGAGTGTTTCGCTTATAAGAAACATATTGTCAGTCGTTAAAACACTCTACAGACATCCTCTGTAGGTTCAAATGGTAAGAGGTAAATGTTTCGATTACCATTAATGCAAAATTTTTGTATACGTACTTATTGATAATATACAATGGATACGAGTAAAACGACTTATTAAATGCTTTTTTCTTTTTCAACATAAACGATGACTTTAGGAAACTTGCGATGATAAAGGGTAAAACAGTAATCGTTTACAATACCCTCGAGTTTTGTGAAACATAGATTTCTCATTCTACTGTAAAAGGTATGCTAAGAGACACTGCAGGGCGTACTGTTGGGTGTACAAAAAGAAAAAATAATATATTCCATACGAATTGTCAGAATTCTATTACGCGTTTCGAACGAGTACGAACGTGTACGAACGAAATAAATTAAAAGATAAAGAGTAATTTGTTCTTGAGCTCGGTTAATAACTTCGTGTGCCGCGCGTCTCCCATTCTTTGGCTAATTGCAAGATACTTCAAAATTTGTACCAATATCATAGAAATAAAGTCATATCTATTGGAAATGAAATTGGAAATTCGCAAGATTTTTTACGGATTTAGCATGGCACTCGAAGCGTTGGCTCTCGGACGAAAACCCAAATAGATTTAATTTTTGCTTTTTGTTTTTCCAAATTTCAAAGCAATCATTTACTCATCCTTTAATCGAATATACGAAGGTCTTGTGTTTCAAAATTTGATCGCTTAATAATCTAGGTAATGACTGACCCGGCTTTATCGTTCGAAGGCTAATGTACAGTGTCTGAAATTAACCAAATGAATGAAAATGCGTAGCTTATCGGTTAAACTAATTGAGTTTCTATCGTCGTTACATTCTTTCTATAATTACAATATTTCGTGCTTCGTATAAAATATACTCGATCGCTACTGACAACTATTAGACAAAGTGTATAATATTCTATGCGTATAGTCAAGAGTTTAAAACCTTCGACGGTACAATGTCTTTTTTCTGTTCTTTTCTTTTTTTTTGTGAGCCTCTGCGGTATGAAATTGCACGGTAATCGTATAAGAATAGAAGTTGCAAATGCCGTTAATACGTTCCCGAGAAACAAACGAGTTAAACTTTCACGCAAACAAAATATCATCCAATGGTTTAAATCAATGCTTTCTACTTACAAGAGGAACACACGATCTCTGGTCCAAACTTTGCAGAATTATAGATGACACGAAAAATGAATAATTATACAAAATTATAGCGCAAGTTTGCTCTAAAATAAGGGAAAAACTGATATCGAAAGTTACTGCGATATCAATTTCTTCCTTATTTTGAACTGGAACGTACTAAAATTTGACACGATTATTCTTGGTTATGGTATTGTTCTATAATTCGACTAAAGTTAAAGATCACACTCGTTCCCCTCGTTAGTATACCACGAACGATTCTCCTCGCGTGCAAAAATATATATAAAAAAAAAACTCTCTTTTCTGTTGACAAAAACCATGAATTTACATGATGGCACACCACTTCTTTATACCCTCGTTCGACTGCTTCGTTTCTTGCTCGTCTCCTAGATTCAATTTACCAGACTCGAACTTTAGCTCTGAAACCGGAGTAGAAACTTGTATAGGCCTGCGTAAACCTTTCAAGAGGTCTATGGAGCCGTGCAGCAAACCCTGTTCCGTCCCTGTTCTCTGTTTCTTCATGGAGTTCCAATCTTCCGTGTCGTGTTTGCGTTTCCTCTCGGTAGGACTGCCGTTGGTGGTGGACAACGCGTCGGACAGACCGGTGCTGTAACGCAGGATCTTGAAGTCCGTCGTGTCGTCGGGTGCCACGGATGCGCCGGACGTGTTCACGAACAACGAATCGTTGGGCGAGTACCTGTGCTCGCGCAATGTAACGTAACGCATTCGATTCAGAGAACGTCTGCCGGAGATGCTTCTCAAGGTTTTCCCAAATGACTCTTTCGACGGTTGACCGAGCGCGTTGTGTTGCTCGGTGTTGCTCGTGTCGAACAACTTCGAGTTCTCCTTCAAACAGTCGTTCAGCTTGATCTGCACATCCTTCAGCATTATCGAGGAGTCGTACGAGATGAACGAGGCGTCCTTAGTCGTGTCCTTGGTCGTGTCCTTATTCAGCTTCTCCTTTTCTTTCGGTGCATCGGTCTGGGACGGTGTTTCTGACAACTCGGACACTTCTGACGCGGTTGATTCTAAAACTTCTACGGAGCAGTTCTCTGTGTCGGTTTGAGACTCGTTTTGCGTCTCTTCTTTGTCCGTCGTGTCGTTCTTCGATGACGAAGAAGAACACTCTTGCGTGTCTTTATCGCTCGACTTATCTTCTGGTGTTTGTACAGGGTTTTCCTCGACCTCGAGGCTCAATTTTAAGTCGCCTTCCTCGGAATCTTCATCCTCTTTACTTTTGTCTGAATTGTTTAGCTTGCCGCATTCAGCTTTCTCCTTTTCCACCGGGATTTCCTTATTCGTTGAGTCTTCTTGTTCTTTAGAAGCAAGCTCCTCCGATTCTTTGGAAGTGGCATGATCGACACACTCTTTGGTAGATTCTTGGTTATCCGTAGAAACCTGTTTCTTTTGGTTTTCTTCCTGTTCAGCCGAATCGAGCTTTGCTTCCACTTCCTCCGACTCTGGTCGCATGGTTTCTACGATCTTTGATTCCACACTTTTATCGGGAACGGTTGTTTTCTTCTCCTTGGGGATACCAGACGGTTTACTTTGCTGCTTTTTAGACTGGTTTGCCTCCAATTTTTTCGATACGCTCTACAACAGATATATTATACGTATAACAGGCATTTAAATGCGTGAAATATTGACAAGACATCGGCTAACTTACTTTGAAGTTTTTTTTCTGACCAGGAGGTACCTTTTTCTGTAAGGTGGTCAACTTAGATCTGAAACAAGAGTATTCGATCGTTCAATACTGTTAGAAAAATATCGGATGAAGATTTGCAGTTAATTTCCACAGAGTAAAAAGTACTGGAGGAGATGAGAGGTACTAATTTAAAAAAAAAAAGAAACAAAAAAAAAATAAGAAACAACTTGACAAAGCAGCTAAACCAAAGTTTCTCCTTAATATCTTATATGCGTTCAATAAGTTTTCAATTTTCTGTTTGCCCATTCGTATCGAATCACTTGTTTCTCCACGTATTGGAAGAATGTTTAAAACTGTAACGACTGAATGCAAAAGCATTCTGGATCTAGAATAAAGCACATAAAACTTGGAGAATATCAGTGGGTTATCTTGCACGAAAATTGAATGACATTTGCCCCGCTTTATCCTCGAGTATTTAGCGGAAAGGAAAAAAAAAAAGAATCTCGTGTACGATGAAATAAAGATATCCTTGGCTGTAACGCGGCGCACAAAAGACGCGATTCGCAGATTAACCGCGTCGTTATTTACGAGGGAAAAACCGGTGGTACAAGGCGGCAGATTGAACAGAGAAACTGTGGATAAAACTTGCTCTTCACATTGGGCTGATTTGGTTTTACAAACCTGTTCGAAATCTCGGATTCGCGCTGTCTCTTGGGCAAGCTAGTTTCAGAAGTATTGGACTGCGCGGTCGTTGCCTTGAGTCTCCAATTGTACAAATTCCTCTCATCGCCCCCAGGGGCCGCCTTCTTTGGCGTTTTACCCATACTGTCTTTTTAGCGTATGCACACGTGTGTACGTTTTTTTCCGCCTATTAATGCTCGTTTAATCTTTTTCCACGCCCTTCCTCTCACTCTTACAGCCCCCGCTTAAACGCAACAAGCCTGAACAAGCCCCTGTCTTTTTAGTTACGGATGATCGAGTAATCTATTCTGTGTGTACCTTGCTTCCGTTTTTACCTACAGATATACGTATATATTTCTCTAGTCTTCTTTTCTCTCTATTTCTCGTATTCTTCGCTCACATTCCGTGACTGATAATCGAACACCACCAAAACTGGTGAAAATGTAAAGAACGATGAACGCAACTAGAGAGCGAATCGCGTACGACGAATTGTATCGGACGCCATGTAATTGTGCCGCCTCGATTTTGAGATGGTGAACGCACGATTTGAAATCAGCTCGGAACGAACACTCGACGACAACCCGTTGCGCGAACTTATCGATAGCTTTGAAACAACTAGTTTTATCGAGAGCTTTGTAATTGGATAGAGACTTTTTGTTTTACGTAACCGGTTCGATAAACGTACTCATTCAAGAGATTAAAAAAAAAAATGCCAATGGCATACGCCAGCGTGCTCACCACGTCACACACTCACTGACACTCACTACCTACGTTCTTATTCCCTTCGTAGTTCGTAGTAGCGGCAAATTCCGTTGACAAATAGTGCAAAAAAAATAGTAGTGCTACGAGGCGCTGCTGTCGGCGCGTTGCTTATATATATATATATATGTGTGTATAAAACTATCAAAAGCAAGTTATAATCTTTATTGTTATCGTTCACACACGACTGATAAATATGTATTATGAGTTTACAATATTGATGTTTATTAATAAGCAAGTACAATCTTTGAAGGTTTTTAATGAAAATTTATAAGGATACTTTTGATCGTAAAATGAAGATTTTGCTTAATGAAATTAGACAAAATTGGAGTCACGATTAAATTAAATTTACTCTTCAAGCATCATATTTATGCGTTCGAAAAACGATACAGTAATGAGCAAGTTAACCTTCCCTGGGGAAAATGGCGATGTAGGGAAAGGGCGCGTCACCATTTTGCATTGAACATAGGTTGAGTATTCGAATTACTTTAACGAAAACGAGTTGGTGAATTTAATAAAGAGATATTAGACGTATGCAAGAGTCTTGATGTTTTTTTAGTGCTTTGGTATAATCATCTTAAATTCGAATGAATTCCCGCTTCCTCTGTTTTTGTAGGAAAGGCTAGGGTTATCGGTACTATATATCGATTGTTATCGTAAAAAATTTCTAGGTTTTGTATTTATTCGAGTAGGAATATTTGAATGCTTGATATTGGCTGAATTGCTTTGGTAACTCAATTCAGAATGTCAAAGGCATTATCATGATGGTCTGGGCAGTAATCTTTTCGAATTACGCGTCGTAATCGTTTGCGAGTCAAAATTTAAATTAATGTTCAAAGTCATATCGTAGTATAATACATGAAGTATATAAAATGAACGTGATATCGTTTTGCATATTGATCGCAAGTGTTTTGGAATTAGTGACAGCAGAATGGAACACAAAAGACTATATGAAACGAGAACATTCTTTAATCAGACCGTATCAAGGTGTGTTAATTTTGAATGATTTTGCGGAAATCACGTTCGATTCTTGCGGAACATTATGACTTACAATTTCTTCTAATCAAACCATATAAATATGTCTTATTTTTCCTATAGAAAAATACTTTAAAATAATATGAATTTAAGGTTATTTTTATAAAAACGTTTTTTTTTTTTATTAATGTTTCTTTTAGATTTTCTTATAATTCAATAACGAAGTACGATAAAGATAGAACATTTTACTTGATATTATATAAACACCTTTATGTTTAGGGTCTGCAATGACAATTCCTTATTGGGATTTTATGGGTAGTACAATGATAACAAATAATTATATAAAATTAACACCAGATTTACAAAGTAAACAAGGTGCCATATGGAATACCGTTGTAAGTTAACTTACTTACTTAGTAAGTTACTTAAATCTACATAATTGAATTATCTTATTAAAACCATAACTTGATATATTAGACTTTAGGTTCAATTCTAATATCACGTTGCTCGTCTATTTGTTTAGCCATGTTACGTAAGAAATTGGGAACTTCAAGTTCACTTTAAAGTCCATGGGAAAGGAAGAGATTTATTCGGCGATGGTTTTGTCATTTGGTATGCAAAAGAAAGGATGAAATCGGGTCCTGTATTTGGGAATCAAGATTATTTTCAAGGATTAGCTATAATTTTAGATACGTACAGTAATCACAATGGTCCTCACAATGTACGCTTCGTATAATTTATCGTAAACATTATAATTAAGATACAAACTGATAATAACAAAGTGTAGTAATTTATTTGAATTTTCTAGCATCAACATCCATATATTTCTGCTATGGTCAATAACGGTTCTTTGCATTATGATCATGATCGTGATGGAACACATACGCAACTCGCAGGTTGTGAATCAAACTTTCGAAATCTAGAACACGATACGCACATTGCTGTACGATATGAAAGAGATACTTTGACTGGTAAGTGCATGCTGATACGATAAGTGTTTAAGCATGAGAAAAGATGTTATTATAACTGTGTATACTGCTGTTGTATGTGGAGTTGAAATTCATAAATACAGTGGATTCTGCTCATTCGAGACACATCGGTTCCTGTGTAGTTTGGCCCGATTAAGCGGCTCTCCCAATTATGCAAAGTGCTACATAAATATAGTGGTTAACGATAGAAAAACAAACAAACTACAGTACAAAGTATTTATTTAAATATTAATCCATGGATTAATGAATATCCATCGGTGACGGAACCGGCAGAGCTTTTCGAATCAAATGCACACCGTCCCGAAGTTCTATGTACACGATTAACCTTGGATGTAACATAAAAAGATTAAGTAGCATAGAGTGGAGCGAAAGAAAAATGCGATTAATAATGCTGAATGATGTCCCGATTAAACGGTGGCCCAAATAAGCGGAATCTACTGTATTAAATACTGCTAACACACGAGCTTCGACTCACTCAAGCTTACTACTTGTTTTAAGATAAGTATCAAACACGTAATTAACATACTAATACATGATGTCATTGGGATAGAAAAAAAAAGTATTCTGCGTATCACATCATTTTATGCGGTATTGTAAAAATCAACGTTACAGTAAGGTCTTACCCTGAGGCTTCTTGGCTTACATCATGGAGTGCCTCCACTTCAGCAAGTGGTATTTTTCTTTTCACCTCTTCATTATTTATCGTGCGTTCAGTTTGTTTCACGTACCATTAAAAAGCTTTCATTTTATAACATTTATATTCAGGTTTAGAGCGCTGTAATTTGTAATCATTATGTTTAAGATACGCTCCAGGAAATTCTGCTTAAACGTTGTATTTGATTTAATCGATGTATAGTTTTTGCTTTGTTGTTATCGAGCATGGAATAGGTCGATAAGATACAAGTAGACAAACGTAATGTTATGCAAATGTTTAATTATAAGATACAAGTAGACAAACGTAATGTTATGCGAATGTTTAATTAGATAAACTTTGAACACAGTTTCCACAGACTTTGCAAATAAAGCTGCATGGAAAGAGTGTTTCTCGGTGAAGGACATCAAACTACCCACGGGTTATTATTTTGGAATTTCTGCAACGACAGGAGATTTATCCGATAATCATGATATATTATCGGTTCGCTTGTTTGAGTTAGATTTACCAGATGATGTGAGTGCTACTAATTAATACCTTATATATTTCTTAATAGTTATATATATATATATAATCGATGTATACTTTCAGCCGAAAGATCTTGAAGATAGATCGAAGATTTTACCATCTGCCGCATACTTTGATGCTCCCAGAGGTAAAGTAATCGAACGATAGATTTTCCGTATGAAGTATCTTGTTCCTTACAGCAATTCTGTGATATTTTTTTTTTTTCTCTCTCTTTTGCAGAACACGTAGACGATCCAAAGCAATCAGCGTTGAGTAAAATAATGTTTTTCCTTTTAATGCTCGTGTGTGCACTCGCGATAATCGCATGCGTCGTAATAGGGATTATGTGGTACCAAAAGCATCAAGAGAATAGTAGGAAACGTTTTTATTAAATGCTGGAATTCTACAAATGATATTGCTTTCGAATTTCGTCGTTTATATCGAGCGTTCTTTCTACAAAAGTAAGGTGTAGTTGTAAAATGTTCATAAGACTGTTTCTTCGAATATTAATAGAAATATTGATATGGCGATCATTATCTCGATTCCTGAGAGAATGATGTTGAAGAACTATTTTCCAAAAGAAATACATACATCAACAGAAAATAATAATAATGTATAAACTGTTGTGGTAGTCGTGGGACGTGTCAAGTTATGCCATTTACCGCTCTGGTCCTAATAATGATTATCGTGTATAGTACAGAGTTCCTTTACCAAAGTTTCCATGTTTTTAAGTTGCTGCAACGGATTCTATAGAAATAAGTTGATCAAATGAATATACTTTTAATTTTCGCAATAGGTAAATTATGTATTGACACTGAATTGTGAAGTTTGTGTGTAAATCAGTTTACAACGAGAAACGTGGTAATGATTATAATAAGAACGTGATACAGTGAACGGGGAAATAAGTTATTCGCTCGAGTCCTGAAATTTATTACATTTTAATGAAACATCACGGGTGGGTTAAAAAAAAATAAAATAAAAACAGATGATTAATTTCTACGAGAACATTTTGTCAGGCTTTAACTTGTATTTGTATCTGTGGAGTTGGTACGATAGAAAAAGACTTTATTGATATAGGTTTTACAATTTGTACATAAACGAACTGAACGTTACTAAACGTGGAATAGTTGTAGAGTGTTTTCGTACTGTACAACTCATTTTTATACAAAATATAAAAGGGAACCAAACTCTTGAAATAAACAATTGTTGAAAAAACGTAATGTTATTATTTATGAAAATCGTGTATGTCAGTTTGTTGCCAAATACGAAAGCAAACGTGTAGTTGAATTATGTACAAAAATTGTCCTGGGAACCAAAAACATAAACAATTGCAAGCAAACAGAAATATATTCATTGTAACTTTTTTAAAATATATATTTATTCGAACAGAAAACATCAAGGCACATCTATATTTGTCTTTTGTCTTTGCTATAATTTTTCTTCGTTTCTTTTTTCCTACTATTGTCCTGATATGACATGTAAAGTAACCGTTTCTCGTTACTCTAAACAGTTGTAACACTCTTTTAATTGTTTATGTTTTTAAATGTCTAGACATTTAACATCGAGTCAACAATAAACCTTCGATCCTACACGACATACATATATTAGATATACCTTTGCTACGATCTGGAATACATATAATTGTTCACATAGCATTTGAACGAGTAAAGATATTTTTTTCTCAACGACTAAATTCAGTGAACTTTCTCCAGATCTATGTGAACGTTTCCAAAGATATCAGTATCGGGTTCTAAGAAACTAAACATTGATAATCGTAGGTACGCGCATTACGTTCGTTGTACATATGTACAGATCGTTCTTAAACGTTTTTCTTTATGGTTAAAATGTCACCTTACAAAAATCATGTAGTATATATAATTTGTCTTTTGTCTGAACTATTTGAGTTAAAATAAAATCGAAAAGGGGTCCAACCTCTTTCGACTCTTTGAAAACGGAATAGAAAAATATTAAGCGCATTTGTATCTCCTATTACTGGCAGTAATACATACGAAAATATATCGATCTTAAAATATACATATATACGAGTTTACTCTTTGACGTAGATACTTTAAGAGTATTTTTTTTTTTATTAATGAAATTCTAATATGCCTGAGGTGTTGGTAACATCGAAATGTAGTTTGTTCCAATAGATAAAAGAAAACAAACTCGGAACGTTTTTTTTTTTTAACTCTTAATTACCAAGACTTAGAAACTGAAAAGATTACGTCTTTTTGTCATGTAATGTTTGTTTGATAAAAAAAAAAAAAAAAAAAAAAGAAGAAGAAGATAATAGAGAAAATCAAACCTGACCGTATCGTGGTACTTGAGTGTTAAAAGTCTACTTCAATTTATATAAACCATAATCGTAAATTTCTTTTTATGAAAATGAAACGTAAAAGTTAATAAAAAAAATACATCTTCTCGTTGGAGAAAATATTAATGCGTCCAAGATCTACAAAACTGTTCGTTCGTTCTTTACGAAATCTTTATAATCGATATTCTTCAACGAATACATTTTCAAAAAGTCTGGTAAACCTTGAAACAAAAATCCAAGATCATTATCGACTTCTATCTCGCTACGAGCGATATCATCGCGACACTTAACAGGTCCTCTTAGAACGCGATTATTTAAACATCACGATAGGATTCAACAGAAAGTTTAAAACAGTTTTAAAGCCTAAATAAAAGTCGCTCAATATGGAACTGAACGTAACGTGATAATTATACCGTTTGTAAGATTTCAAGTTGTTAGAGTGACAAGCGAGACAACCAATTTCTTCTAATTCAATCCGAGGATTCGAACCGCCCAATAAGGACTCCTGTTGCAAACCACTGTTCAACAAAGTGCCAGAGAACCAAATTTTATCTTGAGGATATATGTTCAAACTGAAATTCGTGAAAGAATGATCGGCTACGAGCAAAATTTCCGCGTTGTTCCCCCACATGCCGCTTTTCATCTTCACCGAAATTTCAAACTCGTATTGATTCCACCCGGGAAAATGGCATTTGTTTCTTCGTTTTTGAATGCTCGCGAACCGTTTACAATTCTCCTGTCGTATTTCGTCGTTTAAATCGCAACCATTCGAATACGGTTCACCGTACATACAACTAATCGTGTTCCGAACGCTATCAGGTAATTTATCAAATATCACGGCGATATTATTCTTGATCGATTTCAATTTGATACTCGTCACGTAACCTTCCCACGAAACGAATATTCCTTCCAAATCGGCGCACTGAATCTGTACTCGAGCCTTTGACGACAGTTCTTCCCAGGCAGGTTGATGACAATGGTTTTGATACTGCTCCCACGAAAGGCTGGAAATTACCTCGTACGCGTCCGGCTCCTGTTTGTACTCCATTATCAGTGGCCAGGATAAGAACATGCCCGCACCGATACCCATGAATAGCTGCAACGTTTGTACGATAATTAATCATTAACCATGGCTACAAATTAGAAACACGACATACAGGACACGGTTTAGAAGAATGTATTTACCTGGACGAAGGTGATGATCCAATTGAACTTTGGAGCCCGAGTCTTCTTTACGTACCACGAGGCAAGAAACGGCATTCCCCCTAATAACGCGGTCACAGCTATCCTCATTGCCAAGTCGCTTTCCGATAAATATTTCGCGGCAGCGACGATTGGTAAAATAATGGACGCCAGTCCGGCGAGTGGTAAAAACAGAACCATACCGACCAAAGCGAGAGCACCCCGGATTAAGCCGTACCACGTTGCACCCTGAGAACTAAATATCGCGATCTGCCACCAGCTTAAAGTAACGCAATGAGGTATCAAAGTCTGATAAGTACCTCGCCAATTGTCTCTGGCAGCCATTTTCGCGAATACCGCTGGAATCAACAGATAGAAGACAGCACGAAAATTCAAACAGAACTCGATACCGTTTCCCACCACGTAAGAAGCGAACGTTGGTACTCGTATGTCTAAGAACCTCCAACCCTGTGCAACTACGATATCGGTTTCGTACGGATATTTTGCAAGAACGTGAACGCCAAAACTGAAGAGGGCCAAAAGATCCGGAACCTTGGAGGATTCTTTCCAGAGAAAATTCAATAGGGTCACTAACGTTAACGCGACCGCTATGATGGTGAATTCTGATTGAGGTGTCCATTGATGAGCTATGATCGGATAGATCATTAAATTTAATAGTAAAGCAAGGAAGAAATGACCGTAAGGTTTGAGATTGTTGCAACAGAATTGGTACTCCGCCTCCTCGGGATTCAAGTTGCCGCCTGAATAACTGAGAAACAGACCGGACCAAACGCGGAAATTATTGAATTCGCGTTTTCGTTGTAACATTTGAAAGGTAGCGATCACCATCACAACGAAAGACAAATAGTACAAACCCATTGGTATGAAAAGTATGAGGCTCTCTGTGCCAAACAACGAATACAGTAAAAGTAACAACAGTATATGTACATTCGATGTGAAAAGAATCTTCTTAATTGACATTCCCCTTTGACCCAAAGTTTCGATCAACCAAATGTAAAGACGTTTCAATGATGCTAGGGGATGAACGAGAGGCCTTTGTAGCAGTGGTATCGTGTCTAATACCATTTGAGACGAGTCTACCATGCACAGAGCGTGCGAAACTATTGGAAGCATACCGCGAGCGTAACTGGCAGCAGCGGAGACTAACGCTGCTTCTGTGATTTTCTCTCCTCTATGATCCATCCAATCTACAATTTTAATATAAAAAGAAACACATTTTTCAAGTTAAATAAGAAAATAATATTAACTATTCCCTTACCATGAATATCGCTTTCCTTTTCCTCGTCTTTCTTGGGCATCGAACCTTCGGGAAGACCGTTTCTGGGAAACTTATCATTCTGAAAGTCATTCGCATCTTTCTGTGAGCTGCCGTGCAACACATTGTTAGAGCCAGAACAACTGGCGCCAGATGAATTCGATGCCAAGTCTCTCATACGTCTTTGTAGCTGCTCTGTTGTGATAAAATCTTCACCGTTTGAAAGACTATGCAATATCAAAGCAATTTGTAGATAAGATTACACCAAATTATCCGATTAGTTTAGATCGTTTCTTTTGTTATACCTAGTAAACATTTCCCTCGCCGCTCTTCTGGCTAGCTTCTCGTCTTGAGTCATATCTAAGCAGCTTTTCACATCGTAATAATTATGTTCCGTGATGCCACGACCAGTGGCCAAGCATTTTCTAAGAATATCCGTCGCCTCCGAGTTACCCTGCTCCGAAGCTTTGGTGAGCCAGTATACGCCCAATTTTGCATTTTCTTCTTTATCAACGTCTAAGTCTGAACACATTATACGCACGATACATTTATGCGAATACGTTTCAATGTTTTAAGCGCTTTTTGTAAGCATTAACGAACACCTAAATACCAATGTTTTTATCATTACCGCATCGTTCTTCCAAAAGTTGTTTAGCTAAAACTACTTGAGATTCTGGACAGCCGTCTTCGGCCAATTGAGAGCGTAATCTTCTGAGAGAGCCTCGTACTCCATCTAAAATTAGGTAGCTTATCAATTTTTTCTATTCTTCGTTCGTCGAATCTGCGTGTCGTAAATATCACTCCAAATACATCAACTACATTTCTTATCCTCGTTTTCGCATGATTTAATATTCTGTATTCAAATAGTATAATTAGCTGTCGATATCAAATATTTGTTTTTTTATATTTATCTGTATAACAATCATGTAAATTACTTGTCATCTATTAAAAGACTATCATCGTTTTATCTAAATTCATATATATATATATCAATGTTAAACGGTCAACTCGATAGAAACTGCGAATGTTTACAAAATAAGGTTGCAAGTAAAACTGGTACGTTACCGTGCAGTGTCCATTGTTTTCTACCAGATCTACCAGACAATGGCATGATACCAGCCATAATTTCAAAGAAAAGATACTGTAAGAACAACTACTGTCGGGTAATTTAATTTCGCGTGTTAATTGATCAAAACGAATGAATTATTTCCGATGAAAAATTTCACGCACGTTCAACATAATTTGACGGTATACGACTGTTACAAATATTAGCATTAAAGCATGGTTCAATAGTGCGCACGCGCCACCCAAGGTAAGGTTAGATTCATAAGGGAACGTCAAGGTACACCGAATGTCAAATTTTCAAATTTCGTAACTAAATGAAATTCAAAATACAATTATATTTATAGTGTGAGACATTAAATTCCGAAAATTTCTCACAGTCCAAATTGTTCGAGACGAAAATTTGGTACAGGGAGAAGATAACGATCAAGGGGGTGGCATACGATTAACTTTTAGAATGCTCCTTTGGGAGGTTTGAGGGCGGACATTGGATAGTTATTTAAATACGTAACATTTATTGTATATAAATTGAAGCTTTTATTAAAACCTTCATTTGAAGTTCTTATTTCAATGTTGACTGCCGCGTCACTCATATTCGGATGATATTTGAATTTCCATAAGAATTTGTCGCTTGCATTAATAATATCCTTTCAAATACTTAATTAGAAATCGTCGTATTAGGTAGTCCAAATTCTGAATAATAGAAATTACGAAGAATTGTAATAATAATAGGTAAAATTTGATGAAAATAAATTTTGAGCGCCTTTAGCGTGGCAGTCAAGATGTTAAATGATATGTACAGTGTTTTATAAGAAATAAATTAAAAAATTGTACGTTTCACTTGCTAAAACTAATCGTGAGATCCGTCTCTGACTAGCTAATGATGCGAGGTTTAAATTTACTATAAAATTAAACAGTTTTACTTCTATAATTACTAAACGTTTAGATCTACTATTAGGCAACAGTTGTTGAGATAACGGAGCCAGTTTCGTTGATTTTGCGATTTCCCTGGTAAAGCTTGCGTTAGTAAAGCTTCCTCAAAATTTAGCAAAACCACGTTTTTGCTGGCTCCTCGTGTAGTCAGAAATCGGCACGAATACCCATGCTAGAAAAATAATTATACACATATTTTTCATTAAAATACACCGCGACTAACGCAAGTATAAACATCGAAACGTATCAAATAAACTTACAGATTAGTAGGTGCTGTGTATGGTGGTGGATTTGGTCGAACATACGGATTGCAGCGTTCGTTGGATGTCCTAGAACCACAAGTTAGATATTATAAATGTTAAATTGAATATTATTAAAAATTTTACCTAGGACTTCGCAACAGAGAATCGCTAGGGCTGGAAGGCTGAGCAGAAAGTGACTTCAAAGTACCCCTTTCAATGGTTGCATATTGCACCATTTGGATATTGTTATTGCCAACTCCTTCCCCTGCTGTGTTTTCTCTCTTTTCTCTGCAAACAAGCAAAACATTCAATTTTTAAAATTACAGCTTATCAGAAAGAAATCCGTGAAACTTCTACACTCTATTTACAAGGTGTTCCAGGTTTTAACAACGAAATCTCTATGGCTCTAAGCGAATATAAATATTATTTAAACATAGGTCGTTTAAAGCTCACAATGTAGGAACAGAAGTGGGTTAAACAATCATTAGGAGTTTTGCCAAAGTTGTGAGCGGGTTTGAATCACGGTTCCGTGCGAATTAGTAAGAGGTGATCAATATAATTAGTATACAGTGTCTTTTCTTCGTGTCGCGTAATACCTGGCTACTTGGTTTCCGGCGAGAAAAACGTTAAACAATTCGTAGAAATACTCTTCGGATTCGGGATCGTTCCTACGAAGAGAAAATATAATAATCGTACCGTTTCTGTATACTCGTCTTAACTATCGTTGTTCAACCCTCGAACGACCGACGCTGGGTCACTTTTCACCCACCGTTTAGGATCAGATTTTTTCCTATTCTATTTTAACAATATTCGACAATCCATCGGAAGAAATAAAAACATACAAATCCAACTCCTTGTATCAGTGTGTTAAACGATTGGCCGTGCGAGGGTTAAAAGTTGCAATCAAAGAATTTTATTAGCGACACAAACGAGCGAATTAAGGCTCGTTGGATAGAGGAAACGATACGCGCCATTGGTACACCTCGACGACAAGCGAAGTGTACGATAATCGACGCCACCAACGTACTGAACCTCTTTCTATTTATACCGGCTACTAATATACACGTGTACGCTCTCGCATCAAGGAAAAATCGCTTATTTATTTCTGTTTTATAAACGTCGTTACGCTCGCTTACGCAGATTGTATTTTATCATAACAATCGTACAATCGTCCGCGTGTTTTTGCCATTAAAAACGATTGCCTCTTCTTCTATTATTCATCCTCGTAAAAGATACATATCTTCCATCATTTTTATGTTCGATAAACATTACATTGTACGCATTGCATCAAAGTTTCTTACAAGACTAATGGTTTGATTGAAATCTTCTGTCGAGCGTCGAACGATTTAGTATCTTGCTATACACGTTCTATGGACTGATAGAATCGTTTTCGTTTATTTTTAAGCATCTGCGGGAAGCTTTTTATACTTGCGAACGATATCACTAAACGCCAAGCAACTGTTCTACCGATAACGAATCGAACGACTAAATTTCACAAAAACATGGTAAAATATTTACGGTTACATACGTTGGGATTAATTTAACCATCGGTTGGAAGGAAAACAATTTTCATTAGCTTCTTAACTGATTCTCTAATTACCGTTCAATGTACAATAATTCCGTACACGATTGTTGGAAGTAATAAAGTTAATTTCCGGACAAATACTTTTTTCTTTCAACGAGTTCTGTTAACCCTTGACCGGTGGATACCGAGTCGATCGTGGTTCAAACAAAATACACGATATATTGGAAAAATACTACGGTTGAAAATTTAGCAGTAAAATTACATTTAAATCGTCGCTGTTTCAATAATTATATAGCAAACATTTTACCCTCAATCCGATACGTATCGTTATACGAACCGAACGTATACGTATTATAAACAATATATCCGATGCCTTGGTAATTGTATTTTCGATCGTACGGTACGCTACGTAGTCGCTTGACCAGATATCGTGGCAGTTTTATGAATGAAACCAACTCGTAGTAATAGCCCCCCCTCTCTATCACACTCTTTAATACCCCTACCACTTGTCTTCGACTTCGGTTTGCTCGCACAGCAGTATATACATACCGTTGGGATTCGTTTCTCGAGCACGTGGTTCGTGTAGAATGACAAATATTCTGCTACGACCTTTCTCTACAACCACGTTTCACCAAAATCCTAGGACCAGGATCGTATGAGTAACAGTCGTGTGTCGTTGCTGACGTTTAATCCGTTGGCTACGGCCATCATCGTTACTAAACGCTCTATTCTGTATATTTGTTTATACCCCATCGAAACAATAGTAGCCGCTAATGGAATTTTCAGTAACTTCGACGTGCATTATGATAGGTGAAGTGCTAGTTAACTTTCATCATTCTTTAACACGTTGGCTGCCACGCCCGAAATTTTTTACAATCAAATGATTAACAAAAGAAACGATGAAATAAACCACGGAGAGCGTTGACATTAAGCTATTACAATAATGCTAGCTATCGAACTGAAAGGTTACATTTGAAAATTAATTTCACTGTGCCAGTCAACGTGTTAACTTTCCTTATTCCAATAGTAATTCCAAAGGTAGCTCGTTAACGTAGACAAATATCTGACGCATCAAAATTCGAATCCGGATCCTCGGCTGTTCCAGAGAATGAAATAAGATTCCAAAGCTGTGCGTTGTACCACTTACATTTTCTCGTGATTGAGACACAGCACCGTGCTAAGCAAGGCAGCCAACACGAGAAGAAGTATAGTGGGCACGAAGATCGTGGTGACGATTTCGTTGAAATAGCTTCTCGTGGGAACGCTTGCCTTCGTGGGCCTGGCCCAACGCCATTCCGTGTGCTCAGAAATTCCTGAAGCCGTTAAATCCACCACGTTCATGCTGGGCCCTCTTCTTGCGCTCTCATGCTGCAGGCTCTGTTGTTCCTGTTCCACCTGCGAACAACGATCACGAAACCTTTTAACAATGCATCGTTGAACGGCTAATAAGATTAGTAATCGGGACTCACTAGTCTAAAGGAACACCAGTCCAGAGCAAATCCAGCTTCTCTAAACAGTCTCTCCACGCTGGTGCGTTTAAAATCCCTTGGGCACGATGGTAGTTTCCATAGAGGCTTCACTTCTTCCTGCAGTTCGTTCAGCTCTTGCGAAAATGGAACTGAACTGCCCAATCGTATAACTACCCTTAAAAAAAAAAAAAAACAATATAAGGTCAGCTGCGATACGTTTTTTTAACCACTGAACGGAAAGCGAATTTGGGTCACTCGTGACTCAGACCTAAGAAATAAAATATCTAAAATAGTTGAAAATTCAATCTAATCTAATGGGCTTTCTCTGCCGTGGTTCGTTGTCCGAGGATTGAATAGAGTCGACGTCGAGTAATTCGAATGACGTCTGACTTTTGATAGATTTATCGGTGGAATTTAGGCTACGACATGGTAAACATTAGTCTAGACACATCGAGCGAAGCACCTTAGTAATTGGGGATTCGTATGATTTAGGAATGATAAGAAAACTGACGTAGTGTTATCTTTAAAATTAGGTAACTAGGTCATGGAGCGAAGAATAAGGTGATATGTTTTGATAAGAACACTTATCTTAAAATTGTCAAGGAACGAGCATGTGTGTACTTAATTAAAGCCTAAATTATATCGACAGAATTACATTACTTAAAAATATTATTACTCAAAATTCCTTTACACCTTTTAGTGGCACAGTGAAAACGGACGTACGTAGTCAGTCATGATAAAAATTCTAATTATAAAGGATGCAGTCGATTAATTTTCAAATTTAACCTTTCGATTCGATAGCCAGCATCATTAGCTTAACACGTTGAGCGCGACGTCAGTGCCTGGGGACTGACAGTGGACTTTCCGTTTCGGAATTTCCAAATATCAAAATTTTAAATTTTACATTTCCAAAGTTCCAAATTCCGAGCTTTCAATAACTGTCAATTTTCCAAATTTCCTAAATATCAAATTTCTAAATTTCACAATGTTTCAAATCTCAATTTTCCAAATTTCTAAATTAAAAATTAAAAATTTCGAACTCACAATTTTCCAAATATCAAATTTCTAAATTTTCTAGTTTCCAAAGTTCCAACTTCCGAACTTTCAAATCTCAACTTTCCAAATCTCTAAAATTAAAATTTAAAATTTCCAAATATCGAACTTTCAAATCTGAAATTTCTAAATTTTAAATTTACAAATTTTCAAATTTCGAACTTTCAAATCTCAAACTTCTAAATTTTAAATTTCCAACTTTCTAAATTGTAAATTTCCAAAGTTCAAACTTTTCGTATGGGTGGCGTCGCGTCGGTGCGTAGGACCGGCATTGTCAAGGTTAAAAAATAAATGCTGTAATATAATACAATATAACATAATTGAGTGCTCGCTGTCAAGTACTCGCTGGCTGCCGGCTAAACGGAAAGAACAGCGCAAAATCGGCACGGCGCCGTGCTCAACGTGTTAATATTAACGCAATCCGCGCTTTATTTCATACTTCTTTTTCTCAATTATTTGATCGTACAAAATTTCGTGTGACTGAGATAGAATATTAAACTTAATCTTATTGTTAGCTAGAGTATGACAGAGTTCTAGACTTAATTTTGTAGTTGCTATATAGATTCACGATCAAGCGTAAACTAAAATTATATCGTTGAAATAAAAAAGCAACGCATGTAAATAATAAAAAACAAACATAACAAACGTTGTCAAGCAATAAATGAAATATCTAGCGGTAGTTGATAAAGAATAACTCGGAAAACCGCTATCAACAACGCAGCAGGAAGTCGCTATAGTGGCGCATAGTATGAATAAAGTTGAATTCAGAGCCGCACAGTGTTTTTTCTACGATTCTTCTTTCTTCGTACGTGGGTTACGCGTCGGTTTTCGATCCGTGAGCGTACGTGAACCATGACACGTCCGAACCGAGCTTCTGAAACTGCTTCGTCGTTTTCCTACTCCTGTGCATTTCCCGTTATCTCGCTCGAAAGTCGGGGAGAGTCCCGACTCTACGCAGTTGTCGTGATTTCCATTGACCGCAATTAACTAAAAAGTCTTCGTTTTTCACGATAGTCAACAACCGGACTCATTTCTTCTCCGAATCCTTTTTTTTTATTGTTACAAGGTTAAATTTGATTAAAACAAAAAAAAGGATTATATTATAAAAAACAAAATTTTGATAAAACTGTTTAAAGATCGACATAAGCTGACTGTTAAACATTTAAACGAACATGACAAAAGTTACGAAAATGTGCTTAATCTCGTTTCGAACGAAGCAGTCTCGCCAGGACCAAAAGTCGAAGTACATAATGTTATTTCTTATTGTTAGTGATGAAAGAGTAAGATGATAGTAATTCCACTGATTCATTGATGCGTCAGTAAACTGAAGATTCATTAAGGCGAAGATTCAACGCTATTACTTGAATAACTATTCACCGGTGTCATCTTCCTTCTCAATTTCCCTTTCGGATACATTCGAGCTGCCTTGATCCTTAAAAACATTCGTAATAATTCTTGAACGTCAATACAGGAATACGCAAGGAAATCTCGCAAATATCAGACAAATAATATTGTTTGAAATAATGTTGTTTGAAAGGGTTAACGCAGAATCTTGATTCGGTAGAAAAATACTTTCACCAAGAATGCACGAGGAGGACGTGAAACGCGATTGACGTTTAAAGGTTGAAAGGAGACCGGCACGAGATAATACATAAACGACGACGACGACGACGATGGAGCAACCCAGTCAACAGCAGAGGCCAAAGCCGGAAGTCATTCAGTCGGTTGCAACGCGTACGAGTGCGCTGACAATGTCGCATTTACGTTAACAGACCATTTACGCGTGTGTGCAGCTTTGTATACACAACGCAACATTTAAACAGTCGCGAATTAATCTACGTAGTTTAATCGCCTTCTTGCACATTGAATGGAAACAAAGACGTACTTATTCTCGAGATCCTCTGGATCAGTCTCCGCGAAGGATCGACGGACTTTTTTCCCTTCTTGAAGATTTCTAAACGCGATCAAGTGTTTCGCACAAATACCCATCGTGAAAATCTGTTCAAGTTTATCAGGTTGACAACGCTCGTAGATAAAAGAAATATATCGAGGGTGGGAGGGACAATTTTAGGATGACTGTGAAACGACGATTGGCGAGAAATAAAACGTGTTTGTTTTGCGCGAGTAATGACACCGTTACTCATCCGTGAACCGTGAACAAGAGATAGTGCATGAAATGACATCGATTTGACGCGAAAATCGTGCCAGCCGATTTATAACTGACGCCTTTCGTTCGTGGAAATCATTTGTCGAGTCCTATGTGTATTTCTTCAAATCAGGTGAGTTGTGAAACGGTACTGTATTATAACGAACACGTGGTATTGATATTAATTTACCCTAAACAATACTCGTGTCAACTATGAAAAGAATAAATATCATTTTATACTCCAATCGAGTCGAGTATCGCTTGCTCGACAGTCCTCAAGGTTTAAAAAAAATCTTACTTATATAATAACTTATTGAAAGTACGAGTACCCGGTAGCAAGATCTTTTTTTCTACTTTTTTTTTTAATTATTCTACAGACGATCGTCTTTTAATGACGCACATTTAACAAAACACTCGATCTTGCTCCGTTTATGCTGGCCGGAACGAAGAATGAACGTTGCCCAGCGGAATAACAAAGATTTAATCCACGGAGAGGACGGAATGGTGTATCTCGTGTAACGTGTTGCACATAGAAAGCGGTCGATTATCGATTTTGAAAAAGCGTGGGACGCGCGTCACAATGTTGTTTTCCGTTTGATCGGGTGATTTAATACGTCAGCGATATCGAAGCGAGCACGTTTGAATCTCATTTGAAATCCGTTCGATTAACATAAACGTTTCGTGACACGATTTCTCCCGTCCTGGAGTAAAATTTCTTTCTTTTTTTTTCTTCTACGAAATCGAGAGACTCACCCTTCGCCTTCGCTCGGTTTCAGGGGTAGACGAGCGCCTAGCTCGATCGCAGAGGCCAAGAATGTCGCGTACAAATCCGACGCGTCTTTCCACAACCTCTTTCTATAATTAAAAAAAGAAAGTAAGACGGAAAAGTTATAATTTCAACGTAATAATCGGAACCAGAGTTTTTCATATTGAAATTTAACAATGCTTAATTGCAATAAAAGTAGCCGGTCGCTGGATATGGTTAGGAAAATAAAAGTGCCTGATCCGTAATGTGCTAAGGGATACGGTTGGATGGTAAGGGCTCCGGTGTGTATCAAAGTATCAAGCGCTTCCTTCCTCTTATTTTTCTTTTTTTTTTTTCATTATTTAACGCATCGTTGCTTATCGAAAAATCGTGTATCGTTCAAGGATACTCTGTTCCCCATGGGGTCTCATCGACGTACCTAAATATATCGAGAAGCTGCTCGGTTCTATTACGGTTGAACATGTCCTCCACGTTCAGATTATCGATCTTCAGATGAACCTCGTACTTGGTCAGGTTTTCCTTCTCGAGGACGTTCATATCCAGGACCTTGTACCTGGTTTCGTAAGTGTGTTTGTTTAAGCCCACGATTTCCAGCTGAAACATTAAGTTGGTCGTACCAAGAATGTACGTATAATATAAGGCAAATATGTTGCAAAGGATAAATGAAACGTGGCGTAAACTTGATGGATTGGCGAGACAATTCACCTGAAAGTATTTCTGATTCGTTGGCGCGACGCCGTACAGGAAGCCATGGTGGTCCCGTTTGCTGTACGTGTAATGAATCCACGAGGGTAGATCGGGCGCGTTCAGTAAAGATGGTTGGTAGGAAAACTGATCGTATCGTCCTGAAATCATAGGAAAAAGAAAGATACCAAGTATCGTTAAAACGATGAGTTTCGTGAAGCGTCACACGGATGATTCGAAATAATTTCGAAGAAAGATATTAACGTGTCGATGACTCGAGGGGACGGCGTTTCCGGATGTCTGCTCGAGTCACGGTTCCTCGGATGACGATACACGGGACGGTGAACGTCAATCAGCTGTGAGTTCGACGCGAAACATTGTAAGCTCGACTTACTGGTTCATTGATTGATATTCGAAACGCGGCGCGAATGACGTACGGAGGCACGCTTTACATTTCAGACGGTGAACCGAGTTAACCCTAGGACGACACTCTACTATTAACATACCAACAATTTCGGTTTTGTTTGATTTTTACTGATTTTCATTTTCCAAACTTTCTTCCTTCAACGACACGTCGCTTTTAGATTATTTTTTTCTCTTAATTTTCCCACGCTTCTAAACATTATCTTTCTGCAATATGTATAATATGAAAATCTATCGGATAACAATACAACTGGGTAATTTTAGTCGAAATATTCTTCCTTCGTGTTAACGAGCAATACAAACACGATACAAATCGGTCATTGTTCGAGTCCATTCGGTATACGAACAAGTAGTAGAATCGCGTATACGATTTCCTTCTTACCGTCGTCCCTCCAGTCGAAAGTCTCTGGCCTGATTGGAATGACGAACACCTCGGTCATTAGGATGCTCTCGGCGCTCGCGAAGGCCGCCACCGTCACCGACAATGTTATTACGATCGAGAGCATGCTCGTGTCGTACCTGAAAAGTATCGACAAACCATACGTCCAATTAACCCTTCCGCATCACCCATCACGTATATACACGCGTCGTGTACGATATGAATGGTAAATATTATAATCATGAATGTGGGATAAAATTTTGTTACCCTTGAATGAAAGCTCTCAAGTTTTCGCATGTGTTCTCTAGACAACAGTATACATATATGTACCTCAATGACAATCTCCCTTTCTCGAATGCATGAAATTTTTCGAAATTGCCGCCGATGTATCGGTCGAGGAAACACGAGGAAAAGCTCGCGATGAAAATAGATCCCGTACACTCGAGGAATCAGAAGCTCTCGCGGCTGTATCGACTTACGAGGAGTAAAACTGTCCGAGTCGACGAAGATACTCGGTTAGCTGGTTAAACCCGATGCGGAGTGCAACGCCAACCGGGAAACCGTGCCACGAGCGACGCGTACGAGTCGATTCGCGAGATAATTCATACGATTCTCGTTAATTAACGAAATTGCGTAGGCGGTGGCGTTGAACGCGCACGCTTCGTCGACTGTCGTGAACTCCTCTCTACCGCCCAACCATCGCCCGACTGTACGTTCCAACTTGATTCGACTGCGCCGAAAAAGAAAGAAAGAAAGAAAGAAAGAAAAAAATAAATAAATAAAACAGAGAAAAAAAGAAAGAAAAAGAAAATAAGGTGTAAAGCGTAAACGGAGCATAAGAGAGCGCGTGCGTTTCGCCCTTCTCATGCGCAGCTGGAACATCGCTTCCGACACCCGTTCTCAGGAGCGTACGATGCTCTTTCCTTTCGAAGAATCTTATCTTCTACAAAAGATAAAATCTCGAAGGTTATCTGTTTGTTAAAACGCAGCGCGATACCGTAACTCGAATCGTTTCGTATTATACGATGTGCGAATTTTCATCGACGCATATGCAACCGCGTTGCGCGCGCACCTTGCCCTTTTATCTGAACTAAACTTCCGTTCTGTTCGTTATCGCTTCCACGGTTTCCCGATAAACTGTAGCTACAAACGGGTATACCCAAGAATAGAAACACTGTCGATTAATCGAAAGGCAAACTCGATTTCGGGTTCGTTAGATCGTACGGAAGCTTTCGATCGATCGCGATTAAAAATCAAAAATCAAAAACCCCCGAATAAGCTCGAGAACAACGACGAAAGTACAACGTTTATTTCGAGAAAATTAAAAGCATGAGATTATAACTGGTTTTTCCAAAACGCTGAACGATTAATTTAAAAGGAAACGAGGATGTTAGGGAGCTCCAGTGGCGGCTCGCTACCGTATAAATTGATGCAGCAGCTTTGGTAATAGAATCGAAATCAAATACAAATATCATGGATTGTAATTGTTATTAATCTGATTTGGATCAGAATGAAATTTGATCAGAGGATTCGTAATACTGTAGTTTAGAAATTCGTCTCGCGAGCGGAGGCGTCGCGGGCCCCGGGCCGTACTCCTCTCTCGGCCATTTTACGTTTCCGACGTGCACGGCACTGCCTATTGACGTCTGCAGTAGGCGTGGTTTCGGTCTGGCCGATAGAGGGATATATTTACCGCACACACAACTTTTCTCTCTGGTGCGCGAACGAAGCTCGCGTTATTCGATTAATAATGTGTATTTGCAGTGCGAGGTTTGATGCGACCGGTGCACGGCGCGAAACCGTGGCCACTCCTCGGCACAGGGGTTGATTGTTTCCGGGCACGGGGACGTTTCCTGGCCGGGGGTAAACTCTTTTCTTCTCCAACGTAGCTGCTTTAAACAGTGCTTCGTAGTCGTCGTCCACGGGAAAAGCTCGCTTCTTGACGCAGTCGAACGCTCGGTCACAGTGTGCTCGCGTCGATCCCTGTGACAGCTTCTCCGAGCCGACCTCCACCTCTTCTACGTCGTCGTAGGACCGATACCCGTCTTCCTGTTTACGGGCGATCGTTCGTTCGATCTTTCGCCCCGAAAGACTTGACCAGCTTCTTTCAAAAACTTTCCCTTCCTGACACTTGGCGAAGAAATGGCGGGTAACGGAGTTCCAGTTTTGCTGGTTACCGCTAACGTTGGCAGTATCTTTGAAGAGGTATGTATCGAACACATTTTAACATTTTTCATTTGTACATCTGCTTCTCTCCTTTTTCTCGATTGTCGATCACGGCCCTGGGATCGATTCGAGGATACGCTACCTTCGTGCCCGACACGACACGACCTACTTCTTTCCTTCCTTCTTCCTCCTTCGTTCTGGCTCGCCTGTCTCTCATTTGGCGCGTCTTTCGTACGCGCGATATGTTGTCTGTCGTAACATGCTCAAAAACTTGTATTGTCCTCTGTTGCTCGATCTTCTTATTTCTTCATTCAATCTTTTTTTCTTTTCTTCGTCTCGTTTTTCTCGCCGTGGAAACTGTAAAGTGTCACGCGACACTGTACGCGTACTTATAAATACAATGCGATTGTGATGTTAACGCGCGAAGCAGAACCACGTTACGTCTGTCGACGACTTTCCATAATTATACGCGTTCGTTATAGGATCGCATCAACAATTAAGTTGCTGTATTTACGTTATTAAATTAATTAACACAAAGAATCTATCGTTGTTAACATTGTACGCTTTCTTATATTTTACAATGAAGAATTTTAACTAAATCGTAATATATAGATCGCTGATGTTTCGCACGGTAATTCATCTTTTATCGACGATCGATAAAGAAATATGTATCGATCGAGTCGAAATATATACATCGATCGGAAATATCATAAAATCATGTGTCCTTTTTTTTACAGCCTAGCGTGATGCTGAAAATTTGGACAGAAGAATTTTTATCTGTAAGTATGTCAACGATAAGATGCATTGTCACGGCGTAAATACTACCGGGTATTTACATTAACGGTGAATGCTTTTCAGACAATACTGAGGTTGGATCCAAAGTTTATTGCACTGCACTGCCAAGAAGTGGGTGGGAAAAATTATGAGCAAAGTATGAGACACGTGGAAGACTTTGTTAGGTAAATCAATATTATGTTATCTTCCAGTTTTATCTATGTCAATTTTTTATACATACCACACGCTAGGTAGTCTGTGGAAAAGATTCCATAGAAAATCTTGTTACGACAAAGCTTCTTACAAAAAGGTTTCTACAAGGGGTAAAAGGAGTCTAACTGAATTAATGGAATGGAAACCTTATTTCTGTAATTAATTGCATGCAATCAATTTGGAGTCAATTAACAGGGTTCATAAACAATATTTTTAAAGCGGGAGCTATGCACAACCCCTGTTTAAAACTGTATCAAGACAAATAGGTTTTTATGATCATGATATTAAATATGATTTAACGCATAAGTGGCGGAAAGGGATAAAAATAGATGATCACGCGTGGTTCTACAGTTGAGCGAGCCACTTCAAAAGATAAGCTTATTGAATGATGTTCATAGGGGAACATTGTGGAAAAAAAAGGCTGTTTGAAAATATAGCGTATCTTTGAGCTGTGAAAAGTTCAGAATCTTTATCTTTGCAAAGCTTAATTTGCATCTAATTAATATTATTTCTTGCAGGTTACTAATGTCGTCAGAGGAATTAAGGCTGTTTGACAAAATTAGAGTATTCCTAGACGAAGACTATTCGTCTGCTGAACATTTCACAGTATGTATATAAAAACTACATCCATACATTGATCGGTAAGATAAATCTAAACGCATATTTCATATTTTAGGCACTTGGAAATTTTTACTTTGTGCACGAATCTTTAAAAGAAGTTTTACTATGGGATTTTAAAGGTATGGTACATGTATATTTCATGCTGTGAAACTGATACAAGTAAATGTAATCGTCTTGTTATCATTTCAGAATGTACTTTTATACCGGTAACTGGAAAAGAGGTTCATTCTGGTAATATCGAGGCAGTTACAACCAAAGAGAAAGCAAAGTTCCCTCAAGAATTTTTTCCAGAATGTAAATGGTCCAGAAAAGGATTCCTGAGAACACGATGGAGTATTAGTGGAACAGTTTTTGATCTCATAAATATACACCTATTTCATGATGCTAGTAATTTCATTGCTATGGAAACGGTGAGTAAATGAAACCATTTAACGATGACCTCTCGTAACTGCTTAATTTATCTTGATTATTTATTTCCAGTTTCCATCTGTATACAGTAAAACGCGTAGAAGAGCGCTCGAGCATACTTTAGATAGATTTCATAATGATAAATATCCAAATGTACCGTACTTTTTATTTGGAGATTTTAATTTTAGAACAGACACAGCCAGTGTAATTAAAGTAAGTATAGAATTAATATTCGAAAACTATATACTCTTCTCGTAATACGACGTAATATTATTTTTTATAGAAACTTACGGAAGATACTCAAGAAAGAAAGTTATCAAACAAAGGAAGCATCTCGAAATTGCAATTTCACAATAAAGACGATGATCTCATATTAACGTTAGGAAAAAAAGAATTCTCCCATTACGAGCATCAGAATGTATTTATGCAAAACAGTGGACAATGGGTAGGTAATTGAACGTTTAATCATCGAACTGTACAATGTTACTTACAATAATGCATTAACAATTAGGAAGACCATAATGAAATTACCGATATTTATGTAGCTACGTGAATATGACAGAGAGCTGGAAGACTTTGATGGAAGATTATATGAATTTCCGATTAAATTTGTGCCCAGTTATCCGTTTGAGGAGGACGTCAACGAAGGTTCGAATTACATGCAAACCAGAGTACCAGCTTGGTGCGATCGTGTTCTATTAAGTACCACTGCTAAACTGCTAGTCCAAGATGTATGAAACATTATTGAAATGTTCCTTCCAGAGAATTTTCTGAAGTAAGTCTCGCTTTATATAATTTCCTTTCTTTTATTTCAGATATCATCACCGGATGCCGTAGAATATGGAATAATTGGACCAACAACTTGTATGGGTGATCACAAGGTGAGAGAATTTGTTATTTCTATTCTAACAGAACAAAGAGGTACTGATTCGTTGTTACTTACTTATGCTGGGTACATATACTTACGCTCTTCTTGGTTCTTTATTCTGATGATTCATTTTTCTAATTATTATGGTGCAGCCTGTTTTTCTGGAGTTTCGAATGACTCTCTAAGCACTAAGGTACCTATCTCTATGAACTGTCTGCCTGTTCTTATCTTGGTTTTCCCACGTATCCTCTATTTCTATTAGTATTCCGTTATCTCTTTGTAATTTATCACATAACGGCTTGTTTTGATGTAGCTGGTTCGATGTAGTATCACTTCCAAATTCACCTTCTCACCGATTTTCTAATTAGCTTTCCGCTATAATTATCATCGAAAGTGATTAAATATATTTTATTTTATCGTCGCAGGTGCGCACTATTTCGTTTCTTTCATACGTTACCCGTACAATTTATATAGAAATAATTTCAATTAAGAACTTTCATGATAATCGTATCTGAATTCTACGTACAAACGTTCAGTACCATGTTATCGTCACATTTAACTGTACCAAAAGTTGATTATCGTCACTGTATCATCGCCCTGAATCACGTTAATGTTAGTTAGACCTTTTTTTTATAGAGCCTTACCATACGAGAAATGTCCCCTCTATTTCTTCATAGAGATGCACGATAATACATAAGGATCGTCCATTTTTTCCCGTTTGCAGCCAGTCTACTTGAGGGCTAGTCTCACCTTGGACGAAGGTATGATAAATTGCTGCCGCTTGCCGAGCGCGCCTGACTTCTGCTTTCGAGTGCCAGACAATTACGTGGAATTGTTGTCCATGTTGCCTGATTACAGTAGTTGCGTTAGCGGGCGGCTCAATTATATGGACCGTTCGACTAATCTGTTGCACGCAGCACCCATCAAGCATGATCCCTACACTCCGGACAGCATGGACAGTCCCAGTCCGAACGCGATCATAATAGCCTCGGCTGATCTGCCGGACGTAGACGTAGACAACGTCAACATCTCGTCCACGTTACACTCTGTGCAACCGTCGATTTCCACAAGACGTCTCGACAGAGCTGTATCGCCTGCTCTGTTGAAATCGAAATTGGAACTGATCGTACGTAACAAGAAACAGGAGACAGAGCCGACGGATCAAGAGGTGTCCGATATCAAACGAAGTCCCAGCGATTGTTGTCTGCGTTCTTGGCCAAATGCTGAGGAACAATGGACCGTGAGAACGAACAGATGCAACAGCGACGTGTCCTGGCAAAGATCCCATTTGCTGACCGAGGCATGGGTTCAGGGTAAAGGACAACAGGGATACCATTCATTCGGGGAGTTCGAGAAGGGTTCCATAGGTTCAACACCATCAGACGGTGTCGGGGGCTTACCGTCTGACTTGATCATACCTAGGATATCGATTATAAACGCCAGTAACTTCGAGTCGAACGCCAGCTCGGTGTACTTACACGAGGACAAATACAGCAGTTACTCGGAGAACAAACTCAGCGTTTATTCGGATGGTCAAACGAAGAGTTTGAGCGGCGAGGCGTTCGGTTCCGAAAAATCGGACGAAACGTGTGAGAAAATTAACGACGAGAGCAACAGACTGACTTCGAAGACAATGATCGAGGAGAACGTGTATCTGCAGAACATTGGTGAACTGATCACAAATCAAGATAAAACCAAGTGTTCGATGATGATTGGTACAAATGTTTTTCGAGACGACGATAAGATGTTCGAGGCGAAGGAGCAGCGTTTCAACGAGATTATAGATACCTTGCATACCGTGGAAGACAATAATAGCAAAAATCGATGTGCACTCGTAGAGAACGTGGTCGTTGACGAATCTAGTATTAAACGTGTAACTGTGGAAAGTCCTGCGAACGATCGGACTTCTCAAGTATTAAAGTACGCGCGGACGGAACAGATAGAAGTTCATCTTGGGGAAAACGAAGCGGGCAAACATTCGAAAAGGGAAACGAAAGGCGTGAAGATAGATCAGAACGTGGAAGAAGAACCTGCGACTCAGAACGACACGGTAATCACGCAACAGATTACGAGAAGCAACTCTATACAAAGTCAGCAGGATATCAATGATGGTACAGGAAACGTGAAATTAAAATTGAAAGCGTATCAAGTGTCGGAAAGGTGTAAGCACAATATTGCCGAGAAGAAAAGCAGATGCCAAAAATGTTGTTGCATAGTGTCGTGAGAGAGAGGACACGTAGACCTTTAATACATCAATGTTCCTTATTTATTTTCCATAGTCATCGCATACACCGCGTATCACACGTTCCAAATTAGATTGATGCACACCAATTGTCAGACCATTAGAAATGATTCCAGCTATGCTGTGCAAAGTCTTGCTATTTATCGTATTACCTTTTTATTGGGATTGTTCAAAGACACTTATAGAATCTAGCGGTGCTTGTTCTTCGTTAAACCGAATTAATTTGATCTTTCGTGTGCATCAAGCTAATTCTTTGTTAGAAGCAAATCAAAATTCCTACGATCGCTACACTTAACACGTTCGATGCGGTGTATTCTTTTGATGGGTCACGAGTTGTATTTTGTACGGACATATTTTGTATAAAGGGTATATGCTGATCTGTGGACCTTCGGCTGTTCACTTGACCCATTCTTATTCTTCAGACCTATACCAATTAGAAGCAATGATAGTATCATTCGTATTCGATTACCGAACGTGTTAAACGAGTAATCTAGGAGAAAAACGGTACTTTAATAGCCACTTAAAACACCTATAAATCCGCTTATGTTACGCCTGATTTGATCGTATCGCTTGTTATGAGACTTTCCAATTGTTCCCTGCATGTGCACGATTTATCCTAAATGTTCTCGTGTCGTTCGTTTAGCGTGTAAATACCGAAACGATAAAGTTACGTATATATATTTTCATATTTTAGATGCGCAGTTGAATAAGCAGTATATATCGTTGTTGTGTAGCGACGTGTTGCATTGCGTAGAGTTCACGAATTCGAAGCAACCGGATGACTGTGTCAGCGTTTAGTTAAAAACCGAACAATACGTACTATGTATTAAAAATTAGCGTTACCACAATGTACATAATCGAACCGCGACAAAACATAACGGTGAATCGCGTTTTATTCTATATTTTATTCGAACGGGAATACGTTGCGCGATTTTCTTAGGCGTTAAGAATCGAGTACCGATCGCTCGAGTAATTTGTTACCTCGTTAGTTTTTTTTTTCTTCTTCTAATCTCGCTATACATGTATATTGCAATCAAATTTTAATTTCAAATTTTATCGAGAATTTCATTAATTTTTTCATTTTATTAGAAGTTACGACGTAGACGAGTTTTTCTTGGGTGAAATTAGACTTCGGATTTAGAGGTTAGAGTTTTTGACAATGAAAACGACACGAAATTTCTATTTCATTTACCCTACATTACTAACATTCATATTTTTGTTTATTCATAAATACTCGTTCATTAATTTAATAAGTATCCAGCAGTATGTTTGCATTTAGATTAGATATAAATCACCTACGTTTTAAGTTCGATTTCATCCAAATTCTATACGCATCGTATCCTTGCCAAATTTACTGTGTCCTATTGTAGTACGTTTAAAAATGAAGAAGTTGCGCGCGTGAAATTCTGCGCATGCGTACGTTTGAACGCGCGCGCGCATACTCCGACGCGTTCGGACCCGACTGCCAAAGTTAGTTTCGTTTTAGCGATAAGAGAGAAGATATTAACTTATATTAGCGAATTTTAGACATATAAGCAATCACTGCTACGCTCTGTTTCGCTTTATGTATCAATGTTTGATTATCGATGCTCGAAACGAAAGCTCTTTCTACTTATTCGATTGACACGCTAGATCGTGTACGATAAAGAAATGAATAGCGACCAAATGAAAGTTTTGTAAATTGTATCTTTTTAGAAAATAGACGTGAACTTTATAGTCATTGTCGTTTAACGTGACTATATTAGAGTCTTGCCAAGAAAAAAGTTACACGCAATACAAGAAATGTCGTTGATACGATAAAAGTAAGGTTAAGTTTACGTTTTCCTTAAACATTCGAGTGACAAGCTCGAAATGTTTAGCTCTTAAGTACTTACTTACATACTTAGCGAAAGTATAGCTTGTAATTTTTATTTGCGTCAGACGAACTTCGGATCTTTGAATCTGAGCGCAATTAAATTCGCAGGTTCGAGCAATCGATATATCGTGCATTCGATTCTGATCCTACTATGCTTACAATTCGTAAGACAAATATTTAGTAATTATTTTTTTGTCGTTTGTAAATATAAATTTATTTTTAATACAACCGAATTTTGCTTTTTTTTTTACATCCTTGTTAGTATAGCACAATTGTTTTTCCACGCGAGTGCTAACCTTCTTTTCATTTTTGTCTATGTACGTTTTTTTGTCCCTTTTATAAAGTCAGTGTTCGATTGTACATGTTACTGTTATCTGCACGTTGCACGATAGTGCACCCTTAGATTCGCATTTTCGAACATATTTTTGTTTTTACAGAAGTAGAGCAGATTTGAATAATTGGAAGAACAAGTTTTGTAGTTCCAAATTTAGAACTAGTTAATCTAGAGTAAATCACTAAACCGGCTAATTTTTATATCGATAAAATACTGGTTCAGAATTGATATGTCATGTAACTGTAGATGTTCTTATATGGTTAAACAAGAAATCGCGGTATTTGTACAAACTATGACAGGCATGCAAAAAAGAAAAAGAACGTACCTTAATCTGCTCTGCTACGATTCCATAATGGTTAGTCAATGGTTGATTCCTGACTGCAGACATGACGAACGAGGAGTCCGAATCGGGTACGATGTCCAGCTTGACCAGCCGTGAGATATTCAACAACAACAACAACAACCACAGCAACAACAATAACGACAGTGCAACGACGATCACAAGATACATACACATTAAACACGCGGATTCGTCGGTTAAGATATTTCGCGAGACAACCGTCTGATGTCGAATCGATCGTTTAAACAATTCTCGGTCGCGGATGAAACCGCGAAAAAAATAACACTTCACGAGCTTCCATGCTGCAATGCACTGTGGGTAATTTAACGGTTTCGCGACGCATCGATCACCGATCGTTGTTCGCGCACATCTCACCGCGTCGCGTCACTTTCGAAATGTACCGGTGTAATCGAACAATCGGTTATTGATTCTAACCTATCGGTCATACTTCGTTGATAATTAAAATCAGTCTTTAACTGCTATTATATTCGCATGGCTTGATGATTTGATGCGAGTAAACGTAAACAATGTAACGACGAGGTTAGTTTGCGTGACAAAACAATCACACATCCTTCTAATACGACGGACCGAAGCCAACTGCCGCGAATACCCATGCTGCATCGGTGTCAATTTTTTTGCGCGCGCATATACAAAAAGACGGTCCGGCTTGTTTCGAATATATTTACACGAAACTTGATTCGCTATTAGCGAATCATCAAATACGTCCTCTTGAAGTATAAAATAAAGGATGTCGTGAAACATTTCATGTTTTCGAACGTGTTAACGAAATACGATTGTCAATAAAAGAAGCAAAATTGTCGATCTTGAACGCGTTCTAATAGTCACGTGATGTAACGAAACGTATCTGTCGGTACAATCGCGCGAGCCACAATTATCTCGTGTTATTATTATTTTTCTTTTTTTTTTTTCGATGTCTTGATGTTACTGTGATGCGCTCTCTCGACAAGTTCTTCCCACGATCAGCCGTGATCTCGAAACGATTTTTATGATCGAAAAATTCGCCACTGGAAAAGCGTTTTTCGATGAAAGATCGTTCGATGTGATATTACCGTGGTACATACCTCGCTTTGTCGATCTCCACTGTTAGAAATAGTGACAGAGAATTGCGCTATGATTGCTGCCAAAAAAAAAGATCGTATTCGATTTAATCGTTTCAAATTAAAAACTCAACTACAACTTCCAAAGCACGCGCATACGTTTTCCTATTGGTACAACTAAGCGTCGACTTCCATTGTCACAAAAACCCTTGTACCACAACAATGTTGTCTTATTTCTTATGTTTTTTATTGCTACTCTGTTTCTTTTTTTTTTAATATATTAAGCGTATTATTCTCGAAGAAAAAAGTTGGCAATCTCTGACACAATTTACTCGAAGCACTCGATCCACGCTAGTATCTTAATCCGATCCAATTGGACTAAATTTGCGAGTACATTCCATTAGCGTAACCACTAGAGCGAGTGAACTCGACTGCTTAATGAAAATACGGTGGAAGGTACTCGAGATATCGTTCATATAGAGAAAATGAAAAAACGAAAAGAAAAAAAAAAGAATTTAGACGTAAATCGTATGTAGTATTTGCACGCAACATATCTGTATTCCTTAATCGACGTACATGTGATAAATTGTACACTTGTTGCAAGCCTTCGGCAGAAGGTTGCCGCTACTTAAAAAGTCCTTATACTATTAGATCCCACACTGCCTCTGGTTACGCCATTGGTGCATTAAGATTTTTCGATGTTCTTATAGTAATGCGTCCACGAACGTTGTAAAATAACGTACGTATCATAAATTACGATCAATTGTATTTGTTCGTTTCGAAGATTTCCGTTTTATAAGATAATTTCAAATCGTGCGCTCTCAACTGTTGCCTGTAGTACAACCAGCGACCGATTAGTTATTTTATATAAGAAGATTCATTATCGTAGCCGGAAAATTGGTAAACTCGAAGGAATCGAGACGTTTACCTACGACTGTTTTCGAATCCGTTCCATCTTACAATGTTGCATCTTTAACTATAGCGAATATAAAAAGTACGCGCGATTACTGATTCAAATTTGGCGCCACAAGATGGTGGTATCTTCAAAGTTTTCGCGCGTAACGGACAAAAGGTTTTGCTGCTCGTTTACACGTGACGTACACTAGATTCTCTTGAGGTCACGTTTTCCTGAAACATATTTTTTTTTAACGATTTGCTATGTCTCCTGTCGAGGTGTATGTCGAAGATAATCATAAGCCATTCCTTGAGAATTAGTCGTAAGGTGGTTGAGGTTAAGGCGTATAATTCAATGGCGGCTTTTCCAAAGTAAGTACCTGAATATTGGTTCAGATTCTTTCTTCCGCGCATCCCTTCCATAGGAATTTCTGGGTATTTCATAAACTAATAAAACTCCAGTCATGTTTTGCACTTCATTTTATGCAGTACCTAGAAATACGTAAAATTTTGAATTATACGTTTTACCCGTAACGTTACAATTCAACTCGATGTATACATATAGGATTTAAGGATTTTGACGCTTTCACCAGACTGGTTTTAGAATCTCTCGCGCGGGCAAATTTTTTGAGAAACTTTTTCACGAGAACGTGGTTGTTTGATTATTAATTTAAAACTTGTGTCGATGATTCCTGCTTCCAGAAGTTAACTTCGAAACTATAGCTTGAAACAAAGAGAAAATTTGATCGACGGACGTTGCTAGAATTAGAAAGTAGACGAAAAGAATGAGAAAGGCTAAATTTGCTAGTGATTCGAGTTTACAAATCAAAGTATTGATAAAAAACGCGCTATTGAAATCGTTGCTTGTTCCCAATGTTTCAGAAGAAACGTTATTTCTTCCATTATTTTCTTTTGACGGAACGTAAAACGTTGTACTTTTATAAATATGAATGTACTTATATTTTGTACTGACAGTACCTTGCAAGAATATAATGTGTTAAACGATGAGGTTATATGTACGTGTATAATGTGTGTTAATGAATAAACGTTTTAAAGTAGGATCACACTTTGTTGACAGATGAAACTGGAATGATGTTTCTGTTAAGTTTTCAAACATATGTATACTAAATTGTGATGCACTTATTTTATGTACTAGTATAGAAGAAACAGAATAAAGTTATCGTTCTACAATGTCTGTCATGACATACCAATTTACATAAATCCTCCAACTTCTTGAAAATTTTAAATTTCACAGACCGTTTGAAGTTATCGGTAGTTCGGAACCATTCAAATAAAGTTGGTAGTGTTCGTTTGGTACGCCTGCGTTTTGCATTATAGTGTTTACGAAGGTTAGGTTTATACCGGGAAAAAGTTTATAATAAATATTCTTCTTCTGTGCATATAAAAATACTGTAAAAATGAGTAAAGCACATCCCCCAGAACTTAAAAAGTAAGTATAATTAATAATTTCACTTATAATATATTATATTACGATGTTATGTTATCTTTATACCGCTACTTGTTACAGATGTAATAAATAAATAAATTTTCTTCTTCTA
The DNA here is from genome assembly GCA_943735885.1 of Stelis phaeoptera. Lineage (NCBI taxonomy): Eukaryota > Metazoa > Arthropoda > Insecta > Hymenoptera > Megachilidae > Stelis > Stelis phaeoptera. The sequence continues at coordinate 11,449,437 of OX030942.1, read as the reverse complement.
TTTTAGATACATGGACAAGAGATTATCTTGTGAGTAAAGAATATTTAACATTCAGATAATTGTTTCTTTTTTGTTAATCATATATTTACCAATATTGATTATGATATAAATAATAGATCATCTGTATTAAAAACAATGTATCATGTTTGCAGTAAAATTAAATGGAGGAAGGCACGTCATTGGTATTTTACGTGGCTTCGATCCATTTATGAACATGGTAATAGATGAAAGCATCGAGGAATGTAAAGATGGTACCAAAAACAATATTGGAATGGTGGTAAGCTAATCTATTTTTTTTTTAATAGATGCATTTATGATTTAAGAACAAACAAATATGTGTGTGCTGTTGTTTCAGGTAATACGTGGAAACAGTGTAATAATGTTAGAAGCTTTAGATAGGATATGAATTGAAAAGTTACAGAACTATGATTTGTATTCTTAACAGAATAAGTAAATAATTTCATATCATGCACATTCTAAATAATTATATTTATTTAACCCTTGCATGTAATTTAACTCCAACATTTATACTTTGAAAAGATAAGTATTTTAAATAAATGATTTTGATATGAAATAGCAATTTATTTCTATAACCTTTTATATAAATACATTAATAAGTAATCATTTCTAAATATTTAATTCAAAATATAATTAAGTTAGTGCTTTCATAACTTCAGAAATAATTGTTAAAGTTACAATTTTTCGAGTTGTTTCTTAGATAATTGAAAGAATAAACTTTTGTTATCATAAAAAATACTTCAATCTCAATTCTATCATAACATTTAGTATTACAAATATTAAATATATACATACATACAGTCTCTATTATATATTTTATTTAACCAGAATGATCAGTAAAATGGTAGCATTTTAATGTAATAATATTCTGTTTAGCTATAATAATTATATTAAAATAACATTTTTATTGTCAAGTAAAGATGGTGAAACGAATTAATTTTGTAATCAACATTTATTTTCTCTATGAAACGGTGAAAAATGTATTTATATAAGGAACATTAAAATTTCGAAGGCACGCAATATTTCACTTAGTTTCCTCAGCAAGGAACTCTGTGTTTTCGGAAAGTATTGTTTCTATTCCCTCTTGTCAACGTTCGGTAATATTTCAATATTAATTGTATTTAACTCACATACAATTACAAACTTTTTCTCGTGTGTTATCAGCGTATTTTAGTACAATTCTAATATTCTAAGTACTTGGTTTATCCGATAGCAATAATAATACAAAAGTATTTACAGGTTTATCGTTATTCTGAACAGTCAAATACTTATGGGAATAGGCATTGCTCTACCATATAACAATGTTCTACGACTAATAAAGTGTTTTAATTTAAAGAAATAACATGAAAATTAAAATACTCAGCAGAAAACATAAACATGACCTTCCCGCCGTCTCTATTTTGAATCATTTACGAATAGTCTGTGATGTACTGTTACATTAAATGAAGCGAACTCTTCGGTAATAACACCAGTTCTAGATAATCGTAATGTTCAAAGTTTTTGAAACTTTAACTTACGCAAATGAATACTTAAATGGAAAAAAAAAAGGAACACAATATAACTAACGTATATTTACATGTACCAAGAACGGTGTTAAATCTTCTTTCCATACAAAATACTCTTAATATCGATAACAAATTTGCTGGTCACAAAATATGAACATGATTTTCATTAAAATCTTTTCCTGTGCATTCTGAGATATGTATATTTACTTATATACATAAATAAATATGTTATGTCTAAGTGGTTGTTAGTGCGTTCAAAATTACATTAATCGTGTAATTAAGAATGTCAACTTTCACATTATACGAAAAAGAAATTGCGGTGGTAAGATGACCACATATCACAGTTTCAAATTTTGTCTATAGCATCATCTGTTTTGTAATTTTCTTTATATTGCATTACTCAGTTAAAAAATATCGATTTTTATTTTCAAAATTTTGTGAAACGTCTTTGTAAAATTATGAATATACATTTAGTCTGGTAAAATGCCATTTATCTTTTGCACATTTCACTAATCGAATCTGACGTATGTTGTAATTTTTCATCTCTACTCAAAACTGAATATAGGAAGATCAAAAAAGTTCCAACGCGTCTACGTAACATAAAATTTGATAAAAAAAAAAGAAAAAAAAAATTAACACCTAATCAGCTATAATGTTTAAACATTCTTTATAAATATAATTAATACGTTTAAAATTGATAACAAATACCTTTTCAATCTACGCAATACGTTTTCTTTCTTTCAACTGTAACGAGTGGCTAAATTGGAATGTTTCACAATACAATATTGTTTTTGATGTCCCTAAACAATAGTCTCGTCAGTAGTACAAATATACCCGTTTGTTTTATTATCATCTTCTGTGCTACTTGAAGGAACTTTTACTTTACTTCTTTTACCAGGACTTTTATCATTTTTACCATTTTTCTCCATTGTATTTAGGTCCTTTACATTTTTGTGCATTAATTCGATATGCCTATCTAAATCATCTACCAAAATTTCATTGTGGCAAAATGTGCACTCCGTGTTCTTATGACATTTTTCTCTATGATGCTGTAAACGATCAGTATCCGTGTATACGATGTTACAGTCTAAACATTTATGTGTGCCTTCGATGGTTTGCTGATTTTGCGTATCGGTATCTCCAACGTTATGTTCACTCGACATATGGTTCTTCATATCGGAACGATTGTTAAAGGGCTTTGTACATATCTTACAAGGATACTGTTTCACGCCCGTATGCTTGGCAACGTGTACTTTAAAATACCAATCGGTACTGAAACTTTTAAGGCAATAGTTACACTTGAAATTCTTGTTTTTATGTAGACGTTTCTTTCTTATCGTTCTCCTTCTTGTCTGTGGTTTTTCTTTACGATTATCCGAAACGTCGGCCTTTGGTACAGATGCTGACGGTTGGATAGGTTGTGGATTCTTCACCGTTAACGGTGGTGGTGCTGCGTTATCCGCCATAATACAAAACTTTGGTATACCTTGCGTTTGATGCAACAACGACGGCTGCGTTATTAAATTAGTTATAGGCACAACACGTATCGGAGTTAAGAACGGTTTAGGTTGAATTGACGTTGACACAATTTGCGGCTGTGACAACAGCAAATCGTTTATCGTTATTGGTTGCACGTTATTTTGTGCTGAGAACGTAATGTACTGATTTTGAGATAAAGGAACTGCACCGGTTGTCGTTACAAGCGGTATATTCAAAGTATTAGGAAAAGATGCTTGTATCGGATTAGTCGTGTTATTTTCACTAGAACACTGAGTCTTGCCAAGGAGTAAACTCTGCTGGGGCAATACAAGTGGTAAACACTTCCTTAGAACATTATTTACACAGTCGTTTCCTAGGGTAGATTGAGTGGTAGACACAAGACTTATAGAAATTTCTGGTTGCTTCGCAGGAACCGACTTTGGAATCACAATTAATTCCTCGTTATTCTTCAGTGCTTCCATTGCAAGGCTATACTCTGTAACAGGATCTGCATAATCACTTTTTTTCGTTTTAGAAGCTTCTATCATTTGAATTTCTCTTTGGCGCATTTTTTCCTTTAGTATTTGAGCACCGTTTGTTTCGTTATGCCTGTACTCGTTTCTGCTGGTACAACTCTTGTGGTATATGCGAGCTCTTTGACTTCTTAACGCGACACCACAAATATCACAAGCCGTTGATCGATTACACCTATTCAGTCTCACCACGGCTCTGCGACAGCGATCGTGATCAATGCTCAGTGCGTCGCACCTATTGTTCGCGCAATGTTTTGAAACGGGTGCATTTATTTCATCCTCCTCTATGTTGGTAGCCAACATAGGAGATGCTCCTTCGTGATCCACGTACTGTTGCACAGCCACGTCGCAAATAATATTCTCGCAAGGTTCATAGTGACCGCAAGCTTTCTTTTCTCTTTTAATAGGCACTAGCGTAATTTCTGATTTACCTTGTTTCTTAGAAGGCAAGAGATTCTCGTCCTCTTTGCTGTTCCCCTGATCCATCCGTAAAGGAATTACAGATAGATCCGGTCGCTTAGATTCGCTTGAATTTGAATCTGAATTATTCAATTTGTTTGTGACAGTATCATCTGAGGTAAAGGTTGCATTTATATGTAAAGGAATTGTTTTAATAACAATATTTGGTTGATTGAACAGTCGTTTCACCGGATCCGATTTCAAAACCTATAAATGAAATGAAATGTAGTAAAACGATGCGAAAAATAATCGTACGTGTCAGACTCACGTCGGATAAAGCGGTGGACGTGGTGAAATCCGTGGGGTACATTTTAAGTGTATTTATTGGTTCACAGATAAGCTTTGGTAGTGGGGCATGGGCCATTTTTTCACCATATAAAAATATAAAATCCTGATATCCTGTAAATCAAAACGAATACTTTGATTGTTTTTTTTTCTGTTATAATGCAACGATGCGACAAAATTTTGAATCGTGACGTTGTGCACGTCACACACGTACACCAATTCTTTGTAGCAAGCAATGAATTAGTTTATCGTTAGAATTCCTTACGATTTCATCTATGAAACGTTATGCGAAACTTCTTCCGATGCTTCGAATAACTGTTAGGTTATTGGTTCTTTGACAAATCGCGACTGCGTTCCCTCGCATCGCTGGGTACACAGTGTTTAGGGTGGTTTAGCAACATTTGGCAATGAAACACGCTCACACGTTTCTCGGCTTATTATCACCAACAGGGATCAATAAACGTATAATTTAACAACCACCCGTGCGACTTGTGATCGTATTAAATCAAATAGATACCTTATTTTAATACACCATAGAAAAAGAAAAATGAAAAATTTTGACAGAATGTGAATCTTTGTTTTCTTCGTTTGAAAAACTATTGCGCATGAAAGAATAAGCGTAATAGAGTATAAAGAATAGAATATGGTGTCTGCAAATGGTATAAAATCTGAAACGTATCTGTAAATTTATTCTTCGCAAACTATTGTTCGCTTAAACGTGTCCCATTGGAGGGGAATAACATAAGGGGAAGACTTCTCCCACTTGACACATGCTTTTTCGATTAAGCTCTTGGCACCTATATAAAATATCCTTCAACGTATGTAAATACAAAGACAAGACTTGCAAAGCTTCTTTTACTTCATCTTGCCAGTAATATTGTAATTCGTTCACTTACCTTGTTTCTTTCGATCACTGCGTCAATGATTTGTTAAAAAAAAAAAAGTCTGCGTGGAATAAAGAATTTATTGTTACGTTACTAATGCATCGGGAAATGTACAAGTTACGGGGCAACGTTAACGATGGCGTACATCTTGGCCGTTTTAACCCTTTCAGCCCTAAATGCACGCTACGAGTGCAAACGCTGCGAACCAAGAGTCCCTTTGTTTTTTATTTCTTCAATCATCATCGTTACAAATCGAGTTGAAAAAATTACCACACGTACGTTTCGTTGGAACTCGTCTATGTAAGGATTAGTTTATAAAATATCATTTATCTTTGGTATTGAACGTATAATTGTAATCGTGTACGTGCACGGACTTAGGAAGATGTTCAAACGCTTGAAATTTAAATTTCTACAAATAAAACGAACACTGAGTGTTGTGTCGTACGTGTTTGGATGATGTACGAATTTTCGTATAGTTCTATCACCTATACTTTGATGGAAATCATTTTTACACGATCAATTGTGAATAATTTTGTTGAATATTTGACGGGTTAAATATTATGAAAGTAAATTATTAATCGAAAGGATTTTTCCTCGAAGTGTTACACAGGAAAGTTACCGCGGTGTTATGGTTGCAGCCAACAGGGGCCAGTTTAATGCAATGGCCGCCCGTTTTATTTCAAATTATTCCATCCAATTTATGCAATTTATAAATTTAAGATCAACGACGTTCAAACACTTTCCCGAGTCTCTGTAATAAATCAACCTTCGGATGTCGGAGTCGAATCTTTGCCGAGCCCAACGCACAGTTTCGAAGTTAAATTTAACACGTCCAGTCCCGGGGTAACACGAACCAGCTCACAATCGAGATAAGGAAATGGTCATAAATCATAAATGAAGGGGCGGTGCTCTTTTGATGTCTCGAGCGCTCAGGAGCGGATACTTTAAATCTCGTCGGGAGTAAATTTACTCGGTCCGGGACGGAAAGTGTTAATTTCAAAATATTCTTCCCTGGTATATGAAGCAATTTGATTGCTCGATCGTGACTCATGGTTATCCGGTCACCGTCGTTCGAGGGTTAACGCGTCGAGCGTTACATTTAATTCCAACGGTTAATTATCTTACTATTTCGTTTCGTTTAATTAACACGTTGACTGGCACAGTGAAAACGGACGTGGGTAGTCAGACACGCTGAAATCCTAATTATTAACAATACAATCAACTAATTTCCAAATTTAAATTTTCAATTCGATAGCTAGCATTATTAGCTTAATGTTAACGCTATCCGTGGTTTATTTCATCATTTCTGTTGGTAATTATTTGATTGTACAAAATTTCGGGTGCCGGTCACCGGTGACCCCCGTGGCAGCCAACGTGTTAAAATTCTCCTAATGAAAAGTAAAGACACGCTCGACGCGTTAAAGAAAAAGTAGAACGAAGAGAAGAGAATGAGATTCGTTTTTATTGATCGATCTTCCTCGAAGCGTATCATATTTTCATGAAACTTCTTATTTTCTGATTGTCTTTACACCGAGGACGACCACGTACAACGTCGTCGTCGCGTGGAAAGAAAATGGAAGCGGAAAGCTATACGCACAACTGGTAGAAACGATACGCGATTATTGAACGCTGCTCCTCTTAGCTCGATTGTCCTAACATCGGGCGTTAATTGAACTATTTAAAAATATATATCGAATTAAATATATATATTTCATAAGATTTCGATAAGCGAAGAAAATAGTATACAGGACGTTCGAACGAAGGAGGGCAGAACATGTTATACATAAGTTATATTCGAAAAGCTTTATTGAACGTTGCGGTGTCTTAGAAAAGCGTCAACGAATCGAAAATCGTCTATGTACAGTATATAGGAACTATAATATAATAAAATGAGAAGATATCAACGCGAACAAGTGTGCAGAACAAGAAATGTACGATCACGAAGAATCGCTGTTGCTAAAATATAATAAATGCATAAAATTGTATTATCTTACAACTGTACCGTTCAATAAAACCTTTTCGTGTTCTTTTCTTTTCTTTTTTCGATTTGTTGCTTTGCTTTTTGGTACAGGCGAATCTTCTGACGACGAATCGAACGAGATACCGTCTTAACCCTTTCGTCTTATTAGTAATTTAAATAAGAATTTTAAGTATCCGATATCTAAACACTTTCGATGCTTCTGGGAAATGCCGAAGCTTCGAAAGATGGAAATGGGAGAATGGTTGCAGCCAAAAGGGTTAAGAAGTTAAACAAAAACGTCGTCCCGCGAACGGCCACTTAGCGAGCACGAAGAGAGGTACATTGTACAAAAATCTTACATCTATCACGTTATAAACATATTTACATCGATATCAGTCAAATAAATATTCTTTCTTATTTTCTTTTTTTTCTTATTCCTTCTGGATTATAGTCTTCGCGCGTGTCCAACGACGCCGAAGATCGCTCCGTTCGTTCGCGCGTGAAAGCAATGGGTCGCGCATGGTTCAAGCAAAAATATCCTTAGCTGCTAATCGTAGAAGGAATTCCTCCGGTTTTTTTTTTTAACACATTATCCACCGTTCTAAATAGAAAAAAACTAACCGCTAGTTTACCTTACAACTTAATAGTAATCGAAGATCAGGATTTTCATTTTACTCGTTGCACACCTAATCTTCGTTATTTCGACAGTATTATTATTATCTCAAAGGTGTATGAATCGGTTTTCAATTCGACAACCGATTAAATAGGCTTCCGGTAGATAAAGTGTTAAACGAAAACGCTTCCTCCTCCTTTTCTCTCTAATGAACACTACGATGTGCTTAAGCTCTCTTAAATTTAAACTTTGATTCACGTCTGAATCACAATGGTACCCTTACGATCGCGCTTATCAAAAAAGAAAAACAATCATGCGAATCGTAACACGCTCATATAATCTTTGGAAAGTGTTATTTTTCTTAAGTGTTCGTTTAGTGTCATCTTCTTCGCTTTCTTTTTCTTCTTCTTCTTTTCTTTTTTTTCAATAGATATGATATAAAATGATAGATTTGGTCGCGTCCTATACTCGGCTACTTACGATAACGTACCACGTGTCTGTGTCGCGCCTCGTTCCTCTTGTTTACACGTTATATCACAGAGTTGAAGAAATTTCGAGCGAAACCTTCGAAAGTATAATATTGCTGCTCGTCTCGTTTTACAAAATGAATCTGACGATCGTGAACGTTTCGCGTACGCTGTCCGGCATGGTAGGCTTCTTCGGATAAAAGTATCTTACCAGTTTAGCTATGTATTTCGACCGATTTAATAATCAAGCAAACTGGACAACGGATATAGTAGGAGGTTAACTTTCAAATTACCAAGGGAACGGCGGGGCCAGAGAAGCCTACGATGCTCGACAGTGTACGTCACGTGGCAACGGATGATATTCTACAAAAAATATTTGCATATGTAATATATGTATTATAGACTTTTTTTTTAAGTAACTACTATTTACACACGGTGGTAATGTTTGGCCGCGATACAACCTAGCTTCTGTAAATACGAGTTACACGTTTTTTTTTTGTGTGTTGTTTTTCTTTTTTTAGATCGAAATCGATCCGATTTCTTCTTAGAGAATTGATCGTTGTACTATCATGACTGCCCTTTCTTTCAACCCTTTATTCGGATAGATATGCCACTGTGTATACTGTTTCTTTTTTAAATCTAACGTTTCTATACCGTGATCTTAAATGATATCCAGAATAATTTGTCTCCAAACTCTTGGGTGTTGAATGGCAGTCAACGCGTCAAAATAGTTTAAATCTATTGAAATTCATCATTCAACCCTTTCACTGCGTTAAAACATGTCTGTGATTTGGTAAAAGAATCATGGATGTTGACGATTAACAAAATTAAAGCTAACTAAAACCGCCTTTTCTAGAATGCCTATTACAGCTCGGTATAAGCGAATTTCTAGATCACCGATGGACGCCGATGGCAGTGAAAGAGTTGTAACCGAGCCCCGTTGAAATTCTCAATTAAACGGACCAGTAGACTAGAATATTTCAACCAGATTCTCCCCCTTCGTCGACAGTCACTTTTTAACACCAGCTTCCGTCGTTTTCCCGACAGTCTTTTTATGCACGCTCGGTATCGTCCTCGACGCGTTCGCGTTCCTGTTGGCTTCGAATTTCTGCTGCAAAGACGCCACGTTCGATTTGCCACTAGCTGCCCTCTGCACATGGTTCGTTTTCGATCCCGCGTCTCCAGTCTTTGTCTCCGTTTTCGGATTCGTTTTCGACAACGAGCTCTTCGCGTTTGGCTCCTTCGTGCTCGTCGACGAAGATTTGACGACGTTCACGTTAGGGGGTTTCTTCTTCTCCAACGGTTGACCAACGGTTGTTTTAGACCCAACGTTGGCGGGCTTCGATGGCGTGGTTGCTGCCTTAGAGTTGCTGCCTCGAGGAAGAGTGGGCGTTTTTTGGACGTTCTTCGGCTGGAAACTTAGCTTCGGGTTGTTACCGAGAACGTCGGGTGACTTTGTACCGATCTGATTGGAATTCGAACAGCTGGACACCAGATCAGGACTGTTCAACCTTCCCCCGTTATCCTTAGGACTACAAGGCACAGTTTTCACGGATAGTCTATTGTGAGAATCCTGTTTGTCCGAGTTGTTGTTATTGCTTTTCGTATCCAGACCCACGGTATCCGAATTTGAACTCTGCTTGCCTCCTTTCGCTCCATTTTCAGAACACTGTTTAGACCTCGAAACAGGCTCCACGCTCTGTCTACCTTCCTTCGAGTTCTTCGAGATGTTTGGCGGTGTTTTCGTTCTTCCAAGGGGCGGTTTGGATGGCTCTTTACCGTCCACCGTGTCCTCTTCGCTCTTCGAGTTCGTCGAAGCTCGTTGAACGTTTCTGGCCTTCAACGGAGCTAGCGGTTTGCGCGCTACAATCCCTTCCGTCGATTTCATACCAAGTTCTTTGGATATTTCGTCGTTCAGGTTCGAATTCGTCGCACTCGAAGACATCGATTTATTTCTATCGAACGGTTTCGTTTCAGTCACGACTTTATTCGATCGTTGCTGCGGCACGTTCAACGCCGAAGGATTCAGGTATCCCGAGCTGGTCGTCGAACTGGAGGAATTGAACTTGCCGGACGCGGAATTGGAATAAATGCTACCCGGTGATTTGTAGTGGTTCGAGTTCACGTAGCCGCCCGAGTCATCCACGTTCTTCGGATCCCCGTTGTTCTCTTGTCCCTTCCTCAGGGTGGCGGTCGAGTAGATGGAATCAAAGTTCCGGTTCGATATCTCCGACACGATCTCCGACAACAAACCCATCGACTCTAATCCAGCAGAGTTGGTCGTTGTCTCGACGCGTTTCGGTTGCTTGTACTCGTTGTCCGCTGGTTTCTCCGTTTCCTGATTCTTCCGACACTTCTCAGGAACGGCCTCCTCTATGACCGCGTAAATGTTATCGTTCGTTGGCGATTCCTCGGTGATCTTCGCCAAGCACGACTCTGTAACAAGATTCATGCAATCGTCGTAAGCATTGTCCATCGCCTTCTGCACGTTTTTCACCTGCGGAGTTTGGTAACCAGGCAGACCGGGGATCTTCCCAGTCTCGTTGATCTTGTCGATACAAGTGGGTGGTCCTGGTGGTGGAGCCGTGGGTCTGGTGCTCGCTGGAATGCTGGTGGGTCTCTTCACGGGAGTCGTCTGTCGCATAGATCCAAACGTTTGAATCGTGGGTCTGGGCGTGATTTTGTTGTCCCTCATCGACTGCGCCCGCAGGACCACGTTCTTCTTGTCCGCGTCGGTGGCCGGAATCACCGAGATGGCTGGCGTCGATATCTCGATCACCTTCTGAGGAATGGGATGCGAGATCTCCAGATTCCTCAGGATCTCCTTATCGATCACCTTATTTGCCTTGAGGTGCTGCGATCTGGGCAGAGAGTTCGTGTTCTTCTCGTCCCTTTGCGACGTTTGCAGGCTCGCCTTGATGATGCCAGAATTGGGTCTCAGCATCGAGGCTATTCTGTTCAGGGTACCGCCTTTGTCGACTTTCTTCTCGACCGGTTCAGGCACCAGCACGTTCGTCAGAGGCGTGCTGTTGGGTCTAGGCGGTTTCTGAACGTCGTTGCAGACGGGCGGAGCCGGCGCTGGCCTGGTGGGTCCGTTGTTGGTCTTGGGTGTCACCAGCTCCACGGAGGTGCAGGTGGTCGTCGCCAACACTGGACTACTGATCAGAGGACGGGCCGTGCAGCCTGGATTCAAAGGTGGCAGGGTCGGGGGAAGCGAGGTTTCGTTGAAACTGGACGCGGTGTTCAACAGAGAGCTTCTCGATGGATTATTCTTTGGCAGGGTCTTGATGTTGGTCTTGATGGGAACGGTAGGTATCGTGGGTGGCGGTGGCGCCGGTTTCGTCGGTTCGGGAGTCTTCGATTGATTCTTGATCGGGTGGATCGTGAAACCTTTGAATTGGCCGAACAGATTATTGTTGTAAGGCTTGTCTGGCTCGGCCTTCGGCAACAGACTTGCGCACGCCGGATCCTGACTCAGACTAGAGTCGATCGTCTCGATGCTACGAGGCAAAGGACTGGAACGATCGATCGTTTTGATGGACGGTCCGTTGTGGCCGCGATCGGTCCTGAAATTTTAAGCACAAGTGTAAGCCAGGGAATCGAGGTGTCGCAAGCAGGCTACGTTTCGTAACAAACTTCTTCTTTCTTTCCATTGCTTTCTCATCTTTCAAACGATCGAACTCAACTCGGACCCGACCGCTATAGATTAGAGAACTTTGCGCCGACCACTCGTTAGAAATAAAGTGATCCTCGCAATGGGTCAGCGAGTGGTTGGCGTGTCGTTGTGTTTCTAAAACGGTTTATCCGAATCGAGCCTCGAGTAACACACCAAAAACATGCAGTTGCAAAGAAACGCATGCAAATTGCAGGGGAATGTTAGTCCAAGATTAAAGTGTTAGTGGCAAGCGTTTCTGGAACAAGGAGATTCTTGATTCAGTTGATTGCATAAGAAACACTGTGTACACTTTGTATGAAACGCTACTTTTATTGAGTAATAAACTTTTACAGCTTGTCCGTTCCGATGTTAAAATATATATATATATATATCTCAAATATTCATCGATACTGATAAGATCGTCTAAAACGTTGATTTCTGTTCACACTTTTCTTTCATTGAGAATCGTTAAGAGTATGGGAATGATCATTGATACCGACTCATCGACTTGATCGTTAAGAAAATGCAACAAGCCGTCAAAAAGAAACTCACGCATGCTCATGCTCGTGTCACATCCAACTTCTATGCATGCTCTACGTTCGTGATTCTTCGCCGTCTCTTCGAACTATTATTTAAATTAAAAAGAAAAAAAAAACATTCCACTATCGTTCGCGTTCTTCGAGCTGGCGAGGAACCTTATTCTTTTTTGTCTCGTTATCACCCATCTTTGTTTTTTTTTTTGGTACTGTTACACAACGTAATACGAGTAAGAGTATCTAATAATATTTCTAATAATATCACGTCATACACGCGTTAAATCGTAAATTGAGCATGTAACGACACTAATACATGTAATAGTAATAATAAACGAATAAATAAAAATCAGCTGTTCGCGTCACACGTATAAAAATGATATATACTCTTTTCAAAAATACACGTACTTGAAAGTATTGCTTGATACCGTACACCACGATAGGACTTAAAATACTTTTTTTTTTTTTTTTAGTTACGCGGTGCCCAGAGATGTATCCTTTCAAACGCTTAATCTTAAGTACATTGGTTCGTGTATTCTCTACGAGAAAAAGCCCTGCATTTCGTATTATATTATTTAGATCTATTACGATGATAAAAATCACAGCGTACGCTATTCGAGTTCGTTTTGGCAATCGTAAGGATTCGTACCGGGTTAACCACCACCGTTATCACCGTTATCGTCAACCCTGAACATCGGTAATGCGAACGTCGTAGCCAGGACGAGACGAGGCTTTGCTACGACCTTCGCACTAGAGAGAGAGAGAGAAAAAAAAAAGGACACGTTGATCGCTGGCTCATCCATGAATAGATGACACTCTTCTTCGTCCGAGCAGGTAGAATTTGATACCTTTTTAATATTTATTAACATTCTTGCAGTGTATCGTGTTAGAGGTATTACGGAAATTATTAATGCGATTCCGATAGTATTCGTAGACGATGGAAACTTTTGTATATCGTTAAAACCTTGACTGCCACGCTAAAGGCGGTGAAAACTAATTTCTATTATTCAGAATTTAGTGTATTTAATACGACGATTTAACTGACGTGGCGGTTAAAGTGTTAACATTTTCAACAGTATCCATCGATATTGCAAAGGAGATTAAAAACTAAAAGCAAGGAACGAAACAGAATGCTTTTATAACCGACTTTTTGACTTTATTGGCTGGTGCATGCACCTAGGACGAAGCGTAAATTTGGACGATCAACGTGTCAAAATAAGAAGAAGAAACGAGAAAGTTAAAAAATAAAATAACAAAGGTGAAAGAGAGGGTATCAAGATCTCAGATCTTTGGCTTTGAAGATTGAGGCGGTGCCGGTGGTGGGGGTGGTTTTTTATTGTAAAAAGGAGCAGGTGCCTTCGAGAAGGGTTTCTCCTCGACCAGCAAGGATTCACTCGTTTTCGGAGTAACGCCAGAACTGCTGCTAGGACTTTCGTTCAGATGCTCGAATTTCATCGTCATCTTAAGGGTGAGACCCTTGATATTCTTCGAGGGCTTTTTCTGCATCTGTTGAATACGCTCGGCTATCTTCGAGCCTAATTCCGACCTAACTGAATTTTTCCTCGTTTGACCGTCAGTCGACGGCGATACTGTCAATCGTACGCAATCAGAGCTGTCCGTAGATTTTCGATCGTGAACCGTTCGATCCATGTTAGCGAGCAGCATCGATTTTCTGTACTCGATGCTGTTGCTGCAGTTAATTGCGTCTGGGTTAGTTGTCGATATCAGATCGGTTTTGGTTATCTGAAGCTTCTGTTTCGCCGGCAGATTCTCGCTGATCGTGAATATCCGGTCGGTGTTAGGCGTGTTCTGTTGCCGGGGCGAGAACAGGATCGCCACCCTCTCGTAAAAGTTTTTACCGATCGTGCGACCGGTGTTCACCCCGTGGGCACCGCGCGACGCAAAAGCATGCGGTTTGCGTGTCTCTTTAACGCGATCCAGACTAGATACGTACGTTGACATCATCCCTTTCTTCCAGTGTTGGCCAGGGTTTCTCAGGTACCAGACGCCGAACGAGGACAGGGCGATCATCGGCACGATACCCAAGAAGATGATGTACAGAGCCATTATGAAGTCGTTTCTCGCTGTAACACGTTAACGTCGATCAATTCGACAAAGTTAGATTTCTATTCTTTCGCAAATATCAGGCAATAATCGAATCTATGAATTCTAAAACAGCATAAAGACTTCAATTTATAATAGAATCGGAAAGTGAGTGATTCACCATTTGGATCCTCGGCTGGACCACTGTCCTCGGAACCGCCAACACCGGGTTGGGTGCAATCTGGTGGACGGAAGCCACGATTGCAGTGACAGTGGCCGAGACTGTTGCACACACCGTTGCCTCCGCAATCATTGGGACACGCTTTCCCTCCGGACGCCGATGAACGCAGATCGGAAACCGTCATGCACTTCTGATTGACGCACATCTATAAATCGCAGGAATTTATGTACAGTTAGAAGCTTCCGGGTGTAAATCCTGTTCTTGGTCTTTCGTTAACGTTGCGAGTAGCTTTGTCGCAGGTCGTACTACGAAATCGTGGATATGTTCGAAGGAAATGATCAGACGACAAATCTTTATGTAAAGAAAAAAGGGGAAAAAACGTACAAATGCGAACGATTTAACTACGAGTTGTATATTACCTTTCCGGGTGCACATTTCGCGCCGTCTGGAGCGAGACCAGGATCCACCTGATTGAGCCCGAGATCGACGATAGCCGAACGACAGGGTATTATCTTGCCTCCGTTGTTGATGAACGAGTGGCTCAGTATCGCCACGGATTCCATGCCAAACTCCAGCCTCTCGTTCAGGTGTTTGCAGTGAAGCATACCGCACAAAAGATTCCTATCGTTCATAAATACTTGGTTCATCCTTTCTAGCTATCGACAGAAGATGAAAATATCGAAGAAGACTGAACTCTTACTCGTCGGTGCACTTGTCGTAGCTGGACTTGATCCGGTTGTATCCGCAGTTACCGTGTTTCGTGCCCCTGTTGTTCATCTCGTAGCATTGTGCGTCGGACGAGCTGCCGGTCGGTCCCCAGAGCAGTTTGCACTGATCGTTGTGCGTTCTGCACGAGCCTTGATAACAAAACGCTTTGCCCATACTGCAAGTTTCTCCGTCCATCTTGAACACGTCGACCGGACAGTACTCGCTCTGTCCGGTACAGTATTCGGGCAAATCGCACTCGTGTTCCGCGCTTCTGCACTCGGTTCCGGCTGTTTTCGGTCGACATGTTTTCAGATCGCAACATTCCCCAGTGGCGCAACTGGCGTTGCTGTGCAGCATGCAGGTGGTCACGTTGCAGCAAGGATTGTCGCAGTTCTCCTTCAAGCCGCAATCGCATTGTTCACCGGGCTCGACGAACCCGTTGCCACAGATAGGACTGTCGAACAGTTTCTGCGGTTTGTTTCTCAGACAGTAATCCATGCCGTGCTCGAAAGCGAGAGCTAGATGTTCCAGGGAACAGGTCGACCAGTGGGTAGGACCTGACGAACCGCTCGACGAGGCCATGATGCATCTGTAATCGCATGCAATGCACGATAATCGTCGCCCTGACAAAACGATGATAATCGCAATCATGCTCTCCGTGGACAGATTTGATGGATCTGTTTCGCAAGAGGATCGTGGGATCGGTGGGCAAGCGTTAACCTTCGTAATAGATCATATTGCAAGCATACATTTTGAAATTGTTAAGTAATAAACTTGTACCGAACGAAAGAATATTTTTATAGGAATGTTTGGTAATTTAAAGAATGAGACAAAGATGACTATTTGCACTCGATTGTCCCGTCTGAGTTTATTTATATTAGAGTTTATATTTAAGTTTATTTATATTAGAATATAGAAAAATTAAGAAAAGCAATCAAAATAAATAATACGTAAATTGTATTATAACATTTCAATTTTCCCGCTTTGATTCAATACTGTAACAATAAATATTTATCCGTGTCTGACGCATTTACCGAATCCCGATAAATTATTAATCAGGAAAATCGCTATAAAAACAATCGAAACGTTCGCAGGTCCTCAAACAAGTACAGGAAAGTAGACTTACTTCTCTTCAGGACATTCGCAATCGGCAGAATCGTGTTCCATTCCAAAATTGTGACCCATTTCGTGAGCCACCGTGGCAGCCACTAATCCGACCACGTTCGAATGGTCCATGGAGACCCCACCGGAGAATTCGTACGTACATATTGGTCCCTTAAGCGCTTTTCCTACTACGCCTCCTTCGAAGGTGATTCGTCTGAAGAGTTTCAAACGATCTTTTTAAACGATAACCGAAATCATACTTTTCCACTTGTACCGTTGCTTTTTCTACTTACGTTAACAGTTGGGCGTTATCGTTAGGCATGTCTTGAACTAGCTTCTCTCGTCTGTAGCGAAGGAAATTGGACAGGGTCGTGTCACCGTTGGTCGACAGAGTTATCTCGTCCGTGTCGGTCCAAACTTGAACACCGATCAGGGCGACGAATATGTTCAAAGGCATATACAACTGCAACGCGAGGGATTATTTTCCATTTAACTTTCGTGTTCAATTTATCAACCAAGGATCCGTTAACGCGTTAAATACCAGGCATGCGTGTTTTTATATCATTCGGTGTGACTCGTTTATAAGAATCGAGTGGATCAAAATTAATTCTATATTCAACACGTTCCGTGCCAAGCCCAACACCAATTTATGTTTAGTATTCAATTATTGTAAATATAACAATTAAACAAACTTATGTGCTTTGTTCTATACTGCATTTTGTATAATGCCTCAATCTTTTATAGTAGAAATATTTTTTTACGAAATTAAATTTGTCATAAACATATATTTTCAGCGCATTAAAATGAGTGTACCACCGGTGGTACACGTGGCACGGAACGTGTTAACCTAAGAAATTCAGAATCGGCGGGTAGAGTCGATCGTTGAAGAGTTAAGGAAATCCTGCGGTGTTCAACGAGTTAATCGTTCGGATCCTTAACAATTTCTTGCGACGTGTAAACTGTCTGATACTATTCTTCCCAATATACGAACATTTTTTTTTTCATTGAAAATTCTGACGACGAGAATGGCATAGTTCAAGCATCGTTGAACTTCGCTTCTCATTGGGCTGCGCTTCTTTAGTTATTCTAAATTTAAATACAATTTCAACCACTTCCTTTCGAACGTTTCAAGCATCTAAATTCTAAATACATCGTTTCAGGTGTACCAGGATCAAGGATTGACCCTTCGAGGTCAAGAAGGATATACTAACAGCATTGATGATGTTTGCAATGTCCTTGCAGTGTTGATACACCTTGTCCAGATTCTCCTCGAGAGCAATGTACTCCTTCTTATCGATCACAATCACCAGCTCCACGTATCTGGAATGCCTGTTCGCGTTGTAGGGCCCTCGAATCACCTCGGCTGCTCTCTTGTGCTGTAAGAAAAGCCCATTTTCCAATCGTGCTAGTCGAAACCCGGAATATCGAATGACTCGTGGAAATTCTTCAACGTAAGAATAGTTCAACAAGAAATTTATATTTATAGTTATCGTAATGTTTACTTGATCGATGACTAATGTAATTACTTTAAAGCAAAGTTATGCATTTAGTTTTGGTGCAGTCGACTCTTTAATTTAGGGGAGAATAATAAAAAGAATATAATCGATAGGTACGTACCCTGGTGGCTCTGTTGACGTTCCCTCGATGTTCATGGCCGAGAACATGGTGCGGCGTTCCTTGGTAACCTGTGCCAGGAACAAAAAAGAAAAAAAGAAAAACAAAGTCAGGATGATTCTCGGTAAAGTTAAGGACAAAGAGTCGGGTGGAAGCCGGTTGAATCTTGCTCCCACATTCGTTAAGACCGTTAAGGAGAGACCAGTGTCCACCAGACAGGTCTTCCAAGTCCAGGAAAGGAGCGACGAGAGTGCGTGTTACAAGGGACAAGGGTAACAACAACTCTGGAAACCGAACCGATCCACCTTATCTCGTCTAGGGACCACGATAAGCTCGCAGATGGATGCGGGTTATGGATTGGATCGAGTTCATCGATAAACCCAGATGACACTGGGATCGTAAATCTCACTCCTGGGAATCCTTGGGATCTGGTAATCGCGTTAGCCTTTCGCCAGTCTCAGGATTGTAACTTGAGAATTGTATTTTTTCGTATTTATTAAGAATCGTAGTAATACAAGTTTGGAAGTTTTATTTTATTTTAGAATTCT
The DNA here is from genome assembly GCA_943735885.1 of Stelis phaeoptera. Lineage (NCBI taxonomy): Eukaryota > Metazoa > Arthropoda > Insecta > Hymenoptera > Megachilidae > Stelis > Stelis phaeoptera. The sequence goes on along the minus strand of OX030942.1, from coordinate 11,430,848 downwards.
TAACACTGTTACGTGGAAATTGGACGTTTTATAATCGTACGTCTTGGGATTACTTTGGGATTGGATTCGTAACTTAACCCTTTGCACTTTGAATTATATTGGACTCCTATGTCGTGTCATATTCGACATTTTTAAATTGCCGGTTTAAAACAATAAAATAATTGAAAAATCATTCGAAGTGCAAAGGGTTAAGAATTGTACGATTATTTTTAGAATTGCATCTAACCCTTTGCACTCGAAGCATTTTTAGACGTAATCAGATGTAATATAATGTCCCAGCTATGCTTCCAGAAACCAAACGCATTATGTCGGAAGAAAAGATTTTTATTCCCTTCTAAATTTAAATTTCGCATTATAGAATACTCTGATCAATTAAATATGGCGTTAAAGGGTTAAAATGTGCTTAGCGATTGCTTCGAAATTACTTTGTAATCTTCAGATAACTAACGAAAGCAGTCTTGCAAGATTTCATCGTGTAAAACAAGGCGAGAGTAATTACCGCAAGTGTGATTAGCGACGAGATCGTTGTGTTTGTAGACGTAATGATCCGAGTCCAAGGATTCTTTCTCCGGGTGAATATGATGAAGATTCTCTCCGTCGAAAACGACACCTCTCAATCCACTGCAGGTAGACAATGCTACCCAGGAGCCAGGAACGTCTCGAACGCTACCCTGATAATGGCAGAGTTCCTAGAAATGTCAAAAACACTCAATTTTTATTACATCCTGAAAAGATCTACGCAAATTTCACTTTACGGGATGATAAAAATGAAAGAAACTTTCAGAACCTTTTTTTGTTTTTATTGACCTGATAGACGATTGACCGACGACGAAATCCGAGAATGAATTTTCCACGATTTATCCTGCATTCTCGAGACGCGCAAGCATCGTTCGCTCGTGCATTCGACCCGCTACAAATATAGTTGGCCCAGATTCAGCTGGGCCAGCCGTACCCGTTCGCTTTTTTCGTCTTCCTTTTGCTCCTTTTCCTCGACCAAAGGATTCGCGTCGTTTCGAAACGCGAACGTCATCGCGAAAACGCGAGGAAACCGATGAAACTGTTTTATTCGACTCTTTTCTCGCGTCGTACACGTTTCACGTTCAATGTCCTTAGCGTTCACAGCGTCATTTCTGGTATATTATCCGTGGATTGCTTTCGGAAACGCGGTTTCGACAGTAATTTGAATTAGCATCGTGCTTTCAATTCGGACGATTAAAATATGGAACGGAAATTAATATAAATTTGAAAGGAAAACAAAAAGTGCCAGGAAAGCAATTTTGACGAAGAGTTTCCTTCGCCAGGATGGTCGGAGGGGACATAAAGGCAGACAGAGTAGAACAAATGGTAATAATTACTTTTGTTTTGTGTACGAAAGCTTCGAGTGGTATTCTTATTATGACTGGTTAGATTCGTAGAATTTGTCTCGTTTAAAACGACCGAAATTAGCTCGTCCGCTGTCTCCGAGCCGTAGAGGCCGGATAAACTGGACGAGAGAAAGAGGAGAGAAACACGGCAACTGGACGTGGCCAATTCATTTATTTCAATTGCGTAAAATGTGGAAGCGACGACAACGAAGCGCAACGAACTCCCCGTTCTGGCTACCATCGACCGATGAAAAACCACGTCCTGGCTCGATGTTTTATGTGCGCCCATTAACCGTAAATAACGCGGCTCGCAAAAATTTATATCAATGCCGGGGTGTTCGAACCGGTGGGGGGGAAAAAAAAAGCTGGACAACGCATTTTTACACGCCTCGCGGAAAACTTGTTATTCTTCTCGCGTGATTCATGAAAAATACATACGAATTGTGGCCAGACGAAAGGAAATAAATAATTCTGACCAGAAAATCTTTGTAATTTTTCAAAGCAATTTCATTTTTTTCGTTTGAAATTGCGTGCTGAATGATAACCAAATTTTGCATATTTTTCATATACACGAGTTTTCGATTCTCAAATTACAAGATCTATAAAATATTCGGTCTGTTATGGTGGTCACTGGTTAACCGAGTAATTTGTAAAAGAAAGAATGGAATATGATTGCACTGGGTGGGAACCAGTGACCAGCGTCCCAAATTTATAGAAAAAAAACATCGAATATGTTTTTCTAGCGATCCTGAACGCGAAACGCGATTCGTGTCGGGTAAAAAACGATCATCCGTCGGGAGGTTGGATCGAAAACAGGGAACGGTTAACCAAAGGTGAAGCGTAACCAATGCTCGGTCTCGGGTATGCCGTACACGCTACCGGTAAACGTTATTTAAGAGTGATCGATACTCTCGAAACGTCCATGTCCTGGGAACGCACGGTCGGATACTGAGTCACCCGTATCGATTCTGGCCTTCTTTCCACCTACATGTACCTACCTGTGACCGATGTATACACCTACTCCAACCGTTTATTTATTCGATTAATCCTTTTTCTTATTAATTATTTCGTTACGTTTCGTTCTGACTTTCTTAACCAGTCAGCTGTGTCTGACGAGTATACTCGTCATCGCTGACTGATTAAAGAAAACAAAAGCCAGTGGTTTGCAGTGCTCCAAAATTTTTAACTGAATAATCTGCATGAAACTGCATGAAATGTTTAACGATCGTTGACGTGTAATACTTACAGTTTTCGAGGCGGTGTGCTCTTTGTAGGTGCCACGATACTGATGAAGCTGTCGATAACCGACCGGAAGTAGATCGGTGTTCAACCTGAGGTCCAGCACGCGTTGCACCCCGTCCAACTCGAAGCCCACCGTTAACACGTCCGTGTGTTCGATGTCCTGAAAATAAACAATATAAGAGAAACTCAGTATCCCCCAGTTGGGTGAACAAAAGTTGCATCGACCTTGCAAATCGATGTTTGAAATTTGACATATGGTGCACCTGTTGCGCTCCACGTCGCCAGGGATTCTTCGGGATCGCGACAAAAGAAAACAAAATCTTCGAAGGTGCGTGTTTATCTGACAGTCGATAGCGTTTCCTGCAAACGGATTTTTAACCCTTTGAAACATATTTCATTTACCAGAGTATTTTGATACGCGACGTTTAAGCTTTATTTGCATTAGAACGCGGAAGATTGAGGAAAGGAGTAAAAATAAATAGACTGATAAGCAAAATAGCATGTTTGCTGGATAAGTAGACTAGATTCGATCGTATCCAAAGGGTTAATACCGTACCCGTTTGAAATCTCGCGTGAATTTCACTCTGAATCGGATACGTAACCCTCGGTCTATACTCGGCTCCAACTGTGTTCAGGGGCGTTGAAAAATTAACGAACTTTCTGATCGCACCTTGTACTTTCGCGTCAAACGATTCGATGACATGGAAGTGATTATCCACGGCTCGTTTCCCCTCGCAGCTCGCTTTCTAATTATTTCGAGAAGGAAGATCGGCCACGCTTTCCAGTTGCATCGAAGTTAATCGAATTTTCAGCTAGCATTTTTCCACGCAAACTATGTAGCTCGCAGAGTCGGAAAAAGTCGATTCGTTTAGAAATTTATATTCTCTCCGTTCGGGGTAGGTCGAATTTCATTTCTTTCTTTCGTGAACGCGTGCCGACCAGTCAAATGAATTTACGAATCTCGTTCAAACGACCACCCTCGAATCCCTCGAATCCACCCCATGTTTAATTCATACGGGATACGCGTCCCGTTTCTCCCCGAACAGGAAATAACCCCGTAGCTACGCACGTATCCAAGGAACAAAGTTCTCCACCTTGGTCGGCAGGCCGAATGTTACAAGCACGAAAAACCCTGAATCCAAAGATTTTTGTCGAGATGATGGTTACTGTTCCCGAGGGGAAGAAAAGAAAAACAATGTACAGGGTGTTGATGCACGATGACTAAAACATTCGTACGAAATCAGAGTAAAATATTTGTTGACACGTTAAGGGGAGGTTCTGGTTTAGAAGTTTGGAAAAAAAAATCGATTTTCTCTTTGGAGTTTAAAGAATATATTTATAATTAAAAGGAAATTTCGAAATTTATAAAATTACTGAAGTTATAGACTTTCAATTGTCGACTGGAAACACTATTTTTCAAACTGGTGGGAGAAATATCTCGAAAACCAGTTGCTCAATTTGAGTGAATTTTTTTTTTAACCCCTTGCACTATAATAACGTGCCACACTCGTGACGCACCTTACAGTTCAGATGTGACTTCTGTCGTTCAAATATTAAGTTTAATTCCGATTACAATTTACACGGTTAATGTTTGTCGAGTACGAAGTGTACGTAATAATTCAATTTCCTTCATTTGTTTTACCGCTGAAGTAATAAATATTTAGCTCTGACTGACGCACCTTTCGGGGAAATGGTAGTGCAAGAGGTTAATTACAGAACACAGTTTTGCGCAGGTAATGAATCTCTAACATCGTCAGGATTTTTAAGGCCTGTAGAATTGTGAAAAAATTGAAGAAAAGTCAATACTTAACTTCAGAGTTCTAGCAAAAGGGCAATACAATCATTTTGTTTAGTTTCTAGGTTCATTACCTTGGCAATTTCACACAGTTTAAAAATATATATGATTTTTTTCTTTAATATGTATATTCGAAATGTTAGACGTCTCACCGTCCTAGGAGAATTTTTCGAGAGCTGCTACCGAACGCGATGCTAGTACTTACAGTATTTAAATAACACAAAAAATTATATACTTTTTATATACCCAAAGAGTATTCATAACAAATTCCGAAAACCGTAGATTGTTATCTTGTTTATTAGCCCGTAAAAAAATTCCTAAAAATAACCACCGAAATGTTGTACAACGAAACAATTGACAAAAAGAAGTATGAAACAAACCGCTAATAACACCGTCTATCGAATTTAAAGGTTAATCCTTAATAATTCGGATTTTATCGTGTCTGACTACGTACGTCCGTTTTCACTGTGCCACACAACGTGTTAAAAATCTTCTTAGCTGCTTCAAAAAACTATTGCATAATTGTGTTTACAAAATCAGACTATCACAGAGGACACCGTGTAGGAAAACGTTTCTATGGAAACAAAGAAGTTCCGTGAAAATAGTTTGGCAATGGGTGCGTCAAATGGGACGGTGGGATGGGTCTTATGGGAATTTCCTCGAGATCTCCCCGTTTTAACAGGTTCGTGCTTCATTTCCTTCTTACCCCTCGTATCATGGTGCTCCTGTTAACCGAATTTCACAGACGAACGAAGAAGAACAAGAAAATAAAGTCTCCTTAAAATATAGAACCAGAAGTTAGGGTTCGTTTATATATGTATGGAAATGAAAAAAGAGAAGCGTAATAGGATTTTGGTTGAAACGACGAGAGAAACAACGAATTCGAGTATTGTCAGGTTTCCTCCATGATTGGTCGGCCGAATGGATGGAAGGAGGAGAAACCCTGACCCCTGGTTACATTTGTTTCTCTGAATATCGACACGGAATGAACGCGGGTCACGGTGTAACGGCAACTGGAATATCGAGAAGCGTTTCCTGGATTGGCAATCGGCCAGATTTCGATTGCCGGCTGTCCGAGGACGATGAGATAGAAATCCCTGGATCTATCTATCGAGGATTCCTGTCTGGAATATCTGAAATCTGCGACTCGGGGATACCATCCTGTCCACGAAAGTGATAACAAACTAATCGCACGCAAGGTTATATTGTTTCGAATCGACTTTAAAACGTTACTAGATTCGACCTATGGGCACAGGAAATTTGCGCCAAGTATCTGGATCGACATTGAAAAATTTTATTGGCATAAGATATCTTTCATAGTTGATGAAACAGCGTTAGCATTAGCAGAATATTTACTGTTTAACACTAAACCTACCAACGATCGATCAATTTGACCGCTTCGGTAGGTTTACTGTTAACTCCTCGCCATGAAATTGTTCCTGGTCGTTAAAGTGTTAAATTGCCGTATCAAAATTCGACCATGGTCGAACGAGGTTACAGACTAGAGAATAAGCGAATCAATCGACGTCGATATCGAAGTTAATTGTTACGTCGACCAGCCGGAGGAGGAACCCGTTAATTATACTTGAGCGACGAATTTTCTTGGAAATTCGTGTCAGTTAACGAGCTCACGGCGAGTCAAGCACAATGTGTACGCAATGCACACAGGGCCTCTTTGTGGGCTACGACGGTGCACAGAATGAAAGGCATCTTTTAATCTTTGCTCGGTTTCTAGCTCGACTATACCTCGAGATGCTAGAAGCAACCATACTTTTTCCGTGTCCTAGACGCCTTTCATACCGACAAAGGAGATCGTGCGTTACTGCTGGAAACGATTAACGCGGGGAAAATGTTGCCCTGTCACAAGTGTCACGTCAGTATTAAATCTATAACCTTCGGTTTCAAACAGGACAATGGTAAAAGCATTAAACATAGGTGGAGAACGTGCGGCCTCCGTGGCTTTCTTATACGGCCTTCACAAAAGCTAACTCTTGTATTAATTAATATTTAATTATATAGATTGCGACCTCTAATGGTAAAAACATTTAATCGTCTATATTCCAGAAAACCCACCTAATTCGCCGGTTTCTGGATGGAAAAAGAAAAACAGAGCAAAGTGAAAAGGGGGGTGATGGAATAACGAGATCCAAAGGCGGGGGTATGTGTTCCTCGACAAACCCTGGACGTTGTACAGGCACGGTTTATTCGTGCGCCAACTTCAAACTACTCTCGTTGACGATGTAACGTAGAGTACATAGACTGTTTGGAAGGAGAAGCAACAAGGGAAAATAGAAGGGAGGGAGATAGAGAGGAAAATCGAGGTAAAGAGATTGTTGTGTAGGGTGTTCCTTTTATCCGGCTGGCAAGTTTCCGGCCACAAAGGAAAACGATGCAGTTGCTCTGTATCGCGAGCGTACACATCCTGCACGCGTTCCGCCTCGGAACGCTCGTTGGGTTCACGATGAGTTGCGTTTAAACGCGTCCAATTTAGACCAGCATACGATACGTCCGATTCAGAATCTGCTTTTTCGGGGACACGAGTCTGCTTCGTTTCCCTTACAAGGTAAACGTTTGGAAAAAATGGAGAAATATTGGATATTTTGGAGAAAATTTGAAAACAATGCAAAAGAAGATAAGTTATAGTTTTCGTCGAAATTAGTCGAATTTTAATTGGAAATTGTTATGAGTGGTACAGTGAAAACGGACGTACGTAGTCAGACACGATAAAATCCGAATTATACAAGGATTAACTTTTCAATTCGATAGCCAGCATTAGTAGCGGTTCGTTTCATACTTCTGTTTGTCAATTATTTGATTGTAAAAAAAAATACAACTAGTTTCCTATAAAATAGGATTACAAAAGTTTGATTGGGAGATAAAACTGTTGACGATCTAACGACGATCGTGCCTAGGGTTCAGCTGTGAATTGCGCCACAACGGTAAGAGACCCTACGTAGCAGGAAATTAGATTCGTCGCCATGGACAGACGCACTGATAGTGTTCATTCTTCCCTCTGATAACGAGAAACGAGGTCAATTGCCTTTAAATTGTTCGTGCATCGTATCAGGCAACTTTTCCTTTTCAATTTCCACTTGTCTCGAATCTGTTTGGCAAAATAATTGAACCTGCAGCAGTTCGGATCGCCAATCGAATACACCTAAATACGGCTAATGCTTTTCTCGATAAAAGTTTCCTCTCGGTTGGCTCCGAGTTGAAACTCGGACTCTCTGGCTCCGTTACCACAATTATTAAGAATGCTAGAAATTCTAGTCTGTTAGCTTTCTACAAGGGTAGTTGAAATAACTTTGCACCGTTCAAAGGTTACATAGGATTTCATTCTGAAAAGTTTCTTCGCTTGGATGGCGAATCACCGACGATCTAAGGATCGTGTAATAATACGTAACAGAAGGATAGCAAATGGAATGCACATCGAGGTCGAAGGTAAACACATCCAATAGGAAGCGTGGAGGAAAGTTTGACCGATGTTCCAGCAGCGTCAGAGAGCAACTTGCACGCGTGTTTGCAAGCGGTTCGGTAACATTAACATAGACTGACAGGATAAATAAATAGTTGCCTGCTCGAACCCTGTTACCTGCCACTTATACATTTCCGCTCGTAGCAATTCTGTGCTAAAAGAAAAAAGAACGCTTTCACGTCGTAGGAAGGTGGGTCGTCCGCGTTCGGATGACTCGGCAATTTTATTACCCAATTACTAAAAGCACCAACTCGAAGGTATAAATAATGAAATCAGACAGATATCATCGAGACCGATACTTTCGATCGATCGTAATTTCGCGGCGCAGTTTCGTGCCAAGAATATCGAACAAACGACGATACTTCGTCCCGTTTGTTTTATTTCAAAACGCGTTTAAGAGGATTCATCGGTTTATAAATAGCTCGTCGGCTAACAAAACGCTTGTTCGGAACATGTGCGTTCGACGAACCGCGACGGGGCGTGATAAAAGTGTTAGGATCCGCGATGCGTTCCATGCCGGCTCGCGATGGAAATAGTCGTGTTTTCAGACTCCAAGTTTCCACGTTATCGAGGGAAATATCTGTCGCGGTTTACCTGTCGCGTATCCCCGCCGATCCTGGATTCCGCATTCGCGTCGCGACGCTGCATTTACATCGAAATCGTTGCACTTGTCGACGATTCGCGTTCAGACGTTTCAAGTCTGGTTGCGTGCACGCGGCTAGACACCGTGCTAGTACGTGTTGAGTAATCGAATAACACTACGTTCGCGGCTAAACTGGTTGAAAGAAATTGAACAAAGTTAATTATAAACAAAGGGTTAATCGTGTTGGGCATTCACCTTGCAATTAACTGCCACTGCGAGTGCTGTAATGAAACTCCTTTAAGAGCTTCTAGTAGTCGTGAGGTTGAAAAAATTTATTTTTTCAAAGAAGAGTGTTTTGGATGCTGGAAATGCTGTCGAGGGGCTCTTACTTTTATCGACACCCAAAAGTTTGATCATGTTTTTCTGAAAACTAGATTGTTTAGGTTCGTGCGTGAAATACGTCGGAAACTACTGCAACTACTTTTATATAACCAGGGATTGAACGAATCGTTTCTTCATTTTTTTGTTTATAATAACTACTTTTTCAAAACCGTAGTAAAAATTCAAAAGTCAATATTTTACAAAATCGATTCATTCGATCCCGAGAGAAATTCATCTGCTAACAGAATCTATTTGGTTTTTCGATGCCTTCTCCGACAATCTGCTTCCAACCATTCAATTTATAATATTTCTTTTATGAAAAAATTACAAAATGTTCTTGAAATCTTACTCATTTATATACAAACAGTTTTAAATAAATTAATCGACTAGATGCTTTTCAAAAAATTCGCAAGAAATCACTTCTTTTTCAACCTCACGACTGCATGTAAGCCCTTAACACTAGAACTACCAAGCGGGTCAAAATGACTCTGATACGTATATCGTACTATAAGTTTAAATTGAGCGCGTCGCTGATAGAATGTACGTAGCGGCGCTAATAATCAAACCGATTCGACAGGTGCTCCGATTCGGTAATACGTTAGTCCACACAATAAAGTCCTAGTATCAAGAAGTTCCGTACCATTATTTAAAATATCCAACCGCTTCTGATTTCTTATTTTATAATTACAAAATTGATTAAAACGCTCTTGTTGAAATATAAGTTGGCTTTTATCTCGATAAAGAATTATTCTATATGCCTGTTTACGTTTCATCTCTCATTTATTTTTGAAGTGATAGAACGTCGATAGTTCTAGTGTTAATAATCATCTGTCGATAAAATTACTCACGTTCTCTTTGGTGGACGAGATCTGTCGTTTGGTTCTTCCGTGATATACTCGCGGCTTAACCAGCTTGTGTCTGCTGAAATCTGGAGACGGTCCTGCAACAGAATCAACCAACAGAAAATCGTTAAACGAGATATCGTTTTATCCTTTGGCCGTTTGCAAACGGAAATATTTTAACGAGTCGGAAAGCTCGACTTCAAAGGATATTCGTGTCCTTCGTGTGCACCGAGCTACGGACAAAGAGTGTATTTCGGTCGCAATTGATAAAAGTTTTCTCTAAAATCCACGTCCAGCAAACAAAACCCAAGGCGTTTCCCTAATTACATCGGGACAAGTCCTTGACATCGAATTGAACAATGAGTCGTTCTCTCTCTATCTCTCTCTCTGGTCCAATTTTCTCGGCCAACTTTGCCCTTCGTTTCCGGTACTATCGATCGTCCACGGTTGGTTCATGGTTAACTCTTTGTGCTCTCGAAACTAAAAGGCTGGTAAAAGTTTTTTTTTCTTTTTACGATTCGTTCATAAAATATTGCTTATTTATTTGAAGTAATATGGGGGACACATGATTTATTTCTTGACTCCGTGGACTAAACGCCGAAAGGATCAACAAATACCGCGTCTTTCTTCTTGTAATTGATCGAAACATGGCTGGAAGCGGGTGTAACGATCGTGTTAAATGGAAGAGGGCTTGGCTCGCGATTCGTCATTCTGTCGGGGCGTGGGTTGTTTTGAGCGTAGGTATCAAAATGAACTGCAATTATTGTCTAACGCGATCCTCGGTGGTTAGAAAAGGCGCAGGAAGGAAAGAAAGCTCGAAGAAACCTTTCCTGTTGCAACGTACGCCCCACGTTTGCTTATACAATATCGTTAATTCATATTAATTCTTGGCGCGAGCACGGAATATCGTTAAGACACAACGATAATCTATTGGACAAATATCCAATGTATGCTGTCGTGAGATTTCGTGACGATATGTCGCGAACGGAACCGACGAAACGCGAGCACATGTGCACCGTTTTATGGGAACGAAGTTTGACGTCAAGGGTAACGGAAAAAAACACGGTCTTGCAAAAAGGTTGGCCAAATGTAGGCTCGATTCGGTGGGCCTAACCGTCGACCGTGTCCCTTGACGCAATCACCTTCGAGTTTCCATCCTTTTTGGCCACTGGTCGTGAATATTCACAGGACGCCACAGTGGCGTCATCATCTTTTTTTTTATCTTAACGCTAGAAAATCCATGATAACTTGATGCTGTAAAACAATTATGCAACATTTATGTTTATTCTACACGAAACGTCATAGATAATGGACACGGTTGAATAGTGGACGGTCGTGTACCGGTTCTTTAATCGATCCATCTATAATATCTTTTCACCGGTGAATTCCTGTCCGGCGAGCGGCGATTCTAATTTGATCGATCGCACGCGAATCCAACCCGTAAATTACTTCCCGATTATCTAACCTAACGGATTTTCAAGCCGACGGTTACGCTATTCGATTTGTCGTTAATTTCCTGTTGCCGCCACAACACGAATTGAAATTCGATCAAAACAACCGACGTGCTCGAATCGATGATTCAAAGAAATTTAACAGGATTCGCCCACGGATCCGTTCTCTGCCCGTCTCTGCCTACTCGATGTGTTGCACACCTAGCATCTTGAAACGCAATTCGAACACGGCGATGCTTACAAATGGATCGATAATTAACTAGCTTGCCACGGCATACGGTGAACAATGCAACGTCAACATCGAACAAAACAGAGTATTTTTAGAAAGAAAGAATTTTTTACGCGTAAGATCGATTAGCATACGTATGCTAATTTGTAGCTTAAGGTTCGATGAAAATGACTACACAATCACTTTGTTAATATTTTTAACACAAATTCGGTGATTCTTTATCGGGACGTACAAACGATTCGATGTATCAACGATCAGCTAATATTCAAGATCCAAGAGGAGCCGGCTGTTTCGTGTTACGAATATCTACGAAGGCTACATTTATGTAGCCACTTTTATTGAACTTCAAGCTACAAACTGATATAGGATAAGTGTTATTCCGCGATACTTTTATGTGATCGATTCGAGCCGGACTGTACACGTTTCGAAATGGATCATTGTTTGCTGTAACTGGCAACCGTCCACGTTGTATGAAGAATATCAATGAACCATCCGCGTTCAAGTTGATATACCACAAGTGCCCATTTCACGACACTTTTATATCATCAAAATTCTCTCCGACCGAGCGCGATTCGAAAATCGACTATTTGCAACAACAAACGAAAAATTTGAGAAACGCTGTCGGTGTTAACGACAGTCCATCGCGAAGCTCGAGTCGAGGGAGGGGTAAAAGAGCGGGGAGGGAAGCGTCGAGGACGAGGGAATTAGCGACGGTCAATTAGGTCGGCGTTAATTCGGTGTACAACGTGCGTGCGTGCGTGAGCCGGGGGCATATGCGAAGGCGGATCTGTCGTTGGTGTTCCCATGCCGTTTATCCCGATTTCACATGTGTTCCCGTAGCCTCGGACGCCTGACCCGCGGGAAATAAACCGCCAACCCTGAGAAGATTCGACAAACCGGTCCGTTCAATGACCCTACAACCTGATCGATCCTCGAACGGTGTGGCCCGAAAGACCCATACCGTTGCATTTCGATGGGCTGTCCCCTCTGAGGGTACATTTTTCATTTGCCATAGTATTTGAAAATGTGAAATTTAAGCTTTATTCGTATCAGAATATAGAAAATTGAGGGAAGGAATAAAAATAAATAGATTCGTAAGTATTTATTGCAGTTAAAAGGCCCTTTGGTCCAGTGCCATCCGACCAGTTATTTTTGAGAAATAATCTAACATTATTTGTAACTATTTTCTTACAAAACAGTGAATTCAGTTTTCAGAATGTAAAGGGTTAAGCAATAAAAAGAAGCTTTAAAACAATCTCACTTCTGAAGATTTTGTTACATAGCATCCCATCGGAGGTCTCGTGTTTTCAAGTATGAAAGGAAGAGGACCGTTGGTAAACCGGAAGCTCCAGTCGCAAGTACAAACGAGCACGCGGCAAATGAAGAAGATACGTTATCCACGCCGAAACAGATAACGTCGACGTGAAGGTGATAATGAAGAGGATAGGCGACCCACGCTTTTCCTGGACGCTTCTGGTTTTCGCCCGAACTTGAATTCCGCTCTGTTTTCTCGGCCACGATCGGAGAATACGCGACAAAAGTGAATGTCAACGTTCAACAAAAGAACGCAGATCCGATTTCAGGAACAGAAAACATGGAGGAAGGAACAAGAACGAGCTTACAGTAATCTTCTTGCAGGATTACGAAATCTCTTGTCGAACGTTTTTCGTGTTATTACGTCGTCTCGAAGTGATTCTTCGTTTAACCCTTCACAAATTAACACGTTGGCTGGCACGGGGGTCAGCGGTGACCGGCACTCGAAATTTTGTACAATCAAATAATTAACAAAAGAAATGACGAAACAAACCACGGATAGCGTTATCATTAAGCTAATAATGCTAACTATCGATTTGAAAGGTTAAATTTGAAAATTAGTTGATTATATTCTTAATAATTAGGATTTCAACGTGTCTGACTACACACGTCCGTTTTCACTGTGCCAGTCAACGTGTTAAAAACGTTTTTTTCTATCAACATGTTAAGCGCCACGTCAGTCACCGGTGACCGACACCCGAAATTGTTTACTATGAAATAAACCCCGGATAGCGTTAATATTAAGCTAACAATGCTGGCGATCGGATTGAAAGGTTAATCCTTAATAATTCGGATTTTATCGTGTCTGACTGTGTCACTCAACGTGTTAAATAAATTACAAATTTGTCATCGAATCACGAGGATAGATCTTCAAACGACTGCAATGTTATCGAGCAAACTTGTACGCACCTTTAATGCCTGTACTTTGGTGTACCACGTTGGCTCGATCAACATTACGTTTGTACACAATCATCCGAACACCGATCGTGATGGATAGCTATTGGCAAACAGGTTGACACGTTCAACCTCTGACAAGAGCAAATGATAATAGATAGCCATCGGTGTAACCACTGGTCCAGCTCTCAAATATTTTCAAAACTTGGAATCATTGGAATATATTTTTCGAAAGTTAGAAACAAATTAATTAAAATTAAAAATTCTCTGAAATGTACACGAAGTTTCTTTTTGTTCTCGCGAACAGATTCACGTTTCCAGACAATTCTCCTCTTTATTAGTTCATTCGTCTCATTAAGAAATCCGTTTGGTCTCGATGGAAAGCGAGGATTAACGGGAACCAGAAACCAGCACGGAAATACGACGGGAGGGAAATAAAAAAGACAAAAAAAGGAGAAGAAGAAGAAGAAGAAGAAGGGAGAAACGGGACGTTATTTCTGGGATAGGAAAACACAAGAGTCCGCGGTCTGGTCTGGTCTCGTGGAGCATCAGAAATATCGACGTAGGTACTCTCTGTTTTTCGAGCATTGAAATTCTCGCGGCGGACAAGACAACGGGGCTGTAATCGAAGATTCACGGAAGTCGTGAGGATAAATCGATTTTATACGCTCGAGCGCGATGAAGAATCGGCGGGAAAACGTTGCTGGAGAAATAGAATGGTGAAATTCGATGCGGGAAGCCGACCCACGATTAGCCGACTCTTTAATTCTTTAGATGGGATCTTGATTCACAGTTGGAAGCCTTAATCCTTTTCGTTCGAGCAATAAAACGTTTCCAATCCTTAGAATTGAATTAACCGTGACTGTTCGATAAAGTACAATTATTCTCGCAGAATATTTCAGAAATAGAAAATTTCTTTCACGGAAGAATATAAAAAGATTGATCAACGAAAGGCGATTTTGTTCTTGCTTTCATTCGTTGCTCGAATAAATTCAAGATAAGGAACGGTCGTTATCGCGAAAAACAGACAGCGACATTGCCCTCTTATCGACGTCTGGCATGCTATAATCGCGAATCGATTACTGACACCCGATTAACAATCGAGAATAAACCTAAAGATTTGTTCCTTATCGCCACGCGAATCACAGATGAGTTTGCGCTCTTATTATTAAACTCTTTAATTTGTTATAATCTTGGATACATCACATTCTGAAATCTCCCAGCAGATTTACATATACGCCCTATAACAGCGCCAACCGTGCGTAAAGGGTTAAAAAAGTATAAATTCTCATTGAAAAACGAAGTTTTACCTGTCGAACGGTGAAATTCTCGATGCAACGAAATACCCATCGTTGGCGATCGATCGGATACATGAGAATTCGTGGGATTTTCAATGAAGAACCGAGCGTTTTTTTTCATAGATAAAAGTATCGAGTAGTTGGCAACATCCGTTGTGAGTCATGCGTGTCTCGGATGCTTATGCTCGTCTGCTCGGAAGCCTCTGCCCCCTCTACCGTTGCGACTATAATTACGAAGTTTAATTGACTAACGAGCGCGGACGGGGATCGGCGAAGCAGTGCAGAAATGGAGCTCTGATTGGTCCATTCGCCGTGCCTGACTTGCTTCATTCACGTTGCAATTAATTCGAAAGCGTCTATGGCTTGGGTGGAGTGTCGTGTCGGTGCACGATGTTCCCTCCAACGATCTCGTCGAAACTTCTACCAAGGAGAGTTGGTATTCACTTCGAGTAGATCGATATTTCGATTGCAAACAGTCGATTAACCCACGGCTCGTCGTGGTCAGAAATCCCGTGGTTCGTGAACAATCTTTGTCTCAATTTTCGATGAGATTCGCTTACCTGTGGAATTATTCAAAGCTTTCGATGCTTCGCTGGTATTCGTTTCAACTTGTGTTGATTTCCGTCGACGTTTCAAATGCAATATTCGAAACGACGAGAATACTACAAAGACCTAAATTACGTAAAAATAATACACCAGCTTTTCTATACGTTAAGTAGAAATTAGGCCGATACCTTACTTACTATATCGTGAGAAAGAGAAATTCAAATATATAGCGAACAAAAAGGGTACGATAATTTTAAACAATTTTACGACTTATGTTACTGTTATAGCCCTTGATGGCTCCGAAAACAGCTACGGTTTCATTCTGAAACAATCGAGCGACAGAAGCGTGCTGATACGCGAGAATGACGAGCAACACGAGGTGATTAATCGTGACGGTGATTAGGAGTCGTTAAGTATCGGAGACGTTGATAGAGGATGACTGGATGGAACACGGTAAAGTTTCAAGGATGCGGTTGGTGACCATTAAAACGGCAAGAGAAACGCGATGCTTCTCGTTTGAATAATGGATTTTCGATAACGAGAGATGAGAAAACGGTTGCTTCTCCAGCCACGGTCTAATTACTTTCGATTTCGCTCGGCGATCGTATCGATTCCGCGACTACCGCACGACGCGACAGTCCCTTTTAATAACGCGTCCGTACCTTTTGCTGGATATTCGGCCACGAGGAGACTGGAAAAAAAAAAGGGAACCAATTTCCACGGATTCGAATCGTGTTTCCCACACTGGGTCCAAAAAGTAATTTATAAAAGTAATAAAACGGAATAACTTCTTTCAAAGCTGCACCTCCTCGGCAACTATCACTGAAAACTAATTTCTTTGACAACACCCCTCTCTCCAAGAACTTGCAAGACCACAGCAAATAGAATTGGCCACTACCTACCGAACAAAACTGCAATACTATACAGACTGTTGATCACCTCATCCTCTTCTGCGCCACGTATTCAGACGAGAGGTTGAAATGTAACATCAAACAGTCACTGATAAAAAGAGGATACAACAGTATCCGAAAAGCTATAAAGTCTCACAGTTGTGGCTAATAGCCCAATTAATGGTTGCTGCGACTTTAAATAATCAAATAAAAGAAAAAACTTTCAAGTTCCTTTACTCAATTTCTATTAAAAGATATAGATGATATTTTTAGCCGGAGGTGTAAACAATCGAAATCACGTGATGCACGCTTTCTAATTTTATAGTAGAACGGCAGCCTACTGTTCGTTGGAAATAAAACTACGAATTCAAATGATTTTCCACGAGCTTATCGCGGCACTCAAAAGAGGGAACAACCCTTATTCGCCGAACGTCCCCGCCGGGCGTACGGTTTAAATCTGCTCTTTGCTCGTTCGCCAAAGCGGTTTGCAAGGATGGTTAAAAAGAAGAGAAGGGACGGTAATTAGGAAAAAAAACGAAGGAAAAGCGCAACGGGATTGTTGAAAAGAGCCCTTATGCGTTCAGGACGCGTAGTAGCGAGCGAGAGCGGGGCGATGACACACGCCCAATATAAAACGCGATGGTGTACGTGCGGGCACGCACTTTCACGCACACCTACGCTCACTCGTTCGCGTGTCGATGCACGGGGCTGGCGTGTTACACTTCGTGGAAGCACCGAGGTTACCGAATGGGGACTGACCCTAACGGCGCCGCCGACAATTTTTGGACATCCGAATCGACCGGAACGCGACTCCTGTATCGATCTCCTCGAAAACCACCCGTTTTCTTCCGACTACCGTTGCTCCTCGCTTCCTTCGCCCTTCCTTAGTGTCTTTCTTCCCGTAGGAGGGCAAAGATCCCGTGAAGACACCAAATGTTAAGTGCGTTAAGGACTTATATGCAGTCATAAGGTCGATACAATTCATTTTTTCAAAGAAGGGTGTTTTGGATGCTGAAGGTGCTATTGAGGATCCGTAATATGGACTTGGAATCGATGACTCCGTGCAAGTTCTTACTTTTATCGACGCCCAAAACTTTGATCACGTTTTTCTGAAAACTACGTTTTTTCGGTCCGTGTGTAAAATACGTCAGAAACTACTGTAACGATCTTAATCAAATTTTATATACATTTTTAGTATGAAAATAACCAGGGATTGAACGAATCATTTTTTTCATTTTTTGTTTTGTTTGTTTATAACCTATTTTACCAGCAACAATCATGACTGCTTTTTCAAAACCGCAGTAAAAATTCAAAATTTAATATTTTACAGGATCACAGACAAGCTGATCGCAGAAATAAACACCCCGTTAAATAATAACCAGGAGGTTAAAAAGACAATGGCCAATCGACCTGCTGCAGATAGAAGAAATATATTATAAATAAATACGGATACAACAGATGGAAATGTTTAAAAGCATCTTCGCTGGACTCAGCACATTTACTTATTACCCTAATTAAGGAGTAGATTGTAAATTGTAAAACAAATTAAAAAAAAAAAATAAAATATTTTACAAAATCGATTCGTTCAATCCAGAGAGAAATTCATCTACTAGCAGAATCTATTTGGTTTTTTTGACGTCAGATAATCCTGTGATGAGTTATATCATTTTTTAAAACCTTCTCCGACAATCTGCTTCTAACCATTCAATTTATAATATTTTTTTATGAAAGAATTACAAAATATTCTTGAAATCTCACTCTTTCATATACAAAATGTTTTGAATAAATTGATCAATTAGATGCTTTAAAAAAATTCCCCAAAAATCACATTTTTTCGACCTCATGACCGTTTTTTCCAAAATTAACACTAGAACTACTGGTTTCTTAAATTAAATCACAAAATTTATCAGAACGCTTTTATTAAAATGCGTGTTAATTTTGATCAGAATAAAGACCTACTGTATATGCTAATATATATTTCGTTCTTGATTTATTTATTTTTATATTCTATTTCCCACTTGAAAGTCAGCATACACAAAAGGTCGGTAGTTCTAGTGTTAAGGTATACCGGGATTTTCGAGACTTTCATCTCTGGCTAGAAATCAAAATAACATAGGTTGAAGCTTTCCACCGAGAACCGTTTGCAGGCTCTCGAAACTTTTCTGCAAATGTTTCGTGACCAAGAGTATCGATCTGCCTCCCGCGACTGACCCTCTGACTCACGCTGCAATTTCTCCCGGTTCCTTTGCTTCGCTAAGCAAACGATATATTTCATCTTCCTTAATTCGACTTTCTGTCCATTCTGTACATTTATCCAGTCGACGTTCGATCGTGTGCAAAATTTGGCAACTGTTTGAATATTTTTCTCGCAGTCAATCTTTTCAACCCTTCAAGAACGACCGACGATTGATACGAAAGAGGTGGAAGACAAAGACGTTCACTAATCGAAAGCAGAAATTACGTCACGTCGTTTCAACGAGTCTCGGGTAGAACGAAGGCTCATTTTCACGAACGACTCGTCTCGTCTTCGCGTTTTCACGCATCCGAAGAGATAATTAACGCGACTCCTCGCGACGCGTTACTCGCGCGTTAATCATCGAAAGCCCCCACCACCGTCGTGTGATCTTCAGAAAGGAAAAACAGTGCGGCGGTCGGTTTGGAAGCTCGGTTATTTGCAACGACTTTAATTAAACCACGCGCTTCTTGTCAGAGTCCCCTGGCGACAAGTCGCGGCGCGTAATTACGCTCACCGTGAACAAAAATACCTGACCCACCTCCCTCTCGACATTTTGCACGATAATGAAACCTTGTTCAACAAATTCACCCTCGAGTGTCCACGAAACACCTTAATAAACTTCTTTAACCTTCCAAGCTATCGATCGAAGATCAATTAACAAATCGTTAACATGTTGGCCACCGGTGGTTTGAATCACCATTTATTTTTTTAGCAATGAGTCAGTCTAAGTTAAATATTTATTACCGCAATGTTGAAATATTATTCCGGTGTACCTTCGTTTGGGATTGATTGTCATAATATTATTAGCTTAATATTAACGCAATCTGCAGTTTATTTCATCGCTTCTTTTCTTAATTATCAGTCACGTCTGCAACGTCGATAACCGAAGATAAGTAGCATCTACATAGTACTCTTACGCTCGTCAGTAGGTAAACATGGACGTTTATCGCAAACGGGGGATCAAATGTTTCCAAATAAACCAATATTTGTCCAGACAGGTGTTTCTTTGGCGACTCGTTTCAAAAGTCCGCCTCGTCGGCGACCGTACACCCATGGATCGAACGGAAAATCAAAATGACAAGACACACACCTTCGCTCGACAATTTCCTATTTCTCGAAATTCGTGACAACGCGGCTTATACATTATTTATCAGACGATTCATCCTTAGACAAACTTCCTGGCCGCCACGTGGACGGTTTCAGACATTCGGGAGGATATGTTCCTGGGTGCCCGTTCCGGGAACACTAGGATCACGTACAATCTACCTGGCTCGTGTCGTTCCTTTACAAAGGGAATAAAAGCTGACTAGGACCGGCTGAATGAAAGACACGGGACGAAAACGTTGGATTACGCTTTCTTTCGTCGACGGCCGGAAACGACGACTTATTGTTCGAATGCTCGATGCTCGGCCGAGACAAATCGCACGGAAAGTATCCTTCGAAAGCCGCCGACGGACGAAGTTGGCGAGGAAGATGAAAGTTGGTGGAAACACGGGTCAAACAAGAGTTCGACCCTCGCGAGGAAACACGAAGCCCTTCGGGTGTCGGATAAAGGGATACCGTGGTCATCGGACACCAAACGAGGCCCGTCTGTGACACCTAAGTAAGCCTTGCTAAGCAATATGTATTATCGTTGTACCTGGTCCTCAGGGACTCGAGACTTTGAGCCGAAATTATTAACCGACGGCATGGATATTTTCAGTTAGTCAAATTCTATCGAATCAAGATAAAGAATTATTGTACACGTAAGTTTACATTTTATATCGTGATTATTTTGTTTTCTAATTTATTTTTAACTCAGAAGTTAGGGTACATTGAACGCCGGTTCTAGTGTTAATTTCGCGTGGCACTCGGGGTATTAATAAATCTTTTGGCGAACTAAAAAAGAAACGGAGTATCGATGATTGAAAAAAAAAAAAAAAAAAAAAATTCAACGATTCGTGTTTCTCCTCATCGAGGATTCATCGTGGCGTTGTTAATTCCGAGGAAATTGGCTCGCTTTGTCGGTAAGTTTCCGCGCTCTCGACACCGGCGCAATCTTTCGTTTCCGTGCAATGGAAAAAGCGGTCGAGTTTAATCGAGAAACTGGATTAACGAGCGATTTCGATCAAGCTTCAACAACGTTTGGATTTTTCTCGAATTATCCCCGTTGCGTCCTGCGGAGAGGATAAATTTATAGACCGTTTCAAGGAAAAAAACTCAGATCTCCATCGTGAAACTTTTCGTTTCACCGCTTTGCGAAGCTCCACGATTCTTTTTTCGTTCCTTTTCTTTTCCCTCTATTATTTCAGCCGGTTAGAGCGTGGCCGGGCTAGATAACAACGAGGAGGGTAAAAATTCCGGAAAAACGGACCAACCGATATGCCGAGTTTTCAGCGATAGCGAGAGAATAACGTGAATTTGCGAAACGACAAAAGCTTCCGGAACGTGAGAGAATCGTCGTTGAATTTCACGCCGTCATCCGTTACAAAATGGACGCAAACGCTCGTTTTTTTTACTCGTAAAAGAAACACCCACATTTAACCCTCGCGTCTCGACCTAGATTACCCGAAAGCTGGAAAATGGGGATGAAGCCGAGTAAGAATATTATTTTTCCTGCTGTAATAAAATGTTCAAAAAAAAAAAAAACAACTACCAACGCCTCTAGTGTTGTATAATGAGATCCGTCTAAACGAAATCCATATTACAAACGAAGGGTTACTAAACCGAGTAAAAGAACACGAAATCGAAGGGAAGAAACGATTCAATCATCGTTACTATCGATCTGATTTGCGGAGCTATAAACGATAACAAGCTTCGTTCAACCGTTGCCCGGCAATCGCAATGAATTTCGCAATTTAACCGGCGGCGAACTGTTCCAGGGAATAAAGACGGCGGATCACCATTACCGTTTCTTTCTCGACCCTTCAAAATTCCACCGGATTGAATGTTACACGAGGAAAGTGTTCACGAAACTCGTTCTGACTAATTATCACTTTCGTCTATCCTTTTTAGTCACGTTAAATGTATCATTATTTTTTTTTTTTCATCATCCTTAACGATGAAAGAGTTAAAATTTCAAGAATGGTGCAAACAGATGTGTCACAAGATGAATGCACAATTTGAGTACAGTTAACCAGGCACGGTGAAATAAAGAGAATTATAATTCTGAAATCGTACAGGAACGAACGTGATTCGTTACTTTACATTAATTAGTCAGTGGCGATCTTCTGCGAATGAATCACCGCGTCTATTCGATGATTCTCGTTGGGATTATGACTCGTTTTGCGTAACGAGTTAATTAACTCTTATATACGTCGAAAGGTGATTTGATAAATTCCTACGGGAAAGCAGGCATCGATATTGAGTGTTTATCAAACTAACTGGTAGACGATAAGCTTTCACCTTGAAAATATCATAAATAAAGTATCAGACGACCGATGTCATTTTTTATGATGGTACGTCAAATGCGTTTTATCGCCACTATCGAAGTTTACTGTTTCAGCCAGCGGCAGTTTTCTGATGGTTTTTCGAATGATCAATGCCGCGAACAGTTCGAATTGGCCCGTGAACGACAAAAGAAAGGCCGAAGCTGGTCATAAAAATTTGTACGATCGTGTCAACGAAGAGAAACAGATTTATAGACGTGCCAGTTCGATCGACCGACATAGGATTTTCAGAAAAATGACCCAATTTGCACAGCTGTCGGGGTGTCAGGCTCGTGTCGCGGAAACGTGCCTCGTTCAATATCCATATCCGTGAAGATGCGTTTCGAAACTTCTCGATTGTCATCCGCACCGCCGTCGTATCGTAACTTTGTTACGATGTAAGGGAAATTTCAAATTTCCCGGAATTTTTATTGCGAGGACGTCCATAAAACGAAAATTTGAAACGGTCCCGTTTTGCCGGCAAAGTAATACGAAACAAACAGGTTCGAAAGCAAAATGAATTACGTGCTTCGCTCGACAGCTACTCCAAACTATTGTATTGTTAACCAAATTTGAATGTATTGATTCTGGAAATCTGTAAACGCGACCCTGGGTTCATATCATGGAGATGAAAGAAGACGAATCGCTGCAGTTGAACGCATACAAATGGAAAATGACGAGGCACAACGTTGTTTCAACATCCAAGAATAAAGATTGCCTCCTTTTCTTTACATTTCAAAGACACATTTACATATCACACATCTATGAATACGTAATAGAATTATTTCCCATCTTCAGCTACCGAAAGATCCTGCATCATGCTTTCTATGATAATGGCTAGTTCTTTTGTTCGTTCGGAATTCAAAGGGACGAGGAATCGAGAGTTCGGTGACTCAAGAATCCGAGTCAATTTCAGTACAAAAGTTTCATATATTTGTAACCATCTATCGTGGTTACAAAGTTTTACAGTTTCTAAGAGCATCGTTTTTTCGATGTTTTCAGGACAGATGGTTCTCGAGTGACCAAGCCTAGCTCTGGTCCTCAGGTAAACCAAACGTTTCGACAGGACCCAAAGAAGTCCAGGTGCGAGATATCCGATGAATTGGCCAGGCGAGGTAGTTTCCGTGAAACGATTCAGGAAGTGAACAGAGAATACCTGGACAGGCTGGATTTTACCAGTGTCCTTCTCAAGCTTTTTCAGAAATATCCGCACCGTTCTCCTCGTTTTGATGCCTCGAACAAGAATACTGCGTTTGTTTCTAGTTTTCATATTTTTAAACGAAGCTTAGGTTAGATTTGGCTCGACACCTAACTTGGCTTATTTATATATATTTTTGAAAAGATCGTAGAAACGGGGGTGAACTGGGGAAGTTTTACCGTTGGACGGTTTCCAATGTCGTAAAAACTAACCGCGCCGGATTCACGATAGAACGAGCAACATTTCGAAAGAATAGGACACGAAGGATCAACTCGCGCGTCACTTTGAGCGCGTGTCAGAGATTCCGAGACATCTGTCCTGTCACGGGATTCCCTGTTGAATTCCTTTTCGGACGGTTCATCCGGCACGAAACGAGAGGGAAAAGTTTTGAAAAAGTTTCCAACTCGAAACGGAGCGACATTCTCTAGACTCTAGCCTGTCGAGTTTCTGGGGGATCCATTTTTAGGCGAGCGACCCTTCCCGGTCGACCCGGTCTAGACTCGAAAGAAACAAACGTATCTACAGTCAAACGAAAGCATGGAAAAAGGCAGCCGTACGTTCACGATTCACGATGCATCGACCCCCGTCGTCGTTCCAGTTCGATGGTCCACTTACTATTCTTACGAGGGAATATCTATGCTCGCGTTTGTACGCGTCGGTTCCGCTTATCGTCGAAAACGAATAAAACTGGAACGTGTTGGTAACGGGCCGATGCTCTCTGTTATTCTGCCAGGCGTTGGATTTCAACTAGGTTCGTTACGAAAATTTAAATACCCAGCTACCGGCAAATATTAACGAATTCTTATATTAACAGATTGGCTGCCACTGGGGTCACCGGTGACCGGCCCCCGACATTTTTTACAATCAAATAATTACCAACAGAATGCTAGCTATCGAATTGAAAGATTAAATTTGAAAATTAGTTGATTGTATTCTTAATTCTTAATAATTAAGATTTCAACGTGTCTGACTACACACGTTCGTTTTCACTGTGTCAGTCAACGTGTTCAGAAATTCGAACCTGAGTTCAAAAGGGTAACAAAAGGAACACGAGTATAGAAGGTGGTGAACAAACGTCATCGACGTGTACGCCGTCCAACCGGAAATTGCGTTATCACCTGAAAGGGTCAAAGATCTCTCAGGGCGGGTATCGAACGTCGTTATCGGGGCAGAGTTGATTTAATTAACCGGTGCGGCGTCGTGGCGTGGTCGGGGTCGTGTGGAAACGGGTTTCTGTTCACCTTTTAAAAAAGTATCCTCGTCGATCGTGACTGGCGCCTTACCCTGTCGTTCCCTAATTCGCTCTATCATCCTGTCCACTCTTACAATCCTTCTCGGAAGAAAGAACGTGACCTCTCGTCCGATGATTCACGTCAACGTGACTCCCCTTGTGGATACCATTGGTCACGGCCGACAAAAAGAAACGTGGTGTCGCGTGAAACGCTAATGAATACTAATAGTAATTCGTAAGTGTTCCAGGAATCATCCTAGACGTCGGATATCCGATATTCGAAACGAACAGACCTGCGACGTCGAAAGTCTTTCGTTTTATTATTTTTTCGAAAAGAAGTGCAGCCGCAGTCAACGATTCGGCATCAAGAGAGTTCGATAACTCCGGAACAAAGACAGATCCACGAGGCGAGCAAAACGATTCTTGGAAGCTGGGTCGATGTTTGGCTCGTAAAGATTCAAGTCCTCGTAAAATACAAAGATCTTTCTTAGTTGGCTTGGGTGGGCTGGCCCAAAATGCGAACAATTCTTCCGAACCGATCACGAGCCATTACGATTCGACGAGGATTTTCGAAGTTGTCGGGTAAACGGGGACTGCGATCGAGATAACGGCAAATCTCTTCGAAACGGATTCGATATCGCCACGTGCAACGTAAAAGCAACGACTACGGGAGTGTCTATGTATCTTTTATCCTTCTAACAGCGTTTTACAAATTATTCGGATTCTTCATCCTACGTCATATTCACGGGCGAAGCTAAGATTAAGATTTTTCTTTCCGCCAGGCAGATGCCAAAGAACCTTTGCTTCCTGATTCCTTGGAATAAATAACGTGTATCAAGGATCCCTGTAAAAAAAAAATCAACGAACCAGGAAGACAACTTTTAAACTTCTGAAGGAACAAGGTGACAGACATCCTCTTTAAAAGCAAAGGGGCTTTTCTAGTAAATCTCTACCACGTGGCTGCTGCTAGCGACGAAAAAATAAAAACGTTTCATTTAATTATCCAACGATAGAACTACCAAACTAACCAAGTTTGATTTTTTCCCTTGAACTATAAAATTTCTTAAGTTTCCGTAGGAAAACGGCATTATTCAAAAGGAAGAAAGGTTTGGACGGAAGGACAAGGATAAGTCGAGCGAAAAAAATTTACAACCCGCTCGTTTTCCTGGCCGGAAATAGAGCTGGAAAGCGGACTCAGCGACATTAATTTTCGTTAAACCACGGAAACAGGAGGAAAAATCAGTGGTGGAGGATAAAGTTGGACGGTGTCCCTGTAATTTTCGCGTTCCCGATGGAAAGTTCGACGTTAATGTCGCGTTCGGCGGATGCAATTTAACGGTAACACGACGATTTGCATAATTGGCCGAGATTGGCCGTGTTCCGGCGACCTGATCCGATTCGACCGTTCAATCGAACACCTCTTGTTCATCCCTTTTATCCCTCCGATGAACGATATTTGTAAAAATCACATCAGAATTTTGGAGAAAACTTCTCAATGGCAATCGGTCGATTTAATATAACGAAGCAATAACGGATGACAAACTAAATAAATTGGTAACTTTAGGTGTCCCCTGGGGAAACCTAATACGGTATACCTCTGTGGGATTGCCATTGGGTAATATGTACCTTCTCACACGTCATACTAACTCAGACCACATTCGCCAAACGATCTAACCGGGTCAGTGGGAAATTTACGTAATAAGCTATCAGATTAGCAACTGAATTAGCTGTGCAAAATTATATAACCTTCTGCCATATTGTTTTGAAATAAAATTCGAGAAATTTTCACTTGATTCCACTGATCTTCTGCGTGCAACGCGTGTCTCCGCGCCTGATCCTACATCCCCGGTGAAAGGGTCAACGGAAGAAAAGAATGAAATACGCCTGGAGAAAAGGAGAAAGGCGAGCAGTTCGTGATCATGATCGTCCGACGAGCAAACAAGCAACGAGGAGCCGTGAAATAACGGGACGTGGAAAAACGTGGACACGCGTCTGGGGGTCAGAAACATCTGTAACCGTACGTGACAGATCGGTAAGAGTCGAGTCGAAGCAGTTCGTAAACCGTGGGTCTCTATTGTCTCCTCGAGCAATTATCCTCGACGCGAAATCGAAAAGAGGGGTCGGAGGACCGGCTTTGCAAAAGGCAAAAGCACACGTATTGCTTTAATTCTCGAGAGCATATGGCGGCGATTCGCTGGGCACGCGTCGAGTAATTTCGTTCCAATGGTCGGCATGTTTGGAATAAACCTCGACGGAAATAGCCCGGTGCTTCAATGAGACTCGGAAGTACAATGAACGTCCCGAACTAAGGGGATTCGATGATTACCGTCCCTAACGCAGTCACGCTGTCAACAAGCTCTTGCTCCCCGTTTCTCTTCGATTCTTACACCGTGCGTTCGTTTTCGAAACGCCGAGGCTGTTCGAAGTTAGAATTCGTAAGGACACACCAAGACTAAACTCGGAGCATTTCAATGGGTACGCGGGACGCAATAGTACTCTAGCTTTTATTTTTATAATTACACCATTGACTACCTACGCCAAGCAACTATTTACCGACCACGAATGAAATAAAACCGACATTCATTTCCCAAGTTATTCGAGGATTCACCTTCTTCTTCCAGGGAAGTTAATTCGAGTCACCCGGTTGGACGAACTTCTTTTTGGAAGCAACCGGCGTACGAGACGGAACATGAAGATTTGAAAAGCTAAGGAAAACTCGCGAAAGGAAGAGGAAACAAAGTTGAACGTTCGAGTGATAAATGAAAGGGGCTGCCGGTAAAATCGTGATTACATGGTTGCTTTCGTTGCATAATTAAATCGAACGGGATCGTTGCCGGTTTACAGTTAAACGAGACAGCTGGAGAAAGGGTGGGCCGAGGGAGTGAAACTGATGGTAATTTAGAAACGGGATCGTGGCGCCCATATGCTACAGCTGGATTTTTATTTTAACTCGGAGAGTGCACGAGCCGAGCGGAAAGCTTTACGATCGTCTGTCACGGTGAACGTGGCTACGTGTGTTACGTATAGGAAACGTACATTTACGGTACGAAATTATCTACGCAGAGCGTCGAGCAACGTGTATTTTAACACGATTGATACCCTTAACCCTTTCGTAGACCATCGTTTCGAATCGAAACGTTAACACTTGGAATCCTTCGTGTTCCGAGATTTCTTTTATTATAGCGAAGTGGCAAGCAATTTAAATACTAGCTCGTCAAATAATTCAACGAATGAAAATATGAAACAGTTTCTTTCTTTCATTTGAATAAATTCTCCTTCACGATCGTTCAATCGTTCGAAATGAATTCCGACATTGGCGTCTCGCACTCTTATGAAAGAATGTAGGACTGTCCATCGCCGGAAACTCGAAGGTCGACCGATCGAAGGATGTTCGTTACTCGCGAATCGAGCGTGACACGATTATGACGATTGCGAAAAATCATTTGGTGAAACGTGACACGAACACCAAGTCAGGAAATAGAATCTACCAAAGGGACACACGATGGTTAACTCCTGTCTCATTTCCTTTGTTCAGCATCGAGATAGGGAAACGGGAGGTAAAATCTAGCGTTTGAGCACACGAGGAGGTTTTTCAAGGCAGCAAAATCGCAATAATCTGCGGATGTAGCGAACGATGTGTCGGCTGGTACGAGTCTCGCCCACGACCAACCACGTATCGTTTATAAAATTCTACCCACACGTGGCACGAGCCTCTTCGTCGCCTCGATCCTCTTTCTCGTTTAAATTATGTTTTATGGAATTTAAACTCGAAGACTTATCAACTTATTACAAGAATCTGTCACTTTTGGACGTAATCGGGTCTGATCTAATTTTCCAGCTACGTTTCCAGAAACCAAACGCACTATTTCGGAAGAAAAGTGTTAGAAATATTTGAGAATCTGTTGATTTTTATGAAACTGAAATTTCGCGTTTTAAAATACTCAAAGGGTTAATTTTATTAGATACTTGAACATTCGTGCAACAGAAAGAGCTAAACATCGTAAGAATAATAATAAAAAAAAAACAAAAGTTTAAAGAAGTTTCGAATTGCACGAATAAATCACGAAGATGCCATCCCATCACGACTGGGCCATTAGTTTTATCACGAATCGAACTTGTTCATCGAAAAACTCCGAAGTTTCCAGTCTCTCGATAAACGTCAGACAACTGGATGCGCTATCGGGCTCGATCAATCGGCCTTTCGTTGCCGCTAATTATCCATTTATCGAACGAATCTTTCGCAATAACGAAGCAGCCGAAGAAGCCAAAAAGTCGGAAACTTTCAAACTCGAGTCTCGAAAGTTTGAAACTTCGTCCCAAGGTGAAGGTACGTTGTCGGGTTTAAGCTTGCCATTGTATTAAACCTAGGTTAGGGTTGGATTAGATGAAACGTGGCAAGTATTTTTGCTCGATGATTATTTAAGAAGAATTAATTCGGTAACTGTTGGACGACGGACCACGAAGATTGCAAACTTCGAAATATTATAATCTTCAGAAACTTAAAATAATCGGAGTGCTCTCGGAAACCTAAAAGCTAAGTAGTTATACAAAGATTCGAAGAACAATTGTTTGTTCGTTGAACGACGCGGTTTTATTTGTATTTACAACGGATGCGTTTTTTATCTCCCTCCCCCCCCGAGCGAATTGAGGGATGCAAGGGTTGGTCCAGAGGGTGTCGCACCCTCGTCACGACTCGGCGTAGCGGCGACAGTTTTTTTTTTCTTTCTCCCTCTTTTTCCTTGATGATCTCGACTACGGCGGCTCGTTTTAACGGGCAGACAATGAAGAACAATGTAAAGTGGCGAGGCGAGGTTCCATTGCCTTTCTCGCAGTCGCATTGTCGCCCTCAGACAGCTCCGGGGAACGTTTAATCAAGAGTATATACTGCCAGCCAAGAGTCCTAGTCTTTCGTTTTGCGACAACCGACCTTTCATCGTTAACGATCATCGAGGATCGTTAACGCGTGTCCACTTGAAGCAACGCAACCACGATTTCGACGCCGAAAACCGAGAGAAGATACTTTTCGAATTAGAGGGCGCAAAAGTCGGACTTTTAATGCCTATTTGGCGAACGCAAAGTGCCCGATTCTTGCTCTAGGACGCAATGTATTTTACTTAGGGCCCTACAGCGATTCTTGTGCCCTCTGGTTCAAAAAATACGCTACGTAACAGGGGCGCAAGGTGACACCCGCCAATCACCCATTTTGCACCCTTGGTACGTAATATACTATTCCGGTTGTGCAAGCTGCCGGCTCAAATTTTCTCTAATCGAACAATCGGTCAAAGAAAAGGAAACCGTGACTTAGTATCCTTAATAACTGGACTTTCAACCTTGGATTACTAACCCATCGGTGAGTAATATTGCTGGCAAGCATTGGTCAATCGAAAACACGAACGTAACATGAACAGAAGTAAGGAAATTGAACGTAGACGTGGATGTAACTGTAAAATTCGAGCACACGTTGTTCCGTTACGTTGACTCACCTGGGGAGGCCGCGCACGTGTTCAAAGGAAGCGAAAGGATCGTTTAAGTTTAAATCGTAAATGGTTCACGAACGCCATATCGTGTGATTTATTTATCAGCCTCGATTTCTTTGAATGACAAACACACGATTCGTGCCTTGATTCGCGGGAAATCTGTAATCGAGACCGGGTCGGACGATTAGGAAACCTTTTATCGCGGCTTGGGTCAGCGTTCATTGACGAAGGGTATCGTTTAACCCTTTCGTTCATTCTTTATACCTTCGTATTAATCACCGATAATTGCTGACACGAGGGACTGAAAAGTATTTACGCAAATTGTAAGAATATTGGATTATTTCGTAGGTACGAGAATCGTTGCACGAAGAGTCATTCGATGAACGGAAGTCGCGATGAATCGACCTTCCCCGTTAGACGCCGTTTATAATTATGCTCGACCACTTAAACGAACGTCGCGTCGCGTCTCGTCTCGTTTCGTCTTGGCGTAGCAGGGGTTGCCGTTGATAGAAATCGTTTTAGCTCGTTTAAAATAAATATAGAACAATTCTATCCAAGAATTGCTTCGAATCGGTAAGAAATTTCTACACGTTCGGTTCCTCCTTTCTCTTATCCTAAATAAAATAGGTTTTGGACCCGTACTAAATCTACCTACGGGACAGTAATAATTATTAGGAAAATTGCGGATGGGATAAATCCGTCACGCTTTCGTCTCCGTTTTCACCGATTTTACCTCGCTTCCGGTAACACAGCTACCACGAACACTCGGCTATTATCAAACACGCGTTACTATCGGCGTGTCTTACGAACCCTAATGAATTCAGCTAGATCGTTGGTAAAACGTTCGAAAGTTTGCTCTGCTGGACAACACAGATAAGCAGAAATTGCGAACAATTAGCTACGTCCAGAGAAGATAACACGAAAGTTAAGTAGAAAAGCAAATAAGAAAACTCTTCAACCACTTATTACCACTTCAACGGTATTGGAACGTAATATTTCGTTTACTCTGATCATTTTTTATACAATTATAAAGAATAAAATCGAGTAATTTAGCAAGTATTCATTTCACTAAATTAACCACCTCGCTTTGAAATAATTACCGAACCGTATATACCCAAGGTGTTTGACTTGATCCAGGCCCAACCTAGGCACGCGTAGTAAATTCCCGGATATTAAGCTAAGTAATATGATTTCCTATCCGTCACGGCGCGATAGAGGAAACCAAGAACTTTCGAAACTATTGTTCCACGAAACAAGCAAGTAAATATTGGTAGAAAATTTTCAAACGATTCGAGCACGAATTATTATAATGAACGCAGGGAAGCGGCGAGAGGGGCAAAGACAATATTTTCTTTGAAGAACGGAAATGACGATGAATCAAGCTTCCTCGTTGAACGATGCCATGCTCTCTGGTGAATGCAAGCGAGTACACACCTCGTCGGTTCGAAGAACCACTCGACCGTGTCAACGTCTTCGAGGAGGATGGATTAATCATCGATTAGAGTCGATCAAGTTTGTCTTCGGACGTTGCTCGTCCGAATGTAACACGCGTACAAAATATCTGGTACACCTCGTCTACGAACTTTCACTCTTTTTTTTTTTTATATATATATATCTTTTCTGATCCTCGTCGAATCAGCACCTCGATTAATTGGTCGTGTGCTCGCGATAACACGATCCGATACGCATAGTTTTGCAACTTATCAACCGTGGTTAGTTAATTAGCCTAGATTAGAACCGATATAGTATAATTGCTGCAACGAGGATGTTTACGCGACCACCGTTATGCACGGATGTTGCTCGTTAATTATAAATTTAAATCACTGAACGCGAGTGCGACTCGGGTCCGTGTAAATTGCTATTGCAACGATAGGTTTCGGATTAATAGAAAGAGGTTGAATACTTAAAACTTTGTTAGGCAAAGCATTTATTTTCATCAAATTTTACTTATTATTCTTACAATTATTCGTCATTTTTATTATTCAGAATTTCGAGTATCTGATACGACGATTTCGAATTCAAATAATACAAGCGACAGATTCCTGCCACATATGGTTCGTTTCTACTTGTCCCATTATAAAATGCTCGACGCTAAACAGAAATTGTAAGTGGAAACACGTCGAATCGACCCAAAATGCAACTTCAACGTTGAATCATTTCTACTAACAAAACATACATACTCGTGTATCTTTAAATAAAAAAAAAAAAACCCCCCAGTGTGCGGAAAAATACAACGAAAATTGGACGTTTGGAGAAGCGGGCACTTACGAAACGAAATCGATCGAGACGCTTATTGCGTTTCCCTCGAATCTCGCGGATGAAAGAAAAATCTGGGAAAAAGAACGAACACGGACTAGCGGGAGGATGACGTTTCGCGAACGAAAGTTGGAATCGTTAGCTACCGCTTTCAAGGACTCTCGGCGAGTACCTTCACGGATTGGCGAGCGTTCCAAGAAGAACGTGAAAAATAACGAACGACGTTACGACGAGATCGCGCGCCTCCACGAATAATTAAGCCGTTGTTGCTCCTATTTTCTTTTTCTTTCCTCCTTTTCCGAGATCGTAAAGTACTCGTAACAAAAACGGACCACGGCGTATCGTTTTGCTAGGATAGGTTCCTCGTTAACGTGCATATTGTCTCGGAGGCTGTAACCGAAAATCCGAAAACTGCATTCAGGAATTTTTGCATCAATTGAAACAGAAGTTAACCCTAAAGCAACAGTCTAACGAGGGGAGCTACCCAAGTGTTACGCTCACTTATTTATGAAAGTTTGTCATCTTATAGAATTCGTCCAACCGAGTATTCCGATACCCTAATTAGTTTAGGAGATATTAACGATCAAAGATAGTTAGGCTTTCAATTCTGTATTATAACGCACTCACACGTACAAATAGTTAGTCCCGTGATGAAACGCTTGCCTGGAAATCGAAAGGTACACGTAAGAAAAAAAGAAAGGTAAGTAACGGAGGATTCGAACCGTGTACCTTTAGATTTCCAGGACTATTTCTATGTGCGAGTGAATTTAAAGTCTAACTATCTCAGCGGTTCCCAAATACTTTCTGTCGTGAACCCCCCGGAGATCATGATTTCTGTCATGGACCTCATTCCTTCTCCAAACAAAATTTTTGACAAATAAATGAAAAGGCGTGAGTTTTATACGCAAAGAATTTATTATTTTTAAACGTAAATGATGTGGAGGATAAAATGAACGAAAAACATGAATAAATTGATGAACAGGGAAAAAAAAACACTGACCACATAGCTAACCGCTATCGAGAGATGGAGCCATAAATACAGTTTTCCTCGATTCGTAACAATATTACTATTTTATTCAATTATGTTTTAACTTATAACTTTTCCTATTTTAAAATCGGGCCATGGACCCCCATAAAATGGGTTGTGGACCCTTGGGTGTCTATACACTACCAATTGGGAATCGCAGTCCTGGACGAACTCTATAAGGTGACAAAGTTTCATAAATAAGTGAGCGTAACACTTGGGTAGCTCCCCTCGTAAGGTTCGAGGGGTTAAACGAACCATTCGTATTATTTAAATTTCGACTTGGATTATGTTTTTCCGAAAAATGGAAAACCATTGGTTCGAATAAACGCAAACACGATTGTAGTCGAATGGATGGCTACACGGTGAATGTATTACACGCGCATACACGACACCATATTATTCTTCTTTTTTTCCCCTCTTTTTTTTTGGGAGCATCGTATTCAGATAAACGATTAAACCAGATTCCCATAAATCGTCGATACGGTCGCGCGTATTACCTATTTACTACATATTTACGCGTATGGTTCGCTCGTAAATCTTCATCGATCCATTCGACGATCATATCCTCCCTCCTTCTCCCGTTTCAACCCCCTAACCGCCGAATGGAGATCGCTTCCTTTCGTCCCTGTACAATTTTCGACGTTTCTTTGTCTCGCGACAATTATTCATCCTGATAAACCGAGCGTGAACCACCGATTGCCTTCGTTAGTTTCTTGTCGACACGTCGATTTCCACGGTGCTCACCTGTGATTGACGTCTCAAATCGAGTCATTTCTTCGGGAAGAAGGGAATCAAACTAAACCGATCACGTGAGGTACCAAACAACGCAGTTAGATTGGAAAATTAGCCGATTTTATAATCTTTAATAGCTTTTAACTTTTAGAAGCTTCTGGACTTGTGGTGTTCGGATTTTTGTAGAAAACGTTCTACCGTGGCAGTCAACGTTTCGTCGTAACAGAGTTCGACGACAAAACGATCGATAGCTCGGTAAAGTTAACATCTATGATAGTAACGTCGTCCCTAGTTTACTTTGGATACCAAAGTTATAACTTTGGAGCGCACGGAGCGAAGTTTACGTAAGATGCCAAATTGAAATGAACGTGATGAACTTCGAAATAAGGATGTACACGTATACACCAAGATCAAAAGTGTTGGACCGATAACACGATGTACGTCTTTTATCAGTTCTTCGACAAATATACTACCTAATTTCGCAATGAGATTTTTCCTTTCTGAATCATTCTCGTGATAGTCAGAAAAATTTATAATACTTTCACGTATTTCAATTAACGTAAAATGTACATAAGCAATAAAATTTGAATACGATATTTCGAAAATTTCACGAATCATCAACGACGTTTTCCGCAAATTTCAAAGCTACTATCAATATTTCACAATTACCAACAAAAGTACCAATAAAAATCTCAATACGAATACATCATATTCTTATTTTGTCAAAATAGACGAAAGCCACGAGTTGACTTATCGACACAGTAATTTCCTCGTTATCACGAAAATATGCGATAAATAAATAAAAAGAATTACGAACTGGAGACTATCGCTTCGACGAGGGCTACAGTCGACGTTATAGCAAGGGTTAAGCGGTGTTTGCATTGTTTGGCTACTCCAAAGGCTGTAAGCACGAGCGATTAACGATGCGCATACATCGTCGACCCACGCAAGGTCCCTTCGTTCGTTTTTCGTATAGGAACAAACATTTTCTATAAATAAATGTAAACTCGAACGATTCACCACGTATCAATTCGATTTCTTTCGTCCGCGTGTACGTGCACCTGTACAGGATACACGACAGTCAACCGGAACTAGTGCGCGAATGTCACGCAAGATCGAATTAATCGATGAGAATTACTCATCGTGCGTACACTCAATGTTGACGACAGAGTGGTTGGAGAAAGAAAAAAAAATGCTAGTTTATTGTCTGGCTTCAAACAAACAGATGCAAGCGATCGTTGGATCGACTGTACGTTTATCAAAAAAAAAAAGAAAAAAGACTCACCATGGCTTGCGGTGTACACGTCAGGTAGGATCGCGAGCAGCACCAAAACCAGCACCAATTTGCACTGCACCGTCACACCACCGACGATGCATCGTGAATTCGAGCACCGATTATCACTTGGCATGTTTCTCGGGGCAGTGATTCACAAGTACACGAGTCTCACGCGAACGTCATGACAACTGTTTATCACGTTTTTTACCTTCCGTACTTAATCAACGTTCCGCGACGCGCACGCCAACCCGTACTGACCACCCTTACCAGACTGCTCCGCCGGTTTAGACTGTTGCGACACCTTTGATAGAACCTCGACCCCCACCACGGCTCGCGTATCGAGCCGACGAACCGCGCCCGAGCTTACCCGAACTTTGCCGAGCTCGTTGCGCGCCGATACGAGCCGCGTTTCAAATTGCATTATTCGTCCTTTCCACGCTTTTTTCTATAATCTTTTCCTCGGTAATCGCCATTGTCGCGTTTGATTTCTTTCACCTTGACCTCTGCAAACGCGAACAATCGTTCAACCGTTGTCGATGAAAAACAATATGCGAGTTCATGGGTTATGTGTATTATATTATAATGATAAGAATCGTTCAATGTTAAGTAGGCGTTATTTATTAGAATTCTTTAACCCGGCAAATATATTTTATTTATTATTCTATACAAAGCTTGCAGTAAAGTAATATATTTGAAGATTAACAACGAATTTCGCGGATTTCCTCGTTTACGAATATCGATCAAACAGTACGCGGAACTTCAGCACAATATCGGCAATCCTTGTTAACAAGTACATTTTAGTTTTAATCATGGAAGATTTACGAAAAGAATTGATAAAGAGAATCGTGAACGATTGCAAGCAGTACAATGTCCATACGACCAAAGACTTTGCTTCCCTTTTGGTAGGTACTTTGACAGGTATATTCAAATTAACCTACGTGATTAATTAATCGTTAATAACTTTCTGCTCTCTGCGTCATCGTGCAGCTCACTTTGTTTCAATTGAATCCTGCTTACGAAATCAAAGAGGACGACGACGAACACAACGAGGAAATTGTGAATGCGATAGTGGACAAGATACGCGACCAA
This sequence comes from Stelis phaeoptera, assembly GCA_943735885.1. NCBI lineage: Eukaryota > Metazoa > Arthropoda > Insecta > Hymenoptera > Megachilidae > Stelis > Stelis phaeoptera. Next base: position 11,394,615 of record OX030942.1, on the reverse strand, counting down.
GATAGACCAAGCTTAACGATACTAAAGAATCAGTTGTACTTTTCCAAACATTACCACGAAAGAGGTCAGAATTCATTTTAAATATTTCAATTAGTATTTTATTAAAGCGTCACATTTTTCTTTTTTTTAGAGGAAATTGTTAAGCGACATAGGCTACGTTTACATAAAAAAACGGGACCCATGGTGGCGGAAATTTGCGAAACTGAAAAAGTCTCTAATAAACAAGAATCGGAAAAGCTGTATCAAAAGATGCTGGTGGTTATCACTATTCTGAGCGGTCTTGGAAATCCTACCGTACCTCGTGTACTTCGGTAAAAGACACGAGACAGTTTTTGTTTTGAATAAAATTGGATACGCACCAATTTTTGTCAGACTTGGTCTTCCTTTCTTTCAGAGAAGTCTCGGTAGCGTTGCAAAGCGTCTTCCAGCCATCAGAGTTAGAACAATACGTGAAAATGTCCAATCGAGAGAAGGAGGGTCACCTAATGGAACTGATGTGTATAGTCGCTGGAATACGTTTGTTTAACAGAGATTGTCAACGGGGCGGAGAAGGCATAGACGATTGTGAGCCCTTATCAATTTTATGAATGAATGCCTATTCACGAAGAAACCGAATCGTTACGGAAAGACGCCTTGTTCCAGTGCCGTCCATTCTGCAGGAAGCCGTTAAAAAGACTCACGATTCCATCGTGGAGTTTCTGGAACAGTTAATGTCGAAGATCTACAAGTTCACCGCGGCCGTGGAGAAGGCGTTCTTAATAAGAGAGATAATACCATTCGGTATCTTTTCCATCAAAAACGTTAAATGGGCGAAGGAGATGTTGACCGCGTCTCGGCAGCAAGAAATTTACGTCAGGTTACATTTGCTGTTAAGTTTAGAGGCGATAGGTTTCGCGTTAGCTTTAAAGACTTCAATGGTTATTCCTTCTGTCGTAGGAAATTATTGAAGGACGTAGAACACAGCGACAAACAGATTCAGAATCTTATGGAAATGCTTCAAGGAAGACTGTTCAAGCTTCACGACACCGTCAGATACAGAACCGCCGTCCCCGCCGTTCAAGTTTACGTAAGAACCTCGCAACGTTTCCTTTGATTACTTCTTTTGCAATTATAAAGTCTTGTCGATGACCTTTTAGCCACAATTCATCGATCTGGCCGACATATGGATGGGATTCCAGGACGAGGTGATCATATTGAGCAGCATCAACAATTTCCTTTGGGAACTGCAAAGTTTAGGCACGAGGGTAATTGTTCAACGTAATTATCGTACATGAAAATCGACAATTGAAACATTTAATGTATGTACAGACCGTCAATGTTTACAATGAAACGATACTGAACAATATGTTGTCCGCTGAGGAGGTTCTTACGGATGCCGAGAGATTAGAACGTACCATGGGCTCGTTGATAAGTAAATTAATAGAAATTATAAATTACTAACAAGCTGGAGAACGTTCGTAGACAAGAGATTTAATTATAATCTCATTTCAGCCGAGTGCGGTGAATGCATCCTTTATTATCCCAACGAAACGAAGGATTTTGAGAACATAAATCTGGAAGTAAGATAACGTGGTGAATGATTCAACCCTTAAGTGTTAAAATAGATTCGAGGCAAATGTAACCTTCCTAGGTTAACGAATTCGCCATCAGTTTTTAGGATTTTGCGCGTGGACGTTCGTAGTCGGTCAAGGAGCGTTGATCCCGGGAAATCCTAACAATGGAGTCGCCAAATGGAGAGGGAAATATTACGTGTTCAGCTCGAATTCTGCGGCTGAAAATTTTGGAAAAGATCCTGACAAGTATAACCATTTATTAGAAAAAAAAAAAGTTATCAGTACCATTAGAGGAATTCTTCTCAAACAGGTACATTTACGAGGCCCTCGATTTCATACGTGACAATCTGGAGTACGTGTACCTGTTTCAAGTGTACAAGGATGTTCAAGGTCTGAAAACACAAGAAGTGTAAGTATAAAGATATAAAACTTCGTTATGTCTACCCGTATTTATATATAATTAATAATAATAGATCATCGGAAGAAGGGGTTCAATTAAAAACTATCCAACATCAAACGGTTCAGACGGACGTTCACATACTTCCACCCTCCATCGACAAGGATTACACTTCAAGCATCTGGGAGCTACGAAGGAAAGCTTTACATTTGGTAACTATTCTTAACTGCAAAAAAAAAAAAATTCTTATAATTCTGTTTTTCTAGGCAAACATAAGTCGATGTGCAACGCATAGCACGCAAACGGACAAGTCGAACTTCCGGTACGGTGTTTACGTACAAGCTGCTCCGCCCCGGGACAAAGAAGTTCAGACACGAAGAGATAATTGCATGAATACAAAGAAACTGTTGACTTACATATTTGGCCTGCGAGGAAGGCAGGACGACGCTCAACACGTTTTATCCTTCTTAGAAGACGAATTGGAACATTTATAGAGTGGACAACTTCGTGTACGCAAGGAGAGGGTGTATACGTTTCGTGAAAATAAAGGTGCAAAACGAGCGGCTGTTAAAAAAAATGAAAGCAATATCTTTTAATGACATTCTCAAATACATTCACGGAATATCAGGACACAATTCGCACTTCTTTTTTTCTTTGTTTAAAAAACAAATTGCTATTATTTTACTTTTATCATATCGTGTACACGGTTATTTTTTCTTAATGTTTCTCTCCCGATTTATCGTGGAACGTTAGCAATTTTTCTTTCCTTTTCTTTTTTCATGGCTTTCGTAGACGATTTAGGCCATCGTTCAATATTAATTTATATATTCAAAATACACGAATTTGTTCCATACATCCGAGGCATGGATATATCCGCGTCGGGAGTACATTTCCTTACTTCGGCAACCACGAACCTTAGCTTATTTCTCTACACTTCAACATTGCGCAAGTGGCTGCACATACTGCGACCTTTTGTTCTTTTTTTTTATGCATACGTCGTACCTGCGTTGAAATACATCGTTCACTTTTTTTTGTTTTTTTTTTTTCCTTTTTACCGTTAAATCTTAAAAGTTAGGTCAATTTCTTTTTTACACCAAGAAACCTATATTACGACAATAAGTAGTAATTACACGATAATACAATTAAATTTCGCTTAGTAATAATTTCAGTGTATAATGTAACTATTATACAGAAGAGGTACAGGATGTTGATTTCTTTTTTCGTATCGTCCTTCTCTTTATTTTTAAATATTTTTTTTTTTACTAACTTTACCTCATATTTTTCTCTCGCGTTTTTGTTGACAAAATCAGTTTATTACATCTATTATATCCATCGTTGAAAAGTAATCACATTAAAAATAAAAGGATGAAAATATTGTGTGATACTTGAGCGGCAGTGTGTGATTTAAAACAAAACAAAACGAAACAAAAAAAAACCAAGTAGAATCGCAATGACAATTATCGAAGTTCTCTGGTGTTCGATGTACGTTCGCCCATCTTGGATAATTTTCAAATGAATGTCCCGTGATAAAATTAAAAAAGAAGAAAAAAAAACCATTTTTAAAACGATTGTACTGCCACAACGACACACCGTATTTTCATACCTGGTTAAAAGGGGGGCTTTTGTTGCTGTTTAGAAGTACCACCAGGCAAACGATAGAACGTTAACTCTGAATACATCGACTTAAAACCAGCTTATTGACTATCGGCCATTTAAAGTTTCTCACATTTCGAACTCGTCCGAACGCCCATGGTATCAGCTCTGTATCTTTCTTATACTGTCCTGACCGTCGATCGAGTCGAACGTTGATTTGCTTTAACTATGGGTTTTCTTATTTGCGTACATATCTTTTATTTTTCTTTGGACAGTCTTCAACAATGTTTAACGAGCCACGCTTTTCATAATGCCCATTTAAATAATAAAGTACTAACACTGCGAACGTTTAATTGGAACAAAGCAGCTACCATGGACAACAGAGTACATCGGAATGGTGTTAAACATGGCTAAACGTCTTAAGTCGCAGGAAATACGTTTTGTGTTTTTAATGTCTATGTATTTTTATGTATGTATCGTGTGGAAAGATGGAGAGATGCACTTTTGCACCCTTGGAATATGTTATACAATGTTTATAACCTGTCAGAGATCATGGTTCATAGATGATTTAATCTACAAAATGATTTTTTAGGTACTTCATCATACCAAAAGTTCTGAAACGTTTTACTCCAATTACTTTCATTAATTCGTCGTCGCAGATGGCGAACTGCTTGTTCTTAGGATCCTGAAAACAACCATCGGATATACTGTTAGTACGATAGAATGAAAGTAAAGCGTGTAATGGGAAACCATGAAATTCGATACTTACATAAAGATTTCTTTCTTTGATAATACTCCAAACTTTCTTTACAACTTCGTGCCGAGCCATCTGTTCGGCCCCGACAACGGCAGCAAGTTCTGGGGACAATGTAATGGCGCGAGTGTAGCCACCTTTACCTTTGCCACCACCACCACCACCACCACCACCTTTCTTTGCTCCACCACCTTGGGCCTTCTTATTTTTTCCCCAATCCTCATCGCTATCGCTGTCGCTACCCTTCTTCTTTCCTTTCTTTCCGGGTTTACCTGTTAAACAACAACATGTAAACACGTAGGAACAAAACAAGAGGTAGACGAAATTCAAATATCAAATTTAACTTACTCTTCTTTGGGGTGACTTTTTGTTTCTTTGGACTGTACTCTTCGTCACTCGCATCATCGTCGCTTGCGCTCTCTTCATCGTCGGATGATCCTTTCTTACGTTTACTCGTTGTTTTCTTTGCAGGACTTCTTTTGGCTGGCTTCTTTTCCTCCTCCTCCTCCTCTTCCTCGGAACCCTCTTCCTCTTCTTCCTCACCATCTTCAGATTCCTCGCTAGCAGTCTTCTTCTTCTTCTTTGCTCCGTCTTGCTTTTCTTGTAAACACTCCATGACTAAACTGTCTACTTCTTTCTTCCTGTATACATTTTACAAATTTCAATTCACGTAGAATTTTTATTACACGTTAACAGATACATGTGTATTTATTCTTGATTAAAAATGTCGAAAGAGGAACGAGGTAGAAACTTAAAAGGATCAGTCCCACGCAGATATCTTTCTTTTTATCTAGGACAAAGGTATACTAACTCTTGAGTCGATCGGACAAAAGAGTGCCTGCTTTATCCAAACTTTATTTCTTTCCTTTGATGTTACACGATAAAATTACTTGTACATTTGCGAACTAATCAGGATAGAAAACGTATGAGCAGCTTTAACCGTGTCTTACCTTTCAGTCAGATCTATGTCCAACTTTCCTTCAATTTGTAGTCTCACTTTCTTAGCAGACATTGTAGTAAGGTCCGCATCCTTAAGGATAGCTATAAGGGAACAAATAATTTATAAAATATTCGTTCTTTTATTATCGCAACAATGTTGAATTGAATTGAAGAAAACGCAATTTATTTACATATTTAACTTTACATGATACGTAACTGGATACATTAATTCTGATAAAAAATAATAATTAACAATTCGATGAATAAAACAATAATAATCTTGTAACCAAATTTGTAAATGATTTGCAGAAAGTAAAAGTTCAAACTAGTATGTAGAGCTGATAAAATCTGGGGTAGTGTAGTTTCCCGCGTCAGGAGGCTAGTAAATATTGAACGTAAATGGCCGCTGTTATATCATGCCGGTGTGTATCACAAAGAAAAAAAATTTCTGAAAGTAAGATCGGTGGTGCAAATCTATACAGCTAATTGTGCTTCTAAAACTACCTCCTTTACATTGGCGGATCGATCGCTGAACTCGTTGGACCGTGGAACAACGGAAAATCGGTACAAGTTCAACCGTATATAAACGACAAAGTATTCGAAGGATGATCGGTAAGGTGTCGCGTTAGCAGAGAACAAAGAAATGAAAAAAATTCAATTCTAGAAGCAACAAACGATGAAATAATGAAAATTCAACGTCAGAGGGAACGTTAGTCGACTATCGTAGGCATTACGATTATCTGAGACGGCGGGAAAAGGCATAAACTCTGGCGTATATTCGCGGCAACGAAGCACACGGCGTGTCTAAGATCACGCAAAACGAACAATATTCCAGGAACGATGCTAGACTTGGATTGGTAAAATGAAAAAATCGAAACAGAATACGTTAAAATATTATGAAAAATGAGAAGAGGGGTCCATGTTAAGATCGCTTTTCACAACGTAAAAGATACCGAAGCAAGAGGACAGAGCAAGATACGAAGCATGCGATGGCTTCAGGCGCGCGCCACCACAGCTTAGACGCGTCATACAGCATACTACGGGACAAGGACAGGGAAAGCGTCCATTTCTAGAAAATGGACAAGAAATGGAGATTTTTCCAAGGCGACGAAAAATTTTATAAAAAATCTAGGAACGGATTGCACGGAGTGTTAAAGCGATGCGATATTCCGCTAACGCGGTACTTAGATGAAAATACGATGTATCACCGTTGTAATGGCCGGCATGGGGCACGCCACTTCGTCACATACGTGCGCGCTAAAGTCGTCACGTCGCAAGAGTAAAGAGCCCGATTTCCTACGTATTCCCACTTACGAACGCACGAATAAATTACAGTACGTGTAACTGCAAGCTTAGTTTTACGATAACCGAAGACGAAAGTTTGGTAAATCGAAGGATATCGTTACTTACCGGTGATCTCTTTGCGTAGCTCTTCGTTCGAAATATCAGCCATCGTGATGTTTCTCGCTGTGCGAACTGCTGCCAACTGAACCTACACCGGCTGCGGACTCCCGTAGCGTCCGTTGGTACATTCAGCTTGGAAACCGAATCGATATAACGTTAGCTTGATGAAACTTCGAAAACAGATATCTCCTCAGGGACGTGTCAAAAACGAATACTATATACACCAAATCGTATTAGTTTTTTACGGGCTACAAGTTTCTCATGACGCCCCACTCGTAATTTTGCGATTCAACGAGCCTATTTCGATGTTCTGCCGATTGGCTTGTAGAGACGTTTTGATTTGTACTGTACCTGAAGCGACCGCTCGTGGCTGCCGGTGGCGTCTACGGTACAGTCGCCACCTATACCTAGTCTTGTTTCTTCCAAAGAAAATATTTTAAAAAATCTATAACATTGTTCCTCGACACTTTAGAGGGTTATTGTATACACCAAATCGGGTCAGTTTTTTTTTCTCTACAAGTTTCTCATGACGCCCCTTGTCCAATATTGTGATTTAACCGATCGAAATATTATTTTTCATAACTATTCGAGAAATTTTATCGTACCAGACTGTACAAACCGACCACTCTGAGATTCGTAGCGTCGAGCATATAGTCGCATCATATGACAATCAGCATACATTCTAAAGATATGCCAAAAAACTACTGGTTTTATTGGATATCGGTCACAATTCCAGTTACGTTACGCAAAACTACGCATCTGGAATGTCGTTATTATTACATATAAATATTTATTTTGTCCTATATCTTTCCTATCATCTATATATCATGAATTTCATTATCTTTATCTATAACAATTTCTGGTATTCTGTTTACGAAACAAGGCATTTTGCGTGTCAATAACATGCATGTACTATAGAGTTCCATACTTTGCTTACAACATAAAGCAAGATTATGTATCAAATATGTATTTATCATATCTAAAAAATTGATACATTCACTTGTAATTGCATCCAATCAGTGCGATATTTTAATAGGCCGCGACTGTCGAAGCGACCACTCGGTTTCTTCCTCGCGTTAGTGGTACAGTAACAATGGACACGTTTGGAAGGATGGTCGTGAAAAATGATGTTTGAAAATTCATAACTTTTCAACCGCTCGTCCTGGACAAATGCTGTATTTACAAAATCGTATCAGTTTTTTACAAGGAAAATGTTTCTCAGGAAGCGCCTTTGTCGATTTTACCATTTTACACGTCTGGCTAGCGTACACGACGACTTCGACAGAAATCATTTTTACCCTGCCTGTACTCAATCTGGTAGGTTCGTTGTAGGACAAATTTCTCAACAAAATCCTATATAAATTTGTTTTACAATGTTCATCAAAATACATTGACATTTTTTTTGGAACGATCCGCGTGCTTACATTCTTTTATTTTAGCCTAAAAAATATATTTACTGATGACACGTCGAAGCATAGTGCCGCCACGGGTGTTTGAACGCTTTAAGATGGCGGTCACATTTTTAGCGGATTCATTGCGATCCTACGGTTTATCATTGGCCGCTATTTCAATCATTTCATAGAAACGAGCAATTCGATCCTCGTAGATTTCATTCTGATCAATTTTTATAAGCTTTGTATTAAAAAAAACTTTAATTTGTCAAACGTAAATTAATAATATTACAAAGTTTTACTAAAAACATATAGTTTTCCCTCTCAATTTTCGGTCACTTCCGGTACAAACGACATTATCACGTTTATAATGAAAAGCTACTTACTGCTTGGTTATCAAAGTTCATTAAATATTTAATAACGTATTTTGTAAATGATCTTTTTTCGTTTAACTAACAACTTGTTATATTCATGTTATCTATATTGCATAGGTTACAGTTGCATACTCCTCTGGGAAATATTGATATTTTCAGGCAACCGTTACGTTTGCATCGCCATCTGGCGATGCAACATGCACTTCCTTACCCGTAAATAAAAACAATGTGTGAGAAATTATACATATACACTTTCCCTGTCACCACTGTGTGACGATGCTCATCATTGGCTACAGTCTTTTCTTTTTCATTATTATTAACAAACAACAGATAAAACAGATTAAATCTCTTAAACTTCGAAATATATCGATTCGACTATTATGCTGAATAATAAACAGGAATAACAAATAAAAAAGAAAACTGATAAGATAAAACAGTAAATTAACTTTTAATTTACCAACAACAGGTACTACTGTCGGTAAGGTAAAATATACCAGAAAATCTATTGGTAATTAGACTTTTTGGAAATGAGCAAGTGCAAGATAATTTATTTACTAAGCTGAAAACATTGTGTAAGCAAATTTTTATATATTTTAATTTTATATCAACATGGGTTTGAAAACAGTACCGCTGGCGCCATTTAACAGTCACTGGAGAAATCAATGAAACATAAAATACATTTTTTTTTTTTTCGAAGAATAAAAAACTTTTGCGCTCCACGGTTAATGTAAATACAATGTTCCACGGTTACAGTCCGGCTTGAATAATCATATAATTTACAGTAATAAAATCGAAATTGAAAAAAAGTTGCATTTGGTAGATTTGTAGCGACGTCTGCTTGCGCTCAAACGTCCCGCCAAAAGTGCATTTCCGTTGAATGAACACACGTCACAAAGCACTGATGAAACTTTATATAATTTCTACATCTTTTCAACTCTTCTATAATGTTTTTGCTATCATAAATCCATAGAATAAACCTCAATTATGTTATTGAAGAAGTGTTACCGATTTAAAACGCTTCATCAGCTTTAATAAATGAGGGAAAATGAAACACATAGAAGAGGTATGTAAAATTTAGTTCCAATAATACCGCCAGTTGACCGCTAGATGGCGCCACCACTTCATGACCCGTTGAACGCCTTTTTTTAACCGACTTCGTCAAATTATCATTTCCAACGCTTCGAATGCACTTTGATGGTATTATTCGTGCTGCAATACGATTGTATAATGATCTAGTTCTTTCAGAAAAGCCCAAAAGTAGTCGTTGATTCTTCGAAAAAATTCAATTTTCCGATCGGTTAATTCCGCCGTACGCCGATAGATGGCGAAAGTGGAGCTATTTTTAAAGACGCGCAGTAACATAAAAAACATAAACAAGGCTAGCACTCGGTGTTTGGAGTTTATCAAATTAATTGTACTTCGTTAGCACGATGTTTTCTCTTTCTATTGTGCAAATTTGATTATAACATTTCAGTTATAAACGAAAACATTAAAAGAGAATATCGTTGTATTTGAAGGAGCAACGCGATTATAAAACAAGTAATTTAGGTGTGACAATGTAATACGCAAACGAATGAAATCCTTGAAAGGAAGTAGGGTAAAAATAGAGACTTCTTCGAACATTATTAGCTAGCGCGTTAAATATCTTGATGCAATTTCTGGGAACTGGTCAAATTGTGATTCGAGGGTGTACCAGCGACGCAGTAACAATATCGGGCACATAATCTCGTCCGTAACGTTGATTTCCTGTATTTACTATCTGATCAACCTCGACGCGATTCTGAAGCATACAGTCCTGATCAAAATTCGCTAATATGGATTTAACACGTTGACTGCCACAGTAAAAACGGACATGGGTAGTCAGACACGCTGAAATCCTAATTATTAACAATACAATCAACTAATTTTCAAATTTAACTTTTCAATTCGATAGCTAGCATTATTAGCTTAATGTTAACGCTATCCGTGGTTTATTTGATCATTTCTGTTGGTAATTATTTGATTGTAAAAAATTTCGGGTGCCGGTCACCGGTGACCCCCGTGGCAACCAATGTGTTAATTTTCGACGATGACAAAAAGTTAAAAAAAAAACAACAAAAAAACCGTGTGTTCGTAATAATAAACGAGAGCGTTAAAACAGTTGTTCGTGCGATAAAAAAAAGAAGGCAAGCGCGTGTCGTTGAAATGCGGACACACTTATTTTCTATGAATTTCATGTTTTAGAACGCAATGCGATAGTGGTGGTGGAGCGCAACTATAAGTTGCGTTATTATTGCTATTTAGTTGTACCATGACCTCCTTTTACATGGCGCATATGCAGCCGTACTAACCGAATGTGAAAACATCGTCTCGAAAATTAAATGGCAATGTTTTATTCACGACTGATCGGCCGGCTGCGATTAAATGGACGATTCAATCAGCGAAACACCAATTAATAATAAATCGTCGAAAATTGGTCAACTTATCGCTTCAATATCATCAATCGTTGAATCGTATATAACGATTTTTCGAGTTGCAAATTTTTATTTACGTTCACCACCAATTTCAAATTCACTCTTTCTCCGCGCTTCTAAAAAAAAAAAAAGTATATTGGGAATTTATAAATGCACTGTCGATTGTCTATTGTCTTTTTAATGCAGATTTAATCAAATACGTTAGAGGGATATAAAAATTTATCTACAGAATAGAATTCAATTTTCTTCTCTTTTTTGGAATAATTTGAAAGGTTGTGTAACTGGGGAGTTAATTTACTCTTTGGGGAGTGTCAGCGAGGAAACTGGTAAAGGGTTAAGTTACAGCACGCATAATGTACGGTCTGTTTCCTATTTAACCCTTGGTCGATGGATCATGGAGTTCGCTTTTATATTTCTTCAATTTCTTTTATCTAATACACAAAGGTCTTTCGTTTGAAAATTTCTCCCGCTTACCAATCTTCGAGGTGTTAATGTACTCGTTTATCTAAAAAAAAAACCTCGTCCCCTGGAATTTAATTTACCCTAAAAAAAAATCGTCGACCATCGTGCACGTTTTGTTTCTTCGTCCAAGCGCAAACACGACGAAGCCTGATCGTCCTGAAACACTCGATACGCGTCTGAAATGCTGTCGCGGATACAGGTTGGCTTAAATTTTCGATGAAACGACGCGTAGGTGTACGAATTGAACGCACACCGTGAATCGGACAGACATCGGAATGATTCCTGGCGATGATACGCGTGTTTGGTGTCCGTGTACAGCGGGGGGACACACGCGGAATATATCCGCTTGAATGTCCGTGTGTGCCTTGTCCCTCTCTCCCCCCCCCCCCCCACCATGCGTTTGTATACGATCGTCTAGCAGCAGGTCGTCACGTGTACGTGTCAAAATCAATATTTGGCGTTACTAGGTTATGATAACACTGCACCGTGCCGTCGATGCATGTGTGTCTTAACGCAGCGGGGGGGACACACGACCAGTAAAATTTGCGGACGCACACTTTCGTTGTCGTTGCGTTTCTCCTTGATCTTCGAAAAGACGTTTGCCAGCTAGTTTTTGGTTTTGAAAAGCAAAACACCTTTCCTTATGTCAAAGTTTTTTTAGCAAAAGTAAAGAAGAATCATTGAAAGTAAGAAAATGAATTAGATTGGTTTCTAGGAACACATAGAAAGCTGTTACTTTGGAGGATCCCACCGGTGGAGAGTGCTGGAAGTACTGGTTAGTCAGCCACCGAAAGTACAATCAAATAATTGGCAAGAAGAAGTATGAAATAAACCACGGATATCGTTAATATTAAGCTAATAATGCTGGTTATCGAATTGAAAGGTTAGATTTGGAAAGTAATCTAATAATTAGGATTTTATATTGTCCGATTCCTAGAACTACCAAAGGAGTCAAAATGACTTGGTTCAAGCGTTAAATATCAGAATCGAAAGGAACATCGGTTAGTTATTGCCAATGTTTGTGACACAGACAATTTACCATGAAAATGGGTTAATAAAAATTGGTGGTTAAGAAATGATAAGAAATCGTGAAGTGTTCAATTTCTATTTAGAATCTTGTTTAACCTACAATACATGTTTCCTACTTTAACAGCCCATCGGCGAATTAGCGAACGAACGGTACGCGTCGATTAATTTCAACGCTAAACGGAACCGAGTCTGAAATGATATCGTCTAAATTGCAAAGGAAGATAATTAAACGAGCAACGAATTTTAATCCAGGCAATTATCATCGTAATTTGTTGCAAGCCTGGGCAATTTTGCGCGGCGAATCGGTCCTCGTTCTATCCGACCTCTGTGCTTGGGATTCCGCGTTTCGTTAGCCAAAGAAGCGCGGCAGGAATGTTGTGCTTACTTAGCTCGTCGAGTAGATCTCTCTCGTCTCGTCTCGTCCTCAGAGGAATACCGGCACAACAGGTGTACACCGGTCTACATAATGCATAGAGCAGATTTTCAGCAGCGCAAAGTGTAAACTCGTAAGAACCGAGTTTGCCCCGCGTCGCTGTTCACTCAGAACACAACTTCTTGTCGTTACCCCTTCGAAAGTGGACTTTGTTTCGGCCTTGACGCCGCTACATTTTCCAACGCTCGCCAACGAAACTTTATCTTCGTCCGTTCCCGATGAATTTTGCAATTATCTCTCACGGGAGGATATTACACCATCTCTTATAAATTTGATTTGCAATCATTTCCTCAAGGATCCTTTACGCACTGGCTTGGATGGATAATTGGAACTCGATTATTCATATTATTATAGGCGTTGAAAAGAATCTGTAAAATCGAAAGACGAGAAAAGCTAATTTGACGAACAGGTTCGGCTAGGCTCATTTGTCTTGATAGTTCACGGATTAATTACTATTTTAGCGAAACAAAGCTGGTTCTCTTTTTTGTTTCTATGAACGGCGTTACCAGGACTTGGTACGGTTTGCGTTTAATCCCGACGGACGAGCACTTTTAATTACTCGATCCGGGGGAAAAACGAGAAGAAAAACAGATTTATCGTCCTTAATATACTAGTTTTATTCGTTTATCCTTTCATGCTTTTAACGAGTACATACACGTCAGTCTGTTTGTCATGTTCGTTGGATGTTTCTCTTTCTCTCTCTCTCTCTCTCTGTCCCGTTTATCCGTGTATATTCCCTTTCTCGACGTCTTTCCCTCTTTCGCTCGCTCCTCGGGCCCGTCGGTTCTCTGCCTCTCTGTTCACCGTTGCACAGACAATTCCACTTGGACAATTTTCCACGCATGGGCTGCCACGTTTTTTTCCCTCCCGCGTCCACGCCTATTTTCCGCCGAACGATTCGGGATTTCGTTTCTCGTTCCCGATACATTTCCGCGGACGACCGATACCGAAGTAAATTACGATGGACCACCATCGATCACATTGTTACCGCCGTGTCTTTCAAACAATTTCAAACTTTTACTCCTTGTGTCATCCGTATCTGGACGATGCCAACATTTTTCTAATTGTAAGCAATTCTTGTCTACTTGGTAATGTTAGATTTCGAAGTTAACTGTTCATTCTCGTTAACTTTTACAGAGAAATCTTACAAAAGACACTTAGTTGCGATTCTTCGATACTGTATAATTTTTGTAATAATACTACTGAAAGATGTCTTACTAGTCCTTTTAAAGGGTCGGTAGTTTGGTTTAGAAAGTGGTGAGAATGAGGAAAAGGACTGATAGGAATTCTAGGACTAACGGATCCAAGAGTCGTATGCGTAATTATGTACAGAAGATGAAACAGGCTTTGGAGTCCGCGTATCCTAACTAAACGCGAAACATACAAATATTTACTAGCCTGGAGCGATATCCAACAGTAGGAAGGATTATTACCACCGCTCGTGTAACATTGAAGTAACACAACAACTTTTTATCTTGTCAATTGAAAACTTCGTCTTTACGAACCGTTGACACATACACGAATCATACTGAATAAATTATACGGTAATCGGGGCCAAACATTGTCGCATAAAATTTCTCTGTGACTCAAAGGTACTTTATACACAATCAATAACAGACGATTTTGTTAGATATTTCAGAACTTGTCCAACAGTAATTATTAATTAATAGCAAACAACGTAGCATTTCTGAAATATGTATATTGATAAACGATCGAATGTCGTATCGAACGGTTATAGATTTCGTCGTAAATAAATACTAGCCGCGACGTCGACGAGGAAAAACGAGAGACAAGAATTGGCCGATACTGACGGGTATAACGTATTTTTACGCGTCTCGGAGCCAGTACGGTTTAATTAAACGAAAGGTGTTCGAGAACGATGCACGTTGCGCGCTTTGACATCGGTCGATTTTCTATCGGGCGAAAAACGACGCGAAACTGGCCGAGCCTCTTCGTAAATCGTGGTCTATTTAATTAGCTGTTCTCGCGGGCCGTGGTAAATACTTTGATTTATCGTCGCGGCCACGCGTGGCCAATATATACATATACATATTTCGATTATGACGCGGAACGGACGCTGGGAACGGGTGTTTTGACAGTAACTTGAATAGCGTGGAAACGAACCGTGCCGCGAGCCGATTCGACCGTAACACCCCCGACCGCAGCTTTCGAGATTTCAATCCTTGAGTAACTATATAACATCACCCGACTACACTCTGCTCTTCGTACACCGTGCAACGCGTGCGTCGAAGGTAAACTTTCTAGCTTCGTTGCAAATTAACGCCTTATCTTTATCACTCTTTTCATATTAGCAGGCACGATAGGTGACTATAGTCGTTCTACTTAACGAAAGGGTAAATTACGCGATCGAATTAAGCATGTGTTAAAGTAACAATTACCTTCGATCGACCATGACAGTCGTTAGTCCTTGTGCGGAAAGGCAAACCCATGGATGGGATGGATGGGATGGATTGGAGGAGAGCGTGGGTGGTCGGGTCGGAACGGAACAGAGCAAAGCGTGTCACAGAGAGAGACGCGTAGCAGAAGCTAGCACGATATGTATCTATCGCATCTTCCATCGCAACAGATGCCTGTTGCTACGAAGCCCGGCCGATGGGTGCCACAGTGCCACGTTTTTGACCGTCGTCGTCGTCGTCGCTTTCCGTTAAACTCGAGACTTAGCCTCTTTTCCTCCTCCCTCTCTGGCTTCTTTCTCTTCGGGAAACGCTTTTCGCCCTTTTTACCACGCGATCGGACATTGACCCTTCGCCGGCTATGGCCGAGGGGTGGAAAACACCGGGGTCTACGAGCCGAAGGGACGAGACGGATGTTTCGCGTTCCTTTTTATCGATTGCGCGTTCCGTTACTTTCAGATTGCGAGACCTTCTCCTCTCTCGTCGTCACCTAGCCCAACACCACCCCCTACCATCCCTGTTCAACAAACTTGCTTAACTCATTAATTGCCAGAGCTCCGCGATATTTTATTTTCAAAACGATCGTTTCCATCTCTTAACATTTTTCCACTTACCGTGCTTTCAACGAGAGGAGATATCATCTCTTGTTAACGTGACAACCTACCTACCATATATTAGGCAACTTTCCTCCACAGCCCTTATACTCGCCCATCGCCGACGAATTTACCGACACCGTTCGCTTCCTCGATCAAATCGTGACGGAAACGCGTCGAAGCCCGTTGTTTCGCGATCGATTCCGTTCGACTGACGGAAATCCCTTCATCCCTCCTCCTCCTCCCTAATACCAGTTTGGTCGTCATCGAACGACCTAATTTCGAAGCAAAACGTTGGAATCCAGCCTTGGCCAGAGAGCGGAGAACAACCTGTTCGGATTCGAAGGCTGTTCGATTCGAAGCCGGGTCCGGTGGGTTCGGTGGGAACGAGAAGCGGGAGAAAAAGAGTAACGTCCCTCTTGCGTAATTAAGGACCAAGAGGGTTGGAGCGCGGCTCGAACTCTGGGGGTATGGACAGATTGGGGGATGGGGGTATAGACATCGATCGGGTTCGTCGCGTATAAACGCGCAGTCGGGCCGGTTGTGTATCCCGTGTAACGCACGTTCGAGCGCGAACGTATATGGCTGAACACGCGCGCACGTGGCCGGTCTTCGGCGGATAACGAGAGAGCAACAACGAGCTCGAGAACAGAGCGCAGATGGAACGAAAGAAAACGGCAACGCGAGATTGAGGAAAGAGAAGGATGACGAACGGGTTCGGTTCAATCCCGAACCTACCCTAAATCGAAGAAGCATGGGGACACACCCTGGGAGAAAATGCGAAGCGTGCTGATTCGGCGGACGATTGGCTAGGTAACACGGGATACCGCTATCCTCTCTCGTACCCCACCCTCCTTCTTGCCTCTTCCGCCCCTCTGCCCTTCTCCGATAACTCTGGCGGCGGCGGTGGCTCTTCTCCCAGCTGCCGCCTACACCCGCCGCCGCCGTCGCCGCGCCACGCCGATATCTTATTTCGTTCTCTCGGCGTCGTCGGAGTAAACGCGTTCCTCTTCTCGATATATCCCCCGGGGCCCACCCGTCGATGCGCCCATCGGTGTCGAGACACTCGAGCCAGGGCCACCCTGCGTCTCCGGGCCAGGTGTGCTGGCCACGATGCACGAACAAGAAAAGGAACGGCGGGGCCTTGACTGTGGAAATAGGGTGAAAAAAAGAAGAAGCGCGGGTAAGAGGAAGTTGGCTGGCGAGCGAACGGAAAAATGGAGAGAAAGAAAGAAAGAAAGAAAGAAGGGAAGAAAAAGGGGGGTGGGTAAAGGAATAGAAAGAGAAGGAAGGAGACAGTGAGAGGCGGCAACGCCCATTTTTTGATAAGCTAGTTACCCGCCGGCAGGCTAGCTCTGGCTGAAGGGCGGGAGGGTAGAAGGCGGCAAGAGGCGCGGTGGCAGGAGGTTGAGGAGGCCGAGGAGGTGGCGTAGGAAGAGGTGGGAAGAAAGAAGGGTGGGTCGACGGCGGGTGTCGGGTTCTACGGAGATCAATAACTGCATAAAAATAAAGTGAGGCTCTGGCCCGCTACCTTTAACCCACCGCCCCTTTCGAGTTCTCCACCTTCACCTTTTCCTCCGCCTCGCCACCCCGCCGCCCTCGACGCCCGACGGCTTTGCTCTCCTTCCTTCGCTGCCCCTTTCCAACACCCCCTCCGTCTCTTCTGCCGCCCCTTGGACGCCCGATCTTCTACGCAGCCAACGTCTTTGCCCTACCATCTCCTTGTCCTACCGACGCATCCACCTTTACCTCCGACACCCCCTCGCACCACGAGTATCCGGAGGTTATTGCCTGTATTTTCTTAAGGGATGAATTTTCCGCGAGGACTGTTTTTTCCTCCCCTGACCCCTCCCCCTTTTTGCTTCTTTCGTCCTTTTTGTCCTGGCGGAGATGGGGAGAAACGGACACAGGATGGCTCGCCTCCGGTGTACGCGATACGCAAAGTTTCCGGGATGTTCTCCGGGGAACGTTGCGGAGAGGGCTTGATCAATTTCACGACGGAGATACGACCGACCGAACAACGGTTCGTGAACGCGCAAATGGACACGAGAATTCCGCGTTGCCACGACGAATGGAGGGAAAAAATGAAGGCGAAGAGTAGAATTACGTGAACGTTGCACGAGCTGTCCTCGAACAAAGTGAAATGTCCTTCGTTCGAAAATTATGTATTAATATACAACGAATTTGCCTTTTTGACGGACTCGGTAGCTCTAATATTAATTACCTGTATCCTATATAATTAGTAATTTATTATTTCATGGTCCTCGGTTTTACGTTATGAAAACGTAGTATCCGACGAAAGCAAATTTAACATTTCTTCAACTGTGCCGCTGTTTATCGATCGATCGATAGATACAGAAGAAAAAAAAAGAATATTTCTTTTCCAAAGTAGAAAGATTTCGGAAATCGCGTAGATGAGCATCGGGCTCGATGAAACCAGGAGGGGAACGACGAGAGAGGGAATTACGATTCCATGTATTTCGAGAGCAACAAGTACTTACAGTCCCTTTGTGGAGCACGCCAACGGGCTGGAGAGACGTCGAAGGGAGCCGAGAACAAAGTTGCAACGAGCGTGCCGGCAACTCGCGATCGCGTATTATATCATTATATGTAATTGACGAGTGGCTCGAGTCGTTTAGGCGTGGATCGGCTTTTTTTTCTCCCCCCTCCGCCATTCCGGTAATTCCAAAAAGAAAAAACAGATTAAACCAGCCGCTTTCCAAACAAACTTATCTATCCGGACGACGAGCGTCGTTGTCGTGGTCGTAACCCGTTCGCCCCCCCCCCTCTCGGCTAGCGAATATTCGCTAATGAGTTTTGTTGAGGGACTTTTAATGAGGGCCGACGTTCTCGCGACGCTCAAAAATGTATCTTGGTTCACGAGCCGGCGGGAAAAATTCGCTAATCCGAAGCAATTCCGAGCCAAGCCACAGGGATAATTAAAGCGTTGAACGCTTCCGCCTGGCCGTTTCGTCCCTGACTCTCCTAACGATGCAATCGCGTTTTAATGCCAATAATGCGTGGATCCGTGGCTGAAACGGCGACGACGCTTCTTCAGCTTCCGGCGCGGCCGTGGCGTCAGCTTACGAGACGGAGACGAGCTCGTAAACGGAGGTTCGCGCGTAGACGCATGCGACCTTCCCCTTTTTCGGCCCGTGGTATCGACCGTGAGGGGCGCGGACCGTGGTTTTCTTTTACGTACCAAGGCAATTTCGCAGCCCGCCGCCGCTGCGCTGGTTATTTAACGGCGCGACTAAAGGCGCGACCAAGGAAGACCCAGATGCTGGACGCAACGCTCTACGAGCCCTCCGGTTGATCCTCGGGACGACCGAGGCGTTGCGGCCGACTTTTATCACCACCGTTTCGACGATCAACATATCCGTGACTTTTTTTCGGTTGTTGGAAGGAATATTGAATTACGCTGTAAAATAAAGAGATGAATAGAATTTCTACCGAAACTTAGTAATTCGGTTACGTTGACGTTTGAAGAGAGAAATGGACGAAGGGAATGGTTGAAATTTCGACTAAGATTCTTCGTAAGATTCTTGTGTTTTTCCCTGTTCCTTTTTCCGTCGCGTCGAGGCGGGCGTCTGAAGTCGATAGATTTCGGGGCGAACGCCCCGCGCCCGAGCGCTCGTAAAAGTAATTTAAATTGGCTACTTTAAAGCGCAGCCCGCGTTCTTAATTAACTTCCGCGGAATTAAGTGCACCTAGCGGGCAAGTTAAGAGAAGGATATTTTAGATCACCTGGGATTGCCCCGACACTGTCGGTAATTATACCGAAAGTCTCGGGGCAAGGGGCGTGAGCTGACTCGAAACGTAACGACCGAAGCGGACCGCGACTGCTACGCAGAAATTAATACATTTCAACCGACTGATTATCTTATCCCTTTAAACTTGTGCAGTCGTTCGTTTAACTGACTATTTTGATTCGTCAAACTCTCTCAAAGCTTATTCAACAAACTTTCCTCTTTTGTACTCTTCCTTTAGAACTAAAAGTTATCGATAAAAATACAAGTAAAATTTTTATTTCACATCGAAACAACGCTGGACAACATCCAACCAGGAATTAAAAATGAAACGACGTATGAAAATCTCGCAAGATTCTTAGATATTTTCGAATTTTCGGGTGGCAAAATTAAATTCTAGATAATTGACCATCGATTGACATACTTCGTTGCTAAATTATGCTTAACCCTGTATCTGGCAAGCATTTTTCAAATGAATAAGTTTCTAACAGTGTGAAGTGCTGAAAAACTTTATTAGCATAATTTATGCAAATTATGCCGATCAGTGCCAGAAAAGAGCAAAAAATGGAATTTCTTTCACATGCAAGCTGCTAGAAACACATGTTGCTTGAGGTCAACATTACCAGACAAAGGGTTAAAAAAATCGTATCTGACAGGGGACGCTATACTCAAATAAGAAACAGTATACATGGTGTCCCGTAACTAGTAACAATTTCCTTTGTAAAAATGTTGGTCGAGGCTTCGTTTTTGAATTATTAACGAAAACCACTGACCAATCAGACAGCACTCTAAGCGCGCGCTCAGCTGTGATTTGTTCTAGTCCGACGTCCCGGCTCAAACTTACCCTATCTTGGCTGTGCGCATACTCTACGTGCGCTCTGTTTTTTCAGTGTTATTCATTAATAATTCAAAAACCTCGCCCGACATTTTTGCGAAGGAAATTGTTGTTCAGAATCGTCACAACTACCCTCCATTTTCGGCTCTTACACTAGTTACGGGACACTCTGTATATCCTATTATAATTGAAGAGAGAAAAAAAAAAAGAAAATAAATGATTTGAAAGAAAATATATTAGGTTGGTGAAAAGGGAAGAAAATTCACGGTTGGCAGGTTCGTCGCCGAAAAAAAAAATGTGTGTCGTCGCGTCGTGGGATATAATCGCGGGAGAAATTTTTCAACCCTCTCCCAGGCGGGACAAGTGGTTCTCGAAAGGGCTAAGAAGGAAAGAGGGGTCTCGACGCCCCTACGTCGTCTACGTAAGCGGCTCGTACATAAATCACGTAGTAGGGGTAGGTCAGTACGGGTTATCCTCGGAGGGTTGAAAGTTCCAGGGGGGGGGAGGGGGTGGTGAAGGAGAAAGGAGGGCGAGCCGTGCCGAGCCGCTCGAGACACGCAAATTTAGGGTGGGTCGTCCCTCCGGCTCTGTGTTTCGTGTAAAACGTTTCTCTGCTTGTGCCCCTCGAACAAAACATACTTTACATTCTGTTACTTCCAACGAAAAGTTTGCTAGTTTTTCAACACGTTCGTTGCCACTTTGCTCGTCAATTTTATGTGACCAAATAATTCGATCGAGAAATGGTGACAGGAAATTCTATTATCGTAAAATTATATTTAGAGGGGGGTTAATTTGACAAGTTGAATGTCTCAAGACACACGCAGTAATTTTATTGAAATAGAACGACAGCGATTTCGTTGAAACTGGTGCAGCAAAAAAGAAAGAAAGGAAAAAACACGGGTGCTTCTCATACCGTGTTTAGACAGATACCGGTCGCGATATCCTCGATTCCATCTCGTTGCTCCACGCTTTTCCCGGGAAACACCGTGAGGGGAAAGTTCGATTTTTCGAGATCGTAATCAATTTTTAACCACCGGCTTTACCGTCACGCAGAACGCTTCTGATTCACGCTGTCGATGAGAACGAGCCGCCCGGCGAAAGAGGGGTGCATTCGAAATCGAATAACTTCCTTCCTTCGAACGTAAGCGTTTTCGCGGCGAAAGATCGTTGTCGGATACGCCGTTCTGGAAACGAGGACGCCGACTAAGGTAAGAAGGCCCGGTATCTGAACATTCAACCACCAGCTTATGTGCGAACCAAAGAAATGCACTTCTCGAGTTTGCATTATACACCAGGCTAGAATCAGTTTAATTAACCCTTTGAGAATGCAACAGTTTTACGCTTGACACAGTAAACGCAGGGAATATTATTTAAATTCAAATAAAACCGTATGCTAATAATCTCTGTTCGTCGCACTTGTGGTTACGATTTGTGTCCAAAATATAGAACGATGTACAAATCTGTGAGTTGGTGTGACGGTTCGGTTTCAACGCATATACGCGTCGATCGTCCGCAAAGGGTTAATTTAGCTAATGAAATTTTTCGAAATATGAAGGGGTCAGTATAGATTTATTTTCGAAAACTTTTGATTTACAAAAATTATGGAAATGAAGGCATCGTTGATAACACTAAACGTACCGGCACTTTACATACACCTTACCATAAGGGGTAAAAATTTGTCCCGTTATGAAATAAACGCTGCTTTTTAGAAGGAAATTCTTCATTTATTAAAGGAAATAATTCACAACATAACTTCTGATTTCTAATATTATAATCAAACATATATTTTTATTCTTATAAAAATATATTTTCTTTTGTTTCTTCGTCACACAATTTCCGCAGACAAAGGGATCATTTGACCCCCGCTTGATACGTTTAGCGTTAAACAATTTCAGTTGTAAAAAAAGAGTCGAAAAATTCCTAAGTACGCCATTCTGTCTTTTCTTATCGGCGGTGAAAGTTTTAGGTAGGTACCATAACTACAGCTTTATAATAAAATACTCGGTTTCTTGTTTTCAAATGTCCCAAACTCCTGATTTCGGTGTCGACAAGCTGACAGCAGCTACTTTCTTTAATTTCAAACCTCTACTTTTATACATAAAACTAAATGTTACTACGAGGAAAAAATTCTTGAAAATACGTGCAGTAAATCCACACCGATCCCCTAAATCACGACGATCGAGGCAAGAAGACATTTAACGCGTGTATATTTTCATTCTTTTTTTCGACATAGTCCCGGGGCTATCGCGATCACGTTGAAGCTCGCGGAAAAACACACACCTGGCGTGTGCCAGGCGCAATCTCGAAGAGGAGGCTCGGCCCGGATGAGTTCTTGATTGCCGACGAAGAAAAAGAACATCCCTGGCTGCGCGTCGATGCCACGTAGAGAGAGAGAGAGAGAGGGAGAAAAAAAAAAGGTGTACCGATACAGGTCGTTGAACAACACCCCGCAGAGCCCTAACCCGGAAGTAAAGGCGCGCGTACGCATCCGCACGGTTGGATAACAAATCGGCCATGG
Organism: Stelis phaeoptera; assembly: GCA_943735885.1. Lineage (NCBI taxonomy): Eukaryota > Metazoa > Arthropoda > Insecta > Hymenoptera > Megachilidae > Stelis > Stelis phaeoptera. Next base: position 11,371,724 of record OX030942.1, on the reverse strand, counting down.
CTCTAGACAATAAAACTTTTCCTCGCCAACTTTTCTAGTATATACGCCATTGATAATCCTCTCTGTCTTTCTCGCCGCGAGTACCGACCACCGTACGTTACGCTTCGTTCGTTCGCTCGTGGTTTTCCGCTCGAAACGTACGCGGGAAATTCGATTTCTCGATCGAGCCACCGAAAACGGAACGAGTTTCGAGCGATCGATAGGCGATAACACGAGTAACCGTGTGTTTAACATTAATTTCAGTGATAGCAGGTAACGATTTATCAGACGAACGTGAGGCAACGGAGGGTATGGAAGAAATAGGGTTCGAAATTTTCATGTTTTCGTTTTTGTTCGCAAGATTTCGAGCCAGTACAGGCTGTATTTTTCAATACGCACCCCAACGATCATTGAATCGGCCACGTATCACTTTATTACGCGGCGTAAATGCACGCGCATCGACGAGCAACGTGTTCTCCCTTTCTCTTCTCCTCAGCCCGTTTTTTTTTCCCCCCTGCTTCCTGCAACGCAGCTTCGCTCGTGAATTTTCGTAACGGCACCCTTTGATATCGTTCATTCAACTTTTCCCGATCTCCCCATAAAAAATCCCGGGCGCAACGGCGTTTGTAGCCGCCGACTATAAACTGTTGCGTTAATGAAGACTAGCAGACTCGCGACCACCCTCCTTCGTCCTCCTCGTCCTCCCCTATCATCTCCCAACGTTGTCACGATAAACATTCCTGTTGTCGTTTTGATTTTCAAGAAGAATCAGTCCAACCGACCATAAGAATCAATTATTAAGACTCCCATTTTGATACCTTGCATTAACCAGCTTAACGTCAATTCTGTTCGATGTTTGCGTCTTCTGTTACTTTATTAATTATTAATCATCCGATTACAGAAGATTCGAGGCACCGGTCATCCCGCCGTTGGTCAACTTGTGTTACTTATGTTTTACCTGCCGCAGTGAAAACGGACGAGTGTAGTCAGACACGTTGAAATCCTAATTATTAAGAATATAATCAACTAATTTTCAAATTTAACTTTTCAATTCGATAGCTAGCATTATTAGCTTAATGTTAACGCTATCCGTGGTTTATTTCATCGTTTCTCTTCTTAATTATTTGATTGGGAAGAAACATTTCCGTGTTCCGTACAGAGTCTGACAAAGCCCCACGTGGTCGACCGTGCGATTCCAAAACAGTTGCACAGCGAAAGGATCAATTCTCATTCTCACGAGAGATAGTATCGATCAAGATCGAGATAGGATCCTAGTTTACGAGGAATCAGTAAAGAAAAAAAGGAAAAAAAAAAAGCGGGAAAGAGTAAGCGGGTTATGTGGTAGGTTGCGGGACAGAGAGGGAATAAAAAGAGAGTAGCGTGCGTGTAGTGGGGTTTGGAGGGGACGAAGGGAAAGGAGGTTAGAGAAGGAAAGAATGAGGAAGAGGCGGGTGAAGAAGGGTGAAGGGCGGCGGCAAAGAGCGAGGAGACAGACGGACGACGTTCTGAAAGGGGGTTGCAATGCGAGTGCAATACTTTTCCGTGAGACGGCACCAGTGTCGTCGGCCCTGAGGGGTGGGTTCGGGCTGGACTGGGGGTGTGCGTGGGGTCAACGACCGCAGTTGGGGTGGCTTCCCTCTACCTGCCACCCCCGCGTACACCTACACCTACACACCCCTCTCTGTCAGCGAGCCTTCCTCTTCCTACACTCCCCTCTGCCACCTTCTGCACTCCCCTACGCGCTGTACGCCAGGCCACGTTGCGGTAGGCGGGAGGTTGGGGCAGGTTAGGCTTAGCTTAGGGTTCAATATCGGGGAAAACACGGGCTTTTATTTGATCGCTCGCGCTACATTCTCTCTTTCTCTCGCCGCATTCGCCGACAGAGAGAACCGCGGACGAAGGGATACGCTGTTTATTGAGGGTAAGAGAAGGAAGGAAGGAAAGAAAGAAAGAAAGAAAGATACGGCAGCCGATGTGCGTGCACGCATTGGTTCCGTATTTCTATGATCCTCTGAATACCATCATCGCCAAGTAGGGGGTCGCTTTCACCGCGGCCACCGGTACCCGGGGGAAAAAAAAAGAGCCTGTCATAATTCATTGGAAAATTTCAAATTCGGTTTTTACCGCCAACCACAGTCGAGTTGTCTTTGATGCGTGCCTGCGTGCATGCGCCATCGAGGCCATACCCTTACCCTTCGTTTCTCGAGAACACGCGTGAGCGTGCGTGGCTTTTTGCTTTTTGTTTTTTTTTTTCCTTCGAGAGCTACCTGTAAATCCGTAAGGTAAATAAATTCAAACGGGAATCACGATTATCCGTGTTTCTTTGGCCACCGTTTGAAGGACGCTTTTCTGCCGGGCCCGCGATCCTGCGTACCGTGTTTACGAGGGTTCGAGATCTCATCCAAGCCTTGATTTATACATCCCCCTCTTCCCTTTACGCGACGTATCGTTTCATTTTTCCTTTTCATCGACAACTGAACGCCCGCGAGTTCCATGCTAGCTTGGGGGGGGGGGGGGGGGGGGCTTATGGTAACGTTCGTTTGGTTTTCTGAAAGCATCTCGGTTGTTTTTATATTTGCCGGGGGAAAAAAAAAAGAGGAAAAAAAAAGTCGAAAACGGACATGATTATTCACGGTCGGTTGCAAACGTTAATTACTTTCTCGAAACGGTTCGGTAGGGGCTTGTTCGCACCAGTTGATCGACGCTCGGCTCTTAATGAGCCTCGAAAGACCCCAGGACGGAATTATTTATCGAATTAGCGACCTCGAACGCTGTCGAAAGCTATCCGATCATCGATGGTCCAGTTTCACGGCGCGTATCTTTAACCGACTGTCAAATAACGAGAATTAATGTTAACGCCAAACTTCAGGCTCGTGTATCAGAAAACGAGGAAACGGGTGTTAATAAGCGTGGCCGAAAACGCCATCAATTTCGGTGTTACCGAGACGTTTCTGTCACTAATTGTAAGATATTTACCTTCGATATGTCTCTTGTTCAGTTTTGGCATGCATAATGTTAATACGATTATGTTAATACGTTACGCGGTAACGATTCGGTTTACGTTTCCTCGGATCGGCTCCGGATACCTGCTATGCCGTTACCACAAGCTCAACGCGTACGTGACGTCTTTGATTTTCGACATGAAATTTTAATCTTTCGTTTCATTCGTTTTGAAACGGATCGCAAATCAAACTTTCCTATATATAAACCTGAGAAATAATTTAGTATGTAAACGACACGCATGGTTCAAAGTTACGTTTACCAACTGAGTCCAATCGTGGAGTAAACTGGACAAAATTCATATTTCTTGAATTCTAATCCGATGATTTAGCATAATATAGACCAAAAGATTAAGCTATAAATACACTTGCTACGTTTATTAAGACCTTCATATTTGTTTCGCACGAGTTTCCAAAGATACCAACCTTCGTGAACGGCCTGTAAAAATTGGACAAGAAATTTCTGCAGCTCGGCGGAGAAGCACAGGGGTGGAATCGAATCGAAGATTTGACCGCGACGTTGAACAAAGAGCGAGGAGCCAGGATGCGCCTGCTTGGAAACGGAACGAATTAATCGATGTCGAATGATGGGTTTGCCGGTCGGTCGAGGGGGGGCTAGGTGGATGGGAGGTCGAACGAAAAAGAAAAGAAAAAAAAAAGAAAGAAAAGGAAGAAGAAAAGAAAAGGAGAGACGAGAGTAGAATTAAAGGGTGTCTGCAGAGGGGAGGTAGGGAAAGGTGGGAAAAAGATGGAAGAATAGAGGAAGAGAGGTAGATAGGGCGAAGGACGCGAAAGGGGCAGACGCATTTGAGGAACAGAAAGGGTGAAAGGAGCCGTGGTTAAGGGGTGGAAGAACGCCGAGCTGCCAATCAGTCATTAATTAGAAACTACTCGAAAGTTACGCACCCCATGGTCAGAGGGGAAGAAGGAAGAACTTTGCTATCTATTTAGGAACGATCTTCGCAAAATTTCTCATCTATGTTATCTATCAGATTTATAATACTTTGTCGTTTCTGATCAATTAGGCGAAAGAATTCCTTATAACATGGACGGTGGATTTCTATGGAAATTCAAATATCACCCATATGTATTTTCAGATTTAAGCTATCAGTTTCATAGCCCTTTCTTTTGGTAATTATTCGATTACGGAAAATTTAAGCTGTCGATCACCGCTGAGCCTCCATGACAGTCGATGTTAGTTCATTTTTTGCCCGGATCATTAATCCACACGATAAAATTTGGCTGCTTCGAGGAATCGAATTCGTCATTACATAATTTATTCTACGTCCAACGACGAGAATTGCGTAACGTCGTCTGGTCGTCGATCGATTGTAAAGCGTTAATGGAAGAACATGGTGGCGCGTTTCGCGTTTCGCGACAACGTGATTTGCTTCCCGCGACCGCCAAAAGATTCCAAAATCTACCGCAACCCGCTTATAATCCGCTTCCATTTTCCTAATGAAATTCCACCTTTTGCCTCCGCGCAACTCGCCTTTCTGCGTAACAACGCTCGATCGAACGCCACGGATTCTCTTTGCGTATGGTATGACTTCGATGACGGGGCCTAGATCGTGCAAGTGTCTACGCTAACGTTATTATTTGGAATCAAAGGGTGAACCCTGTTCCGATTTAAAAAAAAAAGAAACGGCGACGAAGGTGGGAGGTTGACCGACGAAGCAAAATGTTCGGAACGGTACAGCGGTTTCCCCGATCACTTTCACAGGCCAACAGACGTCGGCAATTAAACGTTCGTCGCTAAGGAAAGCAAGACAGGGGTGGGTAAGAGGGGGAGAAGGAGGCAGGAAAAGTATTCCATTGAGGAACGTCGATGCATCCTCTGCTCGTAGGTATACTAATTATTGGGTCGATGTCGGTGTACAGCGGAGGGTGAAGAAGCACAAGAGGATCGGTGGGGCGAAGCTGAAATTTTAAACGGTCGACTTTATCGATTCCGATCATCACTAATGGATACGATTATCGATTTCACGAGAGGATTCGATGCCTAACTCGGTTCGGTCATTTCGAAGGAACGCCTCGACAACGTCCGATTTCCTTGCGGGATGCACGGATTGTGCCTAAGCGCAGGAAGGTTAGGAACAGAAACTGTGAACTAATTGTAAGTAAATGGAAACTTCAGTGTTTTTCTTATCGTTCACCAGTCTATAACGGGTGGCGTACAACACGATTTCGAGTTAATTACGGTTGTTAACGGTCGAAGCGTGAAATTTCGCGTGATACCGGTAGCGATCAACGGGTGTTTCTCTTCTGCACATTTGTAACATTTTAACACTTTGACTGGCACGCTAAAGACGCTGAAAGCTTTCTTAGACGAAACATTTATTTCTATCGAACAGTTTACGAACAGTGGACACTTTCGCCAGCAGCGAGCAGGTTGCAGCGAACACTGTTCGTTCAGGAGGCGTTTGAGTTCTGTTTGCGAGCTATTCACGAACTACGTCTGAGCTCAGGTGTGAATTCTGTTCGCGAACATTTCTACTCTCAGTGTAGACCCGGCATTACAATTTCTCGTAATTTCTGTTATTCAGAATTTCGAGTAGCTAATACGACGATTTCTAATTAAGTCATTGAAAGGATATTAATAAGGCAAGCGACAAATATCTACCCACATATTGGCGGACGTGGTAGTTAAGGTGTTAAAGGGACGTTAAATATAACGAAAGTACGGATTTTGATCGTTGATCGTTGATACGAGTTCCTGAAAAGTACCCCCTAAATTTCACAACGTTGGTCGAATAGCATCGGGCTTTTCAGCAAGATTCGAAGGTACTCCGGGCATCGGTTCGTCCATTATCTTACCAGGCAATCAGCTGATTGACGGTGTTTCGATTCGTGGCCGAAAAGAAACGTAATCGAAAGCAGGCGTAATGGACGCGTTAGCCGGATTCAAAGCGTAAACGTGGCTGCGTGCGCGATGAAATTGGCGCTGGTCCAAAAAGAAATGGCGGGAGTTTTTTTTTTTTTTTGTCGGATCGCGGACTCGTCGAAACAGACCGAAACGAGCACAGGCTTGAATTACAGATAAGGGGAGAGTTGGGACTACGGGCAGATCTAAAATTCTTCTATTTAAATTGAATTCACCACGGTTCCCCGTGTATAGGCGCGGATCGTTCGAAGATTCAAGCGGGATTTTTTCTTTCATTTTCGCTCTGTTAGCACGATTTTCCTTGTTATCGGTTCGAGTTGACGTCACGAAAAGGGAGAAGAAATAAGGAAAGAGAGGTTTGAGTGTCGACACCTCGACAGAAGCTCGGAGGAGGAGGAGGAGGAGGAGGAGGTGGATTGGAATCGGGGTTGGCACTCGAGGAACGGGGTGCCGTTGGCGGCAATTATTATCGTCGGCTGACAGGTAAGAGGCGAGCAACTCGGTGTGGTACGGGGAGGCTAATTGCCGCCAGCGAGTAGACGACGGTGTACACTCGTACGAAAAGCAGCCAGCTGAATCCCTGGCTCGTGCTTTGACGAGTCTAATCGCTCGTGTAACGAACTGGACCGTACGATCGCAAATTACCCGTTTGCTCTTTGAGCTTGTTTGTATCTCGAGGAGACACTCGAACGGCATTTGCCGATACCCGAATCGGGGAAAGGCTCCACTCTTTTGCTCGAGATCGCGGAAATAACAAAAATCTCCTTCTCGAGTGATAGCTACGTCCACAACCGTTGTCCGTTTCAACGCGTAAACCTCTTCTTCCGTTTTCTTTTTTCTTTTTTCCTACACTCGACGCGCAACGTCCTTGCGAAAATCTTTCCCCCCCAAGGAACTGTAGTGTTATTCTACTTCCGGTTTCTAGTAGACGGCTGTCTTTCCTCCCTGTCCCTCTCTCAACCACCCACCGTCTCTGTCCGTGTCCCAGGGCGCTGGGTCTCTCGCGGGCGCAGCCTGCTGTGAAATTGAAAAATTTTCGCGCGTTTTGCGGACCTCCTGCAGACGAGTCACCCGGTGTGCACGCAAGTCTGGATTACCGGCTAGGCTTTGAGACCCACCAAACAGACCGGAAAATATGCAGGCTGCATAATTCAGCACGCTCGTACGTGGGTGTGCGTCGCACGCACACGTGCCTATACTCGCGCCGTTACCAGCTACGCGATCCAACTTTCCTCGCTATTCTCGTTTCGATCCCCGTCTTTTCGCGTTTCGCCTTTTCCACGCGAACCGTTTCGGATTTCCAATTTCGATCGCGCGCCCGGAATCGAGGTTGGATACGATTTGGATAACGATAGCGACCGTTGTTCTCCCGCCTTTCCCCTGGATTTTCACCCAGGCTAAAGAATTGGCGAACCGATCGACCGATCGATGCGTCGCGTCGCTTCGTGTCGGTTCGAGCACGGTCGAATCGGGGGACATTAAGGTCATCGACAGCGCCCACGGCTGGCAATGGGTGCTCGACGCTCTCCCTATCTTTACATTGAGCTCGTTCGAACGTTGCCAAACGTCTCGATTCTAATTTGCGGATGCAAACCTACACGAAAGTATTTTCAGAAGAATCGTCATAATTGAAAAACAACTTCAAACGTAAGATGACAGCGTTGCTTGTCGCTCTTGGAAATCGTCCGTGGCACTTGAAACGGTTAACAGCAACCGTCACGGCCGTTTTCGTAGTCACGCGAGGAAAGTTCGTTGAATCGTGAACGAGCTCCCTTTTTCGCAAACGGCAAAGTTTATCGGCTGCGTCGCAGCTGCCAGCTAGGGGAGGACAGGAAAAATGACGGCTCGTTCGTGAAATAAGCTCAGCCTTGGCCTTTGGTGATCGTTGTTTTCGTCGAATCGACGAGTTTACCATGGCACAGGTATATCCAGCAGCCGCGGCGCAGCTCGAAAGCCGTACGGGCCGTGTTTCAACGATTCAGTTTTCGCGCCGCCCCAGATCGATCCGGAGCAACAAGTATCTCGAGCTCCTTCGGGCTAAAAGCAAAGAAACGAGACACCGAAACTTGCTTCCGAACGAAAGAACGCGTCGTAACAGTACCCGAGCATGTTAGCTTTTGTCTAGTGGAGGAAGGAAGTCCTGTCGTTCGTCTTATACTCGAAAGTTATTAGGCAGGATAATTAACATAGCTCATCGTTCACTTTAAACTTTCTATCGAATTAACTGACTTGATTCGAGGGGTTACGCCTAGTTGGGATCGAGAGAATTACGTAATTTTCAAGATTTTTTCTTGACGTTCTGATAAATACTTATTATGAAATGAAATACACCATCGAGAAGTATATATTTTAAAAGTAGTTGTAAGATTATTTTATGAAAAAATATATACAGCTCTATTTTCGAGATCACTTGCGGTGGCTATGATATCTTCTAAACCGATTATTTAAAATCAAAACCAAAAAAGATTAGCTGAGTACGTTGTATTGTTAAGGGTCTGAAATTTTGATTTTTACCAAAATAATAACAATTTTACTGAAAAATCCGGTTTTTGAGGTGATCAAATAAAACCAAAAAAGCAATTGAACGGAGTTAAAAATCCTTCGGTCAGACCCTGCCCATTACGATAAAAAATAATCATGCAAAATTTGGAATCGATCGGTCTGGTACTATTTAAGAAATTTTGCCCACTCCATCGACCTTTTTCAAAAAACACTGTTTTCAGATAATCGCGTGTAAACTTTCAACTTCACGTTTCTCATAGTTAAAATTATTTTCTTTCAACTTACATAGAGTCATCTATTCCAGGGCGGCGCGGCGAATCGAGTGCTCCGATTTTTCGAAAATTTTCAGTGAATATTTTTGAGAATATGTATTTTAAGAAAATGCTTAAGATATGTAGGTTAATGCTTAATAATTCTCGAATACCGGGATAAATGGTATCTTCCCCCTACATTGGGTGATATACGCTTGACAACACACGCATGGTTTGGAGCCGAGTTTTGCGGAACGCGTCGAGGATCGCGCGAAACGACATCGTTGGAACGTGAATGGGCGGTTCGTCTTGAATTGACCTCGTTACGCCGAATTTCGTCGACGAGGCGAGGCGAGAGCGTAGCCAGCAAAAGGCTGTGTGGTTGGGAAGGGTCAGGGCCCGCTCCAACTCGCCAACGCGATATTTTCAGCACGGGCAGTAATCGTACAAATGTTTGGCGCTGGCGGTCGTCGAGACTTGGCTTACACAGGTCACTCACCGAATATGAGCAAACCGCCAGTCGCGTTCTCCTCTTCTTCTGCCAAGCTCGACCCGACCGACTGCCTCGATTTCGAATTCGTTTCGCGTACGAACGCGTTCGCTCGTGAATACCATTCGTGCTGCAACCGTCTTGCCATCCAACTTTTCTTTTTTCTTTTTTCCACCATTCGATTCAACGCTAGATCCTTGGCAAACTCTTATCTGTAGATAATTCTATAGAAACTCGTCGCTTACGTAATTAAAAATACAGGCACAGTAGGCGTTTGAGAAATGAAAAAGCACCGATTTAGGAAATTTTCATGCAACACAAGCATGGACAGCGAGCGTGTTGGATAATGGGAAGAATACGTAGGCAGGCGAAACGGGGAGGAGCGAACGAGCGGAAGAGTCGGGCAGAAATTCGATGGATCTCGGTGCAGATGGCTCGATCCCGACACAGGATACGCGTACAGGAGAGTAGGAATAAAGAAGGGGGAAAAAAAGGGAAAAGAAGAATAAGCGGGATCCAACCGCGTGCAAACCACTCATCGTCGACCATACTTAACGATAAAAGTGTACCGCGTCAATGACCTTGCGTACACATATGCGTGCGGGCTAAAAGCGCAGGCGGCGAACAAAACGCGTTTCCATGGCTTGGAAAGCGTCGAATTTCAACCGGTCGTTCCCTCTATCGGCGTCACGCTCGTCGAATTACGAATTCCTCTATCCTAGACCACCGAAGGAACATCGTCTAACTCGATACTGATCGCGACAAGATGAGCTTCATCCAGGGACTCCGGTACACGTTCTGTTTGGCGGGCGCCGATTTTCCTACGTTCCCAACGATCAATATCGATAACTAGGAAGAAATGAAAGAAAAAACGTAGAATGCTAAGGTTTGAGTAAACAGATTTGAAGTTATTCGAAGTAAACAGAAACTCTTAAGCTAGAGTCGTTGAACGGCGGGCATTCTTCTTGGCTGGTTCGAGGTTCGAGCAAAAAGAGCTCCTCCGGTCGGCCATTAATAAGCCACGAGGCTTCTCCGTTTACAACGGCTCCGGGTCAGGTTTAATCGGATTTGCGACCAGCCCACTCTGACGAACTTCTCCCGTCGAAAAACACTTTCGATCGATTGAACGTCCGCGAATACCGCTCGTTCACCAATACATGGTCGTCATCCGCTACAATTTCTTTTCCTTTTTTTTTTTCACAACGGTCGAGCACAATGGAATTAACTATTCATCGCTCGAGCGCGTTACAATGGACAAAAGTCTCGATCGCGCTCGAACTAACGCGCTACGGCATCCATTGTAAGTTAATAAACGTTATTTTTGCGCTCGGCAATACCGAGCTGCGCTTTTGATCGCTGTCAACGCGAGCAACGATTCGAAACTTAATCCACGGCGAAAGATCGAGAAGGAAAAAAGAAAAGATAATATAATAAAATACTTTTGAGGGGGACTGTAGACGAAACGGGTGGGACATTTGTTTCGCCGCGCGTTGCGGCGAACGCAACGAGTTCCCCCGTGCGGAAGGTTAGGGCCGGATGTCGGTGGGGAAACTTTTGACCGAGCACGCACGAGCCTCGCCCCGAACCGCCGAAAGGCCTAACGGCTGATTTGGGGTAGGTCCTGGTCGAGCCGCCTCGACGAGCCTCCTTTCCTCCCTCCTGGCGGCTCGCGTCTCCCTTCCACCCCCCCCCCCCCCCACCCTTCACGAAGAGGGTGACACGCTCCGATCGAAGGGAGCCACCGGTTTCGCCTGGATAAGTTTTGTCGGGGCCACGCGAGTCCCTCGATCGTTTCGTTTCCTTTTCTTTCCTACGTTTCGTTTCGTTTCGAAACGCGCTCCACGCGACGCGCTTCTTGGAAGAAACTTACTTTTTCGTTACCCCTTTTACTTCTGTTTTCATTAATACTCGGTGAATGGCGTTCGTGAAAATGAACACGAGCCTGGGCACCACGTTTAGACCTTTTAGGTTCAAAGCGTTTTTATTCTAGTGATTTTGCATACGTAAAAGGCTTCAAACTTGAAGCATAAGGGTTGTTTACGCAGAAATTAAATAACCCCTGAAATTCTGATTGTTAAGAATACAATCAATTAATTTTCAAACTTAATTGTCAGCTTAATGTTAACGCTATCTTATTTGATTGTAAAAAATTTCGAGTCCCGGTCACCGGTGACCCCCGTGGCAGCCAATGTGTTAAAAATTGGGACGAATATACCGAGGATAAAGTGAGATGGAAATTTAAAGCACCGTATGAAAAGAGAAATGCATAATATTCTTGTTACTTGTCGTGTGTCGTGATACACGTGGCTCGATCTACTGTGCTGGTCAGACAACGCGCAGTGGAAACAGACACAGTTCAAACTCGATTTCTAAACGCTTCTGTACGCCTGTACAGTCAATTATTCGACCCTTTGCATTCGAGTGGTGCCTCTGAGGCGCCATATTTCATTTATCGGAGTATTCCAAACCGCGAAATTTCAGTTTCACCCGTATGAAAATATAGAGAATTAAAGAAGGGAATAAAAATCAACAGATTCTTAAATATTTCGAACACTTTCCTTCCGACATAGTGCGTTTGCATTCTGGATTTTCTGTGCAAAAATGCTTCGAGTACAAAGGGTTAAACAAAGTTTTACAATTGCACCCTTAGATTTAACCTTTTATTATCGTGACGGTAGTGCTATTTAGAATTTTGTTTTATTAACAATCAGTTGAAAGAAACTTCGATATCGCGTGGTAGGAAATTGATTCGATTTTGCTTACGGAATAAATCATGCGCGGAGGAAATAAATTCGACGAGAACGTACGTTCTTTCCTGTTTCGGTTCGACCCGTTTCCTGCAACCTGCAAAATTGTACCAGGCTTTTGTTCCGACGAGGAGCGCGCGTCTGGTACGAAGAAGTAAAAAAGGGGCCAAAATCGGGGGAGTTTAGTGGGGTTGTTGAAAAGCAACCTCGACGAATCAACGCGTTCATCGATTTTTATAGTTTGTGTAATTTACGTGAGTCACTCGCCCGATCCATACGCGTCGACGCGTCTTTCCCATCGAACAACCGAGAACAATGCCGACGAGACTTTTTCGAAAATAACAATACTGCACAACCGGCCAAAAGGTACCCTTCGGCTTCGATTCGCCAGCTTAAAAATTTCGTTACAATACATGGAACGATGGTATTATTCCTTTTACGCTTTATTGATTTTTTTGAAACAAAAGAAAAACACTTACATCTCAAACAATATTTCAATGTTTGAAAAATGATTTAACACGTTGACTGGCACAGTGAGGACGGACGTGGGTAGTCAGACACGTTGAAATCCTAATTATTAAGAATATAATCAACTAATTTTCAAATTTAACCTTTCAAATCGATAGCTAACATTATTAGCTTAATGATAACGCTATCGGTGGTTTGTTTCGTAATTTCTTTTGTTAATTATTTGATTGTAAAAAATTTCGGGTGCCGGTCACCGGTGACCCCAGTGGCAGCCAACGTGTTAAGAATACGATCAATTTAATTTTCGAATTTAACCTTTCAATTCGATAGCCAGCATTGTCAGCTTAATATTAACGGCGTCGCTTCTTTTTGTCAATTATTTGATTATAAAAAATGTCAGACTATTACCATCTTAGCAAACAGAAAGATTCCACTGTACTTGATAGTATAAAAGTTCTATCGAACGGTTTTCAAAGAACTTAGTTCGCTTCCGGATCGAAGAGGAACGCGTGAAAAAAAAAAAAAAAAAAGAATTCCTTTCGAGAGTTGGATCGATAATTTGTCCGACTGGCGAGTCTAGCTTGGCCTATCAACTTTTCCGCCCCCCTGGTAAACGAGCGTAGCCCAAGAAGAATAGTTTGCAAGTTTGTCGCCGCAGAAACTTCACCGGTGTCCGAGAAAGAATGGAAATTCAACTTGCAACTGTTCCGACGATCCTTTATACATCGACCAACGTTGTTCCAGTTACCTTCTGAATCACGTATCACCGATCGAATCGATCGATGACGCTACAGCCTATAATCCGCGACGTGATCAAAGCCAACGTTATTTCGGTTACGCCCTGAATCGATCACGAGCAGCTGACTATAATTCGGAACGATCAAATATTGTTCTACTCGAGAAACAGAATCGAATCGATAGATCACCGCTGCTCGGTGTCCAGAATCGTGTGTGTGCAAACGCGACGTGCGAGGAACAACGAATTGGCTCGGTCGAAAATCCGTGAAATTCGGCAGGAAGAAGACTTGGACGAATGGTTATCGGGCCGGTGATATTCGGTCGCGTGCTCAGACTCGAGGTTCCGCGACAGGCTGAACGGGTGTGTCCATAGACACAATGGGCACACACGTTTGCACGTGAAATGCAGCGGACAAAGAGAGAGAGAGAGAGAGAGGGGTGGAGAGGGTGGAGGAGGGGGAGAGGAAGGCAGGCGCACACGTAGACAGGCGGTCGTTACACACGGCCGTAATGCACACGGTATCGATCGGTGTTTTTGCGCCGTATGACAACTCGTTACGGAACGCTGATCGAAGCGCGAGCACAAAGTACACAATTACACTAGGCTTCGCGGTGAGCGGGCATCGGCGCTCTGAAAGGAAGAAAATTGGCGATGTGTTTCGTCTTTTAGCCGTGTTTAATTCCCCCTCCAACCCCGTGTATCGCTTTTCCGATCCTACCCGCGCCCTTTTCACCTTGTCCTCTCGGAACCCGGTTCCCTTTATCTTGGACTCTTTCCTAGCCTTCGGTTGGCTCGAAAAGAGAAAGAACGGAGAAGCCCCATCCATGCTGCTTCGTCGATAAAAGGTTCGTCGACGAAAGAGAAATATTAGCCAGACGTTTTCCTGCTTGATTTGATTTTAATATCGGCCGCGGCGCACGGGCGACATCCAATTCGCCGGCAAAGAGCGCAATGAAAATATTTCGTTAACGTCGTAGGACGATATTGGCGCGGGAGGGAAGCCGGCACAAAGAGAGGAGAAGAAGCTGGAGGATCTACGATGACGACGACGTCGACGATGGCTCCGTCTTTACCCTGGCAGAAAAACTCGTTGCGAACCGCTCGAGCGTATTGCGTTTACGCCGCGGACAAGTGGCGAGGAAACGGGAAAACGAACGAACAGGATCGACAGGATGAAACAACGGAGACGTCCCGTCGAGCTTTCGTTACACTCGTTGGCGACGTTGATAGATTCTTTTTTTCCCCTGCGTTCGACGTTTCTTGTTATTATTAAAAATAAACATGGCTTGGATTCGTCGAACAATGGATCAAGGTCGCGTGTTCTTCGTCCAAAGATTCGACCAAGAAACGTACGAGGACGAATTATGTTGACGGAATGGAATAAGAATTAGGAGGTTCGGTGACGCGTGTCGTGTCGGTATCGATTCGGTTTCCTTGCGGTGCGGGATGACAGGCCAGGATAAGCCGGGCACGCTTAATCGGTGTCGCATAGGGGTAGGTTATGGTGAATCGGAATGTAGGATTAGTCACGAGCAAGGCTCGGGCCCTGGGTAACGACAGCTGCTACCACCATGCACCGTCGTCGCCGTCATCAACGCCCCGGCTATCGACGCCATTAACAAACGCGACGCGACGGTTAGTGTCATTCGCATTCTACGCTCGGAGATTCGAGCGCGAGTTTGCTCGTCCACGGCCCGCTGGATACAATCGGGGCTTCCTCTTTCGCGAGAGCCGCGACCTTGCGGGGTTTCCCACCTGCTGCCTCCTATATAATAGTCACCCTTCGATTTTAACCCTCGTCTCGATAACCAAAATGTGCACAGCCGGTTCATAATTAGAGTACCCGAAGCATATTTTATACCCCGAGCGTTTCAGTTTAAACCGAGCTCCACGTAAACTTGTACAATTCAGGTGAAACATTTCTTCGAACGATTCTTTGTGGGATTTATCTAAAGAAAATGAAAATTCCGCAGGACGCAAGGGTTGAAAACGAAGAAGAAACACGGTATAATTTTGGTTTAAAAATAACCGAGAACCGTTCGACAGATGCGCCGCCGGCGCGAACAGAGTTCTTTACATTTTTCTTCCCCTACGTCCCCTATCGTTTCACCGACGGTCTTAACTCTTCTTCGCTTTCGAGACTGTAATTTAGAGCCGTTTCGCCGTCGCGTTACAGAGCACGAACAGTGAAAGAGGGAGCCAACGAAATTAGAGCAGACGAGTTATATAGTTGCTAAACAGCGGGACGAGCGGCTCAACGGTGGAGGTTAATCGTCGAGTTGGGCTGCCGTCGACCCTTCCACGTAATCGAGCCAAGCCGAGCCGACCTCTTCCCTCCGATCGGCCTTTGAATATTTCAAGCTCACGGGGAATCCTTTTTTGGCGAACGATCATCAAAAATGTCAACTATTAATTCTGAGTGTTTTGTAAATTACGAACGAAAGAACCAGCTTTAAGTTTGCTGACAAAAAATTGGCTAATGGACACGCGGGTTTGAGAGTAGAAAGGAGTGGACGAACGATTGGCGAGCAAAGAAAAACGAAACAGTGGCCAGTTGGAAGGTAGAGAAGAAGGAGAAGGGGCGACGGGAGAGGGCGCCAGGTGGATGATTCTCCGAAGACGGTTCGGAGGACCGAAGAAAAGGGCCGTCGGGAGAGGGGCTAGACCGGACCTGGCCCAGCCACTGATCTCGGCAGGATTGTACGGGCGCGGGAGGGAAAGGAGGTAAAAAGATAGAAGGGTTGGCCCAAAAAGTCGAGCAAGAGTCGAAGAACTCCGGGACACGGACCAAGGACCGACCGTGGTTTTCTTGCCCCTCCCTAAACCGCTCGTTGCCTCTTGCCTCCGTCCTTTTTCAACGAAACATTGGCCCTTTCGTTCTTACCCTGGCTCACCATTCCCGCTTCTAACCCTCCCTGTCGCTCTTTCGTCTCCTCTTCCTCTCGAACCGCCGCGCCGAGAGCTTCGTCTCGATCTCGCCGAACGAGCGCACGCAGGTGCGACGAGGACGACACCCAGGTATCCGGCGGGGACAGGAGAGGAAAGACGGCACTGACCTAAAGCAACATGGTCGGCGAAGCCAGATCCCAAAGCGAGCAGAGAAAGAATGCGTCGGCTCGAAAAGAGAGCAGAACGACACACGAAGAAGGGATTAATGGCGACGAGAGGCGTCGATTTTCTTTTTTTTTTTTTTTTTGTTTCGTCGGTTCCGATCGGGAATTTCGAGGTGAACGCGGTCTCGAAGCGCTCGCTAAGAACACCCTTCCTTTATTTCCTGTCGTATTGTCCAGATTTGTTTTCTCGTTTCTTTTCGTGTCAAAACGTTGGGTGAGTCGGGGATCGGCTCGTGACATCCTTGGCCACGCATCGAAATGTGTCAAGGAGAGAAGGAGTGAAACGAGGGGGTGCAGTTTCAGTTTCGTTTCAAGGAGAGACCGGTTCCCGCTGGGAACGGAAGAGGCGACCAGTCTCGGAGGACGCATTGTTCCGGCGTGGCAGATGGCGCCACCTGCGCCCGCTACTACGCCACGCAGAAGCGGCGTATCACCGGTGCAAATAGAATTTCAAGAGTTGCACGTTAAACGCTTTATGTCGCTGCCGAGCAACCTTTTACGACCTCGTGGACCGTCGCTACGCGGTAATACGCCGAGGACCTTTTGAACGTTGCTGCCAAGTAACGCGAGCCTGTCCTCCTTCAACCCCCGCGCGAAACTTCGCCTCTCGGATAAATAAAGAACGTTTATGGATTTTTTCTTTTATACGCCCTGCGAGTAGCGGAGCATCGGATTAATAAAACCGCGTACCTGGCGCGTCCACGAACCGTTGGGTTGGACGACGAATTTCAGAGTAGTTTGTAGTAACCCTTCAAGGGCTAATCGGTAATACGCGAGACAAGGTAAGACAATTAGGTTAGTTATTATTTCCAAGCGAATTGGTTAATTTGGTAACGTTACGGTTAAACGAAATTGCCGGTAACTTTAATATTTTCCGGCCAACTAACACGATCGCCGCAAGAGGGGTCCCCGACAACGACTTTCTCGCGAGCACTCGTCCAGCTGTCCGTCCAAAAGCGCAGAGGCTCTAATTGGCCTCTTTTTAGGCACGGTCTACTTACGCAAAAGTCCAACAACAGGTCCTTTTCCCCTTCGATCGAAGAGCCTGATGTCGAAAAAAAGAATAAATAAGTGTTGGAAGCGCATCGAATGTACCGATGACCTACATCGATGAAAGCGCAGCGTCGAGTTTGGCCCTGCCAACGTTCGAACAGTCGTCCCCGATCGTTGTTAAACGGTACGTCAGGTGGTTGGTGCTGATCCTATCGCGAAACACGATTAACTCGAGCGGCGAGGCTGGTAAAGTTTCCAAGTTGCAAAGTACGCCAACATTGCCCTTTACACGGGAACTGTCCGACGCGATCGGGCGGCCGAAACGTTTGCAAATGATCGAATTTGAAGATGGTGGTGTCGCGGTGACGAGCAACTCCGATTTCGTTGTTGAAATAAAACAAAATATTCCCTGGTGCAGGCCGATCCACGTTCGATCGAGTAAGAAAACTATCGACTACAGCGAATCAAAGATCGAGGAGGAGGAGGAGAAGGATAAAGAAGAAGAAGAAGCGGCAAACAGAACAGAAAGAAGAAAATCGGCGCGCAACGCGTACACGAACGACGAACTACTTTTTGCCGATCTTCTCTTTTCGTCCCTGCCTCTTCGTCTCCCTCTTCATCCTCGAGTCGTTGCACTTCTCGAGTAAGCTGCCAGAGCCTCGGCACCCGATCCTACCCGGCTCGCCTTTGCTCCGCGCTCTTCTATTTCTCTAGATTTCAAAGCGCTCAAACAGGTTTCAAAATCCCGCCCGCGGAAAAATCGCTTCGTTCGCCGCCTCCCCCCTCCCCGTTGCCAACCTTCGTCTCCTCTTTCTTCTTCTTCTTCGTTCTATTCGACGCTGCGCTCGTAAATCGTCGATTCGCCGCGTGCCACGGTACCGAACCAACATATTTCGTCGTCGCATTCTCGCCACGTAGAATCTTCTTCGCGAAGGCCACAATTCCGAGACGCATCTAGGCAAAAGTCTTCCGCATTGTTCCACGGGAAGACGGGTGGCGTTTCTCTCGATCGGGAGAAGCGGAAAACGGGACGAAGGAAAGAAAACAATACCCAATTTAAGCCACGTGCAGCGCTCTGGCTTCGTATTTAGGAGGATAATCGGCTTACCGTGGCGGTCTGCAGCCCACTTTCAGCGCGGCGGGTCTCCGCGAATTTTTCTATCGCGTATCGATGGGTCATTGTTGATTCCGAAATTGTGTCGCCCAACGCTGAAACGAAGAAAAAAAACTCCTGGGAACGCGGGGGTATCGACGTTAAACGAGGATGTAACGCGGACGCGACAATTAATTTTCACGGTAACGTAGGCACGCGTTGGTCGAGATACGATCGATGCGATTTACCCGCTTCTATTTGCTCGTCGTCTATTTGTTAGCGATGCTATTACCATTATTATGAAACGATTAAGCGGATTACCGGACGCATGTAACGGCAAATACAGGTTACGCGGTCCGCTAAATTGTTGCGATCGCGTTAGAATCGATTAGCGTCCAACCTGCGCCATCGTCCAAAGAAGGAAAGCGCTTTGTTCGAATCGTTCAAAGTTTCAAAGGCTCGCCCTTCGACGCTGAACGCTGCTAAACTAATTAAACAGTAATGGCACTCGGTTCTTTTTTTTTTTTTTTTCTTTAATTTTGCAAACGCAACGAATTACACGAGTTCGTTCAGATTTTTCCAATCGCCCACACGATTCCACGGAAGTTTATCATCCGTGGCTAACGCTGGTAGAGCGTTACGTGGGCGAGGGTATAAAGTTTCGTGGAAACAGATGTCCTCCGTTCGGTCGGAGCACGATTCTATCGAAGAGGAACGAGAGGACTCGAGTATCGAGGACGATTCCTCGAATGCAAATATCCGAGATTTTTATACGACTTTTATGCGGTTAAGCTTTTCAGCTAGGCGTTGACTTGCAGATCGCGGGCCGAATTTGAAATTTTAAAACGTCCATCTTGCCCGCCGCTTGCCAGCAACCGCCTAGCCGTTTGAAGACCCATCCACGTCGTTCTATAGCTAATTTCGAAGACGGGAAGATTTTGCGCAGTCGTGGAGGTCGCGTGTAATTATTTTGCGTCAACGACGAACGCGCAACGAAACGATCGCTCCAATTAGCGGCGAGAATATTTGTGCTAAAATTACAGGCGTTCGACGCCGGGGCGAAACCTCGCCCAACCGATGGGTAATCGATACAAAAGTCCACAAGGGTTGGGCCGCCTTAGTAGCCCCGCTTTCTCCCTCCCTCCCTCCCTCCCTTCTACTCCGGCTATTTCTTTTTTCTCCTTTCGATTAGCGAGAACGCGCGCAAACACACATCTGCAGCCAAGTGGCTGATAGCTCGCGGACAAAAAAAGCCACGAAAAGGGAATGATCGGTCGATTCCGAGCGTATTTTTTTCCACTCCGTCGGACATCTTGGCAAATTTAACCCTTTATCGTGTTACGCACCGTTCACCGGCTATCGGCCGTCATCGGATTCTTCGTCGCTCCTCAAAGAGAGCCCCGAGGGCGATTTTAAATGTCGACGCGTTGATTTTTCTTTTTTCTCCGTTCTTCCCCCCACGCCGAGACGAACTTTTCCAACGATTATAGACTTTCGTGCTCCCCTTTTTTCAAACGCAACTTTTCCAATCTTATTCGGTTAGTTTATCGTTCGATTCAAGAGAAGTAAGACGAATCGAGCGACGCGTCGTTGCGCTCATTAATAATATTTTTACGCATATTACTACGTGCTTCCGGCCTCTAACAGTCCTCTCTCAGCCGGTCTGCAATTGGGCGCACGACCGACCACGATACGTTCTCGGTGTCGTGCGTCCCGTGGACTCGTGCTTTCCGGTCGTGTACCGGCTGCTCTTCCTGCGTGTCAACGTAAAATTCGTTCGTTCGTTCGTTCGCTTGCGATACAACAAAAAAATCGTATCCGAAACACGGACCAGACGCGAGCCGGCATCGGTTGAACGAGAATCCGTCGTGGTCGCTTCTCAACGGGAGCAAACTGTCAAAGGGTCAAGCGGCGGCGAAGTCGTGTAGAAATGGAGCACAAGAGATGCGAAGAAGAGTGAACGAAAGTAGAGACGAAGAGAGAAAGAGAGAGAGAGTAGTCGATCGTCGGGAATGGAAGAGCGGCGAAATAAAGGCATCCTTTTTAATGGGCAATACTAATCAATGAAATACGAAGCCGCGGGGAGTAGGAGATCAGCGAAAGAAGAGAAGAGAGGAGGGGGAAAAAAAAAGGAAAGAAGGAAGGAAGGAAGGAAGGAAGGAAGGGGACGAGGCGGTCGAACGTGGCCGTGCAAACAAAAGGGGTATATACGGACGCGGTTCTCTTTCTCCCTAGCCCTCTCTATCCAGCTGTATCTCCGTCTCTGTCGATCGAACCCTCGCGTCTCCTCGTTCCTCTCTCTGTACCCCTTTTTTCCCTCTTTTTCTCCCTTTCCTCGCCCGTACTCGTGTACGCGCGTACGCATTGCACGCGCGTAATAGCAGCGTCTTCGTCGGCGGACGGCTGCGCGAGGCAGAGGGCTGGATATTTTTCAGGATGGGATATTTAACGCGTTGGCTAGGTCAGTAACCCCGAGGGAGCCGGGGCCCCGCGATTGGCCGGACTGCTCGACGTTCTGCCACCAATTCCCGGCCCCTCATTGGCCGAGCCGGGCCCTGGACCTACACCAACACCCTGCGTGCCACGCACGTCCTACGTACCGGACCGGACTACCTATGTCCGTTCCTACGTTCCTACGTCCCTGCTGCTACTTTCAACACGCACGCACGCACGCACGCACGCACAAGCTACGATCTTGTCCCGATACACGTCTCCGAGACGCGCGTCCGGCTTCCAAGTACTCGAGTTTACTACTACTGCTGCCACCGAACACCTTCGGATTCCTCCACCGCCGAACCTCACCCACCTTGGGACTCTTCGGCTACCTGCGGAGCATCTATCTCCGTTGACACCTTGGTGGCTCTAATACTCGCGCTGGATGGTGTAATTAACATCCGAGTAGAAACTCCGTGGATCTTGCCACGGAGAATCAAGGTTTAACGAGGATTAACCCTATCGAACTTTTCGTTTGTCCGAAAGTTGTCCGCTTGTCGCGTTGGCTAACTTATCCGGACGGTGATCTAAGAATTTCCTTGGCG
This sequence comes from Stelis phaeoptera, assembly GCA_943735885.1. Classification (NCBI taxonomy): domain Eukaryota; kingdom Metazoa; phylum Arthropoda; class Insecta; order Hymenoptera; family Megachilidae; genus Stelis; species Stelis phaeoptera. The sequence continues at coordinate 11,350,428 of OX030942.1, read as the reverse complement.
TATCGGTGAAATCGACAAGTTTTGTCGACACGACTTAACGGTACACGTTCGTTTAGGACAAGTGATTTTTATAAACGAAACGGGATGGCGCGTTTAATGACTTTCGAATATTCCCTGCATTCCTATCTGGAATTACACGGTGGCCGGGATATAGGCGTGCCGTTATGGATCCGTGCGTAATTCACGTGCCGCTGCATTACCGAAATTACAACGGATGATAATATTACGATGCATTTCAATCGCGAAATCCCCCGACACTTTTGCCCTGCGAAATCCCGCCAATATTAAATTCGCATCGGGCCACCGGCCGTCTGTGTTTGCGTATTGCCCTGGCCGCATTCAATTTCAAGAACGCCGTCCGCGCCCCCGTTCCGTCGCCTCTGATCACCAAATTTCTCCTCTTCGATCAATTATAAACCAGAATCCTCTGTATACATTTCATTTTTTATGCTTTAATCATAGAGGACACGTTCGAAGATGTAGGCCACAAGTACCGAGGGCTGGACCAACCCTTTCCAGCAGAGCAGCAAAAAATAGACGTACTTGAAGCAGGGTTATGTGATCAAAGCTTCTTTATGCGAAACGCAATACGAATAGAATAAGTAGCGTGGTTGTAGAATTTTCAGTTTCATCGGGACGAGTCAGGTTACACGAGAAGTTTGTCGAATTTACGCGTACAATTACGCGGATATCGATCGAAGCGAGCAGATAGCCGGTGTTCGGGACTGTATACCGTTCGCAGCGATGCTTTCATGAATAATTGAGCGCGTGACGTGATATAACTTCCACGTTGCGATTGCTTAATATTTATTGGCGTCTTCCTCGCAGCCAGCCGTTGCCTTTCGGTCGCCACATCCCTCAGAATTCAACATCCACAGGTATCCCGTCATAGAACGCTCGTTTAACCCTTTCGCTGGCAACGGGCCATGTGGTTCCCGTTTAATTCTTATTTTGCCTCTCTTTAAGTATACCAAGTGTTTTGACGCTTTACATCGAATTACGTTTTCACGAAAAAAAAAAATCTACAAAAATATTAAAACTGAAATCGGTTGGATAGGGGAAAGGGTTAACGAAAGTCGCACAGCGAGTCGTAAGCAGGGCTGACACGACTCACGCTATGATTAAGGGCCGTTAACGTCGGCGTAACGGGCAGGGAACGAGGGAGAGAAGCCAGAGTGCGTGTATGTGCACAACGAGAGCCGAGGAGAGCCGAAGCAAAGCGTAAGGATAGCAAGAGAAAGAGAGAGAGAGAGAGAAGAAGATAACCGCGTTTGGATGTAGGCTACCAGAGTCACGACCTTCTTCCTCTTCCTTGCACGATCGCCGTCTCCGCTTCTTCCTCCTCCCTTTTCTCGATGCTGACTCTTTCCCTTTTCAACAGTTTCCTGCTTCTGCCGGTACGCTTGGCCGGAAGTCGCGAGCGATCAATTATATCGGAGATCTGGCTAATTATTATTTTATTCCGATTGAAATTTCTTGTGGCCAACAATGACTCGGAGTTATCGACGATTATCGACGAAGAAAGTTCCACGCGATTATCCACGAGATCTTAATTTCCATGGCAGCCACCTTTGTCCCGCAACCAACTCGCTCGTAACCCGGTTTCCCCCACTTGTGCTCGTGATCCCACTCTCGCTCGAGAGTTTACACCGCCGACTGCACTCGGCAAGTCCAAGTGCAACGATCGTTCAACTTACAACGAATTCGTTCTCGGTCAACGACATCGGGTGCTTTTTTTTTCCCCCTCCCTTTTCGCTTTCGATTTCAAGCGTTCTCGTAACGTACGGTGTAAAACGGAAGAGGCAACAGATCGATTCGTAGTAACGTGAAATCCATTTGCCCTTGATCCGCTATTACTCCTCTCGACGCGCGTCAGGTTTAGGATTAAAACCAATTGAAAAAGTTCCTGTATGAAAAAGTAAAAATTCACAAAGCGCTAACGAATCCAGTGAATGATGTTGGAGAAGGGGTAACGAATTTGTAGCGTTAAATCGAGCTTCGTTGAAAAAGCAAGCAAACGTGAAAGGCGAAATTTCGTGAATGGCGGTTTACGCCGATTCGTCTCTTACATGGTATATAAAACAACAATGATCCAGGCACAGGTGGCAAAAGGGAAGCGCGAGTTTACTCGCGGCAGGGCGTCGAGTGTTATCCTTTTCTCCCGTGCCACGTTGCTAACCCGCTCTTTTGAAAGCATCAAGCGTGTTTCACCGTGTCTATCTATAGTAGCTGTTCACGCTTTTCGTCCAGCCGTGCCTCTCTCTGGCCGCCTCTCCTCTGAAGTGGCACTCTGGCCGAAATTCAGTTTGTTCGAGCACCGCGGCTTTAAAGCTCGTCAGCCGTAATTACGCGGGAATTCACCTCAAAGGGTCTTTCGCCTACTTCGTCGTCCACGGAGAAACGAACGAACCGCAATTACGGGATCGAAATTGACCTATCGATTAGGCTAATTCGCTACTCGTGTAAAATCCAGAATATTTTAACGATATCCTTTCTTTCTACTCGCTTTGTCGAATCTCGACAATGCAGGCTAACACCCAAGGATATTCCCGTTTTCCGTGAAAACAGAAACGATTGAAAAATCCACTATACTCGATTCCTGTGCCTCTAGCGTGGCACAAGCGGTATTAAACATCGCAAAGTAAAGCTTTGGGGGAATCGAAGGGATTAATTAAAAATTGTCAGCAGATCCGTAACGAAGGGAATGATCGATTGTGAGCGAAGAGAGGCGAAGGGAGCGAATGACCTAAAAATGCTCACGCTTCCAAATATCCAGGTATCCCCCGAGTCTCGTCTGGCTCGCGACTAGTCTGGGGTGGCGGAGCTCCAGTTCGCAGCCGGTGTGCAAGCGTGCAAGCGTGCACGGCCACGTACGGCCTGAATTCTTGCTCGTTGACGGGGAGTGCGCGAGTGCGCGCATTCTCCCGTCTCGAGAGGTCCTAGAAGCGGAGCCGGCGATAGCTAGGGAAGAAGGCAGGCAGGCAGGCAGGCAGGCAGGCAGGCAGGTAGGTAGGTAGGTAGGTAGGTTGCTGGCTTGTTATCGCACCTTCCCTTACCCGGAGGGAGGATTAAGCAGCAAGGGAGACGAAGGCAGTGGTTGCAGACGGGTCGAGACGAAGCCCATTACGATACACTGGCATCCCTCCATCTTCGCCATCCCTCGCCGCCCCCTCGTCGCCCAACGTCTCGTCACGACGCGACGTTTCCGCGTATGTCGCTTCCGATCCTCGGCATCGATAATGAGACAATGCCTCGTTTGACTGTACGCGTACGCTAATAACGTGCCTCTTGGCCGATTTCAAGGAGCCTGGACCGTTTCTCCTCGCATACCTTGGACCTGGATCGGCAAACGTGGATTTGGTGATCCGGTTACGCAGCGCTTATTAACACTTTGGTACAGCTGTCCTTGCCAACGAGACAGTGAAACGGTAGCTGGTTCGAAGAAATCGAAGAACGTCGAACGAAAGAGAAAAGAAATTATAATTTGCCTCTCGTTCGAGTTTTACGGGACAGCCCAGAGCGACGAAAAGCATCGGTGTTCACGAAAGCTCAGGGTAATCGCGTTCGAACGGGCGCGGTAAGTGGAATTGTTAAAAAGCTCGGGACGATCGTGGAGAATCCTGATCACGGGTAATCAGCATATTCGACGTTACTTAAGGGTGAGCCTCCCTCCCGTAAAATCAAACGAGCCGGAACAGAACGAGACCAGATCGAACGTGGCAAAGTTTCGACGTTCCAGCGTCCCGACTCGTTTAACGTCCGTTTTCCACTCAACTTTTCGTTCGAGAACTCTTATTAGTCGATCCACGAAACGATGATCGGGACCATTGTCCCGAACGCTTTGTCCCTAAATCGAATCAACATCTTTATTCTTCTTCCCGTCCTGACTCTGCTATTTCTCTCTCCCTCCCTCTCTCTCTCTCTCTCTCTCTCTCTCTCCTTTCTATTTTTTCAACTGGCGGAAGCCACCATCGAGGAGGGTCTCTTCTCGTGCGTCCGCGACGACGGAAAATCGTTGTCGACGGACTCGAGTGCACCGCGGGGAACGCGTCGAGCACACGGTACCGTGCGTTTCGCGTTCACGCTGCACGCCACCAGAACCAGGCGAACGAACCTGGTTCGTTCCAACCCCTATGTAGACGCGTCTTTCGCAACTTCCACTTCTTCCTTGGATTATATCGGTTGAAAACTTTCGGTAAACCGCTTCGTGCCGTTCGTCAATTTCAAGTATATTCCAAACGCGTCTTTGAGACAAGAGTCGCGAACTTGGAATACCTAGAGAACGTTCGTAGCAAAACGCTAGATGTTGTTAAGCTAGTTGCGAAGAGTAATGCAGGAACGTATTCGAGAGAGGAGAGGTGCAGAATAGGGGGGAGGGGCACCTGAATCTTCGGAAGGGCCCTTTCCGCGTGCTTTCCAGCGATTCCCATGGCTGGCTCGGTCCGAAAACAATCGAGAGCGGGACGGGGACGAAGGAAATCTCGGCAAGGGTGCGAGCAGAGAGGAAAAAGGGAACGAAAGGAGGGGGTCGAGACGAGGACTGGTCTGGTTTCACGACTCGAAACTCGGAGCCCGTTTCGATTTCCCCCTTCTTCCTTGCCCCTCTAGCGGAATCCTCGCCACCATATCTCGACCCCGACTACAATAACTCGACGCGATTTCTCAGATCGAGTGCCGTGCGTGCATGCCAGCCTAAACAAACGATTCCGATTTTCTCGCCGGACGATGAACTCGACTTCGATCCTCTGCTTCCGCTAACGATTCTACGATCTTTCGTTTTTTTATTTCCACACTTCAGCGGCTTTTGTATTGTTCCAATAGTTTACCACGAGACACCCCTATCCATAAACATGCGAATTGATCGCTAATTATCTCGGTTTCTATGTCACTCTTTTGCTACCATGTTCTGTCCTCCCAAAATGTGGAAATTCGAACATTTATGCGATTACGTAGGAAGGCTGTACAGTATTTATTTCACTCGTGACCCGATGTGAAAGCTGATTCTTGGGAAAGGAGGAAATAATAATGGTTGGAGGGGCGGTTATCGGTTAACAGTCTCGAAGCAGCTCTCGGAAGGTGAAATAACTCTTGACCTACATCCCCTTAGACATCTAAGGGTGACATCGGTATGACGCGTCGCCTAGGGTCATTCATACCCCTTCCCCACTTTCAACCTACTACGCGTAGTCGTAATCACCGTTTGCTTCTAATTTAAAATCTTCCCTCCAAACTTTTATCATTTTGCGATAAAGGTACCGAGAGAATTGATGCTTTGAGTACACGCGTTCTCGAAGTTCTTGGAAACGGGGACGAGCGACTTCGAGCGAAACATTTTTCTATTTCAAAGAAGCGTTTCTGCAACTTCGATATTTATAAGTAAGAAAAATTAAACTAACCGGGTTCGGCAACATTTGGAACACGACGGAGGTTTACATATTTATTAAAATATCCAACAATGCTATGATTGTAGAATTCATTCCGGAGTAGTGGAATACTTGAGGATTATTCAATTTTTTTTTTTAAATACGAAAGAAGTGGCAACGTGTTAATGCAACATCGATTAAGGGTGCAACCGCGAATTCGCGATCGCGATTTAAAAAGCATCCTCTAACAGCTAGCTACTACAGGTTGAACGGTAGGTGTAAAAAAAAAAGAGAAAAGAAAAAAAAGAGAAGATTTCCGAGGATAAAGGGTCAATTTATCCGTGATCGGGTAACAGCTTCGCTCTAAATGGAGGATCCTTTTTTTCACGTAACGATGAAAAAGAACCAATAACGTTCTTAGACGATAGGAGCGTACGAGCGACGCGTTCGCGCGCGGCTTCGCTGCTATTATTGGCTGTTTTATTTATTAGACCGGAAGGAGATGGGTGTAATTTCATGTAAACTAATAAAAATACTTGGCGCGAGCGAGAAAAAAAGTTACGGCAAGACCGATATCCACGCAAAGGCCTCGTGCGACCGAGAGACCGGTTGCGGTCTAATCCTGAAGCCTTTCCTCCTCTGTGCCTTTTATAAACGGAAGCAAATTACCGTTCGTTCGGCAAAAAAAAAAAAAAAAAAAAACAGCGTTCGTTCGCGAGACGCCTCCAGACAAAAACCTATCGATCACGCCATAAACTACCGTCGTAAATTTATCTTATAACTGACGACCGTTCTTCTACGGTCTTTGGATTTCCAAGCGCGAACGAACAATCTCAATTATTAACGATTCGATCGATTCATTCTCAAATTTAACCTCCCACTTTGCTACCTTATATATTATTAGCTCGATATTAAACGTTGATTAATGATTCTACTATCTAAAATTAGCTGGCCCCCATGGTTACTGTTTGCGCGTAGGATAATTTGGATCCTAGGCAAGAACGCCGGTTAACTTATGCAGTGGAAAGGGAAAGAATTTGAACTCGAATGACTGCGATTAACGCGTTCAACTTTAATTAAATAATAGTACAGCGTGTACGTTAATTCGTAAAGTACGAGTAAAGCGTGAACTCTGTTAATCAGGAACAAGGAAGAAGGCCGTCTTGCGGCTGCGCAGCGGTGTTTTATACGTGTTCGTGCGATAACAACGGCCACGCGGTTTTTTGGCAGTGTGTGGCAACTGATCTAAATTTGAAATGACGCGCTCTAAGTCCCAAACAGCTATCTATAATGATATAAAATAATGGATGCAACGCAACGTACTTTGCAGGCCAAATCTGTTGATCAAAAGAAGAGAGATTCGTCCCTCGCAATCACTGTAAGAAGTAAAGGCTGAAACTCGATCTTATGGTTTCAAGATTACGCAATGAACGCGTCTTTATACCCGTGGAGGATTGATCCTTAGTTTTCCGAAGCAGCCACGATCGATGAGAAGATTCCAAGATTGACGGGTGACGAACGGCACGTTGGTCGCGTTGTCGGTCGTCGACGAGACGCGCACGTACCACCCGCGCCAGACGGCATACGGAATCGATCCTGAGAATCGAACTTCCGCCGGTGAGCTCTTCCGGCACGATGCCTGTTCGAGGGTAGTCGGCCGCGTCGACGAGACACACTGACTTCGTAATTCCTATTCGTCGTTCTTCCGTTTCTCCGTTTCTCCGTTTCCCGACGTTTTCCACGCTCGCATGGTCGCGCGACGATGATTACACGACCGCGACTTTCCACCGTGCTCCTGTTCATTTTTATCCTTTCGAATCGACCGTCTTACACATCGATTCCAAGATCCGTCTCGAGATTAGTCTTCGTTCCATTCGGCGATTTTCCAACTTTCAGAGAATCGTCTTCGACGGAGCGGAGGGAAAGGTCTGATTGAAAAAAAAAAATGAAAAAATATCTTTTCTCCCTTTTGTTTTTTTTTTCGCGTGATGGAGCAAGAGTCGTTGGAGAATCATTCGGACAGCGTTCGGGAAAGAAGAGGAAGAGGAAAAGAGGTTAAGAAGATCGGAGCGAAAGACGGGACGAAGAAGAGATCACTGTCGAGGAGGACAAGGAGAAGAAGATGAAGAGAAAAAGGGAAGGAAGAGGAGAGGGCAGATGTTCCCGCGAGTTCGGTCCGTGGCTTCCTTCATCCTTCGTGCCCGAGCTTCGGCTGTTTTCATGGCCGTCATTTAGTAGGTTCGTTCACCCCTGGGCGCAGGGCCGCGCGAGAGGAGTGGCGAGGTCGGAGGAGAGAGAAATCGGCGGCGGGCAAAAGAGGAAGAGGAAGAAGAGGAGGAGGAGGTGGAGGCGGCAGCGGAGGAAGACGGAGAAAGCGAAGCGGCAGAAGGAAAAGGAGGTTGTAGAGGGTAGAGCGGTCGTAGGAGGGGAAAGAGGGGTGATACGGCGCGTACTGTTCGATGTGCAAGCCGAGAAGGGTGCGACGGAGAGAAGAAGACAGAAGGTGAGGGGCGAAGGGAAAGAAAGAGGGAACGATAGACGGAGATAGAGCGAACGAGGTGGCAGGGGGACCAGCAAAGCGACAAAGTTCGACAAGGTGGATGAGGCGAGAAAGAGAAAGACATATAAAGGTGGTAGTGGTGGTGACGACGGCGATGACGGTGGTGGAAGCAGGCAGGCAGGCAGGCAGGCAGGCAGGCAGGCAAGTAAGCAAGCAAGCAGCCAGCCAGGGGCAAGCATGCAGGCGAACAGGCAGCTCGGTTGCGTGGCAAGAGCCGCGTGCGGCAAGGGAGGAAGGTAAAGAAGGGACCAAGGGAAAAAGAGTTCAGGCAGGTCTGGAATCGGACGAGGGTGAATGCGTGACGGTGTGTGTCGTAGGTACTCTTCAGCCTAGAGAACGCTGCTTCTCCTGCTTACTTGCCTGCCTGCCTGCCTGCCTGCCTGCCAACCTATCTTGCTAATACCCCGCCTCGCCTCGTCTCGCCTTACCTTCCTTGTAAACCTGCCACCAGGCCCAACAGCCGAACCGCCACGCCGCGTCCTACCTCTACGAGCCTTCTTCTTCTTCTTCTACGCCGCCGCCTTTCCTATTCATTTTCTTCCCCCACCTTGCCATCCTATATTGCTTATGGACGATTGTAGAAATGCGAAGAGAAAGTCAGAGGGAGATTACTCGAGGCCTAAATTTAGGCGTCCGCCGGAAGTGCGAGTACCGCTGAAGGTTCCGTGGATCGGGTCCGATCGCGGGGAAAGATAAAGTGGTACGCGGAGAAACGGTGGCTAGGTGGCTACGGTGGGGGAGAATGTTTACTCGTCTTTCTCCATCGCGTCGCGTCGCGGCGTTCCCGCGCGTTCTCGCTGCACGGCCGACTAGTCCGCTGTGAATGGTAGCGCGTGTTCTTTCAGCTCGGCTCACTCGTGACATTGAATTCCCTTATGTGGGTAGACGTTACGTAATTCCAGCAACTTTGCGCGCCGCTCTCCGTATCGCGATACGAGTCCGATTCGAATTTCGCGCGCCCCGGACTGGTTCGAACCGGGGAAAGAGGAGTTTCGGTGATAGCGGAGACGGGAGGAGTTTAGCTACTTGTTGAAAGTTGGAGGAAAACACCGGTCGAGCTTCGCCGCGGCAAATCCGAAAGAGAAAGTGCTCTCTCAACGGCGTAGAAATTTCTTGGAAGAATCTTTTGCATTCCATGGTTAATAATTCGTCCCGAATCGTACGAATTAATTGATTCGCGATCAGTTTAAGCAAACTTTTTAATAAAAACTCAATCGAAGGGTTTCACGTATCGATACGGATGTAATTGATCACGAGGGAGGGAATACCGCGAAGCTGGAAAGGGTGCCGAGGAAACGGGGCGAGCGTCTTAGAACGTGGATCGGACATAAAACCGGATAGAGGATCGTTTCGCGTGGCAGCTGCCACTCAAACGTGCCACCTCGTTCCAGTTATGGAAAAATACGCGGAGCCAGAAAACTTTGCTCTTCCCCTCTCGTAAACGGCAAAGGGAAACGTCTTCGACATTCAATTATCCGGCTCTTCTCTCTCGAGTACGCGCGTTAAACGTTGCGAACGCGCCAACCACCACCATCAACATCACCGTCACGCGTTTTAACCCCTTTCGTTCGTAATTTTCCCTTCTTTTCTCTTCCTCTTTTTTTTATTTCGAATTGCAAGCGCGCGTTATATCTACGGTTGACATTCGTCAACGTTCTCTCGAAACAAATCGTAAGGAACGAGGGTTAAGAAGAAAAAAAAAAAAAATAAGAGGAGGAATCGAAAAAAGAAATAAGCGTCGGCCGTAAAGGCGAGAGGAATGTTCGCGATGGAACGAGCTCCCGCAGGGGGTGAGATGTAGGAAAGTAAAGAAGAACGAAGGGGGTGGCGAAGGGTGGAAGACGATAAGGCGGAATCAGGGATTCGTAAAACGACGTAGCCGAGCACCGGAATGGGTCGTAATGCGCGGCGAACACATAACCTTAAAAACAAGCAACGGCCAAGAGAGCCGGGGGTTGGGGTTGCAGCAGGGGCTACGAGAGAGGCAGAGGGAGGTGGGTGAGCGGAGAGAATGCGGAGGAGGAAACGGGGCAAGTCTCTGCCCGGTTTCTCGGTTGGCTTGCACCAGTTCACGAGGGGCCGCGAGGAGCCGCCGCGGGGGGCAGAAACGGGCATATATCCCGCGCGCGGAGCCGCCCTGCGTGTTCGTGTGCTGCGTTCGGGCGAAGGGAGAAGGTGGATGTGCCGCACCGTAAACGAAACGATGCCGTTGACGACATTTGGAACAGATAATGGCGCGAATGTGCCGCGGGGGTGAACGAACCGAGGCTAGGGTTGGACTGGGTTCCGTTGGGTTGGCTTGGCTCGGTATCGCATCAGCTATCGATCTTATAACGCCGTGTAACTGTGTGCTCTATCCGTTGTCTCTTGGTTCGCGTTTTTTCCCCACCCCCCCCTCCTGCCCCAACCTCTCTATCGTCGTTCGTTGGTCCTGATTCTTCGCGCGATCTTTCATCCAGCTTCGGTACTCGTCCTTTTTCTTTCACTGCCGTTTCGACCGATCCGGGTCAAACAAAACTTGCCATTCGATCCGACGAATATTATTTTAAACCCTTGTTCAGATTATATCCTCGCGGATTGCGAAAGACCTGATTACGGATCGTGTTTTGTCACTGAACCTACCGAAGCGGTCAAAACGACCGATCGAGTGTCTCTTATTTTTCATCATAAAATTGATTAGGATGCTTTTATTAAAATGCCTGTTAATTGTTATCACGACGAAGACTTTCTATTTTATTTTCATCTTGAATGTAAATGTATGTAAAACGTCGGTAGGTTTAGTGTTAACCCTTTCGGGACGAAATCTGTACACGAGGTATTGTTTATTTAACGAGTAACAACATATTTAACAAGTACAACGCGACGATTATTCGCAAAGGGTTAAAACGATACTGTCCGTATCCTTCGACTAGGAAAAGTGTCGATTATAAAGTTGCGGCGTAAGTAAGTCATCCTCTTCGGGGAATGTTCGCGGCAAGGGATACTCGTCACCTGGATCTCTGCCTTTTCACTTCGTTTTCTTTCATCTTTCCATTCGCGTCATCCTCGCCTTCCTTTCCTTACCGCTCCGGTAACGGAGTGACGCCGCGATCCACCCCCAGCCTCTACTTATCTACCGGTCTCCGCTGGGTGCGTGTACACGCGCGTGCACCACCACGGAGACGCGTTAATTTTCCGGGAAATTATTTCTGCGAGACAAACCGTCTCGGTTGACTGCCTCGAGAGTCGCCAACGCCAGGGTGGCAGACGGAACGACGAAATCGACTCTTGGACCGACGTCAGGATTCTTGACCCGCGTATCATCGATTACGAGTTTCTTTTTTTCTCCCCCTTTCAAAGTAGAAATTCATTATTTATTGTGTATGTTCAAACGCCCCACCTGCGGGCGTTTTTCGCGAATACGAAAACGGAACGGGATTCAGATTGTAAGCAAGCGTGCGAACGAAGAGACGTGTAAAGAATAATTATATCTCGTTGATAGAAAGGTACACAGTTACGTTTCTTTCCTCCCTGGACCTACACGCGGCCGCGGAACACAACATTATTTATTCCAAAAAGTATTTCATTTTTGAAAATGAAACAGAAATGGATTCGACGGGGGGTGGCGAAATAAAAAATTCCGCCAACTTTACGATCGCACCAAGTACATCTGATTTCATTAAGAGCGAATAAGCTGAAATGGAAGGAAAACCGATGGTATAGGTGGGCGGAGGCAGAGAAATGGAATCGCGTCCGTGGATGGAGCAGCGCAGAAGCCGGAAGCCGGTTTCTCGGTAGACAGGTTTGATTTCGTTTTAAACGGTGGCGGGCGGAGGCTGGCGTTGCACGGGAACAACCGGTGCGCCGGTGGAGACGTGCCGATCAGAGCTGTCAGGTTATTGTCTCGGGTTTTAATGGAACATCACGAGGCGCGAAATGCCGTGGCGTTCCAACTGAATTAAATGTTGGCGCGGTTTGCATTGAGGACCTTCGCGTCCTCGTGGTCGTGGTCGTCGTCGACGACATTGGCGGCTGCTACGAACCTCGTCCTCCGTGTCACCGACGTCGTCGTCGTCGTCGAGGCCGATTGCATATAATGGAAAGCTAGGCCATTGGGTAGGGGGTGGTACTTCAATTCCGGTGGAAGTGTTGACGGAGAGGAACAAAATGGGAAACGAGAAAGAGGAAGAATAGGAATCCCGAGGAAAACGAGAAACGGGGTGAAGAAATACGCGGAGGAAGGAAGGATGTACCGGTGGAAGGAGAAATGTCGGTGAATAATTGAGAAGCGAGCAATTTAGCGAGAACCCTCTTCGAACGGACGCGATCCGCCCCGTCACCGAAACGGCTACGGATTTTCGCGCCGACCACCTGCCACGAATAATTAAAACCCGTTACACCGTTGATCGCGTTAACAGACTCTTTGCTTAATTAACTTGTCTACCTTATTTACCCGTCACGGGAAACAGGCTTCTCCTTCCTCCACCTAGGACCACCGAAAGCGGAAGAACGAAGCGTCCAACGATAGATCTCCGTTTGTAAAACGCGGACCACGCCTAGAATCGCTCTCAGCGCGGCGTTCATTTGCGAAAAACACTTCCGATAACTTCTCGCGCAGAGTTTCCGCTCTCGTCGCCCGAGACGAACCGAAAGGAATTACGAGCGACCCTCGTAAAAACTCGCATACGTGCTACGGCTGAAGAGCGGAAAATGCATCTCAAGGATGAGGCACGGCAGCTCACGGTCGATCTCCTATGAGACAAGATGCAACGTGAAATTACGTTACGACTTCCGTATCCCATTGAAAAGGAAGCGCAAATTCCATTTACCGCCGCTACCGCGAATAAAGATGCTGGAGAACCGAGTATCGGCTCGCGGCTCTTTTTTCGAAATATTTACGCTCCAAGCGGCTGAAAAATCGGGCTTGTCGAATACAATAGCACTGCTGTAATCTGAAATATGATTCTCAGCGATCTTTTCTACTACTCTTAATCGTTGATTGCGTATAAAAATATGCGAAACGTTGCGTAGCCCAGTGCGATGTCTCGTCGAAGAAGCGGAAGGGAGTAAAAGCATAAAAAAATCTGCAAAAAACGTGCGAACAAGCGTTCGAGGGATATTTTTTTTCGAGGAGCCGGTGTTGGATGGACACGGGCTAGCCATCGGAAGTAGTCGCGCGCTGGCCATGGCGATACGAAGAGAAAGAGGGGTCGTTGACGAAGGAACGGATAGTGGTCGACGAAGAATCGCGAAGGGAGTGACACACGTACCAGCAGCGGAAGAGAAAAAGGGGGGAAGGGGCAGAGGGGGTACGGAAAAGAAAAGAAAAGAGAAGCGAAGAGAAGAGAAGCATGATTTTAAATATAGACGACGGACGATGGTGAGCGTAGGTTCTGCAGTTGGCATGTGTGTGTGTTGGTCGCGATGCTGGCGTACATACGCGTGGCTCGCAGAGGCACGCTGGAGCGTGGTGTACGCACGCAACCGCGTGTGTTATCAAAGGATTGGAAGGCAGTCGAAGCGGCTCTGCATGAAATTTTGCGTGCATTATAAATGCTCGCACAGGCTTGCTGGTCGGAGAGAGAGAAAGAGAGAGATCGAGAGACAGGTGAGCGATGGCTAGAGGCGAAGAGGAGAGCGTATGGAGCCCCCCTTCGCCATGTCGGGTTAGGTTGGGCCTGAATCGTTGGTTGGACGCGACTCTAACCTACCGTAACGCTATAAAAATAACGGCTACCCTCGTCCTTCTTCCACGCGGGGCTACTCGTCGTCCGTTCCTCTTGCTTCTTCCTGCTGGATCATCCTGTTTCCTCGTCGCACCGCCGACCATCTTCTATTGGCGGCGTTACTCTGTTACGCACGCTGCCGGCAGGGACGATGATCATCGAACGCACGAGAAAGGAAGGGACACAAAGGGGGCCCGAGGGGGCTACCAGAGAGAGGGGCGGGAGTGAAAGAGAGCGAGTTACGCGAGGAGCGGAAAAGGAGATGGTTAAGAAAGAGGAGCCGCACGAAGACGAGGAGGCATGTGTTACGCGAGAGGTCTGCTTACACCGTGTGGATTCGAGTACTTTTGCTCGCGGCAAAAAGAGTCCACGAAAATTTGTAGAAACGTTGGAAAACTCTGGTTCGAAACACGGCCTTGTAGGTGGTCTTGGCTCCTAGCGGCGCGTGGTAATTTGTGCTTGCCGTACGAACAATGGGCTAGTTTCAGCTTGAAACCTTTGAAATTAGCTCTCGAAGATTACTGACCGGTCCGCCGGCTTCCTTCGAATATTAATTCGTTTGCAAAGCGGAAAAAAAAACAAAACAAAAAAATCTTTATTTTCAGAGGTTCGAATTTGATTCGCGTCCCCGACGAAGGGGCCCGAAATCTTCGTTCTGTTCGCTGGACGAGCGATTCAGGTGTCGTGTCACCAGTTTGTCGACGGGAGGAAACTTTCTCGAACCGGTTGGCACCTGTTCCACGGTGTCTCAGTCGGCCACGGCCTTTCCTTTATAATGCAGAAGAACGAACCGATCGAGGAGCGAGGCGTGCATCGTGGAGACGAGAGGCGACGAGGGGTGGCGAGAGGGCAGGAAACGCAGGGAAGAAAACGTCCAGCAAAACGGGCCGTTCGACACTTGCGGTATTCCCGTGAAGGTCGGCTCCGACGAAGCAGAAGAACGAGATGGTAATCGCGCGGATTCGCGAGGTACGTTCGTTAAGAAACGATCGAGAGATATCGAAACGGTGAACCGGATACGCGTCGACGTCGATGGATGCAAGAGGACGAGCCACCATCGTTATTTCGGAATAAGAAGGGGGAGTTCGAAGGCAAGGGAAATTGATGAAAAATCATGACCGAAGAGGATCGAAAAGTCCTGGCGGAGGCCGATGGCTTTTCCACCCTCGGCACGTCGAAATGTTGTCCCCCCACTCGGGCCTGGCCCCTCGAGCAACGGAAGCTAGGCTTCCTCCACCCTCCGCGCGTCCATGAAAAGCATGCACGTGGCTCGGCGCGGTGGCTAACAGCCAGGACTGGCAGACCTGTTCGCAGCCAGGCCTGCCACCGCAAGGGCACGTACACGCCCCCTACGCGTCGCCTGCATCTGGGGATGGCTGCCAGCCTAAAGGGTAGGTATACGCACCGGGAGTTACGTTGGGGTAGGCCTAGAGCCGGCTTGCGTGGGCGTGGGTGGCTCCACCCCGTCCAGGCTCATCCTTCTGGGGGATGAAAAAATAGAGAGAGAACCGGGACGGGCCGCGCCGCGCCACGCCGCGCCGCACCGACGGAGAGGGAACGAGTAACCGGGTTAGAAACGGCAAGAGAGAAACGATAGCAGAGGGAAACAAGAGGCCGCCGCGAAACGAGAGAAACGGAGAAGGAGGATCGTTGAAAAGAAACGGCCCGGACAGAGAGGGAGAATTAACCGGAGAAATAACCCTACCTATACTCTTGTCGATCACGCGTACGCACGCATATGCGTGCGGTTTGCTTCTTCCCTCCCTCTCACCCTCGCGTCCTCTTCTGGTACCCGGCTAACGCACTTACACACACCGGTCCACCCTCGCGATCCGCCCCCACGTTTTCTGGGATTTTTCCTTCGCAACGATGCCAGTCATCAACCCTGGGTGCAACGAGCTGCGGTCATCCACCTAGCGTTGCCTCGAAACTCGAGACCCGCAGCCGCCGGCCTCGTTCTTTTAATGATGGCCTGCCTTGCCTGCCTGCCTGCCTGCTCGCCTGCCTGCCCGCCTGGATGACTGCCTACCAAGGGGAGGAAGGGCGAGGCGATCCTTCTTGTTGGCAATTAACGGTGCAAAGAGTCTGCGAGACAACCTAGCCACCGAAACACCGGAAGCTAATTCCGACCGGCAGGTGTCGACAAAAAACCAGCCAACGAAACTGGTACCCGCTACGAAACTCTTTCTCCCATCGAGCGAGTTTCTCGAAAAATACGCTCCAGCCGTTCTGAAGGCGATTTCTGTGAACGATCTTTCGACCGGCTTTGCTTCGTGTTCACTCAGGGATTTGAATGCCAGACTGAATTGCGTACTTTTGTACCTGGAAAGCGTTACGAATTTTCCAAAAAATTCTTACACCGACGATACCGGCACTGATCGAAGATTACCATAACGATCGAGGTTCGTTTCATTTTTCTCAAAGTTACGAACAAAATTCGATGACTTCGGCACCGCTTTTTCGCCAGAAGATAACGAGTAGCTACGAGAGCAGCGGGAAAGAAGAGAAAAAGGTGGAACGGGCCCTGTGTCGACCTTGTGGTACCCTTGGATTTCGGTCGGTGTCCTTGGCACTGATGGCGGCCACTCGGCCTGGTACCACTTTATTCCCTCCGTCTTCTCTCTTGGCGGGTTCCTCCTCCTCCTCCTCCTCCTCCTCCTCCTCCTCCTTCTTCTTCTTCTTCTTCTGTCTCCTCCCGTTCGTCCTGCATGCTGGCACTGGCCCTTTCTCACTGTCCTTCTCGCGGCGTCGTTCTCCTCCCAGTCCCTCTTTCTTCGTGGATCTTTCATTTATTTATTCTTTTGGACCGTCGGCCGCTCTTTGTCCCTCGGCGCGCCGGCTGGTTGGCTGCTCGCTCGGTTGGACGTTGAACGTTGGCTCCATCGAATACTCGCGGCTCAGGGTATACTGACCTACCACAACTGCCAGCAGAAAGTATCTGGCGGCTTCGAGCACACACCTCACTTCGGCGGGCCCGCAAACTTCGGGTACAGTCACCGCCAGCAAATTCAGACTGCCATCGAGTCTGTTGGAATTTCATCGACACGTCTGACCTTCTTTCTCGATGAAATTTAGTGGACGATCAACCGATTTATCGGCGCAAATGCTAGTTCGTTATTTATTTCGAATCGGAGCGTTTTTTGCACAGTTCCTCGATAGCAAAGCTTGCCCTTTCATTCTTTCTCGTTAGAATCGACGACGAAATCCGTCCACGTTACGATGTAGATTATTTATAGGGAAGAAGCAAAATCTGGAAGAGCAGAGAGCGACGGCTGGTACGCTCGCGGAGCCAATAACCTTGTTTCGAATATTTCTACCGACAAACGACGCTACGGACGACGATGACCAAATTACTCTCGTTTCTTGACCAAGCTCGTGGCGTGGCGGTAAAGCATCGGCTCTTAACGGGGGCTCGAAATTTTGCAGACGATCGACATTTGGAGCGTGAAGACGGATCGAAAGGGACATTCGCGGAGAAAAAACGGGATTATCGTGGTGGACGTCGATTTTCCGAGGACTCGAAACACGAGCGAGGCAACGTGTGTGGTCGGTCGAAATGTTATCGAGGCGAAGCAGATAACAGACAGCTGCGGATACGAAGCTCCGGGTGTAACAACCAAAACGCACGCGAAACCTCTCTACCGTGACGAGACATCGCGGTCGGCTGTCGAACTGCGTACTGCGTCGAAATCAAGGTAAAACGCCTAGATGCTTCTATCGCGGAAGAAAACACAGAAGAGCGAACCGCCACGCCGAGCCGTGTTTTCTAGAGCGTTTTCGAACAACATCATTTTCCTCTGCAGCACGAAATCGCACAAGATCCTCCAGCGGATCTCGAGCGGTTCTTCGTAAAACACGTACGCGCCGTGAGGTGAAAAATCGCAATTCGAGGAAGGTTATTTTTAAACGTGGACGAACGTTTCGCCATCCCTTTGGCGCAGCAGGTAGGTTGCAGCGTTTCCACCCGTTCCGTCCTTTTCCCTTCCCATCCATTCCCCTCTGTTGCCGTGATCCCCGTGGTTGGCCGCGGTCGGGCAGGGTCCCTCGCAAATAGCGCAGGCTTCGCGATGCGAGCAACGGAAGAAAACGAGCGACGAGGAGAACGAAACGAAAGAAGAAACGAGAAGAGGCACGCAATCTTGGCTCGAGTTAGGACGGTTAGTAGAGAGAGAGTAGAAGGAAGCAGTAAAGGAAGAAGGGCAGGAGGTGCGTTGGGTTGTCGTAGAAAGGATGAAGGAAACGAGCAGCTAGACGGAGACGGAGGGGAACGATGTGGCTTGGGGGCCCGATGCTGACGACGATGCCAACGATGGAGGAGTATGAGGAGGAGAAGGAGGGGAAGGACGGGCTGAAAAGACAGGAGGGGCAACGCAAAACCGCGTGCGGCAGGTTCGGGTTCGGCAAGTTGGCTTTCGTTGGCAATCGCGTCCGTTCGGCGCGCGAAGGTCGGGATCAATGGCCGTAGGACCCTCGTGGGTATAAGGGGGGGGGGGGGGGGAGGGCTGGCGTGGCGGTGTCGAGAGGGGGACAGCGGAGGAAGGGAGCCGGCATGCTTGGGACCGGGGCCCGGTTGGTGGGGGAAGCTCGCCACCCGGAGCCACAAGTTGGGTACCAAAAGAGGAGAAATTGAGTTGGCGCACCGGTGCGCTCTTCTCTTTCCTCACGGCGTCCCGCTTGCCCCGCGTCCGAAACCGCCTTCCAAGCTGTCCACGAACCGAACGAGAAACCGATGCGATGGAAATGTGCTCGACGCGATGCTTCGACGAGTAGAAAAAATCGAAACCACGACGTAGGATAATTTCATTTCGTAGCGATGTCTTAAGTTTGAAATTTCTTACACGGTACCGCTAGCTTCAGAGTACTCGCGAGACGGTTTTACCGAAGCGTCTTGGCTGCTTAGTATTTGCTTCACGCGGTCGTTCGTTCGCGATTCCTCGCGATTCCCACAGTATCCGATGGGTTCGGTCGTCGAGTAAATTTCTCGTTACTGGTTCGATTCGGAGCCGAGGCAAACCGGTTGAACGAGTAGCCCGATCGAACCGAATTTTCGTGGTAGAAGCGTGTTTTCCGTTTTTAAAAAACGTCACCGGTGCTTAAGCGTTTCTCGTGGCTGGTTTCCTGGCGTGTTTCAGATACCGCCGGAAAAGGGGCCACCGTGAGAAATCCAGCGGGGGGGGGGGGGGGGGGGGGGGAAGGGCAGCACCGGTGGTCGTAGACCTTCGGTCTCTTCTCGGTTCCGTGGTTCGACGGAAACGTCGTTGATAACGATTATGGTGTTCGCGGAGCCTAGCGAACGGGGCCCGACCCGTTGAAAAGGAAACGCTTCGAAGGGCTTCCCCTTCCCTCCCCCTTGCCCGGTCCACAACGAATCGACGTTTCAATTTCCAGATTTAAATTCGTTTTTCACTGGCCAATTTACCGCTGTTAATTATAGAGACGTTAACGATCAAATTTATTTTCCACTTGGGTTCAATTTGATATTCAATTTACCTGCGTCTGGCAGCAAACAATATTTTTTCCCTTTTTTTTTTTTTGTAAATTTGCGTACAGCGGTATAAAAATAATATCACTAAATCCTGGACTGTTTTTAACCACGCACGCGGTGATTTAAACGAAACGCTTTTCAGCTCTCGTTCATTTTACGCTGTAAATCGATTACGTTCAAAGTTTGTTTGCTTTCCTCCTTTTTTGTTTTTCAAGAATACTTTTCCAATTGTAACATGCTTCGATGGTATTTTATAAAGAAACGGAAGGACAAAACGGATACTCGAATAAACTTTTTATGCCAGGGTTCATGTTTATTTAGGGCTCACTGCGAATCCTCGATATCGCTTTTGTCCACGAACCGTAACGAATTTTCTCGCGCAAAACAATTTACGATATTAACATCTCCCCGTTCACGGTTATCCTTGTTTTCTCCACGTGCGAGCGCAAACGTACGACGAACGTTCGTTCGGTGGCTGTTTGATTTGCGACAGAAAATTCAGCCCGTCGCGTCGTCCATTCTTTTCAACGAAGTCGCATCCATGTTCCAAGGGGGCAGGAGAAAATGGCGATTAGACGGGTGGGCCATCGTGGTCTAGAGTTTAGGAGGCCGATCCTAACCAATTGTGTGGCCTGTTCCCCTACGAATCGGGCACTCCTCTTTTTTTACCTGCTTCCCACTCTGGCTGACCACACACCTTACCTGTCTACCTTCTCCCCGGGTCCTCTCGCATCTTATACTTCTCGTATTATATCGTGTCCTGGCACCGTTTCTATTTCTACTTCCATTACTGTCATTCCTCTGCTCGTAACCGAGGCATCTATATTTCATGGCCGGTTGGCCGTGCTTCCGTGCCGCTGAAAGAGTCATCGTCGTTCAACGCTTCTCCCTCCTTCCCGTTCCTTCGGTGATTCCACCGCACCGTAGGAAATTTCAACAAATTCCGCTTCGCTTTTCGTTTACGCAACAAGGAAACAATGAGAACGTTTTCAAACGTAACAACGAAAGGTAAATTAACGCACGACCGGCACCACAGTGAGAAACGGCGTGAATAATCAGCCCCGATAAAATCCTCGGTGACAGTCAATTTTTAGATTTCCCAACCCATCACTCGCAATCAGTTATAGAAAATTCGAGAGCCCGTTAATTTCCTCCAGTTAAACATCGGCGCTGAACGTTTCGTTTCCAAAGTCGGTGGACAAAGAGGTATCGAAGCAGAATGTAGGATAAGAAGGGACAAAGGAGAAAGGGTAAAGGCAAACAGCTGCGAACCAGACAGAGCAGTGGTAGGGCAGGATCACGACCTACCCGAAATTTCATCCGGTTCTCGAGCTTCTCCAGTCCCCGGTGTCCCGGTTCAATGGGTGCCTGTTCCGTCGCAAGGCCTACTTTTTCTCCCGCTTCCAAACAAGAGAGACAGGCTCGTATTCTGTGGAACACGCATTGTGTTCGAGTCCTTTTTTCTCCTTCCTCCCGTGTAGGCTGTTTCGTACGCGAAATCCTGGACACGGGATCTTCCTGCCGCCTTCTGCCCCACTCCAGTCCCCCTTGGATCCTCTGGTAGCTTGCTGTTCCGAGCGTACCAACGTACACGGAAAAAGTGGTTTCGATTGGAACGCCGTGCCTTGTCGAGCCGAGTTCGACCAGCCTCGATAGGTGAACTGCGAAAGAGATAACGTTCGATCTTCTGGCGATACAAATAATCTCGCGTTCGATTCGCGATAATCGGGATACCTGCACGCACACGGGAAATTAATTTCGCCGTTTCGAATCCGTGACTGGCTGCACAATTTGCCTGAACAAATAATCTGTTACGCGAAAACTTGCGGAACCCCTCCCCACTTTCCTCCCGCCTCTCTTTACACGAACGTTTGCGTTACACGAGTTTCTCGTTTCCGTCCTGGAAAAGTTTCTTCCTTTAACAAGATCCGATCGAAAAGTTCGTTCGTCGACGATTCGATCGGATTCAAAGTCAATTTTTTTCTTTTTGTTTTTTACTCCTTTGCTGGGAGATTTTATCGGGATTTTTGGTTACGAGAGCGAGCAAAGCAAAGAGTGGCTGGAATCGAGAGCCCAGGGGCTATCGTATTATTTTAACATGAACATTTTAATATCGTATAGAATATCACGTTACCAAGCATGATTACATGGCGACGCTGCGATATTAATAACGCGTCATTTGGATAACGTAATATTCATACGGAAAAGCGGGATGGCCTATCGAACGGGATTTTGCAAATAACCTTTAAATAAATATCATTAAATTTCACGCTCGGTTAAGTTGGAGAGCTAATTACAATCCCCGTTTTATCACGGGGAGAACGAGGGAGAATTTTTGCCGGGCGCTCGTCATTTAGACGGTCGTGCGGTACGTCGACAAAACGATTCGAAAAATCCCTCGTTCACAAACATGCGCGGCACACGGACGCACACAGCGTGGCCGCGTTTAAATAATCCCGTATCCCGTCGATTCGATGAATCCGTTTTCCCTATGAATTTTCACGCGAGTAACAGGTTTTTTCGTCGGCCGCCAAGCCTGTCACGATCGCGAGACGTCAGTCGAAAAATCCATTTCGCCGTATTAACGCGCCACCGTTGCCGACAGAAAATCATGAAAAAAACAAAAACAAAAAAACGAAAAAAAAAAGGGGGAAAAAAAAACGACGAATCGATTGTCCGAGGCGGGTCCATTACGCGTTATTATACGCTCGAACCCTCCGCGTGATCCTCTTCGTGGTTTCCCGTCGATCGCGTGCCCTCTCCCTCACTCTCTCTTGCTCTTTCGCTCCGCGTGCGTCAATTACACACTGACGACGCAACAGAAATGAAAAAAACTATTCAAGGGAAACGGAAGGTAGACGGATGGAAAGGGTGAGGCAGTGATCACGTAAAAAGCCAATTTATTTCCATGGACGGGCAAACCTGTTTAGACATTTTAGAAATCGAGTATAAACGCGATTCAAAAATGTTGACAGCCACGATGAAATTTTTCTTAATATTACCTGCGATCCAAAGGAGGATCGATGAATCGTAAAAGCGTTCACGTTCCTCGAGATGCTGTAACGCCTACGGTCGAACGTGTTCTGTAAACAATTATTGAAATCAGACGGGGAAATTGAATGCCGGATGATACGGTTGCTCGACTCGAAAGTTAAATCTTTATAAAGATAACATTGAGACACGTTTTTTAAGCAGGGTTAATACTTTAACTGCCACATCAGTCATGCATGGGTAACACGGAGGTTGAGGGGGGAAACTCGTGTAAACACACCTAAAACGAGGTGCTTCTTGATCATTTTTTTTTTCCAATGAGTAAACGTTGACGAATCTTCTTAAAATTATTTGTAGTACTTTATTTGACGTTCGAGATTATAGAAACATTTTTTGTGAAGTAAAAAGATGATTTATTTTTAAAATATCTGTAGTTGTATCGAACGCTTTAGAGGAAGAGTTAAATGTACCTCGTGCAATGCAGAGCTAGATACAATTGACCTAGAACTCCAGTTATTTAAAATTATGCTCCAGTTATATATAAATTTGCAAACATTTCGTGTAACCGATCAAAAACGTAGAGCTTTAAAAAGAAAAATTCATTTCTTGTAGGGAAATTTGTTGAAAAAAATGTAAGAAAGAGGATATGTTAAATAATGATTTTATTTTTAATGTATACACCCGCGACCGCCCGGTAAGGTAGTGCTTATTACACGTTTAGAAAGTTTAATTTCGTTATAAAACGATATCGATAACATTCTGTATATTCTATACCAGTGTTTCCCAAAGTGTGGTACTCGTACCCTCTGGGGGACGGGAAGAGTTTGGCAGGGGTACGCGCTGCACCAGGATTTGGCTGCGCCCGATGGAACTTCGTTACTGTAGGGCATCGTCCCAACATAAACAATCTCATCCTTCCCATTGATTATAATGAATGTTATTTCTAATATAACTTTCATTTATTTTATTTTATTTATATGTTATTATGAATGAATTTTATTTTTCATTTATTATTATTCTGTTTATGTACTAAAAAAGGGAAAATAATTATATTTTGATTGTTATTAAAATACACGCAAGAAACACCTGTTCTATACTATTGATTTATGCAAAAAAAAAAAAAAAAATTCGATTTTTTGGTCGGCTTACACGAGTTTTCCAAAATAAAATTTGATCATCATTATTAGCAGCTAAGAATATCCGAATATTACCACGGTGCTGAAAGTGTAAAAATTCCGTACCTGCACAAGGTGTCATCTAAAAAAAAAAAAAAAAAAAAAGGATTTATCTTACAGTCCTCGGACTGTCGTCGGTGGTGAAAAGACAAACTATCAAGATTGAGCGAATTTGCAAGGGTCGCGGTCGATCGGATCGGTTGTGTTTCGGGTCACCGTGTATAAGCGCGCGGATCGGAGCGAAGCAAAGCGAAGCGACGCGGCGCGGCGCGGCACGATGAACGCGTATGCGTGCAGCTCTCTACTTTACGTTTCACCGCGGCACCCCTAACCTAACCGTGGCTTATGGTCGTCAAAGGGATGCACGCGTGGCCTATGTGCATAATACCGTGCATCGATATACAGAGAGGAACGAGGCTGTACCGTGGTGGCGATGGTTGGTTGGTGTAGAAGACGCGGGTGTGTATAGCGTTGTACGCGCGTACGTGTGTGCCCGGCTGCCTTCGACGCTGCGTCGAGGACGGTGCAACGACCCGCGTCGCGGATCGAAATTGCGAGGTCGAAGCGATGATCGAGCCGAGCCGAGCCGAGCCGGTCCTCCAACACATTGTGTATACCGCGAGCGACGCGGTCGACGTTAAAATAGTTGCCTCGGCCGGACGTCGACGCCACTCGACGCCGTTCGAATAAAAATCCCTCTGCGTATACACTCTCTTTTCCCCTGTCTCTCTCACGCCCCCACCCCTCTTCCTCCCTCGACGTCCACGCGTCCCGACGCGACGCGACGTTTCGCTCGATGAGCCGCGATCTTTTGTCGCGAACGAACGCGTTCAAACGATTCGTTTGAGACGATCGACCATGGAGACCACTCGATTAGCCCGCCAACTATCTTCGACCGGCTCGAAGTCGCGAACCGAGCCTGGGAACTGGAAACCCGGAATTCTATATACAGATCCGTTTTGGAACGAAGGGGCAACCATTTATCTTGCGTATTTATTATCACGCGTGTGGTTTGATTTATCGAACCCCTCGACAAGTTGGTAAGAGATGTTTGAGATAAATTGTAGGTAACGCTAATGTTAACAATGCGAGATGTATGTTAAATGTATTTACAGCGTTAACTTTATTTTTCTGGCTAACTTGATCGAACCGAGTTTGTTGAATTTGAACACTGAACCTACCAAAGGGGTGAAAATGACTTGCTTCAAATTTCTTATTTTCAATTGCAAATAAGGCTCTTATCAAGGTAAAGAATTACTCTGTATGTTAGTTTACGTTTCATCCTTTAAATGTAAGGGTGCATTGAACGTCGGTAGTGGTAGTATTAAACAGACAAGCCGAGGATGAACGAGAAACGGTAAGAAAGAAAAGCGCGCTTTTCCTAGCGCGAAATGAACGTTTCGAGCGGAAGAGGGTCGGTCGGTGACCATGACGTCTTGGGACAGCTGTCCAGTTCCCTGGTCGGTCGAAGGGGAAGGCGTCAGGGGCATCCTCGACCGGCGGCAGCGTTCACCACCATCGCCACCAGCTCGTTTTCCATTCCACAACGTTTCGATCGGTCGATAGCATCTTGAATGCAATTCGCTCGGCCCGCAACAGCTAATTTTAAGCAGCCTATTTATGCTGCTGTTTATTCATTCATGCCGATACCAGGGCAAGGGCCGACGGGGCTGTAGCTGCTCGTTTCGTGCGGCTTTTCCATTCGTCCTGCGGCTCGACTGCCCCCTTTTCGAGCCTGGCGCACCAGGCTCGCCCTCCTTCTTGCCAGCCGTGCACGCACTTTGCGCGCCCGCCGCGCCGATTTCGTACGTTCTTCTGAACGAGTCCGAGCCACGGTAGCTTCCAGAAGCTTATCGCGGGCTCGTAACCGCTCTGTAATCGAGTCGTAATCGGTGACGAGTAACGAGCACGATAGCCGAGAAACGATCGAACGGGGAGAGCAGCCTCGTAAACTTGGCGAGAAGCGTTGCGCAACGCGGTTACGTGCTTACGACTGCCGTCTCGCTCTCTCGGAGAAGAGACGACGACGACGACGACGACGACGAAGGAAGAGAGAAACAAAGCGGTGCCATCCTCCAAGCGGATTCAGTTATAATCGAGTCGCTCCAAGTCACCGAATAAACTTGCCGTCTGGTTAACGGTTCCTCGCGAGGATCTCCCGCCACGCGAGTCGAACACGAGAGTTACATTAGCTCGCAGCCGGGACCAACGATAGCCGGGGCAACAGCAGCGAGCATCGACGAGCTTCCAGCGTGTCGAATCGCAGCCGAGGGGAAAGAGATTGCCAGCCGATTCGTGGTCGGTGTCGGGCGCGGCCACCGACTATTCCGTGGCGCAACTATACGACCCACTAAAACTCGCCCGTTGCATAATTCCGAACCGTCGCGCACCTACGATCTCTCGGCTCTTCTCGTCTTTCAACGTGCCTGTTTCTTCGTTTCCGACTTTATTTTCGTTCACCTCTTTCCAGCTGCGGTGTTTCCTCGTTTCTCGCATCGTGGCTCGGCGTGGGCGCACCACAAACCTTTCCCAATCCTTCGTGATTCGCGAAAAAAACTCTATTCGCCTTACTCCCGTGCGCGGAGTTATTACAAAATATTGTATAACTAAACGATTTTAGTTTTTATTGAATATGTTTATGTAAATGTGGACGCTATTTCATTTGCGGGGGAACAAATTAAAAAAGTAATGATATTAATAAATTACAATTAAGAAATTTCCTCATTAAAGTCATTGACATCACTTTCATAGAATAAGTTTTCGATTATTTTACGAGTAAACATAAAAAAAAAGAACTGCTCTAAACTCTCACAAGGGAACATCCCGAAGTGATAATTTCCGATTTTGATGAAACTTATGTATAAGATAGTTCTCAAAAAAATATTTGACACGTATTTTTTTGTAGCTGCTGACATTCATGTTAAGGGGGTGAAAATAGCCTTCAAAGTGGGGGGCGAGAAACCTATTTGGTCGAATATCTCGGAAACCAGCAGAGCTGGAAGAATGGTGTAAATTGCGAGATTATGTATTTTTTTACGAGGAATTATCGGAAATTATCACTTCGGGATGTTCCCTTGTCAGAATAATTTACAAACAGCAACTGCCGAATTCATTCAAAATACGTCTACCTACATCTATCTACAATGAAGCAATTTTAGAGAAAAGTGAAGGCAAGAGAACGTGTAAATATAACTTTTTGTTTTATTTTTGCAAGACAGAGGAAATTTAAATTGTCTTTAAACATTCAAATAGACTGCTTAATTTCTTGCCAGGCAAAGTGTCATCCGGTGTTCATTGCTGGACCGTCAGTTATACTTTACAGCAACGCGTATACATATTTGTACGCGAAGAGCAACCATGATAATCGGGTTTTTTAAGACCCGGCGACTTCCGCGTCTCGATTTTGTAGCTCATCGTTTCGGTGATTCGAGCGACGCGACGCTATGCGAGTCAAAGAGTAGGTCAGTTACCGTAACGATTGCCAGCGAGAAGAAGAAGAAGAAGAAGAAGAAGAAGCAGAAGACAAGGCCCGGCATTGTTCAACGAGTTGCAGCCCCACTCGGTCGCCTAAAACGCGTTCCTCGTCGCCGGATGTTCGGTTTCGTCGTGGCGACTAATTGCACGGCGAACGAACGGTCCCGGACATCGAAGCAGAATTAACGAGCCGATGAATCGTACCAGCTGTCCTTAAACGCGCCACGACCAATCCGTTCGCGGCAAAAATCCCAAGAGGGAGGAAGAGCGGCTTTCGGCGGTTATAGCGGAGCGGTCCTCGGGCAAGAAAGAGACGGCACGGCTAAAGATGGCGGGACGGAGCGAGCGGAACGCGTCGAGAGAGAGAAGGAGCGAGTTGGAGCGAGCGAAACGAGCATTTTCGCTGGCCTTGACGCACCGACGGAGGGCGATGCACCTCTCCTGGCGAACGCGCTGCGAAACCGGGAGCGCGTCGCGAGCGGACGCACACGCGCGTCTCGCCGCTTTCTCACGGACGAACACGCACGCCCATCGACCGTTTCGAGCATGCCGAATTTTCCTTCGTTATCCCACCATTTTTCACCTTTGAACCGACAACGATTACACACTTTTATTGTAAAACGAAATGATTTCTGTTTCAAAGTTCGGAAGAATTTGAAAACGGAGGGGTAGGAGTTTTTTTTGGTCGTCGTTGAATGTCGTGAAGGCACGCTCGCGCGAGTAGGTTCGTCGCGGTGCATACGTGCAAGCGTGCGGGGCGGTGTGGCGGGTGCAGGCGTGCCGGAGGGCCCGGTCCAACTCGCAAACGCTCGACACTGACCTCATCCAACGACCGCCGCACCTCGCCTCGCCGAGCCACCAAACCCCGTCCTCTTCCCGCCGTTCCCCTTCCTTCGCCCAGAGTCCCCCTTCGTACACTGTCCGCCAAAAGTCGGCCAAGAATTCGCCGTCGTCTGGTATCTGTGCGCTCTCGGCACGAGCTGAGTCGCAGGTGCGCCTCGGCTCTCCGAATTAATCGACGAATCTTCGAGCGGTTCTACTCTCGATAAGAGATGTGGTTCGAGAGACGTTTGCTCGTCCACGAAGGGAATGGAATGTCGAGCTCGAGGCTGCGAAAGGACCGCGACGTTTCAAGAGAGACAGAAACCGCAATTCTTTTTTCTTTTCGCCCCGCTTGCACAGCTTTGTGGCCACGGTGCAATGCACCGTGAACGAGGGGGCCCCATAGATCGTCGGGCATAACCGCGAAACAACGAACCAACGAACGAAGCCTGGCGAAACTTGGACGGCTCGAGCAAACGAGCAGAGAAACACGAAGGCGGCGGCGGCGGCGGCGGTGGTGAAAGAGGAGGACGAGAACGAAGCAGAAGCGGAAAAGGGATAGAGAGGAGGGTAGGAGAGGAGAAGGAGAAGGTGGAAAGGGAGGGGCTGTAGGTTTCTTGGACCGGATCCATGGGACTGGCTCGGAGTTTTCGGCCCGCGGGAATGCCGGTCAAGATACGTGGACGGAGGATAGGTCGGGGACTTGCTCCTCCACCAGTTCCTGCTCTTCCCTCTTTCTTTATTTCTTTCCCCCCTCTTTGACCCTGTCCACGTTCCGGCCCCTTGGCTGCCGCATCGGGCCCCGCTCTTTTTCTTCGCGATCGTTGCCCGTACGTATACGACCGCCATAGGCCCTTCCGATCGTTGCTGCTTGGAAAATTGGTTTGGCGAAATTTCGAACTCGATCGAAACGATTTCACGGGAGAAAGAATGGAGGAGGAACGGGGCTGACTCGCGAAACGAAGCCGATGAATAGGAGCGTTGATAATTAGCGAGCATGGCCGTTCGCGTCGGAACAAAAGGCTCTTTTGTTCGGGCCGGGACAGGATACTTTTGCAAAGCAAATGCAACGCGGACCGGATTCGTTTGGTTATAGCGAAACTTAAGAACGTCGCGTCGCGTCGTCTGCGATCGATGATCGTTCGCGTTCCATCGATCTCTCGAACTCCTCCAGACTCGAATTCGATTCGACCTCGAGAGAAGAAGCGTGACCGGCGAAAGGCGAAAGGAAAAAGGAGTCGTCCGTTTGCCGAAAGCGTGATATGGCGGAGGCGACGTTCTCGGAATGGATTTCATGGTCGCTGCCGGTGCCAATTCCCTCGACCTTGTGCCGAGTTGGCGAGCACTTTTGACACAGCCCGAAGAGGAACACCGGCAACGAAGCGATAAATCTGGAAAGCGTTCTACGGAGACCGGCTCCTGTTTTTGTTTTTTTTTAACTCCACCGTTAATACTTTGACTGTCACGCCGAAATCACATGTTTTGCTCAGGACGCCACGGGAGGCATCCCGTATTCTAATAACAATTTTTCTAATCTTCTAATCATCGGTTATGTTCAAAATGTCAATTTTCATTCAACTCTTACAATTGTAAGCAGTTCAAGCGCTCCGGTCACCAATGACCACCGTGGCAGTCAAAGTGTTAACACTAGAACCACCGACGTTCAGTGTACCCTTGTTTCTAAATTAACACGTTGACTGGCACAGTGAAAACGGACGTGGGTAGTCAGACACGCTGAAATCCTAATTATTAACAATACAATCAACTAATTTTCAAATTTCACTTTTCTGTTGGTAATTATTTGATTGTACAAAATTTCGGGTGCCAGCCAACGTGTTAAAACTGAAATCGAAAACAAAATAAACGAGAGATAAAACGTAAACTGACATATAGTATAAGTCTTTATCAAGATAAAAGCCAACTTATATTTAGTTAGACAAGAGCCTGTTAATCAAATAAGAAATCAGAACCGAGTCATTTTGAACCTCTTGGTAGTTCTAGTGTTTAAACGATCGGCAGAGAAACACGTAAATTAAAATTAATACGAAATTCACCGGCTCGTTCTCGATCGTTATCCAGAGTTGAACGGAACCAACGTCGATATACATACGTGAAGGAAAGACGAATTCCAAAACGGTTCGCGTTCTTCTGGAACGAGTTGGTTGGCCGCGTATGTAGGAGGTTGCCGGTTCACGGAATGCCGGCCGTAACTGGTGCAGTAGGTAGGCAGAGCGATAAATAAATAATAGCGATCGAAGTGGTAGCGATACGATAGGCGCGACGACGGTTCGCGTGCGTACGCTCGTTTTCGAGACGATTAGCCGAGCAACGACGCGCGAATTCGAGTGTAATTTATCTAAAGAGCCAGCAGCATCCAACGTGACTGCTTATCGGAACTAACAGGAGCTTTGTAACGAACCGGTTGGTAATTCGATCGGTATTGGATCGAATCGCAAGTATTTTGCGATTTCGAAACGAGCGACGAACGGGTGACGCGGACGCGACGATATTCGTAGAAAATCGATGGTCGTCGATCGATAAGCAATCAAACTCGCGATTAATTCTCGTAAGCGTTGCACAGTGGTCCGAAATCGTTAAAACGTGGCCAAAACCTCTAAACGTGCTTTAATTAAGTCGGAAATCTGTATTCCGGGGTTTTTGGGGTCGCTGATTACGAATCTGAACTCGAAATTTTTAAAAATAAAATGGCGGATCCAATACGGCCGCCCTACATGCATGGAGATTACCTATTTCTATACCAAGGCTAATCTAATGTAATATTGAAGCTTGGTAATCACAAATTTAAAGTTATAATTATTGAAAACAATATAATCAATGAAAATTTAAACAATAATTCCCGGTTTTATAAGTTTATAAATGAAAATCGATAATACAAATGAAAGCGCGTTTGGTACATTAGCATTAAGAAGAAACACATTATTCTAATTATTAAAAGAGTGATATAATCGATATGATTTAAAAATGAGAAATATATAATGTAGTAACAATAGACATAAAATATCAATTATCTTATCCATCTTGCTATGTAAGTGTTCCTTTACCATAGTAAAAACTTGTTTTCTGGTAACTGTAATTTCTTCATCACAAGATCCTAAAAGAAAATGAAAATTTACAGTTATTATAAATAAATAGAGACTGTATCAAAATTAGTAATCAACGATATACAATGTACGACTTCGGGCCGTGGAAGGCGGACCGTTTCTGTCCCAATTTCCAATTGTAAACATCTTGATACATAAAATGGCCTTCCGTACAGTTAGGCAGTTTTAGGCATCTAATTTCTGCAAATTCTGTAAGATATAGGTACTAACTACAAACCCCAACAAGAATCTCGGCGGGATATTGCGGAATATGTAACTTTTTACTTACGTTTCTACAATACGCGCGTCAATTTTTACTGTTCGTTCGCCTGAACAATATGTATGAATTATATAGTACAAAGTTAGTAATTTTTATTATGTAGGTATTAATAAACAATTTACTTATTTCCAGGAATAGCGTCCATTTTGCAGAATTGAAGTTCACTGACTCTTTCACGAGTTATACACTGTATAAGAAGTCGTTTGATTTCGCACTGGAACGCTAGTGACAAATAATGACCATCAAAAAGGCCAACTTTGTACTGAGTTATAAACTCAGGTACACACCCTTGACCTTTCTCTGTTTTTCCCCTCATCTCTAACACTCTTTACCTGTGTACTCTGTTAAAACCCCAGAAATGAAAAATGTATTTTTGAGGTTTTGGCCGCGTTTTGACGATTTGGGACCACTGTGCGTCGTAAGAGTGGGCCAATTTCGGCGATCGGGTATCGAGGGAAAACGGCGAAAGCTCGCCTAAATCGATTATTTTCAGCTGGCGGCGGCCCTAATTCGTTCGTTCGATCGTCGTCGACGACCAACGTTCGCAGGAGTAATTTAAACGGCAATTAGCCGGGAGCGATCCATTACGGGCGCGAAACGCGTGCTTTCTATCGAACGCGATCGCCTACGACGACAAACACCGAGAGTAGACGTTTACAACGTGATCGCGGACCGGCTCGTTGGCTAATTTTTAATCCCGTAACAGCGGCAGGGAAAAATCGCGGTCGTCGGAACAAAAGCGTTCCGCTCTCGGCAAGAAGGCGTTTCGAAATGAAACGAAACGAAACGAAACGAAGCGCAGAAGGGTGGAGGGTTGGTGGAAATCAGGGCGGCAGCTATTGTTACTTAGTTAATTTCAAGCCCAGCTGGCAAAGAGGTAAAACCGCGCGTTCGCTTAATGCCCGCGTATACCGAGCGCGTATTGTCTGAATCGATGCCCAGCGGGGTCCGCTTGTAAATCCAGCCCGTACTCGCGCCGCTTAATCCTTCGCTAGCCAGCGTGTGCGTGCACGCGTGCTGCTACACGCTCGCCCTGTTGCGCAAACAATACGCGCGGATTTATCGACGATACCGGCAGAACAATGAGCCCTCGCCTCGTCTCGTCTCCGTCCCGCTTCACCTAGGCTGGATCGGATAGCCCCGACTTCCAATTCTCGCGAAAACCTCTTAACATTCGGCCTTTGTCGTTTCCCCTCTTTCCTAAAGGGATAACGTCTTCTCCAGCAACGCGACGATATCCGTTTCGCGGAATTAGCGATCGTCCGCCGCGATTACACCCCGCTATCACCGTTACCACGAAACGAGCTCGATCTATAATTGGAGCGTTTTCGTGCGTCAGGCGATGGTTCGAGCACTTTTTCCCCGAAATTGTGTTATCGAAGACAGCAAGAGGAACACGGAAGAGTCAAGCAACGACCCCCGTGCCACTCTATTACATACCTCGTTCGTTCGATTGATCGTTCTCGTTGGATAATCTCCAGTGCGACGATCAAGGAGTCGACGACGAGTAAACAGGTGCAGGAACGAGCGAGCGAACGAGTGAACGCTTGAATCGAGATGAAGCAGCATCGGTTGTATGTAAACGCGGTTTAATTAAAGTTTAAAGACACTCGATCGCGCGTTGTCTTTTGCGTGCAATTTTCACGGTTTCTCGATCGTATCGTTCTCGAGCGAGCCACGTACAACCCTGCGCGCCGTTTTCTTTCTTCTTATTGGCACGCTCGTTCTTACCAAAGGGGAGATATTTACCAGCGAGCACAAAGCGAAAGAGAGACGGGTCCCGTCGAAGGTCCTCGATCCTTGCAGTCAGAGTTCGAGGCCGAAACCTTGTCTCTCTGCTTACCGAATAACTCGGTAGGCCCGCCCCCGACCTTCGCACAGGCTCCGACCAAACGATGGCCTCGATTCCTTTTATTAACATTTCGCTTCGGCAAACATTCGGCCCGAGGGATCCGACCTACCTCGAGGTTATCCGACGAGGGATTCGAACGGACCGACTGCCTGGCGAACGAAAATATCTCGATGCAACATCGGGCTTCGAGCTATCAGCGGATATTATCCGCAACTGCTCGGGACGAGGACGCGTTTCGTAATTAGCGCACGCTAATTTCCCGTTCTAGGATCCCCCTGAGAATCTCCTCGAGAACGACGTTTACCTCAGAGAAGAACAGAGTCGTAAAATCAAGTGGCGTCGCAACCGTGGAGTTTAACGCTCGCCAGGATTAGCCGAACGAACTTTCCTCGCTCGTGTATCGAGCGTTTTCCCCGTACGGACGAAGAAAGCGTGTTGCCGTTGGACGGTATCGGGAATATTGACGCAGCTGCGATCAGCTCGATGACGTCGATTCGCTCCGTATTTTTGCGCGCATTCAAAGTCCACCGGCGTGGCGTTCCACGTTTTTTTTTTTTACGTCGTCTCTCTGTATTCTCGATTCGTCCGTAATCTTGGACCAACGCGAAACGGAGCGTAGACGTCCACGTTTCGAAGGGAACCCCGCGAAACGCAGGAACGCTGGGTTTTGTCGACAGATTTCCGCGTGGCGTGTAGTGCGTTCCACGTCACGTGCGAAATAAAATTTTTGCCGTCTAACAGCGGGACGGTGCGTCATCGCATCGGTCCGAGTCGAATCACCGAGAGCGGTCATTGCACCGTCGGTAGCTCTGTCAATGAAGCGCGGCCCGAGTGCTCGCTCTAATTTCGATCAATTAATAAAAGACTGAGGCTGCCCCGCCAGGAAGGGCCGAGAGGCTCCGTCTCCGTTCTGCCTGGAATTAAGCATATTTGCGCCAGAAGACCGCCACTGACTCGCCGCGGCTACGTTCCTTTGCCTCGATCCTTGCCGACTGGCGGACATTCAAATCAGAATCGAGAAACTCCGTCTAATTACGCGTCTGCTCAATTCCTAGCCAAATCCCTTTTCTGATCTGTCGAGGTACCTCACCTTTTCTTTTTTTTTTTTTTTGTAAGTTATGCAAAGATGCTTATCCAGAAGACACCTGGAACGATACGCCTTTGGCTACCCTACGAGTATTTTAACACTTCTCCGGATCTGTACAACCCCTGTAAAACTAAGTTTGGCTAGCGTTAGCTTAAAATTTGTCGAACTAGTACATCTGGATTTTCAATCTGTTCGATCGCGTCCACGACGTTCTCGAAGAAGCCAGAACGTAACAGCACACTGGTGTGTCTGTCGGTGTCCGGAACCGGACGAATCGAGACACGGTTAAAATACTGCGTAGTTGGATGGTTTCGACGGCTAGAACGACGACGTGGACGACAGGCGTTTCTTTCTTTCTTTCTTTCTCGGCGCATGGAGAAAACAGGCAGAAGCAAGAGCGCGCGAGAAGGTGGAAAAGAAATGGAAAAAGTGTCGGGCGATTCGTAGGAATCGCCGATAACTCCCGTTATCGATCGCCACGCCGGATGCAGGTTTATAAGCCTTTCAGATTACGCGGTCCCCTCGACGGTGCATCGAATGCACCGACCTCTCCCCGTCCTCCACCTTCCCCTCCTCCACTAACGTCGGCCTGCCGAGCCGTACCTCTGCGCTGGCTGCCCGTTAGACCCTTCTGCGCGATTTATCAACCTCGCCCTGCTCCCCCCCCCCCCCCCCTCCTCCACCCCCTTAGCTCGATGCACTTTTGCAATTTCAACCTCATTTTTGCTCATCGCTATCGCGTCGGGCAAACACGATAACGCGAGCGACTTTATCAGGTACCGGCGCTTATCTGCGCGTTTTATTTTTTCAGGCCACTCAGGCATTTTCGCAAGAATTCAACCGAGCTACTTACGCCTGTTCGTGAAAAAAGAAAAGAGAAGATGAAGAAGGGGGGTGGGGGGAATGGAAAAAAATAAAGTCTCTGTCGCAACTCGTCGCGTCGATTTCCTTATTATTTATCAACGTAGTCGGATTATCCACCGCCGATCGAGCTACGCCGCGTCGACATCTTCTTCGTGATTCTCGTATTTAACACGTTGACTGGCACGGTGAAAACGGACGTGTGTAGTCAGACACGTTGAAATCCTAATGATTAAGAATATAATCAACTAATTTTCAAATTTAACCTTTCAAATCGATAGCTAGCATTATTAGCTTAATGATAACGCTATCCGTGGTTTGTTTCGTCATTTCTTTTGTTAATTATTTGATTGTACAAAATTTCGGGTGCCGGTCACCGGTGACCCCCGTGCCAGCCAACGTGTTAAAGACGGCGAAAAAGTACCTTTAAAACCTCGGATTCGACGTTATTTTTTGATTAATTTAAACTGTTCAGAAAATGAAACCCCGACCGGAGAGCACACGAACGGCACAACAACGACTCGATCTAGGTACATACAAATCTACTTACAGAAAGACTGGTAAAACACTGGTAAACGTTCTAACAGAACAAGTAAACAAGGAGTAGGTTGAAGAGGTTTCGCAACGAGGTCCAATCGCGAGATTCCGCGGCCGTGGAAGCCACCAGCCACGCTTCACGGAACGGTTTCTCGGTGGTAACCGGTCGCGTACTCGCGTCGGAGATAGCGCTGCGTTAATTCATTCATAAATAACGGGCGAGTACCGGTAGTCGAACCAAGTGTAATTCCCCTCGACTGGTTGCCTCCCATCGTTCGTTCGATGTCGAACAGTTAGTTAACTCTCGAATTTGGAATACGCCGATTCCGTTCGTCTTCTGCGCTTTGAATTAATCGATCAACCTTAAACTCGAACCAGAAGTACGGTGAGAAGGAGACGAGCGTTCATCGACGATCTCTTCCTTCTCGTGAAAAACTTGACGTTTACGTAACAAGATGGACGCGCCGGTTTCCGTGTGCCTTTCACATCGGCAAGGACACAGAAACGTGGGATCGTAAGGGCGCGTTTACACGCCGCTAAATATTGCGCGTAGGTAGTTGCGCCCAGTGTCTCCCAACCGTATCCTAGACTTGACCCACTTGGAAGCAGAACCGAAATAAAAAGAAAAAGAAGGGTCATTACCGGATAAAATACGAATTCCACTTTTTCATTAGTTTATCAGAAAAACTCGCGAGAAAAAGGCCGATTGCGCTAGCGCGTTCGCGATCGTGGGAGTTTGCGCGCCAAACCATTTGCGTTTTTCTTCTTTCACTCCTTCGCTCCGTGTTTTCGGATCGACCGGTCGGCGTGCCTCTTACTTTTCGTGTCGAAACGCTAGCCTCGTCCTAGTCGCGGTTGCCACCCGGCAAAACGATCATCCTTTTGGTGTTTTTCTCGAGCCTGGTCCATTCGCTCCCGTCATAATCAAATAATCGTTCGTCGTAAGAAGAAGTCTTTGCAAAAGGGAATTGTCGCGTTGGTTTGAAGAATTTTTCGATGTCGGTCGGTGATCGGCTGGCGAGCGCCGAGCGAATGAACGCCTCTTACTTTCGTAGCGATCGCGCGCCACGCCGCGCCGCTCCGCTCCGCGCCGCTCCACGCCGTGTTTCCATTCACGTTTCCATTCACCGGCTGTCAGAACTTACGACTCGGCATCGATTACATTAACCGCGTTTAAAAGCGCCGATTACGAATCGCCGCTCCTACTTGCGCGACCAGCCCCGTTACCTGGACACGATAATCGACAACGCTCTTTGTTCATTTTCTTTCCTTTTTATCGCTCTCGCGCCACGATTTAACGCTCGAGTTAGCCTTCGCTGTTGGGGAAATTTTTGTCGAACCGGCCGCGGCGCACAATGGTCCCCAAATCACGAAATCGTGGCCAAAACTTAAAAAATACATTTTTCGTTGGGGGTATTTGAAATGGCCAGTTCGATGCTATGATGGTATGCCTATGTAAAAACTGAGGTACGAAGGTTTTATTACTTATACCTGCAAAATGGCTAGCGAGCAAAAATTGCCGTCATTCGTCACACAGTTCTCGTTTAGTGAAGTGCAGTGTCAAAGTGTAAAGTGTAAAGCGAATAATTTTAAAAAGACTGTACTAATTTCAATTTTGCAAAATGGATGCTGTTCCTGGAAGTAATTAGAATGTTTATTAATATCAGGACATTCAAAGTAGCGAATAGTTGCGTTGCATGACTGCAAAATTTATTATACAAAGTCAGAGACAAAACTGCATGCGAAATATTCAAGATGTATGGTAAAAGTTGTATGTATATTCCACGATATTCCACTACAATTCTTGTTGAGCTTTGTAACTGATACTTTTATCTTTCAATATTTCAAGAAATTAGCTGCCACTAGGTGCCACCCTGATCGTGGTGTCATTTTTTTTATAACGCAGGAATAAACCGATGAAGATAAAAACTCTGACGATTAATCGTAATATTTTTTTCATTATAAACTTTTTTTTTCTATTTTTCATACATATTTACTTTAATAAATATACTATACTTTGTAACGTGTGTATCTTTATTTACAAATGTCTCATAATCCCATCACGAATTACCATTCTGATCGATCAGTGGAAAATTTTCAGTTTTTCAAATTTTAAGTATTTAAAAAATTTGTAATGAAATAATTTTTACTTTCGATGCGTAATCAGCGACTGAAAAACACCATTACACTATATTTTCGCCATATAAATATTCGCCATAACGTTTTCAATCATTTTATGTTCAAATTCGTAATCAGCGTTATCAAAAACCCAGAAATACCGAGCTTCGGTGAAATTGAAGCACGTTTTGAGGTTTTGGCCATGATTTCGGGATTTGGGACCACTGTGGCGGCGAAACGGCACACGGTAGGTAGAGATCGTGGACGTTCGTAACGCGTCTCGGTTTCGGATTATCCCTTGACGGAGAGACCTTTCTCTCTCCACGCGAGGAGCCGTTGCCGGTCGAGATTTAGCCTTCGACGGGGATTTTTACGATCGATCGCGAAGGAATGTCGGCTCGCCGCTCGAAAGGGTCGCGATCGAGAACGATCGACGGTGGCCCACGCGTTCTCGCGAACCCACGTTTCGACTTGGCCAACTTCTCCGCGGAAATCACGTTCTCGTTCGGGTCTGTTTCAGAAAAGCAGGAGGGGCCGTACCGGACTCGTTTTGCCAAAACGGGCCACCGTCCGGTACAATTCGCGGTTTCAAACAGTTTCCAGAGAATCAAGATAGAATCGTGATGTCACTTGTACTCGTAGCAACGCTTTGTCCTCAATTGGGAATTCTTCGAGACTTTACCAAGCGTTTATCACTCGATCATCTTACCTTGAACAGACTTCAACAGGCAATAATCCGTTTCTCCGGATCGGTGGTGATTTTCTTTCGACCATTAGCTATTCCAACAAAGCCCTTTGTAAGTACGGTAAATTTTCTTTGCGTGGTTCCGTAACAGATATGTTGAATCAACTGTATACCACCTTAATTTATTCCTAACCAATGTTGCTTTATTCGATGAACCAAACTATAAAAGATACTTAGACTGCGGGGGCGATAGAGCAGTAGAAGGGGAAACAATCGATGGCGTAAGTGCGAATTCGCGTAAATCGGAAGAAAGACAATTGCACAGTATTTAGTATCTGATCATGACGGTACGGCAATATCGGATTTATACTACGTAACGAACACCATTTTGATACGTTTGCTTCTGGATCTATTATCGAGTACAAATTATCTCTAAGGGTTTTCATAATGCATCCGGTTTTTACGCTGCAATCGAACGCGCCACGTGACGCTCCTTATTGTACCCGGTTATAAAAAGCAGCGTTCAAAGACCCAACGTAAATAAGCCATTTTCGGTTACGACACATCCCGAGAGTCTGTAGATTCGAGAAAAAGGGTTACGTTGCCTCGGAAGCGACTCTGCGGTTTCTTCTTCAGGGTCGGCACGGTTTTTCGGTAGCGTGCGTGCCATCTGTCGTCCCATGTGCCATATTCGCGTTCTTTCGTGACGTAGACGGTGCGCTGCTGCTGTTATACACGAGGACGATCAAACCACGATTCGACTGCTTTTCATCGTTCGCGAGCATTCTTTCTTTCTCTTTCTTCCGTCCCCTTGCCGTGCACCGTGGGAATCTCGAGCGTCCTCGATTCCTTTTCGGTCGAACAATGCCGATTACGAAAGCCTCGGACTCCGTTCGGTGCCGTCCGATTTTCGATTTTCGTCGCAACTCGACGTGTCTTATTCGCATCGAAACGAAGGCTTCGCCCGATTGACCGGGTTCCAGTGGAAAAAACACCGATATCGAGGAACGCTCGTTAGTGAAAAGTGGGAAAAAGACACAGGAGAACAGCGTTTATTTTTAGTCGCTCATTTTGATCGCCCCATGATTTCTTTTTTTTTTTTCTTCGAGCGGTAAGATAATGGCGTAATCGTGTCGCACGTGACAAGCCGGGTCACCGGCCTCCAGCAGCGCTGTTCTCCTTATTTACCGGCCAGAAATCTCCCTCTTCGTCCCGTGACTACACTCGCCGCCACCACCCCCCTCTTGCCCGACAAAAAACAACCCGGCCACCGTTTGAATTATCGTCGTCGCGACGTCCCCGACGACACGTGTCTCAAACGACACGAAGCGGACTCTTTCCATGCCGTTGCATCCGACCTCGTCTCGTCTCGCCTCACTTCTCCGCTCGATTCTTTTTTTTTTTTTTTTTATCGGTTATCGACGCATCTCGCACCTTTCGATTAAGTCGAAAGCAAACGTTTGACGTCTAAACACATCGTCGACCGTCATAGGCTTTCTCGTGGGGGGTCAATTCATTTAAAATCACCCAAAGGTTGTGCGGGTAAAATTTATTTCTTTTTTATTTTTTGTCACAGAGTCTTACCACATTTAGAGAGTTAAAAACAGAGGTCATTTTATTTTTAGGATAAATCATATGTTTTTTAGCGTTTGTTTTCCATAGGAAAGTCCGCCAATTTTGCACGTTTTCGAGGTTTTTGGAAACTTAAATAACTTCATTAATCTGCATAAACATACTATATTTTATATTTAGAACACATTTTGGCTTGTATCGAAATAAATAGCTCAAAAAACTAATTTAGAATCTAAGTCGGAATAACAAAAAATCTGAACTTTGGAACCAAATATTTTTGGGAAAAAATAGAGACTCACCTTCTATTTTTTTTTTCCGGTGGAGGCTTCATATGGGACTACTTCCTTAGTCGCATCCTTACTTTTTTACAAGCCTCTAAATATTGCGAATTTTGTAAAATCGACTATGTAAGAATTGTATCAGGAGTAGGTCCGATGAACGGTGAATAAACTGTGGGCGTTTTAAAATAAAAAACGTAAGTGACTTTATTTCGTGACTATAGCGTCAATGGTCAGAACACGAATGGCACCTCTTGGCCAAAAATCCTCGGTCGTGAGAACGCCTTCGACAGTATGTCCTTTTGTTTACTGTACCCCGACTCGAAGAAACTTCCCTTAAGAAGGGGAAGTCGTTGACAAGGCGCACATGGCCTAGCTCGACCGTCGACCGATTTCGACTTTTCTAACAACTATATTCAAACTGGAATAACTCAAAAGGCACACATGATAGAAATTTGAAACTTTCACAAAACGAACTTTATATGTGTAGTAATAAGTCATTAAAATTTGATCATTGAGACCTAGCTAATATAAAAGCAGCATAAGTGTGAAGTACGATGAAATCGCATTTACATTGTATCCCTCATTAAGCCATAATAAACAAGTTAAAATCATACAATTTTTCTTTAAAATAGAGTTTGTTTAAAAGATAAATATGTTATATGAAAGCAATGTACGATGTTTAATAAAATTTTATCATTAACATTTTAATATCATAAGAACTGTATACAGTCAACTCGTGTAAATTAACAAAGTATTTTTCAAGATGAGTTTCACAGAAACGCATTTAATCAAATTTTATTAAATATCATACATTGCTGTTATATAACATATTCATCTTTTAAATAAAATCCATTTTAAAGAAAAATTGTATGATTTTAACTTGTTTGTTATGGCTTAATAATCAAATTTCATTTTATTTCGATATAAACCAAAATGTGTTCTAAATATAAAATATAGTATGTTTCATGCAGATTAACGAGGCATTTATTTGAACTCAATATCTTTAAAAACAAGGAAGTTATTTAAGTTTCCAATAACCTCGAAAACGTGCAAAATTGGTCGACATGCCTATGGAAAACAACCGCTAAAAAAAATATGATTTATCTTAAAAATAAACTGACCTCTGTTTTTAACCTGACCTGTGACAAAAAATAATAAATAAGTAAATTTTATCCGAACAACCTTTGGGTGATTTGAAATGGATTGACCCTGGTGCAAGAAGGCTTCACCGTTCGCCTTGTACTTGATAAGCGACGCAACCTCCAAGAAAAGGAAAGAAAAATGGTCCCACGAATGGTACCGCCGCGCCGCGCGCCGGTTGGAAACGGAAACGCAAGAAAGGGTACGAACGCGTTCGGAAACAAATAGTAGGATACATAGACGATGGGGTCCGAGTGGAAGCCCGACAGGCGCAATCTTTATCCTGTCGCAAAATGGAAACGCCAGCGGGCGTTGAGCACGAAGGAACCCCTGGATCGTTCGAATCAGGGAGGGAAAACACTAAAGACAGAGCCCCTCCGTGGAAAGAGATGCAGGAATAAAAAAAAATTCCTCAGCTATCAGACAACAGTTGGGGGAATCTTTCAAAAATATTTCGAGCAAAGTCGAAGAAAAACGGGACGGCGGTGCAGATATCGGCGGAACGCCTGAAATCTATATTGGGGAGAGAACGTTTGACCTCTCGACTCAACTCGACTCGACTCGACTCGACGGAGAGTCGTTTCTTAGCTCGATAAAGATCGCCGGTGTTGCTTTCGATCGAGGTTCCCGCGTTCGATGCACCGCCGCCACGCCATCGGCAAACTACATACACGAAGCGTCGCCGTGCCGAGGCGAGGCGAGGCGAGAAAATCTCGCACCCGAAACGCGATAACGCATTCGTACGCTAATTAAAGTCCAAGATAAGAGGCGACTGCGGCGGAATTGGACGCGTCATCGAACGATTTCGCGTGTTTTTCTCGTTATCGCGGATTTTTCCACTGTTCAAAATATTTCCCTTGTGTTTCGCGATAGAGGAGGAACGCAGGAGGGACGGAGCCGTTGGAATTTTTCTGTTTTCCGCTTGAAAATGTGGCTACATTTTCGCGGGACGAAAGGAAAACGAGGCAACCGTGGCTGAAAAGTAAACCGAATTGGACGCTAGTCGCGAGTTTCGTGAAAAAATATGTATAACCGACGTGTGTCGACTTGTGCACCGATAACGCGGCCCTCGCAAACAAACTCGTTCAAGGCCACGATTCGAGAGCGCTTCAAATATTTTTCGCGACTCTCTTTCGTAACCCTGGGAATCGCGCAAGCGCGCTCGATATAAAACGTGCTCCAAACCGTTTGTTTTTCACGCTTTCTCACCGTCGAATCTTCGCTCTTCCTCGTTCCATCGAGTCGGTTCCATAATCGAGTCTCTCCGATCATCGATAGTCCCACGCACGATCCTCTTTCCTGCAAACATAAAACAGAACATGAAAAGTGAACGTTTCCGTCGTTTCGTTGATCGTTTCACCGGTCTCCTTTTATCCACTCGCGACGACGCTTTTGGCGGATCTGGCTACCACCTATCGGTCGAGGATTTTCGTCAGCACGCAATACACATCGTATTTTCAGATAGCGCAATTATTTCGATAATGCTTATCGCCAGAGAACGAACGAACGGCCCCGCCGCGCCAACCGACACCGCGAGAACAGATAAAGCTTGTTTTCAACGAATTAATCGTTTTCCTTTCGAGCCGACGATGCCGGGAGAAAAAAGGAAAAGAAAAAGAAAAAGAAAAAAATCCCTATCGGCTC
The DNA here is from genome assembly GCA_943735885.1 of Stelis phaeoptera. Classification (NCBI taxonomy): domain Eukaryota; kingdom Metazoa; phylum Arthropoda; class Insecta; order Hymenoptera; family Megachilidae; genus Stelis; species Stelis phaeoptera. Next base: position 11,307,695 of record OX030942.1, on the reverse strand, counting down.
GTTTCGCCTCCTCGAAGGTTCCTTCTGTCCCCGCCGCGCCGATCGACTCGACCAAGGCTTTTAACGACGACGAGTTCGCGGGAGAAATTGAAATTCTGCGGACGAGCAGAAGGAGAAGAGGAAGACTGCGAGTAATTCGTACGCGGCGCTCATTGTGCGACGCATTCTTAAACGGTGATCGACGTTTTATTGTCGCGACGCGTCCATTCGTTGGATTTATCACGTTCGTTAACGCGCGAGGATTTCACCGGGTTAGGGGGAAGCCGTGGATGATGAACGGCGCGCTCGAACGGAGCCGTGGCGTTATTTTTAGCGAGAAACGAGAAAGAAAGCGGAAAAGCGTGAACGTACGCGGACCAGGTGCCGAAGGGGACGCGTTATCGCGAGCTTCGTCGACGAAAGCCGAGAGAAACAGAGAGCAGGAGACTAGACGGTTGCGTCACGCTTCCGAGCAAAGTTCCCGCGCGAAGGAAAAGAAAAATCGCGATCTCCCCGGGCCTCTGGTTCTTTTCAGAAATTACATCGATTACAATGTATATAACTGCGGTGTGGGACGGAAGGAGGGTGAGTTTAACGGAATCGTTGGCGGTGAAATAAAAGCGAGAAATTACGGGCCTGAAGAATAAACGAACACAAAGCGCCACGCACACGTAACTCGCGGATGGGCAACGTCTTATTTGTAGCCAGTTCAAGACTTTCTCATTGCGGGTTTGCTTTTATTAGCCGTCTTCCGTCTCCTTTCGTCTTTCCATGTTCCTCAGTTACGTTTCCTTTCGTTCCGTTCCGTTTCGTTTCGTTTCGTTTCGTTTCGTTTCGTTCGTACGCGCTGACTCGATGTATCGTGTACGGCAGCGGCGCGAAAACCTTATCTGTGATCTAGGTTGGACGAAGGATCCGCCAAAGGATTGGGGGGACAACGCGAACCTGACGCGTTAATTATCTGAGAAGAACGTTGACTCGAATGGCGGTTATAAGCGCGAGCTCGCTTATTTCGCGTGGCGTTAAGGAATGCCCCTGCTGTGGCTGGCTACGTTATTTATTTCGACTACACAGCTCGCGGAAAAATGCAATCGTAGGTAATTTAATTAACGAACGCGCGTCCCCGGAGATTCATTCGAGCGTACAGGAAACGAAACGCGAGAAACGCGACGGGACTCGACGATCTTCGATTGTGTTCCCGTTTCAGATGGATCGACTTCCACGAATCAATAAAGCTATTTCTGGTGCAAAGACAAACTGTCATTTTTTTTTTTAGACATTTCTACTGTCCCTGGCCATCGAAAGAAAATGCAGAGTCCGGTTCAATTTAGCCGCGCCCCCCGCGTCTTCTTCGCTCGATTTTTGTCTTACCGGGTGGGTTTCGAGGACGGGTCGTTCGCGGAGCAGTTTCACGGGCGTAATAGAGAAGGGTGCCCCAGGGGGGTTCTGTCCATCCTTTGTATCGTCGAGCAATCACGACCTACCCCACGACCGTACGCACACACACACCGACCTTCCGTATACATGTATTTCTGAGCGTATGTGTACGTGCACACACTCCGCCTGTTTTCCTGGCCTCCCTTCGCGATCGTGGCAAGCTCCCACCCTCTACCACCCACGTCATTTCGCGCTCTGTGGGGTTGCAAATGCATCCCCGCGATGACTGCCGTACACTCCCTCGGAATGACTGATGAACTGCAACAGCCAGCCTTCCTTCAGCCTTGTACGCCCGATGTACAGGACGTTTCAATTACGCACCATGCCGCACTCCCGTCTCGCGTCCCATCTCTGTTCGTCTACCGATCCCCTTCGTTTACCCGCCCTTTTTTCATCTTTCGCCGTCTTCCTCGCGGTGCTTCGGACGTCGAGATGCTCGCACGAGGCTAAACGGGGCGCGGCGGAGTACAGAACTGGGTAGATTGGAGAGACACGGGGGCAAGAGTGGCCGATGACGCGAGGCCGAGAGAGGAATTTATTATGTCCTCGGGCAAACTGCCCCCTCGGTACAATATGTTACGAGCACGGCAAATGAAAAAAAAGAAGGCAAGACCGTGCTCGGTTCTCGTCGGGTAATTAGATAAAGCCGGTGGCGGCCTGGAACCAACCCACCGGGTACCACGCCACCCCGCCGCGCCGAGATTACTCGTATCCAAGGCACGAAAATTTCATCGAGCCAGTCACTTTTTTTTTTTAAATTAATCGACGATATTATTCGCTCGAGTTTCGAAGTGGCGGTTATCTGGTTAACGAGCTCTCCTTTCGTCTTTGATCAGGAATCTAAATGATTTTCCATTAAACTGACTTCCAACCGACTGCGGCTGAACAGGCCCGATTAACCGGATCGTTTTTCTAAAGTTCGATTGGTTTTCTTCTCCAGACAACGTGGACGCGCCTAGTTCAAGTGGCTTGGTATTCGTGCTAAGATGACCACCTTACCGGTAGGCTACGATGAATTTGGTGTTAACAATTGAAACGGTTCATTTTGGACGCTGAATTTCTTTCTTATTTCCAAGCGAATGGCAAAATTATCACTTCGTGTAGTCTTCTGTTATTCGAAGGCTACACGGCGTAACTTACCGAAGGTTTAGTAACTCGTGTCGTTCGGTAAACGAGTAGAACATTTTCCGCAACGGTTTCGCACACCTGCCGTACCGTTCAACGCGCCCTCGACCCAGGCAAAATTATTATCGTATACTCGCGCATTAATTCGAGGACGAGCGTTGAAACCGGTGCGTCGTATCGTTGCGTATACGTTAGGTAGGTAAATACGTTGTCCGATGACGAACTTTGCGAAATTCGCAGAGAGTCAAGCAGACGTGTGTTTGGTTCGCGTTCAGTCCGGAGGGAGGAGGATCGAGCCGAGAGCGCAGAAATCTATCAAATTCACGATGCGACATCCAGGTGAAACCAGTTTGGTCGGTTCGAATGACCGGGTTTGCTTCGAGCCGAGAAGCTGGACCACCGAGAGTTCGTGCGGCACGAGGGGTTCTCCATCGGAGGGAGAAAAAGAAAGGAACGGAGCGAGGGCTTCGAATAAGCGGAAGGTACTGACCTACCGTCCACTCGGCTCGAATCGACCCGGTACTTTCGATACCCTTCCCTCCCTGTAAGTTACGCGTTTCGTTGTTTTTTTTCCCCCTCGAAAGATTCGCAAACTCCAAAATTTCTTGTACCTCGATCTCTCCTGCTGGAGCATGCAGCGTCAGATCGCGAGTGTGTACGCGTGCAGAAACGGGTTTCAGATCATTGAGAAGAAGGACGGGTCGGTCGACGTCCGGCAAAAACTAGGAGCTCACGCACGCTTGTCCGTTGGCCGTGATGAGAAGACGGCGGCGCGTTGGACGGAAAAGAGTTCCAGATGAGTTTTCTTCCTTCTGGTACGTGGCTCGATCTCGAAAATCGTGTACGGTCGAAGCAACAGTGCGATCCGTTTTGAGAAAAAGGAAAGGAAGGAGAACGGTTCGATGCGGTGCGGTGCGGTGGGGCGGTAGGGGAGCAACGGCAGCGGCTTCGTCCCTGTCGTGAGAACACACGACGACGTCCGTTAATGGCGGCATTATAAACCGTTCCTCGCGTGCATCGGTAAAGAGGCTGAATGCAAGGGATAGGAGTAGGGGCAGGGGGAGGGGAAACGATGAACATAGAGAGTGAGAGAGGGGAGGCGGGTGGCCGATCAGCGGAGATGCATGCGAAAAAAGGTGAAATTACGTAAACATCTTGCAAACGAACGATTACCACACACTGGGACTAGCTCGGCGTTCACCTCTGTTCGAACAAGCCTGAAAGAGACTGCTACGGCCCAAGTGCATCGTGTGCGCTACAGGTACACACAGGATCGCGATATCCCGTTTCTCGTTCTCATTCCCGTTCCCGTTCCCGTTCCCGTTCCCGTTCCCGTTCCCGTCGAAACGGCGGAGAAGCGATCAAAGTACTCGAAGGAATCCGCGTTCAGGATCCTTGGCTCTGGTCGATCGGTGCTCTCGAACGAGTAGCTCTCGAGACGGTCGGAACGACGGCGGATCGAGTATCGCGGAAATTGGACCAATTGTTGCGAAAACGTCGGTGACACGTACACCCGTTCACGCTGCTCTCACACACACACACACACATATACACGCGCGTGTAATATATACGTATTATAGAACGTGGTCGGTACAGTAGTTTGCATGCGATAAATATTAATGCGGCGTGCTCGGTCGCGCAAATATTTGCGATCGACGAGCGCGCTCGGACGACGATAATTGGTCTAATGAATGCGCGCCGATCGATTCGTGTTTCACCGCGAAATTTCATACGAAGGAAACGTTGTTGTCGCGACGATGACGATCACGGTGGCGGTGGAATCGACGGAAGGACGAACGCGTCTCGAGGAAGGTTTTTTGTCATTCGTCGGGAACCTTGCCGACGAGACACGCATATTTATCGGCGCGGAAGCGATCGAGTGATCGACGGTAAAAAGTCGTGTCCCGCGAGCCGGTTGTTTATCAGCCGAACAGATTTCGAAGTAACCATTTTGAGTCGACCATTTTCTCGCGGTCCGCGATGGTGGATCGTTGGCGGCGCGCGGAGCCGCTTATTATTTCGGGTGGACCCGTAGGATTTTAGAAAGGGGAGCCGACGGGCTCGGGCGGCCAGCACCGGATTGGCCGCCTAAATCCACGGCCATGTTTAGCCGCCCGGGCCCCTCCTGTTTAGAAGGGCCTGACGTCATCTACTACAACTATTCCAAGGCCAGTTCGTCGTGAAGCGCGCGAATACGCTCGCGCGCCACGCGGCACATTGATTTTTCCCGGACAAAAACGTCGATCGATTCGTATCGTTTCTATCGCGACGAAAAAAATCGGTACGTTCGAGCCAACTTTGATCACGGAACGCAACTATTATCGAAATCCTTCGACGAAGACGTTTCGTTTCGCAAACACTCACTTGTAGAGAGTTGGGAGCGACCTTCGACATCGCGGAAATTCGCCTAATCGTCGCGGCTCGTGTTTGCTCGCGATCGACCATCGACAGATATTGAATCCGGTTTGCGCGTTACCTTCTAATCGCCTATCTAATCGAGAGTCCGCGATATCGAGAGTGGCTGAAAATTGTCGTTCGAAGACGGCGTACGAACGGAAAAACGGTGTCGATATCGAACAACCTCGTTTTCCTTTTTTTTTGTTCTTCGTTTATCCCCCCCCCCCCCCCCCTGTCCCACTCGCATTCCCTCATCAAGACAAGCTTGCGCTCTCTTTCTCTCCCTCTTTCTCGACAGGCGAACGATTAAATATATAATACCGGCGGTAATTATCGATCGCGAGAATTCGAACTTTGACCGTAATATATGCGGCGAGCAATTATTCCGAGTGGTGACTCGAGCTGGCTGGCTGGTGGCGGCTAAGGAATTGTTCAGCTCACTTTCAAACGTGGCCGGTGGCTTCAAGGTTCTTAAAACCATTGGTAATGCATTCCAATCGGTTGCTCGAAAGATAGAGAGAGGTTCGGAGAGACGGATTTAGCATTAGAATCTACAAGGACAGCGTTCTGCGCTCCGCGGCCAAGCTGAATCCGCGCTGAGAAACGACGTACCGTCCGCTGAAATACCTTCGTCGTCTCGAGACAAATAAGATTTTATAAAAAGATACCGCACGTCGTCGCTTAGAAGCACACCTATGCGTGTCGTCTATGTACGATCGGTCGTCCTAGTTGAAATTCAACGCTCGCCTTCCTTTTATACGATGAATAATTCCTACCGGCGGAAATTAATTTCGTCGTTTCTTTTTCCTTTGTTTTCCTTTGTTTTCCAGCCATTTTCCCTTCCTTTCTCGCTATTTCCTTCGCCCATCGAAACGGCCCGATGATCCACGAACCGACGTAAAATTCCAAACACAAGACGTTATTATTGTAATACTTTTACCGGCGATCGTTCAAATTCAGATTCCGATTAATAAACCTTTTAATTCTTCACGAATTGATCGATTAATTGGAGTAATCAGCGGTGATCATCGCCTCGAATGTAAATGAACGAACAGGTAAACAAAAAAAAGTGGAACAAAATCGTCACGCTTGGTCAAATCTACGCGACAATTAAACCGATACGTAAACGATCGGCAAATTAAGCGGTGGACAGGTGCAAAAGCCAACCAACGTTCAATGTCCAGTTTCTATATGGCGTATTCGAGACGAGTTATATCGAAGCTCGCCTAATTCGTGCCACGGGACGATTCATTATCTTCAGCGATCGGTATTATTCGACCTTTGTTCCTACTACAGTTATTACGAAATCGCAGCCAATCCAGGTTCGAGACAAAAAGGTGTCGCGATGAGGTCTTCTTCTTCTTTTTCTTCTTCTTCGATCGGCGAGTCATCGTTCTCGTTATCGTTGCTTCCGTTGAAAAAGGGAGGAAACGGAACGCGAGTATATTCGGTCATTTTCATCGGATAATCCGCGGACGTGGGTGATCGACGATCAGATTCGAGACGCGGAGAAAGAAATATCGGGCAACGGGCTAAAGAACACGGCGCGGCTTTCGATTCGAGGAAAAAGAAACTCGTCCCATATCGAAGCGATCGTGGCACGATCTTGAAAACGGAGACTGCCACAGCTTTCCGCTTCGTAGGACCAGCATCGTGCGCGTTGCTGCAAAAACCTCGAGCTCGTTGTAACTGTACCGTTAAATCCGGTTACGCAACGACTCTAAAGCGTGAAAGACAGAAAGAAGGAAGAATAAAAAAAAGAAAAAAAATGGATCGTTTGACGAAAATCTTCGAATCGGTGCGACGACGATGGGAAACGAAGGAAAGAAAGAAGTTGAGCGGTGAGTGGGTGGGAGGCGAAGAGGGTAACGCGAGATGGATTCGCGTTTGCATGGGCCGTGGATTGGTCGCACGCATCGAGCCTCGATTCACGAGAATCGATCGTGATTGGTTTCTGGCAGTGGACAGCGATCGAGTAGTGCGGGAAGCGCGTCTCGGTTTCTAAACCGGTCGTCGTAAAAACCTGGCCTGGCCTTCGGGGCGGCCATTTTAGAATGTTCGAACATTTGACGGTCGCGAAGGCCTTGCCGGGCCGCCTAATAAGCGGCCGTTAATCTATTATTCATTACGAACCGACCAGAAAGATACCTGTTTCGAGCGACATGCAAATCGAACGCTGCCTACCATAACTGCGACGCGTAACAGTGTTCGAAAGTGTTCGCTTAGAAAATATATAAACTCGAACACCCTGTGCATCCACGAACAAGATATCCCGTAAATTGATTACAGTCAACCCACCAAATAGCAAACCACTGAATGAAAAGCGTGTGCCGGCGGGCTGTCGAAATGGGCGCGAAACTCGAAGCTTCGTATAACGACGGTCGATAATTGGGACGTTCCCCGCTAGAGCATCTCATCATCTGAATTTCGACCACTCGACGAAACAAATTATTCGATAGTCTTCACAAGTCTTCGATAGCCGCACATAATTTAATCGAAGAGATTAGCCACAAAGAAAAGAGTAAAATACCGACGCATGTCTCGAGGAACGAGGCTTTAGGCAAGGTGAAAGCGATATTCCCAAATGGAACGCGTGCGAAACCGAACAGGTTTCCGACGCTGCAATCTCCCGTTAATTTGTCGCGTTTCAACGACTTCCAAGAACATCCCTGTCCGCGAAACGTCCATCGACGGTTCCGAGCGAACTGGGAGCATAACGTTGAGTCGCAGTTACGTGTACGGATATGTTTGCGCGCTTTTATCTCGGCGATATCCGTTAACGAGCAAAAGCCGAGTTTAATGGCCGACGATTTGTCGCGAAGATTCATCGTCGGTAAAGTCGCCGACAGAAAGAATTGGCTGCAAGTTGTTCGCGCGAAACAAGGGTTCGTTCGTTTAATTACGGCTGGTCGACGGAACGAACGGAAAAGAAATTAATTTACACGAGGTTTAGGTACCTGGTGCGTTCACGGAGGCCAGGGGAGATAATGATAGACGAATAGCAACGTTTCAACCTAATGACCATCTCCGATGGTGGTTCGTTTCGACGTACAAGTGATTTGCAACGGTCGGATAATAATATATAGGAAACCGGTCTTGTTTTCGATTACGTCGCACCGATATCGGGCGCAAGGATTCGAACGATCGATAAGTACACACTGGCGGAAGGGACGGATCAGAAGAACAAGAACAAGAAGACGACGAAGAAGAAGGATATAGCCAGGTCGGAAAGCATATACACTGTAGAAGAAAAAGGTCGAAGACGAGCAAGAGAGAAGATCCATCGTGAAAAACGATCGACAGAAGGGGAAACCTTAGGGCCTGGTTTTTACTTCGACCAACCCGTCCATGATTGGAACGGTTTTCGCGGAATCGCGATAAACGGCACCGTCTGAAATATCTGATTTAATTGCGCCGAGATTGCGAGACCGGACAAACATCGCTACCATCGTCCACCGTCTTTAATTGCATACACTCTTTTTTCAGGTCCCCTGAAACCGCGAATACCAGTCTGCTCGATAAACGTAGACACAGGAATATTCAAATAAGAAGCGGCGGTATTCACTGTCTCGTCGGCGAAATTCATTTTCGAATATTACATTATTAGGCGTTGAATGCTCAGCATCTCTGTAGTGCCTTAGCTATATTAAGTTGTCACGATAACTTAATATCCCGGGGATGGATTGTGTTGAGAAGTATAGACGATTGACTCTTCTGCTCTAAAAATAACGATTATATTTATTATTATCCGTTCGAGCAGTTATGTACTAGTTGACGGTTTAAAGAAAAAAAAAAGGAAAGCCGAGTGGTGGAAAGATGACGAGGATGGCCACGAAAGGTGGGTCAAGTTAGGGTGTGATTGGTCAGTCAAATTGCGGATGTCGGAGAAGTGATGGGTGGTGGGAGCTAGGAAATGGTTAGCAAATCTGAATGTTTAGGCGGTTTATATCGGATTTTTTCCGATGTTTTCAGGATCGGTGGTCGGTAGCTGAAAAATCAGGAACCGTTCGCAATCGAGGTGCATAAAAACTGTCGACGATGGTTCGTTGTTGCGACCTCGAACCAACATTAGGAATATGGAAACTTTGAAATACGTATATTTTGAGCAACGAATTATAGTTGTCTCGGTGAATTGGAATTCACCGTTCGACGGTGAAAAGGATGTGAGAAAAGCTGTTCCTTCAGGAGCGTATATCTCGGACGTTAAAGCGATCCTGACGAAAAGGAATCGTCGTCTCGGCCGGCGCGGCTCAACGGTACGTGCGAATCGCATGAATCGCTACACGGATCCATAATAAACGGACGATTCGAATCCTCGGGGAGGAATCCGCGTCGGAGGATGTTGTTGCAGGGAACCCGTTAAAATTTCATGACCAGTTCGCGCCCGAGAGTCGTAAAAAAAAATTGAATCCATCGATCTCTCGCAGCCATCGACGACACCTCCTCCTTCGCCCTTCTTTATCACGCCACGATACACACCTCCCGACGCTTCATCGAAACGAACGAAACCTTCCCTTTCCAGGGCCAACGATGGATTTCTAGCCGACCGTGGACGTTCAAATTTTCACGACGCGCGACACAGTCAGCCACACACACACACACATTTTGTTTTCCTTCTCTCTCCTTTCACCACCGTGAACCCACACACGATATTTACGATCGGCATCGAAACGGTAATCTAACTTTCTATGCTTTCTCGATTCTCCTTGCATACCTTCATCTTCGATATTTTCTCGAAATACGCGTTTCTTTAATTAACACCGGCAGAAACAACGGTACCTATTATATAGTTGTTTCCAGCGAGGATTATTAAGCGCACGAAAGTGCAATTTAATACTTCGTACCTACTTCGTATACCTGGAAAATATCTCAATTGAAGTCAAAATCCTATTACTCGTTTGCTGCGCTTGTTTCGTATTAATAATTCAAGAAAAGTTATTATCGCAAAAAATGCACTGTGTATTCTTAAATTTGCCCGGTGTGTGTGTGTGTGTTTTTTTTATATCATTCCTTCGGTCCCCTGTATTTCCTGCTCGTGGACGTTGAGCATCTGGCAAAATTAAAGCGAGCTAACTCGAGGCTTGGTACCGTGGTCAAAGCGGGCAGGCTCCTGACAGGAAGTGGACGAGGCGCGACAAGCGATCCGAGACAAAGAGCGGAGGGCCGTCGGAGTGTACTGGTGCACGAGCAGCACCGCCGGCAGAGAGAGAAAAGTTGCAGGAACGGGGCTGGCCGTGTACCGACACCACCACCACTACTAACCCCATGGTCCTCTCGTTGTCTCCGTCGTCGTAGTCCAGAGGTACGAACAAGCCAGTCAGTCGCAGTATTTGGGACAAGGTCAGAAGGTTCTGCGCTCCCCGGCTTCCAAGACACCGCTCCACGCCGCTCCACGCGCACTGCACTTTCACTTTGCCTCTACTGCCGCGTGCATTGGCAAATTGCAACTCCGCGGACGATACTCTTTGCCTCTTTCCTTCGGTGTTCTACACGATGCTTGTCCCGACCTTAAAAACTGTTCGACACAGCCTGGACACCTTCGATCGAATTATTCCAATTTCAGAGCGAATTAATATATTTCTTAGAATGCCTAGATACCTTGAGTCTTAAGTAATCGAAAGATTTAAAATTCCTAGAATTACTTGTGTAAATTACTAGCCTATCAGTCGGACCTTAAAATGTTGAGAAGAGAATGCTATATAAATATAAATAACACGAGTAAAAACTGTTTTAATTGGTTCGTTGGCTACAGTTTCGACAGCCTCGAAACGGTTCTCGACAAATTGTCCTGCTTCGCTTTGTGGAAAAGAATCGTGATCTTGATCGCGCACGGATGAAAGAAGGCGAGGCCCAGTTTCCTCGAGAACTGAAGAAGAAGAATAAAAAAAATGAAAAAAATCAGGCGTTTGCGCGAGACAAACGGCGGGAGAGTAACAAAAGTGTTGTCCGCGATTTGTAAACGGGGCCGGTTCGTGGTTATTTGTAAACGGCGTTGCGGATAACGTAAGCGGTGGCACGCATTCGCATGCAAATTGCACGCGATACAACAAGCACCGCAAAGGCCGGACAACGACACTTGGGCGAAACGTCTCTCGTTCAACTTTTTCCTTTCTCGTATGAAAATTTCGTTCCTGACAAAATAAAACAATGCAAAATAACAAAAAGACCACCGAATCATGGACGTTCTACCAGAAATTATCGGCCGATAGAACGATCGCTTTCGAGGTCGCTGGTTTCGGAGCACAAAGCCCCGGTGCATCGTCGTCGAAAATTTCATCCGCAAAAAATGAAAGATCACAATTCAGGTTCAATTTGTTACGTAAAAAATTCCCCTTGTTCAACCCATATTTACGCTCGTAGAAAACAAAATTTCATCTCGCACGAAATAATACGTAAACCGTAAAATTCGTCGCTGAAAAGGTAACAGTGGGAACGGTCGTGTGCAGTAAGACACGGTATAATTGCGATTATACGGTATTCCCCCACGACATTTTTCAATTTAATTAATCCTTCCACCTGCCATCATTCGTAACTACTACACATAATATCGGTGCTACTTCAAATTTTCTCTCAACTGTTTTTCCTTCTGTCGTTCAACCAAATTGCGGCGCTAATTTGCATCGCGCTCTAATATTAGGTGTGTGCGATTCGAGCTACCTAACTGGGAGGTTTTGTGTATTAACACGTTGTCTGCCACAGTGAAAACGGACGTGTGTAGTCAGACACGTTGAAATCCTAATTATTAAGAATATAATCAACTAATTTTCAAATTTAACTTTTCAATTCGATAGCTAGCATTATTAGCTTAATGTTAACGCTATCCGTGGTTTATTTCATCATTTCTGTTGGTAATTATTTGATTTTAAAAGATTTCGGGTGCCAGTCACCGGTGACCCCCGTGGAAGCCAACGTGTTAATTCTCGAAGAGTATCGATCGAAGGTCGAGTTAACTCGTCGCGGCCGGTTCGTGAACGTTAAAACGCGTGTACACCGCATATGGGTGGCTGTAATCGTCGCGGGCACGCGTTCAGCCACGATCCACGGTGAAAAAGTAACACCGGCTCCGAGTAATATAGCTACTATACAATGTATTTTTACCCGGCACAGCATCGTCCGGTTACTGCATCGGTTTCGTAATATCGCGCAGCAGAGCTACACCGGCGCGGTGTTCATTTGCAACTTAACGGCCGGTTACAGCATGCATACATAGCGAATGCACGCGTACGCGCGTGTCTCTCGGTGCGCGCGATTCAATCGGTCCGCTTTCGGTTATCAAAGTTAAAATTTGTCAAAGACCCAATCCGTTTGAAGCCGCGTCGCGTTGGCACAGTTTCGTAGGTTTCGATGTCGATTAACGCGAGTCCGGCGTTAGGAAATACTCTTCGTTAAGGTTTCACAGCCTCGTGATACCGTTCACGGAAACGCTGATACGATTCGTCGCGATTCAAAGTTAAATTCTCTAGTATTCCGAGAAACACTCCGGTGGGTCTGAGAAAGTTTTGTTCCCATCATTTTCACACAATAATAATAAAAAAAAGGTAAAATATTAACACTAGAACTACGCAAACGGGTCGAAATGACTTGCTCTAGATTTCTTATTTTACATTAGAAAATTTACATAACAAATCTAGTTTGATTTTTGTCAAGATAAACAATTTTTCTACGTGTTAATTGATATCTCATTCTTTATATTTTATATATTTCGTGCATTATTTGATTTTCGAGTTAAAAGTCAGTGGAAATCAAACGTCGGTATTTTTTGTGTTAAAGAAAATTTCAAAGTACACAACCGAGAAACGAGGTGGTCGGGTTAGGGTATCGCGAAAAGGAGCGTAGAGTTTGGCGCAACGACAGAGCCGATACGAAGAGAAAGAGGGAAGAAGAAAGAGGACGGTTGGTGTCCAGCAACGGCTGACACAATGGCCATTGAAAACAGAAAATAAGCGGCATTGTTCGACGCTTTTCAGAATCGATATTTGCGAATACAACATCGACGCGTGTCGCGAACGAGCGCGCTGCTCGGTGCTCGATGATTTAAAGGAAAGATTAAAAATAAAGGGGACACGCGGTTGGAGTTGCCGTGGATGGACGGAGCGGATCGGCGTCGCGACGCGTCGAACAGCTAACCAGAGCTAGCAAAGCCGCCTTTTGTCGAACCAGCTCCGAAACTAACCGGCCGCTACTTTCCGCTATAACCACGTGAACCAAGAACAATCGTGCTTGTCGATCGTTTCGTTAGCTAACCAGAGCCAGCTTCGCTTCTCTTCCTTCCGCTCCGTTTCTCCGTCGATCGCTCGACCTCGATTCCGAAATCCGAAAATCTCGTCGTGTCGACGCTCGGAACCAACCGTTTTATTTATACTTGTAAAAATCTCGAGGGGCGACGCGACTCGAAACAATGGATGTTGGTTGGTGGCGTGCAACGGTGCACCGCTGCTCGGACCTTGATAGCGAATTTCAAATCTTATCCGAGTGGCGATCGACGGATCAAGGCGATGCTAGAATGGCCGGTCGCGGCGCGGCACGAAACAAAAAGAAATAAAGAAACACTGGAGGCGATTCGTTCCGTCTAACAAGGTGTAAGCATGAAAGAAAGCAGCTCTTATCGTCCAAAACGGCTGGGTATCACGATTTCGATTCTTAACCTCGACGATCGTCGCTTCTCGGAACGACAAAACGATTAATTAACGCGCGATGCCATTTTCACCGAACGATTTATCGGGAGTTTCACGGCGAAATAGTTGGACGAAGAAATTAGGAGAGGCCAGGATCGCGTTCCACGGCGCTTGCAGCGGAGATTTCAAAGATCTGGCGGGATGGGAGGGGGGCAGAGAAAGAGGGAACGAGAGCAGAAGAACGGTGGCGAGAAAAAGATAAGGAACGCCGTTTGGTCGCGAAGTTACCACAGCGATCCAGCCGCTTGATCGATCGTGTCGATCGTCGTCCTTGAAGTGGTCGACGTCTTTCTCGGCGTACGCAGAGCCGGAGGAACGAACGAAGCTAAGGAAGAAGAAGAAGAAGAAGAAGAAGAAGAAGAAGAAGAAGAAAAGGAATGGATGAAGAAGGTAGACGCGAGATGGAAGGAAGGCCTCTCTGGTGCCACGATACCGACAACCCACGACAACTCGAGTTAGAAGTTTCTTTGTCGCGTTAGCATGGCGGCATTCGGCAGTACACACGCCGCGGTGTCTAAGCAAGATGGCCGTCCCTGGGTGTCGAAAGGAGGGGACGCGGCAAGGAACCGGGGAAAGGGGGACGAATTCAGGCTGTTGGAGGCCGCCCGGTTCCAACTCGCATTAGAGAACACTCGAAGATTATTACTTCGCGCAGAGCCGGCCGCGTGATCCTATGCCATCCGCGTAATAAATCCGCCTCGCTGCCCAACCTCGTCGTTTCTAATACTCCTGCCGCCATGCCGAGCGGGCCATTAGCCATATCTCGTCCGAAAACGAGAAACGTTCCCGAGTCATTGTCCACCTATTAAGGCTGACTTTGCGAGTCAAAGTTGACAAAAATTACACAGGCATCTAATTGTAAGCTTGGAGTTTGATTAAGTCGCAGAGATGATTGCGTAGCGAAAAAGAATGCTGTTAGAATTTGATTTTTCCGTTAGAACGGCGACTTTGGATCCGCTCGGGGAAAGCCATCGATCTTTGCCTGTTTCGAAGGCTACCTAGTTCCAAGTAAGAGGAGCACGCCGCTTCCGCGATTCAAAGTTTCAACCTCGCTCGCTTCGAGCGCATGAAAATAATATTATCAAGGACCTGTTTGAATTTCGATGCTTTCCCAGCCACGCAGTATTACTTGAATTAACACGTTAGCGGATACCACGGCGTCAACGTGATATAATACTGTTCAGGATTTTTTTTTAGGAAAACTGTGTCCTTCGCAAGCTGGTCTCAACAGGGATCGGTGGTAACGTCATGGAGCGTGTAGTACGAGAATTGGACAAGGGTTGAGACTCGCGATGCGATAACGTTCTCGTGTCGAATGCACGCAAGGTTGTCCGATGCGCGCGGTAAAATTTCGCGGCAAAACAAGTTACGCAACGTGTCCGCGGACTTGGATTGTTAAACGCGTCGTAAAAAAAAGAAAAGAAAAAAGTGTGTTCCTAAAATTACCTGTTACGCAAGTTGGACGTTAGACGTTCAATTGGAATCGAACAACGTTTTACGTGGGATCTCGGGGAAATTCGGCAGCTTGGCAAACGATCGCCAAAAAGTCGAAATTCGTTTAAGAGGCTGGAGAAATTGGACGCGGCGTATGCGAAGGGCGTTTCGTAACGCGGTTACCGAGAAGATTGGCACGGGCACGGAGGATCGAAGCGCGATGGAAAATCTCAACAGGTTCCAAAGGTTATTTTCTGCGGCCTTACCGGCTACCGATAGACACCTACTTTCGCGTCATTGGAAAAAAAGGGAGGGAAAAAAAAAAGGGTGGCGTAACGAGTTACGCGGCTACTTCGACCATTCTACGACAACGACAACAGCATCGTGTTATCATTTCCATTAAAAATTGGCTCGACAACGATGTAAGTTAAATAAATAAATAATCCAAGTCGGGTGGACAACGGTGATGCTCCTTTTCCGTTAATTACACAAGCCAGAGCGCATTGGTGTAATTATTGTTACCGGTGCAACGAGGAACGCGAGTCGAACCGATAGCCGGCTCGAGGAAATCGCGACAGGGTTCTCCGTTGGGCAGCGACCGAGCCAAGACACGAAGGAAAATCGAATTCCTGGAGGAATCTTCTGGTTTAACGAGGCTTAGATGGGAACGAAGCGGCCGTTAACGCTCGTTCGACGATCGAACAAGTTCGTTCGTGGTCGTGTGGTCGTGATTGTGGTCGTGAGCGAGCGTAGCCGAGCTAGCCGTTCGTGTAAGCAGTGGTTGTGCCACTGACTGGCCAGTTCGTTTCTAGGACAGCTAGTTTTTCACGCGATTTTCGCGCGATACAACGCGCTCCGTGCCTAACCTATACCGAGGCCTGGCCTGGCCTAACCTTCTTTCTTCCCAACGATGAAATTGCGATCGGTGCTCGCGATAAATGCGTCCGCGGCCTACCAGCCAGTTTAACCAGCCGTCTTACGGCCACCACGACGAACACGACGATTTTTCTCGTTCCTTCCCCTCCCTGCCCGACCCGCTACCCTTCTACAGGCCTACCGTCGTTTACGTAATTCAAGGCTTTTCCATCTAATGACGAACCGATGAAAAATGCGCGCCAATACATCCGCCTAGAGATCGCCTTTTCCTCCAAACGCGATTTCTATATACGATTCGATCAGTCCGATTTTCTACACGTATCTCGACGAACGTAAGACACAGGGGATAGCGAGCGGAGGTTCGTGCGGTTCGAGAGAGGACAATGCGGCGATGCGTTGCATTCGGTTGCGTTTCGTTTCGTTCGGGTGCGTACCGTGGCTACCGATGCCCGTTGCGTGTACAGTGTATAGTGTGCAGTAGTACATGGAAGCGAGCAGAAGGCAAGAAGGCAGAAGAAAGAAGCGTGTGTGGAATAGAAGGAGCGCGCGTTCTCGCCCGTCGGCCCGACGCGACGCGCGACGGCCCGTCGATACTCACGATCGCGAGCTGGTGTAAGTGCGTGTGGTGGACGGGCAGCAGGAGCACGGGTATGTGGCACAAGGCCGACATTAGCATCTCTACCGGTATACCCCCTACCATTTCGCGTCGTCGTCACGGCACAACTCTATCCGCGAGAGAAACCTGTATTCCGGTTATCTCGCTTTTGCGGCAACCGAGAGACTGTTGCTCGCCATCGTGAGAAGGCAAAGGACCTCCTTACCCAACGGAAACCGTTTCGAGCGGAGCTGGATTTTTCGACGGAACCCCCCTTTCTTTTCTTCCTCCGCGCGATAACCTTCCGCTATCTTTCCGTTTATCCTCTCCCGATGCGTTCGTTCCGTGCATACGACAAACCCGAGATTTTTCGCGGTTTCCCGCCGATTCGACGACGCGCCTAGCTATGCCAGATTATCCCACCGATAGATTCCATGGCCGTCGTCTAACTTTCCAAGAAATTTCGCTCCCGGATCTGCAGGTCGCTGACTAGCAATCCACGGGGTATCGATAAGTAATGGGGCATCGAGTGACACGTTAACCTGAATGACCGGTATGTACTCGCGTTGAGAACCGACTAGTTCGCCGGATTAGCCGGTGGACGCGAATTGGCGAGATTCTAGCGCGCGCATTTCATCCCGAGCGAAAACAGAGTAGCGACCGGATGTCTAACGAGCAAAGATCTCTCTCCTGGTCTTTGTCCATTTCTGTCTCTTTGTCTCTTTTTCTCTGACCAAGCCAGAAGAACGTTGGTCAAAGGTGCCGATCGTCGCGTCGCTTCCTTCGAGAAATCGGTCGACGCACCGGGCAAGAAACTAGCCGCTCGATCTGCGACCAGAATCTTAACAATACCGTGAATCGTTTCACGAATTTCACCAGGTCTGGCGAACGAATTAACATTTATTTTCTTTTCGTGGTTTATGACGCTTTCGAGACGCCTGCCTTATCAAGCCGGTGACGCTGCTTCGCGTCAACGATAACGCAATTACTTTCACCCGATCCTTCTCTTTTGTCAACGCTTCGATTCTTCTTTGCCCCGAGGCGCTTGCCGAATCACAACAAGTGGCAATAAAACTCGTCGAGATTCTAAAATCGTTATTAGGTGGAGAAAATTTGAACGCGAGCTAATGATTTTTCTCGGAAAAAATTGAAAGAAGAAGTTTGCCGCGCGTGGATAGCGGCGAAAAGTTTCGAAGGAACCGGCGCGGCGTGGCGCGGCGTTGGTGAGCTGCGAAACGAGTCGCAGTAATATCGGGTCGCGTTATCGTCGGATGCACTTTGGGCTCGCAATTCGGTGCCCCACTCGCCGGTACAAAGAGTTCGTTTACCCCGTTTAGACGTGCGAGCGAGGCCAGCTGCTATCGGTCGATTCATGCGCGACATTCGACGGGAACCGACGCGACGGAGAACGACGACAACCAGCGAAGGCAGAGGGAAAGAGACCGGAGAGACAGAGGCGCGATCGGGGAACCTCTCGAGAACAAACAGAACTGCGACGTCTAGACGATCGTCGCTGATATACAGGGCGTTAAGAAATATCGGGGACATTTTTCGTCGAATCGATAACGGCACGGGACCACGCCGATTCGTCGATACCCCGCCGCTACATACTATTATACACGCTCTAATTAACCTCTCTTAAGCTGGCAGAACCAAACCACCAGTGGTACAAATTAGTACAAAATAGGTACTAAATATTCCACTAGGTCCGATGTAATTCTACTGGTTTGGTCCTGCCAGCTTAAGAGGGGTCTCTGATTAAACCTTTCGATTACGTGTCGTCGAGAACGCGAAAGAAACGCTCCGCCGTTTCCTTTCGAGAATTTGAAATTTAATCGGGAATCGATTCGATCGGACGGAACAGCTCGTCCGGTTATTCGGAGCAGGACGATTTATTTTCGTATCCGTGGAACGAACGCGAAAGCGGTTCTCGGACGAAGTAACGGAGAACGAGGTACGCGTGGGATGCGATGCAACGGCCTATCAACGAGGAAACCAGTTTCTTGTTTTAAAGAAGCGAGAATGAAAACGAAAAGAAAAGAAAAGATGAAAAAAAAAAAGAAAAAAAAAAGGCGGGGTGGTAGGATTTCGAGCACGGTTCGGATTAGACAGCTGATCGTTGGAGGACGGTTCGTTTGCATTTACAAAAATAAAACGGACCGTGTCGAATCGGACACGCATGCAAATCGATTCACAGCTCGAAGGATAATCGCGAAGGTCTGCGGGCGAGTCGATCGATCATAATGCAACGAGATTCAGGATGCAGACACACCTGACAACAGATCCCAGCCGACGTTATCACCGCCGAAATAGCGTATCGATAAGGTCGTCTCTCGGACGCGAGGCCAATGACGCGGCCGTCTGTTCTCTCTCGATAGAATTCCATTAATCTGGCTTACGACGTACACGCTCAGGAGACGAGTCGACGGCATGGCAGCGTGCAACGCACGTTAGCGGGGATAGGTGGAGCGCGTTTTATTCATAGTAGGTATAATTAATTCGAGCCGCACGGTCCCGACGGAATAATGCAATCTTATCGGACGACGGACACGTGAGCACCTCTTTCGCTGTTGCCAGATAAGAGAGAGCGTATTTTGGCGGGCCGACGGATACCGATAAAACGTCTGTTACGCTCGGTTTCGAGAAAAGCAACCGTACCGCGAGACGCAAACACACGAACGAGCCTCGCGGCGACGCGTTATCGCACGATCGATTTTTAATTGTTCGATTTACGACACGGCGCAACGCGACCAAAACACGCTCGACACCGTCTGTCCGAGATTATCGATTAATCTGTTAATCGTTCCTCCGCTCCTCGCGGTCACTATCATTATCCGGACGGGCCGAAATCGTGCTCGATTCCTAATAACAATTCAACGCCTATCCTTGAAACGTATCGTCTCGTTGTTTTTCGCTTTCTTCCTCGAACGTGTCATCGACACGCGAAATAAATTGGTCGCGAGTAAATAAGCGTTTCTTATCCCTTGATTCGCTGCTAACTGCTAACTGCTAACGTTTTGCATACGTTCGCGTTCGCCGAAATAAGCTTATCGATAGACGATCGACGACAAACGAACAAAGAAAAACTTTCCAACGCTTCTTTCCCTTCTGTCGTAGATCTTTGCCGTCCAAATTGAAAATTACGTAACCCTTTTATGAAGTACCACAAAGATTCTGTTATTCAATAATTTAGAAAATGCTACGTCAGCTTGACAAATCTATCATATTCCCGTTGGAATGTTTCATACATCGTTCAACACTTTTATCCATGATCGTCTCGAGCAGAAAGTTTAGGGTGTCTGGCTACCTCGTCGTCGCGAGGGTTAAAGTAATCCACGACGCAACGAAACTCGAACGACGGTAGTTGGAGCGAGCAATAGAAGGCGGAGGCTTGAGCGGACGAATTTGGAACGGCCTGTAGCGGTGGAGTGAGGTAGGTTAGTGAATCGACGGGTGTTATCTGGATGCACGGAACGCGCGGACGGCCAGTACGGAACAACATGTCCGAGTCAGCGAAACAGGGACACTTTAAGCAAAGCCGGCTGGCACTTAGAGTGGATTTTCCACGCGGTTAGCTTGCAGTTTCCACGTTGGTGTGCACCGACTTCTCGAAACGGGCCATTTTCATACGAATTGCGTGCACCGTTCGAATCGTCGGATAAGAGTGTGCGTGCGTTGCCGACGACGATCTTCCGACCGACTCGAGGGAACTCGAGATTGTTCACCCTTTCAACGATGACAACGACGA
This sequence comes from Stelis phaeoptera, assembly GCA_943735885.1. Lineage (NCBI taxonomy): Eukaryota > Metazoa > Arthropoda > Insecta > Hymenoptera > Megachilidae > Stelis > Stelis phaeoptera. The sequence continues at coordinate 11,287,429 of OX030942.1, read as the reverse complement.
CAACCATAGCAACGAAACTTGTGCAACAGTCTTGTGGCGCGTGTTACGTGTAAAAGAAAAGAAGAAGAAAAAAAAAAAGAAACGCAACGAACAAACGATTATCAAACGCGGTGACAAATTATCGGATGTTCAGATAACCCTTTTTTTTTTTTGTTAACCAGTTCATTCTTATCGTTTATCGGATGGTACTTAAAGTGCGACACACATCGTAGTGCAGTTTTTGTATTTTTCCTTGTTCCTTCGACTTGGTCGACGACGAAGTTGGCGACGAGCGAGCGATTAACGAAATCGGTGGTGGCTTGTTTTCATGGCCGACCGTTTGAAAGTGAATAACCCGTAACAATTGGTTTTGCGCGTTCTAAAGTACAGAAACGCGGCGTGCGCGGCCGATAAACCAATCTGAGGCATAAATCAACCTTTACATTGAAAACAATCAATTCTGTGAACCGGAGCAACGAAAACAAGTCGCGACGGCGGGAATCTCGGAGGCCGATTCGCGACACGCTTCTCTCCACGCGGTGTCCACTCGGTTCACGTCAAGTTCACGCGTGTTCCTATGTGTATCGATCGAACGATCGATCGTCTACGAGGTCCGTCAAAGTTTTGCGGTCACCGTGAAAACGTGGAATTTTACGGAAATCGGAACGCCCTGTTTTCGCGGACGATCAGCCTGAGGCTCGCCAGCTGTGCATACAACCAAGAAACCCGGTAAGTATTTCGCTGCGACTTTCCTATTGCATCGAACCAGACCAGACGTTTACGAGCGAGGCGGTTTTGGGATTCGATCGAAAAGAACAGAGCTATCTTAAAAATATCGATCGGACGTGGCGCCGTGTTTTCTTTTTTCTTTTTTTTTTTATTCTAAATGAAAATGAACCAATTTCTACAATTTCTGTGCGTTCGCCAAAGTCCAACAAGGTAGTAGGCGCGGTGGCAATTGGCCGAAAATCCGGAAAAGATCGGGAAGATCGGGAGCCAGGTGTTCGCAGACTGGAGAGATAACGCGGCGATTTCGACAACGCGATGCATCGATAACGTGGGCAGATAAAGTTGTGCATCGCGTTGCATCGTCGCGTAAACTCGATTTTACGTATCGACGCAACGCTTTCGAGAGACGCGTCGCGTCGCTCATTATCGGAGCGAGTCGCGCGTATTGACTCACCTGACTGTCGCGAGTGAGTCAGAAGTAAAGTTTCAAATTGTCGTCGCGATGCTTCTTTTCCTTTCAACGATTCGGATTGGGCGAACGGCCTGACACATCCGCCGATTTTGCGTGTACCGGAACACACACACGCGTGCGTGTCGTCACGCATTGGGATAGGTCGTCGCATTCGCCAGAACAGAGGGCGCTTTGTTCCAAGAGCGCCTCGAGCGCGTAATCACCACGCTGCTGGACCGTTCTTCCACGTTCTCGCCATGCCGTGCCATACATGCGTTACGTTTCACCCACTGACAGCTCCTTGGGCATTCTTGGAGATTGTCACTCGTTACCGACGATATACTTTCGGTCAGCTGCTGATTTTCCAAGAAAAAGAAACCTTTCTTATATGTATACTGCGCTCGATCGGATTAACACGTTGAGTGCCGCAGTGAAAACGGACGTATGTAGTCAGACACGATGTAATCCTAATTATTAAGGATGCAGTCGATTAATTTTCAAATTTAACCTTTCAGTTCGATAGCCAGCATTATTAGCTTAATATTAACGCTATCCGCGGTTTATTTCGTAGTTCTTTTTGTCAATTATTTGATTGTAAGGATTTCGGGTGTCAGTCACCGGTGACTGACGTGGCGTTTAACGTGTTAAGGCGGTATATATTGTCATGTAGAGTGCGATTTTAAAGGTGATATTTAGGATAGAATAAATTTGAAACTGTTCGAGTTTTCTTTCTGAAATTTTTTACACATATTCATTGATCCTTTAAAAATATGCACAAATTTTGCAGAAAAAAAAAAAAGAAAAAATATCATGTATTTTTGTATATTTGGGTACAATGGTGCGCGGAAGAACCCTCCAATTGGCAACCAGTGTTGTGGACGTTGTATGGATCTGATTTGAAAAAACTAAACATATTCTTAATTCGTATAAGTGTTGTGATGGTTGGTACCAGATTCGGCCGGGAAAACAACTTTTTTACGAAATGGCGGTATGCTAAACATGAATTACCGATTTTTCCTGTGTTTTTCCCCTTCTAAAGGTTAAAAGGAAACAAAAAAATAATAATTTTGACTCAATTCTGCTACCAGCGTTAAAAAACAGTCTACTGAAGATGTATATCAAGTCTGAGCTCAATCGGCCAATTGGTTATTGAGATATCGTGGTTGTCGATTTGAAAAACATAGTTTTGAGAAAACCACCTTTACAGTTTTCGTACTGTTTGATGAGGTTTAAACGAAGTTACTGATTCTTACTAGATAATCGGCCAACCCGGGTCCATAAATGGCTCCTTCCTCTCTCTGATATAATTGATTTTAGTCAGACAATGCTTCTCTTCTAACAGTCCTACCTTTTTATTTTTGGCTCATTATTACTAGAACGCGCAGCGCGTTTCAGCCGCGCTTCCCGACCGTACTTCTTATAATTTTTATAACTCAGCTAATTTTATGAATATCGCTGTACGGTCTAAACAGGCGTACTTATGAAGGTTTGCAGTATAATAAAATCCGAAAAACTCAAAATCAGTTTTTTCAAATTTCCACATGACAATACTGCCTCAAACGACTTTTCGATAACGTTGCCAAAGGGCAACCTTTCCAAACCTGTATCGTAGCTGTAGGTAATCGTGAAAAACGCGGATTCTCCTCGCTTCTCTGTTAGGTCTGTAGGTCTCGATCCCACAATATTATTACTCGTCTCAGTTTTCGGCTACTACGAAGATCGAAATAATTATAACGCGTCCGATGAGGTTTGTAGTTGGCTGACGAGAAGACCGAGATTCGTGAGCGAACCGGTAGCGTGCACAATGTACGAGTACAGAGAGCGCGGGCTATTGAAAGGCAACGAGGCAAACGGGAGGAGGAGAGAGTAAAAGCAAAAAGGATAAAAAGAGGGGAAGAGATGTTCGTAGAGGGAAGAAGAGAAGGAAAGAGGGCGAACGGGAACGGGAACGGGAACGGGAGCATGAAACACGAACGAGAGTGAGAGCTCGGAGAGGCAGCCGTATTTTCGGGTGACCGTGGCCCTGCCCTCGAGACTGGATCGTTTCTGTGCCACTCGGTGCATTCTACCCACACGATGCACCAGCGCACACGCTCGCATTTATATTCGGCTGGAGGGCGGGCTGGCTACAAGCGTGTTCGCGTTTACGCGCGCGCGAGCGTGCGCGCGTGTGTGTGTACGGGGGTGGCCGCGACACGCGCTCCAACACACGGTGCATACGTTGTTGGCTTTTGCATGTGAGCAACCAGAACGACCGACAAAGACGGAGACAGAGAGTGGAAGAACGGCAGAGGCGGCAACGGGAAGGGAGGGTTAGTGGTTTCGTCGGTTTTATTATTCGGCACTGCACGCCGAGTTAACCCAGGTCAGTTTGGCAAAAAAGCAACGCTGCGTTCGGCGCGCTACTGGTACGAAAGCGAAGAGAAACGGGGCGGGAACGTGGGAGAAGGAAGGGAAGAGGTTTGCGAGCGGTGTGCGTGCGACACGCAGCTATGTACGCGAGCAATCGTACGCGACGCATCCGCTGCCGAACCAGCTCGTACGTCGCGCGCATCCAACTTTTTTTTTTTTTTTTTGCGTTCCTGCATTCGTTGCTGCGCTCCGATACTTTCCATGTGTTCGCCGCGTGTTCTTAAAAATACCATCCCCAGGATCGATAGATACGCGTTGGATCATTATACGAGAGCGTTTCGAAATGCGAGGGAAAAGGAAAAGACGGCGATGAGGAGGGTAAAATTTGTGAAAAAGGGGGTGCGAAAGGAAGAGGAGAGCGGCGAAGCGCCGAAAGCTCGCAAAACGCGACGACGGGTTCGGTGGGAGGGGTAAAAGCGGCGAAAGATCGAGCGACAGGGGGAAAAAGAGGGTTGCCGGAGGCGGCATGCTAACGGGGAGAAAAGAGAAAAGGGGGGGTGTGGAAAGAGCCGGGCCGAAGTGAGGTGGGTCGGTAGTTTCGCCAGTTAGCCGGCTTTAAAACAGCTGCCAAATTTCCCTCTCGGCCGAGAGAGTGAGAGTGACCCATCGAGAGCGAGTGTGTTCCACATCGCGTTTCGCAGCGATGCAAGCCGGCGCGCGGCGCAGCCGGCCGCACACTCATTCGCACACGTACGCCTCTGTACACTGTGCACAGTATGCACATGCACATGCACGCGTACACGCTCGTACCCGTGTGCACCGATGCAGGCGGACGAGCGAGCCATTTGCGCGCATCCATGCGCGCGTTCCTCTACTACGTGCAGCTTCGTACACAAACGCGGTCCGATACGCGAGCGCACACAACCAGCATGCAGGAGCTCTGACGATCAAACGTGTGCCGAGTTTCGAACATCCACAAACGAACCCTACTCCTCGTGTGTGTGTGAGTTTGTCGGTGAATGCGAACCGAATACAAGCGCGCGGACAACGTTCTGCAGGCGTCTCGGTGTCTGCATGCATATCGGATGCGTCCGATGCGCGACACAGCTCGGGAACCAGAAGCCACGTTAACCGAAAGGCGTGTCTCTTCTTTCGATCAATCAAACTTTTGCTTCTTTCGCGAAACGCGGTAGCTCCTACGATTCCAAGAATTTGCATACGTCCGATGGTATAAATCGAGGAGGCTATCGCGAGGAAAGTTAAGCAACGCTGGCTCCGTGTTGGACACGTAGAAATAGCGAGGTCCAAAATGATACGGGGGCCACTCTCCGTTTCTGGGACTAGAGCAACAAGTAGTAACCGCGTTTATATCGACGCCGTTGGCTACGCGGTAGATGCATACTAGGTATTAGTATGTAGATAGGTGCATGTATAACGTGGCCGAATATATAGGTCGGCTAGAGAGAGAGTACTCCGGCAGCTGACGCAGCAACGGTAGCGCAGTCATTTATCCCCGAAATTTTTCAACCCGCACTCAAGTGGGGGTAGTTGGTTGACTAGCTGAGAGCCATCCCCGATATAGGTACATGGAACCTACCTTAGCCGCCACTCTCTCGCTTATATACCAACTACATAAACGTCCAATGTCACGGCAACAGTTTGCCAACCAGCCAGCCAGACAGCGCGAGTGAAAAAGCTGGCGGGTATTTTTGTCGAATTTTCTCGTTATTCTGACGAGCCGGAATTTCAAACGTTACATTTCCCGTGTTTCCATTATCGTCGCACCAGGCCGCGTTCCGTTCTCATCGTGCGCGCGCGCCAGATTACGGATAAATCGGTTAAATTTCGCACGAGTTTCCAGCCGCGTTGATTCGCGTTATCGAAAATATTTAACGAAATTATCGTTAGACCAATTATTATCGAAAAGGCGTAATTACATTACACAAACCGACATATTATGTACACACAAACGTTACTAAAATCGACGCGGGAATAAAATAGCTCGCTGCGAGCCGATCAAAGCTACAATCAGGCGACCCGCTGTATCGAATTTCCGCTGGATTAAACGCGCCGAAGGCTGTTTTTGGCCTACTCGATGATTCCCCGTGAAATTGCCCGTTAATTAACGATCGTTAAACGCAGTTAATCGAGAGGTTCTTTTTTTCGCGAATCGAATTACGATAAACCAAGCGATCGAATCGTTCGCGAAGATGCATCGAAATATACATACACATATACATGCATGTATATTTCGAGTCCCGGTCGTTGACTTTATTTTGTACCTGTGCCAAGCGCGAGAATCGTGGCCCGATGTCGACTCTACACCTACTACGACAGGTATGTAGATACCAACCAACCCGTACATATGTACGTACTACCTAGCCGTGGCTGGTTTGCTCGCGCAACAAGTAGGTATCGCCAAAATATGGCCCCGACCACCGAGAGCTTTCCCACCGTTCTTCCGTATTCGTGCCACGACCCACTGGATCCCGAATTTACCGACACCCGTACTAGCGTTAAAACCTCGAATTACCAGTTTCCCACCCGAAACAAACTCGACTCGCGGACCAGTTAACTTGTAGAAATCTCGTTGCTGGCGCGGCGCGAATTAAACCGTGTATCGTTTTATGCTCGCGTTCACGAAGAAAATGATGGCCCAACCTTTTCCATTCGGCATTCCTCGCGAATCGCGGATAGAATTCGACGCTTTCCATGCACCACCCTCGGTCTCACGATCTTTCCAAGCGATTTGAATGCAGCAGGCGAGCCCGCTCGAGCATCGTGTCCCGTCTGCTTACAAACACCGTTCCAATCGTTTCTGGACGATTTCGAACCGCTCGCGATTCGATCACGGTCAAGGTTTCCCTACGAGGATATTTTCGTCAACGGGGTTAGCTCGGTCGTCGCTCGGAGAAAGGCGAGGATTCGTCGTGTCGTCGGCTGGTTGTTTGCGCGAGCACCGTGCAACCGTTGCGTAACGACAATTACAACGGCCACGAGGTAAACATTGATCGGTTTGCGCGCGTTATTCGCCGCGTCAGCGTAGCTCGAGGAAACGATCGAGGCGCGTCGAACACGCGCGTTGCCGAAAAATTTCGCGTCCGAAAACGGCACGCGAACTCGTTAACCCGCTAATACGTATCGCCGCGCCGATAAAGACGAGTCACGTAATTTGCATAATCGAAACAATTATCGGGAAAATTAATTGAAGTAATCGGCCAAGTGGAAAGTTGTGCGCGGCACGGTGACGGCTCGGTGGGAAGCAAAATTACTGGTCCAAAGCATAGGCTGTAACGCGCGAAACGAATCCGGACTCTCTTCTAATTGAATTAACAAACCGGCTCGCTGTAACGCTGCCGCAAATGGCTCCCCTCTGCTCCGACCGGAGCGAGAGCTCGCGCTGGAAAAGCGTGACGCGTCGCGACGTCGTTTTCAACGGAGCGTCGCGTCGTGGCGCGCGACGATAAGCAATAAGATACGGTCAAGGCCGGCTCGGATGCACCGGCCTCTATCCGTTCTCTTATTCCTGTACGTAAGCGAATCGTTCGTGCCACGCTTCTACGTCACTACGAAAACGAACGACCGGTTGGAGGGGGAGGGGGTGGGGGAGGATGAGAACGAGGAGGAGGAGGAGGAGGAGGCTGTCCTCGAGAGATTCGCTTCGCGTTTCGCGTGTGTAGCTTCGCCTTCGGTTCCCCTCTCGAGGCGAGCTTCGAATTCGGCGCGACCTTCGCCAGAGCCGGCACGCGATTGGTCCGACTGACCCACTGCCACTGACCTTGGGCCCATCCACGCACCGACAGACCTCTACGGACGAGTCGCTCCGCCATTTCGATTTTCGGCAGCGCTCTTTCGAGGAAACGAGCGAGATGGAGGACGCCTCTCACCCGTTACCTTCACTTTCAACCAAACTTTCTCCCGATTCGTCGACCCTGTCAGCTGATTTTGTTCTTTTTTGCAGAAAAATTGCGTGGATAATTAGTTCAGGAAACAAAACAGATGAATTTCTTCGATGTTAACCCTTTGCGCTTGAAGCATTTTTGGACGTAATCGGTTCTAATCTAATTTTCCAGCTATGCTTCCAGAAATCAAACGCACCATGTCGGAAGAAAAGTGTTAGAAATACGGTGGTACCTCGGTATACGACCTTAATCCGTTCCTGATGTTTGGACGTATACTAAACCAACCTTTCCCATAAGAAGTAATGTAAAAATAATTAATCCGTTCTCATGTAAAGAAAACTCCTGTTCATATTATATCTACATTAATAGGGTTGTAAAATAATTTAAACATTGTTTAAACAATCAATCAAGACAAATGACGTAAAATTCACACAAAACACGTTCAAACAGGACGTATTCCGAATTGGATGTATTCCAAAGCAGACGTATACCGAGGTACCACTGTATTTGAGAATCTATTTTCTTTTATTCCCTTCTTTAATTTTCTACATTTCGATACGGATGAAACTTAATTTTCACATTTTAGAATACTGTGATAAATTAAATATTGCGCCTCAGAGGTGACACTCAAGTGCAAAGGGTTAAATGCCTTCCTTTTTTTTTTTTTCGTTAATTAGTCAATCATCCCATCGGAGAAAGAATTTCGAACAAAGACTCGGTTGGACAGGATAACGCGTAGTATCGATAAGATCGTCATTGTCTTCTCCCGTGCTTTCGTCTTCGTCTCCTTTCGTTTTACTCGCACCCGATAAATAATGCATGCACCTTTTCGAGGGAATAACGTACGGCTGGTAGCCTTGTCGCGCTCCTTGATCCCGGCTCGAGCCGAGACGACTCGCTGCCGTCTGGACGGTTTTGTTTCGAGGGCGCGAAATTCGTTGCGAAGGTTTCTGTCCCGAGAGTCAACGGCACGGAAACCCTCGATTCCGACGGAAGAGGTGGACGAGAAAAAAAAAAAAAAAGAAAAATGGCACGCTCGTCTAGAATCTAAAAAAGCACGCGGCAAGATTTGGCGAGCGTGGCTCCGCCTCCTACTCCTATCCGACCCGTTCTTCTAAACAAATGAATCATGCTCCAAAATGGCCGACTGATTTTAGACGTCACGTGGCATCGACGTACGTACCGCTCGTACATTGGTGCACGAGTGTATCCGAGAGCTCCGTTGTCGTCGTCGTCATCGAGAGAAGCTCGCGCTGGCAAAATTAACAAACCCTGTTCTTCTGTCTTACCCTGGGGGAATCGCGAGTCGCGATTCTGCTGGCGCGCCCTTTCTCATTAATATCCAAAGTTACGTATACGGGACATTCCATGCGAAGTCGGACACCGTTTGGAGCACCATGTCGGATTTTGTTCTAATTTGAATATGTTGTAGTCTTTAGTGATATATAAACGTATTTCGAAGGATTTTTCAAAATTTTGAAAATTGTAAACTTTACAGCTGTTGAAACTATAGTGCTCACATTTTTTCAATAAATTATAACTCATAAAGTAACAAACTGATCAAAACGTGAGCAAAAATGTGAGCACTATATTTTCAACAGCTGTAAAGTTTACAATTTTCAAAATTTTGAAAAATCCTTCGAGATACGTTTACATATCACTAAAGACTACAACATATTCAAATTAGAACAAAATCCGACATGGTGCTCCAAAAGGTGTCCGACTTCGCATGGAATGTCCCATACGCAACATATTTTTATAAATTTTCGATTTTATCCTACTAGGAAGGCGTCGACGCGAACTGTCCTAATCTAATCAGCCACTTTCGATTGCCATCTTGAAAGTCGATGCACACGATTCCCCAAGATTATCTAACAAATTTCTAAACCATCTGTCCGCTTCAAGGTCCGTCGCGATCGCACGCTTTTACGTTCGCGATCCCCTTCTCCGTCTGCCGTCCGCTGCGCCACTCTCCGCGTCGCGTTATTCCGGCCGGTCTTGCGCAAAGTTTGAAACGGTGCGGGGAAGAAAAAAAGAAAACGATAGGCTCGCGGCGCGATAAGATAGACCAACGAATAGACAGATAGGGTGCAGTTTCGACGCTCGGTTATCCTAGGATTTTAGACCGATTCGCGAGGAACGATGAGAGAACGATGCGTTTCGGTAGGCAATTACGCGAAACGGGTAAGAAACGGAGCAGCCGATTATGCGTTAGCTATTTAACGAGAACTTCGCGGTCAATTTAACGAGATCTTACGATACCCCGAGAGGGAATGGGTTTAGCCAAACGAAGAACGCTGGCGGAACAGTGTGCCGGGTTAAGTTTTCCGATTCCATTATTCCTGTTTTAGTCGACGATCATGCTGCAAAAGGAAATGACCGAAGGAAAAACTGGCGATGGTTGCACGGCGCACAAATTATCATTGAAATTTCAAATCGCAACAGCAGCGGCATCGAATTGTCTCCTATTAAAAGTGTCATGGCCACGGTGTCGCGCGCGCGCGCGCGCGGACCAGAGGGGAGACTCGAGCACGTTCTCTCGTCCACGATTATAGCGCACACAATGGACTCGATTTCGATGTATACTTCTGGCGAGGAAACTAATTGAAATTCACCGATCATAGACGCGTATAACAGGCAAACGTCGATTTTCCAGCAATCCGGAAAAAGAGGTTCGATCGGTCAGCGTTCCGGGAACCAGATGAGCCACTCTTAAATAGGATTCTAGAATGATCGCGTTCCGGGAAGAAAAGTGGAAACGTTGCGGGGTACCGGATGCCAAGGAAATCGATAAAACTCGCATGTAAGAATGCATTAAGGCGATCTATGACCGTAAGACAAAGCAAACCGAGCGAAACAAGTTCCGGACGAGCGTTTGCCTCTAAAGATAGTAGTCGATGTCTTCGGGTAACGCAGCAACACGTAGCCTGTAAATCAGCGTACGGGGAACAAAGCTAGGGAAAAGTTGCATTCGTTCTGGAAACTAATTTTCCTCAAATATTTACAACCACGCGTCTCGAATTGGTGTTTTCCCAATCGAATATAAAAAAAAAAGAGAAGAAAAAAAAAGCAGCGGCAAAGTGTACCGCGATGCGTGCGTGATTTGGGTGTCGGTGTGTGGCGAATCGGAGCTGACGGTAGAAGCAGAACCGACGTGACCGTGCGTGTGCAATGTGCAGTGGTGCAGTGTACGGGCGTCGAAAGGTAATGGTGGTCGTAACAGCGTCGACTACCAAGACGACGTCGCCGCCGACGACGACGACTAGGATATGACGGCGTCGGCGACGGCGAGTAGAACGACAATGAAAACGAGGATGGTATCAGCGAGTAAAGGAAGGTCGGTTGCGCGTGTTGGTAGAACGTAACGTAACACACGAGGCCTGGTAAATGGTGATGGTAATAGACGTAGTAGTGGTAGTAGTACTAGTAGTAGTAGCAGTGGCGCGAGTCGGTGGTGAGGAGGATAGTGGTGGTGTATTCGGTAGGTGGTGGTGGCGGTGACGATGGTGGTGGTGGTGGTGGTGGTGGTGGTGGAGGGACGAAGATGGTGGGGTGGTTGGATGGCGGCGCTCCTAGCGCGCAAGCCGCACCGTCCGACGCGGATGCAGTTACGGGAGCGCAGCGCGACCCAATGCAACTCGACGAACGTCGCATATCCGGAGCCGGATCAAACGTCGAGACCTGGGCAAGTGGTGCGTGTGCGTGTGTCGCTTCGTCTCCCTCTCGCTTGTGCGCCCGTGGAACGCGTTGCAGAACGCAAGGCCAGTGACGGGAACGACGCACGGAAGCAACAACAACAACAACAAAAAAAGTACGAAAGAAAGAAAAAAGAAAAGAAAAGAAAAGAAAACAAGGACCGGACAACAAGAACGGAAGAGGAAAGAAACGCGGACCAACCGATCGAATATATTGCTCGAACAAATCGATCGTGCGATATTTCGTTAGCTCGTGTGTGTGTGTGCGTGTGTGTGTGTGCGTGTATAGAACGCGCGTAGGAAATCATATATAACCGGAGAGGGAACGAACGGGATCGTCGCGAACCAGTATCGTCGACCAGACAAGAAAGTTGTCGCGAAATTAAGGGATCGTTGTGGTTTCGTTTCGGTGTCGTGGCCGCGGTCGTGCCTCGTGCTCGCTGTTGCTGCTGTTGTTGCTGTTGCTGCTGCTGTTGTTGTTGTGCACGCGCGCCGCGATTCGCGATCCGCCCTCGCCGCGTAAACTCGACGATTCTCCGGCCCGTTCTCGTGGTTGCGGTGTGCCCGTTACAAGCGCCGCGGAACAACCACCGGCGCCGAGTAACCGACGACAAGTTTCATCGTCCGCCGCGAACCGATTCCGAAGGAAAGAAGAGGATGTGACGGGAGAAGAGGAACGGAGCACGAGGGTTCAATTCTGAGAAGCCGAAGGGTTGGTGAACGCGTTCCGAAAACGCGGGGTTGTTTTTCGGTGGAATCGCGCGCGCATTCAATTTCTCTCGTCGTTGGAGCCGTCGAGCCGGAAACGGATACAGGAACGAGAGGCGCACAGGATAAAACGAAAAGAAAAGGAAAGAAACGAGAAGCGAACAAAGTGTAGCAGCGTCGGGGTCTCGAGAGGATCGGAAGGATCGAAGCGAGGAGAGCAACAGGCTCCTAGCGTGGAAGGAAGACGGTGGAGGGGAGGGCGGTGTAACTGGAGAGTTCGGTGCAACCGTCGATTCCATTTCGTTTAGTTCGCGCACGATCTCCTTTTTGGTACGCGTATCGTCGTCGTCGAGTAGCTACGAGAACCGTAGCCAAAATCGTTAGCCTCGTTGTTTCACGTTGGTTCGCGGCCGGCCGCCTGTGTTTCGTTCTTTGTCCTACGGCTGGGTTTCTGCTTGTACACGGTGCAACGAGAAGCGTGAAAGCGAGCCGTCGCTCGCGATACGAAGGAAAATGTCAAGGAAGATGCTGGTCGAGCGCGGCTGCCGGCTCGGCACGATACTGGTGGCGAGCCGCTACCAACCACTCTGAGGAACCAAGCGCGTCTTCGATCCTCGCGGTGAGAAGAACCTAGTGCAACCGGTGATTCTTTCCTGTCGTGACAGTGAGTACCGTCGATTGCAAAATCTCTCCCCCCCCCCCCTTCCACTTTTCCTTTTTTTCATTTCATTTTTCTTATCCCTCTTAAATCGTCGTTTCGGAAACTAAACCCATCGAATCAAACGCAACGTTCGGCTACACGCGTGTAAGCTTACGTATTTCGCTAACGTAGACGGTTGACACGGTGTGAGCGGGTTGGCGCTCGCGAGCGCCCGACACACCGACAGGGAAGAAAGGAAGGGATTTCGGGAGAGGGAGGACGAGCGAGCAAGACCGACCGAGAAGGGGGAAAGATGCGAAGAGTCTCGTGTGTGTGTGTGCGCTTGAAAGAGCGAGAGAAAGAGGAAGATGGTTGGCCGAGGGGAAAGAGGGAAAAGAATCAAGGGGAACGAGAGAGAGACGGAAAGAGGAGTGCCGTGGCGCGCGCGTGTGCACGTGTCATCGTATGCAACCGTAGGTGCGTGAGAGAAAGACGGTCGAGGCTGCGGAGCCCGCGGAGAGAAGAGATCGAAGGGAGGGAGGAGATCGACAGGCCACAAGACGGACTAGAGTGCTTCTTAGATATCAAAATGGCCGAAAAGACTGTGCGCTCTTCAACGAGCCATACTTCGTTTCTCATTTTCTTCCCACGACGCGACGTCGAATCACTTTTACGCGTTCGTTCGTTCAACAAGCTCTAGTCTGGCGACGAGATAAACGCACTTTCCACCAGGAAGGTACTCGAACGTTTCGAAATCTTCGGCCGGTATTCTCTTATCGTGTGTTTCGCCGTCTGCGATCGCTTACCTTCCTTCCGTCCTCGAGTCTTCCCTTTCGCATAACGAGTGACCTCGTTTACGTTCGCTCGAGCCGGTCTTACGTTTCTCCCTCTGGGCTTCCTTCGGCTTTCCACGTTTCTCAAAGCGCCACTTTTTCTCCACGCTGGTTCGTCCTTTCTGGCTTTACGATCATCTTTTTACGAAAGACGGACAAATGATACCGTGGAACGATCCGATTCAGGAACCGAGTAATTTACCTAGGCAATTATATCGACGCGTCACGTGTTTCGCAGGGGAACCTGTCGTTCCGGAACTCGCGGCGACCGGTACACAAGTTTGTTTTTTTCTTTTTCAACATCCAAGGGCAATCGAAACGCGAAAATCCTGGGTAGCTGGTTGGTCGTCGACTCGAACCAACACGATCTCCTTCATCAACTAATCAAAAAGAAGAGCTTCCCTTTCGACGTGAATACTCGTGCGCATCTTTAGCATAATGTGCCTCCGATACGTTAGGGCAAATTAGAACACGAATCGTTTGTTCCAACATCTCGTTGCTTCGAGGAATAAAGAAAAAAGGAAAAAAAAAAAAAATGAAAGATGAAAGATGACGAGCGTGTTCAACAGCAGACTCATCCACGTGATTCAGTGCTAGTCGGACGATTCATTCTTAACCTCGAATTCGCGACGACGATAATGCTCGCCTCTTGATAAATCAACGCGGCGCGTTCCTCCGGAAATAGAGGAGATCTGCGTTTATGCTGCTCGAACGCTTCACGAGCCGTTTACTCTGGACGTTTATTGGCGCGATAACTTAGTAAAATTAACACCTGCTCGGGGAAGGTTGTGCCGGTGTTCGGATCGAGAGTAAATAAAAGGTTCAAGTTCAGACGTCGCAACACGAGCGAAGGAATATAAACTCGTCTACTATCGATTCGTTCGACCGTAGATATAAAGCAAGAATCGTTTTTTTTTTTCTCACACCGTATATACGTCGATCGATGTAACATTCCGGCACGATCGTGCACCATTGTCTTCGCGAAAAATTTGAACAACAATCGCGGACGTTTTCCTCGTTGTTTCTCCGAGAAATCACGAAAACACCGTACGACGTTCGATTTGAAATTTCGGCGGAAAGATCGTGATTATTTATTGAATTTCACAGAAGCAGAACTCTTCCAGGAAGAGTTGGCGATTTTCTTTCTTTCTTTTTTTTCTTTTTCCAAGCGCGTGTCACGAAACGCCGCTTGTGACGTGACAAAATTTACGAATCAAAATCTCGTCAGGGGGGAAAACACAAAAAAGAGTTAAATGTATAACGAAACCGCGCGTGCCAACGTCAATCTTCGCCGGTTATCAAATTTTGTTGTTATTTCTCCTATGTCGTCTTCGTTCGCAACCCGTCCACCTTTGTTCGAGCTCGTTTTGGATCTGTATCCATACCCGGACCGACCGTCGAAAAAGTTTATCAATCACGCGCCACTTCAAATGCAAACTATCGATGAATCGGTGAAATTTCACGTGTCGATGGAACTTTTGAATTTGACTGGCGAAGAAAAGCAAACTCGAGTCGTCGAAATGTTGAAAGTTTCGCTCGAGTAGAAATATAACAAAACAGCGTGAATGTTGCATTCGATGAAATACACCTAGTTGTCCGATATTGACTCCAGAGTACGGGACGGTACTTCATTTTTCACTGAAAAATCTCAGTTGGAAAAAAAAAGTAGTGATTTTTCGTCGAAAGCGTTATAGATATCGTAATTCGTTAGAGTAGTACGATATGCATCCAGTTTAGAATTCGAATGTTCGAATAACAGACAACACATATGTATGTGTAATACCCGTGTTGATAACGACACTGTAATAATCCTCGTGCGAATGATTTTTCTTCTTTTTATTTTTGCCAACGCGTGTTAGAAGAGCGTCGAAAAGATTGTTGAAATAAATATAGAAATGATATTAACCGTAGACACCGAATGGCGATAGGAAAAAACAGAGAAGAATTGAGAGCCGCGTCGAATCGAATCGCGCAAACGATTGTCGCAACTGTATCAAATAATAACGGATTTACATATCGCGCTCGCTATGCACGTGACAATTATTCATGTAATCCGTTGTCGTCCTAGGTATGCTATATTCATATGATAATAACCGATATGAAATTCTCTTCGCGTGTCGAGACCGAATCGTGTACATGGAAGACGAGTTGAATCGTGTGCGGCATCTTTAAATTTTCAAAATTCACGCGATTCGTTGATTTTCCCGAGCAAGATTGTTATTTTCGGAGGGCAGTAAGTGGGGGGGTCTGGGATGAAAGGGGCAATACAGAGGTTTATTCCAACGCGGAACAGACGGAAAGTTGGCGGGTACTCGAAGCGACCGTGGTAGTTTGTAAATCCCTGGAGCAACCGGTAGGTAATTTTGAGTGGCCATAGTTCGCAGGGAAGTTACGATCGTCCGGTGTGTAACGTCTTGTTTTAGAAAGCAGAAATTTGCCTTATTTAGTAGGTTAAACTAGAAAATTCGGTTTGACCTCGATTTAGAACGACAGGCATAGCGTGTCAAAGTCCTTAAGTAGCGGCGAGAGGTTTCCATCGAGCCTTCGTAGTCCGAGGCTCTCCCACTCTCTTCGTTCGTTCGTTCCGCGCGAAAATACCCGGGCAAAATTTTTACCCTACTCTCTAGAAACCTTTCGAACGATGATGAAAAATCTAGGCTACGCCGCTAACACGACCGTCCGCGTCATCTTGAAACGCTTATTTTTATTCAATGCAATGGTAATGCGTCCAGGTTAACCAACTCGAATGACATCGAAGAAGAAATTTTCGAGCGAAACGTTTACTCTTCGTTGTCGGATTAGATCAACGGTGATTTTTTATCGACGTTACGTGTCGAGCCACGTAACTGCGATGGAACGAGAAAAAGGAAAACCTCGTCGATACGTATTCTGCTAAGTATTGAAAATACTCGAGGCGAAAACCGATAAAACAATTGTGGTGAAAATCATAATTGCAAAGCGACGATTCGGTCCAAGGTTGATCGATAACGCGACGCGTCTATTTTCGCGAGGAAAAATGTGGTGGGAAAGGAAACAGCGATAGACTATCGGTGCGTAGAGCGACGAAAAGATATCGAACGGATAAAAGGAGGGGGAAATTGTGTGCTGAATCGTGTCGAAATCCCGAAGTCGATCAGTTTTTACGTAAAATAAACAGAAAGGTCGATTGGTTCGTTTGAAATAATGATAATTAAATTCGAACGAATCGTAAATGGAGCTTTTTCATTTTAATATTTCGTGAAAACAAAATGTACGCCTGAAGTGCCCTTTCGGATTATTTGCATGCCGCGGAATTCCATGGAACAATACGGGCTCGTGAAAATGCACGTGAAAAATTAACACGACCAATTTGCCCGGTGCCACAGTTAATTCTGTTACGCTTCGTCACATAAATTCGCCAGAAAAACCACGACACCGGCCCCGGCCATTTAATTCCAACAATGGAATCGAGATATCCTGTAAAACGTGTAGTACTACCCGGCCGGATACGATCGTAATTTTTCGAGAAACCGTTCATAATATTTTTCGTTCGCGTTGCAGCGAATGAAAAACACACACGAACAAAAAAAAAAACACAAACGTACAGAGAAAAAGGGAGAAAAAAAAATCAATTTTAGCACAGGTTGGATAAAATTCGTTTGGCGATTCTTTATTCCGAAAATTATTACGAAGGGGCGGGCAGAGAGTGGTGAAGCGAAAAAAAAAGAAGAAGAAGAACAGTATATCTGTGCGCATGAGCGGGTGGATCGTTTGCACTTTGCAAAAAACCTGGCTGGATGCGGTGTAAAAAAAAAAAAAAAGAAGGGGGGCAAACGAAGTATGTCCGTTACGTTTAAGCGCAAACCTTTAGTTTCTAAGCCCGGCGAGCAACAGGTTGCGCCATTGTGACAACTTGAAAACTCCGCTTCCACGAATATTTTCAAAATTCTTTCTCTCTCTCTCTCTCTGTAGACGGTCCTTTTTCGCACGATCCACCCCCGCCCTATCCACCTTACAATTATTCTCTCATTGTTTCCACCGGTCTCGCGAATTCTTGCGCTTCCCGCCTGTGCACTTCAGACACGCTGACGAAAGAATTCGGATTGCGCAAAAGCTTTTCAATTGGAAAGAACGCTCGGGAATAAGCCGCCTCGCCTCACCTCGCCTCGCCTCGCCTCGCCTTTCCCCGCTTAGCACGCCGCCACTTCAAGGACTTTAATGATTATTACTTTACGCCTCGGCTACCAACTATACGTTCGGAAACCGAATCCCTTTGTCGCTGGCGGGAAATCTCGCGTTCTCCCATTCGTTACCTTCATTTTGACCTACATATTTCTGTACGCGATCGGAGCGAAGGAAATTCGAAGAGTGTCAACGGGAGGATTAGCGAATCGTAATCGCAGAGTCGCAGAGACGCAGATACGCTATACGTTAATCGCGGTGACATTCAAAATACTTGGGGTCAGAGTGCGTGGCAACGAGCTACGGGAAAGAAAAAGGGTGCTAGCCAGCCAGCCAGCCGGCATAGCGTGGCAGACGCGGAGGGGCACACGCACGTATTCACGACGACGATCGACGCTAGCGAGTTGGCAAAATGGCCGGCAGATTTAGACTTACGTAACGGCTCCATGTGCCGAACCGCGGCCCGCCAATTACAGCTCCCAGCCATGTATTTTTCTTCCATCGGGGGGAATTGTCCGCTCGAGAGCCACGATGCCGCACAGTCGCCGCCTGTAATCAATAGACGCACAATGGATTTTGGTTTTTGGCTACTCGGTAGCTTGTTGCTTGAATTTCAGACGATACGAGCGAAAAACTCGCTACGTCTACGCTATGAATACGGATCAAGCGAGTCGCGACCGAGGGTCAGCATATTAAGGCTTACGTAATGGCTTCACGTGTCAAAGACGATACGAAGCGTCTTTCTTTATCGGACGCTAAAGCAGCTCCTCTGTCCTCTTTGCCTACTTCGACCTACGATCTAGGCACGACCACGAACATTCCAATATTCCGTGTACTCGAATTGCAATCTGTGTCTCAACGACAAGCTACTAATTACGAGAGCCTTACGGGTTTATGAAAATCTATGTCTTTGACCGAAAACTCACGGGTATCCCTGAAATGTTATCACCCATAAAACTGCAACACATGGTTTATAAATAACGAGTCAAAGTTGAACGTTTCAACGACGAGCAAATGAAGATGAATTGCAATTTCATTTTGACGACGGGTAAACCACTTATCAAGGCGTTAAGAACTAAGCTAAGATAACGGCCGATGTTCAAGCTGAAAAACAAAAACTATGCAGTAGATTTTGCTATGCAACCGGGGTTTCTTGTCGCATAGAATTTACCCCCAAAGGGAAAGAGAAAGAGGAAGAGGAAAATAGGTGGTGGCGGTCGGGACACTTAAAGGATTCATAGGAAAGTGGCAGTCGGTGTCCAACTCGCGAAACTTTCTATCGAGTAATCCGAAGGAGCGTGGCTATAAGTCTAGCCGTTGGAATTTCATTGGATGTTTTGTTTACTCTGGTTCTTCGATCAGGCTCGATTAATTTTTCAGAGACGAACGTTCGTGGCGTCGCGTCGCGTCGTTGCGACAAAAAGCGTTGAAGCTAAAGTGGAATTAGAAAAGTGGCCGGACAGATTTAAGCTTACGTAACTTCACGTGTCCCGCCGAGCCGACAGAGAACGTGTCCTCTACTGAAAGTCTTCTTTCGGTTATTTTTATCCGTAACCGAGGCTCGTGTCCGGCACAAGAAATGTTAATTGGCCAGGAAAACGGAGAAATTGAAATATTCAACAAATCCGAACGTGTCGTTCGATCGAGCTAAGATTCTGCGTCGCATCGTTCTCTCGCGGTGTCAAAAAACTCGCGCGAACGGAAGAAAGCACAGCCGAAGCCGATCGGAAGAGGAACGTCGCGCCGTGCCATTAGTCACGACGGAATGCGCATCTAAATGGAAATACAGATCGTGGCTGCTTTGGCTTTGAATCGTGTTGCATTTATTCAATAGGCTATGCCCAGAAAGGAGAAAACGTAAAAATAAACGTTTCCGACCAACTGTCTTCTTGCGAACGATCGAACGGTCAGGATCGATGATCTCTAAAACCGACGATGACTCGGCCACCTCTAATGAGACGCGAATGACTCATTCGAACAGCACACGTTGGCCCTTTCCTTGACAAATCTCTGCCCGAGTTGACGAGTATTTTCGCGAACGACCAATCAAGTGGCCGGCCATGCCCCACCGTCACGACTGCGACGTATCAATAATTCACAACTTTTCTTCACCAGTTTTGGGGCTAAAAAGAATCGAACATTCTCCTAGTTGGAGCGAAAGAATAGTTTTCGATATTTCGGACAGATGAAATAATTCTCAAAGAAAAGAGACACACGTTCGACTTTAACCCACGGCAACGTTGCGTAGGTTTAGCGTTCAAGACGTTGTTTAGAGCAGCAGCTAATGGACCAAGACTCTGTTAATATTGATAATGGCGAAAATCAGGCCAATAAGTGGCCATGGTGCTGATCGCGTTCGAGGATACAAACATCTACGTACAGATTAACTAAAAGTGGCATAGCGTCGATTTCCAGAACGAACGATCGACTAGTATAAATGTTCATATCCCCCCCTTTCGTGTACGTTTCGGAGCACACACGTTCGAAACCGTTTGAACGAACGCACGCAGATACCACGTGAAAATTGCATTTCAAGCGCAGTTTCGATTCGACTTTTTAAAACATCTGTAACGCTTTCCGATTTCGGGCGTTAATTTTATTGCGGCTCGTAACGATCAAGAACGAAAAATGAATAATATTTATCAGAGGAGGAATAATCGGCTGTATTCCATTCTGTATCATTGGTTGATTCGTGTTATTCGTAGTATCGTTTATTAACGGTTAAACGGTCGGCTGTTGAGCGCATTATTTGGCCTCGCGATTCGGCGAAACGGCCAAGAGTTATCAAATCCGAGGAATTATTACATTTCAAGATCCATGCATTGAATTTCAGTTATTACAAAGCTATAAACGCGATTGGTTTGCAAAATAGAAGAACAAAAAATGTTTCGAAAGTGCCTATTAATGCTTTAATAGTAATAATACAAAGTATCAAGTGCCGTACCACTTACGCCCGTTTCCACTGTAGCGATGAACGCGGTGAACATTATTCGTCGAATGTAAACTCGATTATTCGGAAACTCGGAGCCAAAACTATTCAAATTATTTCCTTTCCGATATACAGAGCATACCTCTCCAATCTTACGAACGAAACGTCGATGATTTTGCATTGTAAATATGTAAACTCATTATACGTGATCACTTGATTTATAAAAATCGATAAAAACAATTAGTAACGCAATTAATTGGTCGGCGTTCAATTATATCGAACAAACATCGTAATCAGTCCTTTTTTTCAGCAATAACGCGTTAACGAAACAATGATTTAACGTTTTAACTTTTCCACAGCGGTGTGTGATTCGACACAGAACGCGTATCGTAGCAATAATTGAAAATTTCAGGAATCATCGATTTCCAAGGTTGCACGGTTTCCTAGAAAGCAGTCGAGTATAAAAGTTAGGAAACGGTGTTTCACGCGAAAAAGGCGCGGCGTCAATTTTCCGTTTCTAAACTCCGAACCATGGTGCCTAAGGGTTAAAATGTTACTACGGTGAATGACGCAAAAGGTTGGATCGTGAGTCTCAAATGTTCCAACAGTCTTCTCGCGTTTCGCCTCTTCTTACGTAGATTCGTGCAAAAAAAGGAAAAAAGAAAAAAAAAAAAAGCATCGGAACGTGATCGACGATGTCGAATTAATCGTTAACGGCGTTAGATTACACGCTTCTGCGCATTGGTGTCGTCACCGTGCAACAATCGTCTACGTGCACACAGTCTAACCAGTTGAAGTAAAACGTCGGCGTTGTCGTCTTTGAGATGTAATACCGGGAACGAGCAATCGATGCTTCTGTAACTTATTTTGTAATCCGTTGCCGGGAAGCGGCTTTTCCATTACAGATTATACGGAGCGTGGAGACCGTTCCATAAGCTTCGAGTGTAACGGACGTTCGTCAACCGTAAAGCAACGTTTACTAATTATCGCAGCTGCCATTGACACGCGCTTAATAATAGAACACCGAAATATCATTAAGCAGCTCGGTTCTGGGAAGCGGGCGAAATCCGATCGATCGATTTCTCCATTGAAATTGTTCGACGAACAATTTTCGAAGAAAGATAAAAAAAAAGACGTTTATATTTCCATCTCGTTTCGTAAGATCTCGCAACACGCGTATGCTACTAACTGAAAATTTCAGCATAGCAATCAACGCGTTAACACCTTGACTGCCACGCTGAAGGCGCTGAAAACTTGGTCAGGCAAAGCGTTTATTTTGATTAAATTTTACCTATTATTCAGAATTTCGACTACCTAATACGACGATTTCTAGTTTAGTAATTAAAAGGATATTAATAATGCAAGCGACAAATTTCTATGGAATTTAAAGTGTCACCCGAATATGGGCGACGCGACAGTCAACGTGTTAAATAAGTCGTCGGAGCTGAATTTGAACCCGAAAAGCTCATGCGGGCAAGATTCGTCGGTTTCACTTGACACGTCTGTTACTCCAGTGAAAATGGACATGTGTAGTAAGACGTGTTCAAACTCCAATGATTACGAATACGAACAAATATGATACAAAGTACACGCGTCCAGTTCTACCGTGACAGTGAACGTGTTGAGGGGTTAAGGCTGTAGTCAGACAACGTTACAGAACCAGCATAATGCGTTCGCTGCCGCAGTGAAAACAGACCGTATGTAGTCAGACACGCTGAAATTCTGTTAACTTTCAGATTTAACTGTTTCGATTCGATAGCTAGCATTATCAGCTTAACATTGACGCTATCTGCTTTTTGTGTTAACACGTTTACTGCCAAGGTTTACGAGTATATTCGTAGCTGCCAGTCAAAACGTGTTAACGCGTTCGTTGCCGCAGTGAAAACAGACGCGTGTAGCCGGACGCGCTATAGCTATAGACACGGTCGATTAATTTTCGAAATGAACGTAAAACTGAATGAATATTATTGTGATCGAGTAAAGTCACCAGGATAAAAATGATAAAACAATATTGTTTGAACATTAGAAAGGCACAAGGTCCAATTCTAATTATAAACCGTAGAAGTTAAAGGTTAACTACGACAGTCAACCCGTTAATCGTTGGATCACTCTCCCGGTAATTAATCGAAAGTTTCGTATTCGAATTGGCCGAGTTGCTCGTCGCAGCAGCAGTTTCGATCGATTTTTCGAAGGCGTAAGCGTTGCATATCTTAGCCGGTGCTTCGAAATTCAGTGATCCAGCTTCAGGTTTTCGAGGCTGGTTTCTCCGGATAAATTTACGATTGGCAGCCAAAGGTGGAACGTTGGAACGAGCAACAACTGGTTGCTAGAAACGAGCGTAGCTCCGATTCGCGTCGATATTCGCGTTTCTTGTGCCGGGACGACTCACGGTGCAACGCGCGAGCAGACCTCTTTTACGCTTGTGCGAGAGACGAGCGTCGAGTACATGCCGTACAAGTACGAGAGCGAGTGTGTGTGTGCGTGTGTATGAAGCTAGTATGAAAGAAGGAGGAGGCAATGTTTTTGCGCCGGGCAGTAATGCACGCAAGTGCATTTCGTCGGACGAGTTGCAACGCCGGGAACCTCCCCATTCTAGTTCGACTATCTACATCGCTATAAGTTTACGTAACCGCACGAAACCTGTCAGCTGACATTTTGATGCTAACCAATGGCGACCATTGTCTTTCTCTTTCTGCGCCTATGTTCTCGTCCATCCTCGCTAAATGCTCGTTCGCCTCGATTTCTTCCGTTCGACCGTCGCGTCGCGTCGTCGTTTCGTCACGCAACGAAACGTGTTTCCAGTCCAGAACGATCCATTCTTACTGAAAAGAAAAGAAAACAAAATACCGGCGGACGTTACGTCGAAGGGCGTAAACTGCATTTTCCTCCATTTTTAGAGTACTCCGAAGAGATGGTAGGTGATCGGATCGGATTATCTCGAAGAAGGAGATTAGAGCAAAAAGGGCGGAGTGCACTTCCAAAAAATCGGATCCTATCACACGTATATGTAGCACGTTAGTTGTCACGAGGCTGAAGGGCACGTCTCGAGGCAGGATAACCTGGGATTTTCTCTTCCACCCTCCGTATATATGTACACGTACGTGTATACTCCGTTGGTTGGTTTTTCCTAGCCTGTAAACGATATCGCATCGAAGAAGAGCCGGAGCCGGCGGAATATCTTCGTTCCACGCAGGATGCTTCGCGTCTCGGCCCCTTCGTTCATTGATACAGTGTTTACGAAACCGTCGAACGGAGATATTACAAAGTTATTATATTTCACCGGGAGGAGCAGGCTTTGTCTCCTCGGCGAAATTCAACAATAAGCTCCTTATCGTCGAAGCTGTTTAGTGAAAAGAAACACGGTTGGAAAAAAAAAAAAAAAAGGAAAGAAGGAGGGAGGGTACGCGATCCGTAATAATTGTTGCGCGTTTCGCAATTTATCAGAGCGCGTAAAGCACGTTAACACGTAGTGGTCGAGTGGTGTTCTCGAAAGATGATTCTCGTCGCTCGATACGCACGAGCGGCACGATAAAATTCACCTTCGTCCAGCGGCATGACGTGTACGAACAGCGTGGCGGAGAGTCAACAAGTTGTTCAGCCGGACCACCACCCCGTGTTCCCCCAACTAAATCCCACTTCCTATAATTAATAAACGTCATGTATCGTGGCAGTGCCGAGCAATTTAGATCAGAGCCGATGCGTCGCATCAAAACCCTCTCTCCTCTCGCCGGTCTATCCGACCGGTTTGATTTTCAAAGCGTATTTCAATTTTTGTTTCTCCCGTTGTTATTCACTCGCGTCCCTCGCGCCTTTTATTTACCAGTCAATTACATTCGCCTGGATTTTTTATTGGCCGTCTTGCACCTGACGTTTCCATCGGTGCGTTTCGTCGATTTTGCGTGTACCACACGTATGGTGAATACGCGTATATACACCTAACCGTACGTGCCAGGACACGGGTCCGACACGATCCATCCGTCGACGTCGCTCTTCGTCGAGTAGCGCCGATCCGCCATCCGCGGCCACGCAATTTATTGTATTTTTGACGTTCGTCGAACGATGGGAGACCGTCTAACGGGTAATCCGGCGGAAAATTCTATAATCGAGCGAAAATGAAACGTTTTCGCCGAGTAAACGCGTGTACACGATACGTGTACACACAAAGGGAACGGTTGGTAGCGCGTCGTACATGCACCCGGGAGACTCGAGTATAGCTTTTGCACCCCGTTTCTATACCCTCGTTCCGTCCGTTGCCACAAAGGTCGACGTCCTTTCGAATCGAACCAACCAAGAAAATATTAATTTCAAGAGTTTTTTGTCCAACCTTTTTCTCTATGTACGTACACGCTATTGGTAGAAACGAGAACGGAGAAATACGAACCGGGGGGATTGGTAGGCTGATTGCGAACCGGTGGATCGGTGGATCGGGGGACATTAATTTGCAAAGTCGTAAACAAGAAGACGGCTGCCGCTGTCGATACTTTTAATAAAATGCTGGTAATTAAATTGTACGGGGATCGGTAATGGTCGAGCTAGTCCGGATCGAAGGACGGTGGCCGTAGGAGCCGTGTGCGGATCGAGGTAGCTAACCAGCTAGCCAGCCAGCAAAAGAGCGAGCAGTCGTGTCGGGTGAAAGGTAATATCGAACTCGTATTTTAGGTGGACGGCGAGAGAGAGAAAGAGAGGTAGGTAGATGGTTGTGAGAGCGGAGTCGAGAGCAGAGGAGTCGGAGTTTCGCAGGTGGGGTCGTAGGGGAAAGAAACAAAAAAAGACCGATGGAAACAAAAGGAATCCGCGTCTTTGGAAGTAGCGTGTTAGTTAACCCCCTCCCGACGCAGCCTGGTCGCGAGGGGTGCTTCGTTCGCGACAACTCATCCTCGCCGCCCCACTTTCCTCCGTTCACCTCCTCCGCCACCCCGTCGCATCGTCGTCCCTTTCCTTTCTATTTTCTCTTTCCCATCTTTCGTATCCTTCCACCTTCCGTGTTCCTCCTCCACCTCCGGCTTCCTATCTCCTCGTTTCAGAAATTTTTGAATATCCGATCAATAGGTGGCTGCTCGCAGGAAAAAACTGAACCGGGTGGGGAGGTGGTATCGGATCGGCTGCCTCTGGAACTTTACCACCCCTACTACCCTCGCGATTCGACGTCGTGCTCTTCCCGGAGACGAGACTTATCCGTTTTTCCTCCTAGAACCTCCTGGCGGTTCGCTCCCTCTCTTAATTGCCAGCTACGCCCGATGCGCTTCGGTTTTCCGTTCGATGTCCACCTTTTTCTTCCCTCTTTCCCCGCGATACGTCGACTCGTATCGACACGAACGCGGGTATAGCCGGTGGTTTCGCAACTTTGTCTGTTTAAAGATTCGTCGTTCGTTCGTTCGTTCGTTCGTTCACCGGTATAACTCGTTTCCGTATCACGAACGGACGAACTAACGGCGACGGCTCATGAAAATATTATTTTTTTAAAAGTTCCCCGTGTCCAGTTCGCGTCGTTCGATTCGACAAGCTATCTCGAAACAAGGCGCACGCGAACAAACCAACCATCTGTCACACTTCCATGCTCTAGCCAGTTATTCCTATACCAGGCCGGAGGTAATAATTCAACGGTAAAAAGCGGAGAATTCGTGGTTACGGCGAAGGCGAATCGTTACATCGTGCCGGTTCCACGTACCGCTGAAAAATGTACAACGATGCGTTCGATACGGTGAAAATCGAACGCCAAAGTAAAAAACAGACTTTCCGCGTAGAAAGGGGTTAAATAACGTACAGCCTAGCCAGCCGAGCCGGTACGTAACGATGCTAACGATTTCTCGAGCGTTTGGAAAAGTGGCGCGCGTTACGAGCCCCGGGACACAGAGTGGTTGGTCGGCCACTTTTTAACCGGGCGGCGGTGTTTTCGTTTACCAAAAAAAAAGAAAAAAGAAAAAATGCGAGCTATAATAAGGGGTGAAGATAAAAGTAAGCGTCAAAGCGGTAGCGGAACAAGAACGGAAGCAAGGGCAGAGGGTAGCCGGCACACGAGTAGTCTTCTCGCTGGTGCAGCGATGCAGCCGCGCGAGTGCAACGGCTGCAGCGGCAGCGATGTCGAACGCATGCTTTTCATACCGTACCACCAGTCATCCAACCATCCAGCCAGCCAGCCAGCCAGCCAGCCAACAGTCATCGTCTTTGCGCTAGGGTTCCACGGCGACAGGAGGGAGAAGGGGCCATGTTTCGAAGCGTTTTATAATTGAGATCGTGCCGGAACGGGGGTGGCACGGTCTCGCCGGAGGAGGACGGGGGATCGATAGCATTTTTTTTTCGGGGTAGGAACCCAGACGTACGTGGCGCGAAGGTGGCCGAGAGAGGAGCGGAGTGGGGTAGGGGCTCGAATCGTGTGACACATCCACGCGGGGCGAAGGGAAGGGAATGGAAGGGTTAGAGAAGGGACTGATATACGTCGCCGGCAAGCGGGAAAGGATATGAGAAAACTGGATAGAGGAAAAGAGAGGGAGAGAGAGAGAATGTGCGGTCCTGGAGGGTCGCTCCGGCAGGGCTTGCTTTTCGACAAAGAGGCGACGACGCTTTTTTATAATTGCGTTTTTAATTTGATGGATTCTTTGATGCGTTTCGTCGTACACTCGAGCGTGCGCGGAACAGCGGGCGACCGAGGGAAAAGGATAGTTGGGAAAAGGAGACGAAAAGCCAGCAGGTTGGAAAAAGAGAGAAGAGTGGAACGCGCATACGTGTACGAAAGTGTTGGCATACGTGTACCAGGGGAGGCGAAGCGGAGAGGAAGAAGGAAGAAACAGGAGAAAGTGGGAAACCAGTGAGAGGGAAAGGGGATGAAACGGAGAGAAAGGAGAGAGATCGAGGAAGAGAGAAATACGACGGCGGCGGCGACCACCAGAGTTCTTTTTTTTTCCTCCTCCTCCTCCTCCTTCTCTTCTTCTTCTGGCCCAGCACGAAGAGCCCGCTTCTCCTCTTTAACCACTCTCTCACGATTCTTCGTCTTCGTTGCACCGACACACCCGGCGAAAAACCGAGCTCTCCGTGCATGCGTTACCTACGCGCCCGCTTCCTTTCTTTCTTCTCTTTCGCTCCCTTGAATCTGCTTCGATCCCCCATCCCCACCCCTCTACGACGAGCACCGAAGGACCGCCCGACTAAATTAATTTCAATTGCGTTCGCCGAGGGGTATCTCCGTCGAGTTAGATTTTCCGCCGTCCCGGCGACCATTTTTCGCCTCCGTCCTCGACTCTTCCTCGCGCGAGACTGTTGCTCGTTGGATCAAAGGGAAACAAGATCGAACGGTAACCGTTGGCTCTGGCAGGTCGAAGAGAAAGAATCTTGTCTCGTAGAATTTCGAAACGTCGACTCGGATCGATAAGCGGCAAAGTTGGTCCGATAAACGAGCTGTAATGTGGTCGGAATTTCCAGCTACGCGATACAGATTTAGACCTAAATCCGGTCTACCGATTACGCATTGACCTCGTTCGGCCACGTATATAAGGACGAACCAAGCAAACAAAGCGAATTGAGCCGGGCTCATCCGATGACGTATGGAAATGACAGAAAATTACATCGCTCTGGCTCGTTAACGACCGTCCGAACGTGAAACAGCACAGCGTTGCGGTTTATTTCGTCTCGTTGTTTCCAAGATTGATCGATCATATTCGCGTTCGTTTAAATCTCTCGAAACGTTTGAAATCAGCCTACTTTTACAACAGTTTCGAAACGGCACCGGCTTCGAGTACGCGTATTCAACCCCGGCACGGTGATGTGAACAGTCACGCGTTTTCGAGCTTTTTTCGAACAGAGATGGAGAGCCAAGCGGATGAAGCAAAACGATTTTTATTGCATTTCGCAGCGTGGATTGCCAGCTGGAAATTACGTCCAGCGAAACGTTTTGTTTTACAACGTTTTCCTTGTCTCTCTCGCATATTCCCTTCTCTATAGTTCTCGCGCCATCCCCTCGCGACTCTTGCTCGCATTTATCCAACAGATTTTTTTCCACCGTTTTTTCAACAACTCGTTTCGCACACAGGACATCGGTCGCAATCATCGAATCCGGATCGAGTCGAGAATCGAGATTATCCTTTTATAATCCGCACGATCGCGTTTCTGTGTCTCCGTTGCTTTTCGGGGACGTTTCTCGAGGTAAACCGCGCATCGAAGCGTCCCGTAAATCCTCTCGCCGCAGCTGTTCCAAACGGGTGACGCGCGCACAAACACCTGCGATACTGGAGCACGAATCGAAAGAAATTCTAATTAACTCGTTGGCCGTCACGGTGAATACGATCCAGATGTAACAAAGACGCGTTCAAATTTTTTCTTTCTATTTCATCCTAACCCAATCCCGTGAAAGATACGAGCGAAATCTCGCTAGCTGCGATTTTATAGAGGGAGGAAGATGGCTACCAGAGGGTTATGGGGTCGCATCCCTTTCACGCTTGGAAGTTGGTGCGAGCAGCAAGAGTCGAGCAAGGAGAAAAAGATAGAGGCGAGAGAAGCAGTAGCCTAAATTTAGTAGACGTCCAAAGTATAGTCATAGAAGCGTGCAAAGAGAGGCAGAGGAGAAGCATCTTGGTGGAGACGAGGATGGGGTAACTCTGTGCTTTGGTGGCAACAGTTTAGGGTAGCAAAAGGAGGATACCAGAGGGTGGAAGCGGCGAAGGGTGGAAGGAGGGGGTTGCAGAACGAACTGTTGCTTCCCCGAGAGCCATGTCGTGCCGGTACTTCTAACACAGGATTCTCGAGAGCCTCCAAACAGGATTTAAGCGTTCTCACCGGCCACGAGGACTATCGTTTTCAGTATTCCGTACAATTTCCTTCGAAACGTGTCCCGTTTCTACGCCTACTCTTTCGTTTTCTCGAAATTAAATATATATTTGCGTTATGAAGAAAATTAAAATTCGATTCGATTAGATTTGAGTTAACGTAGAAAGCGAACGGCAGAGGAACGTACTGTCATAGTTTCTGGAAGCTGGCAAGTGCAATAACCCATTGCTCCAAATATTTAGATTGAAATTCTAGATCGGCACAAAAGCGGCGTTTCCTTTCAAGCGGCAGGAGAACGATCACACGCTACACGCTTGGATCGTGATCGACCGAGAGCGTCTTGTGCCAGAATTTTCAAATCTCTCCCGACCCGAACGCGATTTTGGGGGTGCGGTCGACCGTTCATCGCTAACAGATTCGATCAAAAGAGGTCGAGCGCGACGAGGGTTTCGTGGTCAATTGTGTCACCCTCTCTAAAACAACCGGACCAGAGAATCTCGCTCGCGCATTAACGTTTCATTTTCCATGAAAACTCGGTTACCCCGAAAAAAAAAAAGAAGAAAAAATTTCACACCTTCACGCCTACTGCTTTTTCTCTCTCCCTCTCACGGCGTGTTCGTCCGAAACCCAAGCATTATAAAAGTCGAGTAGGTGAGTAGGAAAGATAGTCTCGAAAATATGTATACCAGACGGTCCAGATAAAGAACGTCGAATCGGCAAGAGAGAAATAGAAGAAAGAAAAGGCTGGA
The DNA here is from genome assembly GCA_943735885.1 of Stelis phaeoptera. NCBI lineage: Eukaryota > Metazoa > Arthropoda > Insecta > Hymenoptera > Megachilidae > Stelis > Stelis phaeoptera. Next base: position 11,257,544 of record OX030942.1, on the reverse strand, counting down.
GCAGAGGGTGAGAGGTAGGGTGTCGATGTAAGGGAAAGAAGAAAAAGAGGCCGCGCACGAGTAGGTGCGATAAAGACGAATAGAAGAATAGAAGAGAGAAGGGAAGGGAGAGGGCGAGAGGGTGAGAAAGAAGGAGACGAGGCAGGACGTAAAACAAAGTAACGACGAAATGCACTTCCCCCCTTTGCGCCGTCCGTAGCGTTCGCCCGGGGGGAAACGTCGAACGAAACGTTAAAAACTGGGAAGAGGAATGAGAACGCGAGGGGGGGTGGTTAGGTGGTGGGTCGTCGGTCGGGAGGGTCGGCGGGCCCCGTTGGAGGCGCAAGGCGGAGGGTGGGTTTTGCCGTGGCAGGCGGGCCACCCTGGAAGGGTGCCGGGAGGTTATGACAGCCGAGGTATTGAGCGGATCCTTCGTTAAAAAAACGAGAAGCACCGTGCTGAGGCGCGTGGAACAGAGACGAGCTGGGCTAAGAGAAACGGAGACCGAGGCGAGGGAGAAAACGTAAGCGAGCTGTGGAGCGGAGCGAGCAAGACGGAAACGTGGCGAGAGAAAGAGAAGAAGATTGGGATGGACCGAGTGAGAAAAAGTGAGACGAAACGGGAGAAAGAGAAAGAGAAAGGGAGAGAGGAATGCACGAGTGCCGCCGCCACCGTCGCCGCCGCCACCGTCGTTGCTGTTGCTGCCGCTACAGCCGGCAGTGGAGGTGGTCCAAGGGGTGAGACCAAGTAACCGAATCCAACGCACCCTTGCCTCGCGCCCATTGCCTCCCCTGGCCGGGAAAAAAACCGAGTGCACCATCTCCCTCCACTTCTCCGCCTCGTCCTCGTCCTCGTCCTCGTACTCCTTTTCTCGACCACCCCCCGCCGACTGCTCTACCGAACCAGTGCGATACCTACCCTCTTCCTCGCCTCTATCTCGACGTTATTTCTATCTTGCTTGCTCGTCATCGAATTTCTTCCATCGCGACAAAGAAAAAGAAAGAAAGAAAGAGAAAAAAAAACATTGGGTTCGAGTTCGAATGACATTGCACGGTCCTCGAACGAAAACGACACGACACGACGCAAGAAATATTCCGCTTTGACGGAACATTGCGCGCCACGTTGATCGTAACCACGCTTCGAGACGATGTTCCGCCGTGTTACCAATTTAATTGTTCATAGAGCGTAGACCAAGGTGGACGAGAAGGAATTTTAATCGACAGATCGTAACGGTATACCCGTGCAAAGCCGAAACGATACTATGTATCGGAATTCGAGTTCGCCTATCACACGTGTATCCTCCGAGGCTCTTTGAAATCGTATCCCTGCCCTCTTTGATGCAATTTACGTGCCAAATTATCCATTAACTATAAAATGATATCGATCAACCTAGAACGGTGTATCCTGAAACACCCTTTGTCCCCTTTACAATCAACGTGGACTGTGAACGGTAGGCCACGCTCGAGCAATCTGCGATACCGAAACGATTACACGGCTATCGGATAGTACGTTCAAATCGCGATTACGCTGTCTTTGAAATCGACAGCCAGCCCAGCCGCCCAGCTCCCCTGTTCGCTGCGAAACTATCGCGAAGAAGCAGACAAGAAAAACACGAAATCGGACAAAGTCGCGTGTACCAAGAGAACATAAAAGGGAGAAAGACGAAGACGACGAAAGAAGAAGGTGGGGGGAATCGAGAACGTTTGCTCGTCGACGGAAATGCAGGCTGGACACGGAACGACGGAAAACGAAGCGAGTGTGTGCGAAGCACTCTCCGGATTCGCGTAATGGGAAAATCGATTAGGAACTTGGCAAGAGAGAGAGAGAGAGAGAACGAGGTGACCGAACAAGATGTAAGAATACAACGCGAGAGAGTTGTTCTGTACGGCTGGCAAATTAAAACGAGTTGTGGAAGTGAAAAAGAAAAAGAAAACAACGAATCAATTAAACAGGATAATTAATCTATGGAGGGGATGTATATCGTTCGAATTAGAGGCCACGATGAAATTCGAGGGGAAAAGTTTCGATCGAGAAACAGTCGACACGGGTAAAACTCGAGCATCTTGGAAGTTGGCGGGCCACTTGATGGCACTCTAAGAGTCTAGTCACTTTTCCCTCGCAAGCTGGCGCGGCGTGCCTGCCAAGGTTCAACGACACATCGCTCGGAAGCTTCGGTACGCGTAAGTACGCGGACGCGTGCACCAGCCCGAAAGTGGAACGCGTGCCGAATGCCGTCGGCTTTTTTCCCAACGTTTTCCACCGTGTCAATTAGACACGGTTGACGAGAAATCGAAGGATTCTCAGGAGACGGAGCGAAATAGCCGAAATATCCTCGTCACGGAAACACTGTCGACGCGACGGTTCAGTGAACGCAATGTCAACGTAGCGTTGGCGAAAGTTTCGACGAGCCACACGCGGTTGGCTCGTGGCGAATGTAGAACACCCGTGGAACCGCAGCAACCGAAAGCCTCCTGCTGCATTTCATCGATATTGTTCGCACAGGCTTACCTACGACTACTATCCCGATCGATCTTTCAGCGTCACCGGTATATCGGCTTGCTAGCCCACGGCTACCTCCTATTCATCGTGTGCCGTCCGTACGCCGTGTCGACGGAATATCAACACGGAGAATCAAACGGTTTTAACGAACGGTCTGTTGCTGCCTCAGATTTTCATCGCTTACACCGCGCGCCGCGTCAATGAAACGCTATCGACCCTCGGCTCCTCTCCGCGACTGAGCGAAGATCGATCCCGACCTCGGTCGCGTTATTCCAATTAAACGAGGATCTACAACCGAAACTTTGCAACATCTTTCCTAAAATCTGTCCCGCCACTGGTAACTCTCCAAACTTTGTTTCGGACGGAAAAGCGACCGAGGTGGTACCATGATCCGTCGAGGGGGGGGGGGGGGGGGGGGGGGGGGCGAAACTTAGGAATAATTAGAAGGTGTTTGATTATCGGCGACAAAGAGAGAGTTTGTTGCGTTAGCAGCGAAGGAGTTTCGCGATGAACGCGAGAGAACGAAGGGGTTGGTAAGGTGGGAGATTGAGGTGGGCGCAGGTGGAGTGAGTTGGGTGGCGCGAGGATCGAGGCAACCGAGAAGGAAGAAGGTGAACGACGGACGAGAGGGGAATAGGGCAAGTAGAAAGGAGGAGGGTGTCCGCGGGGCGGATGAAAGGACGCTTACCAGCTACTACCTATTGATCGCCAATTCTTTTTCTCTTGTTGCATATTAGGCGCACTCTGCCTCCTCTCTCCTTCTCTCTTCCTCTCGATGCTGCGCTCCCCCCCCCCCCCCCTTTGCCGGCGTAGAGCGCGCGAATCCGCCCCTATAGCCACCCTCCGACCACCATGCGCGCCTCTTCCTCTTGCTCATTCTGCTACCCCTGGTCCTCCTATACCTTTCCGCGCGACAGTGCGTCCCACCTCTATCTATCGCTCGCCAACCTACACTATCGGCCCCGACGCGCGGCGTTCTTCTTACCGGCGATCTATTCATTTCGAACAACAACACCTCTGTTAGCTACACGCTGGGGCCAACACCATTCCACGCGCTTCGCGAATCGAACGTTTTGTAAACGATCGTAATAACGACCTAAGGAGATCGATGATCGACGCTCGAGAATCAATATCGCGAAAGTATGCTCCCGAAAATACGGAAGGAAAGAGTAAAAATGTATTTTTTCGATTGTTTCAGATAACGGCCGATCTAGTTAGGCCGGCAAGCAAGAGGCTCGAGGAAAGAAGCGGCGGGGTGAGCGTGAAAGGCGAGTTCGGTCGGAGCAAAGGAACTCCGAAAGAGGAGCAGCAAGTGAAAAGAAGCAGCAGGAGTAGCCAGCCAGCGGCGACAGACTGCACTCTCGCAGCGTTCAGGGCGCAAGCGTGCACGTGTGTTGTGCGTTTCCGTGCCGTCGTAACCCTGTCTCAGCACGAGGGAGTAGTCGTTTCTCCGCGTTCTCATCCCTACTCCACCAACATCGCCGCCGCCGTTGCCGCCACCGTTATCGCCACCGCCACCGACACCGCCACCGTTACCAACACCGACTCCGACACCGAAACCGACACCATCATCGTCACCGTCGTTGGCTGTCCGCGAACAAGCGCCACCACGACGACCACGACGAAGACGACGACGACAAAGACGACGACGACGACGACGACAACGACGACGAGCACGACAAAGAGGTGGAGGAGGAGGAGAAGGACGAGGACACGGACGAGGACGAGAACGAGGACGATCGCAACTAACACGATTACGTCGGCCCTCGACGATCACGACGACCACCGATTTGCTCGTTTCTGGCGCGCGCTACGTCACGCGTGACGTTGTACCCGGCGCACACGTTGAACCGACAGTGTGCACACGCGATACGTTTCCCCCTCGCGTCCTCATCGGGCCAGGTTCACGACGAACCACCATCGGTCGCGGCTGCCGCGCTCAAACTACCACCAACGACGACAGGATCGAGAGGGGGAGATCGAGAAAGCCGCTCGATCCAGACAAGAAAGAGGAAGAAGAGGAAGAAGAGCGGAGCGAAGAAGGACGAGGACGTGGACGACAACGGCGACGACGACGACGAGGACGGAGGACGGCCGGCGGCGGAGGAAGGTGGATATCCACGCGGGAACTCGAGGCAGGCGCACCCGGCCGGCACGCACACACATATATTCTAAGATGTGATTTCAAAAATGGCGGAATGCCCTTATGCCCGCTGCATACAGGAACGCAGACACATCCGACGGGAGCTGCTGCGATGGACAAAGAACATGGTCTTCGTAGTCGGTGAGTCAGAGACGAGACCGTGTGCGAATTCAGAGTTACCTAAATTTGCCAAAATTTCCTATATCGCTTAACACCGATCGATTTTATCCCGCTTGCTACGATATTTTTGAAACGAGGTAATCGCGTTAGAAACCGTGCTGTGTGTACAGCCACGCTGGCTTAGGTTCCGCATGCTGAATCTCCGAACGTGTCGAGGATACATACCAGATGCAACAGTGGCACTCGCTCGTCTCTGTGTCGAAGTTCAGAGAGAGAGAGAGAGCGAGAGTGAGAGAGAGGGGAAGGGAGGTAGGGGATAGGGAGGGTGGTCGAGGGTGTGAGGGAGATAGAGGGCAGAAAGAGGGAGGGAAAGGGGTGGTGGGAAAGATAGAACGGGACAGATAGAGAAGCAAGGCCGGTGGTGAGACCTGTTGCGAACCGAAACGCCGAATCCTGGTTGACTGTGAGCCAGGCGTGACTCCTACTCGTGTTCGTACGTTCAACAGGGTGGTTCCACGTTGTCGAGAAACACTGGTATTTCGCGCGTACATCGTTCGTAAATTTCACGATAATTCCCTCTCTCGATACGGCGTCCTCGTCCTCGAGATTTTAACGGGAAGAGGATCGAATAACCGGGGCTCAGAATTTTAATCTTTTCGATCGTTTCGACGTGAACATTATCGACCGAGAGACGAATTATATTGTCCGCTTTATGAACGCATTTCGTGCTTGATAATCTTGAGAAGCGACGCGTTTCGGTGGAACGGCATTTTCTAATTAGGTCAGCGTAAAATATGATCCGGCCGAGAAAGAATGGTAAAGTGAATCTCGCGTAATGGCTTTTACCCTATCCGCGCCCTTGTACGCCGGCGCCTTAGGCAGCATCGCCCCCGTCACAGACACGATGATCGGTGTCTTCTTCGCGATCGCGTACCACCTGCGTGTGAGTACGGGAGCGAGGCGAGTACAAAATACCGTACAAGTTGCGTGCCTTGACCACAGACAACCGAGCATCCCAGCCGCCGCCCGAAACCTTCTTTTCTTCTTCTTCACGACCGTCTCCCTTCTCCTCCGCAACCACCACCCCCTTCCTCCATCTCCCTTTGCCATCGTCCCTCGGCTCCCTCTTCCCGATCCGCATCCCTCTATTACCCGTTCGTCGCTTACGCCCCCACCATTGTCTTCGTGCTCTCTCTCTCTCTCACTCTCACCCTTCCCCCTTCCCTCTGCCCTCCCTCCTTCCCTCCCTCTGGCTTCGGGTTAGTCCGTCAAGAGAAGAGTCGTGCTACTCGTGGAAGGCGCGTTTCCACGCGCGCTGCTGTTGCGTGCACTCGCCGTTACGCTTCTTCCTCCACTTTCGTAACCTCCGCCACCCTTCTTTCGCCCCTTCTTCCGCAAAAACTCCTTCTCATCCCCCGTCGCACGCTGTCCCTACCTCTTCATCTGGTCCGTGTCTCTCCTCGTTTCTGAAACGCTGCTGCTGGTCGAGAAATTTTCGCGAGTCCTTTCCACCCCCTTCCTGCGTCTTCCATCCTCCGGTACCATCACCTCTTCCTCCTCCTCCTCCTCCTCCTTCCTCGTGGCTAAACCCCCGCCCTACGATTTCTTCCCGGACTCGCTCCTATTTCCAGCTTCCTTTTTTTTCTCTCTTCGCGATCACCGAGACTCTCCTTCTCCAGCGCGAAGATTCGAACGAGGAAGAGTACCGAGAGGAAACGGAAACGCGGCGCGTAGGAGGGAAAAGGGGAGGCAGCGTACAAGAGCTGCGTGTGTGCGCGTCAGACCTCCGCCGGCGTACTACTCCTCTCGAGACTTCCATGATCTTCGGAGATCGACCAGTACGGGTTCGGGAAACGGTGACGAACGGTAACAGGCTTGTCCGTCAACGTTCTTGGCAAAGATTGCTCGTACAACGTGGAACAGCATCCAGTCGAGTGTTTCACGCGAATACGAAAATCGTGGTGGTGGTGGTGGTGGTAGTGGTGGCGATGCTGCTGGTGATGCTGGTGAATGGTGATGTTTGAATAGTGCCGACTGTGATTTAAAATAAAAGAAAATTAAAAAAAAAAAAGAAAAAAGAAAAAAAAACGGGCTGAAAGGAAAATATGAAAATGCCGGAACCGTTTTCCCTCTCGCGCGATCCAATCGTTATCGCGACCTGTTACGTTGCACGTGTTGCTCGAACGGGATGTGCATACGTGCGTGCATCGGCCTCGAGCGTCAACGATTTTTCCCAATCTTTCGACCGCGTACAGTTCGCGTAACTCGGCCGTCACGTAATCTAGTTTGAACGGATTATTTGCGCGTAATCCTCGTGGCTGTTCCGTGCGAGTTCGGCACGGAACACAGGGCGTAATGAAGCGATACCCGTTCCTATCAGTGATTCTGCTTTACGAATCGATGCTCGACCAGATACCAACCTTCGAAAATTATTGTCGCGCCTCGCTACTTGGCCGGCAGTAACGATGCCGCTCGACCGCACCACCACGCAGAAGATTATTGGAAACGCAAAGACCGACGCGTAGAGTACGTATACACCGGATAAATATGTCCCTCGGACAGTCTTGTCGCTTTCGAACAATGCGCGTGTCCACGTGCTGCATCGCCTCGACACCGTTCGTCCACGCTAGCTGCTCGAATTAGTCTACTTTAGAAAAAGGAAAACAACCACGAGAACGTTCCTTCGATCTCCCTGTTGCTCCCTGCATCGTACAATATAAACGAACACTTTGCAAAGTACATTTTCCGCTCTTTTTCCCCATTGTGCGCCCACACCACCTCCCGTTTCTCGAAAACGTCCGCCCGTCAGACGGCAAGAAAAGCAGAAAGAAGAAAGAACGAAGGGTGACGAGGGGGGGTGAGAAGATGGGAAAAGGAGGAGCGTTCGGGTGGGTGCAGTTACTGCTGATCGTTAAAAGGCGCATAAAAAAAAAAGGTCGTGAGAGAGGAGGCTGGTTGGGAGGTGGGCGGAAGCAACGCGAGAAGTAACAATAAAAATTCGTGGGCATTCGTGTTTCGTCGCCAAGATAGAAGCGAGACGTTGAGGGTGGGGGGTAGAGGCGAAACAGGAAGAGGAAGAAGAGGTGGAGAAAAAGGTGGTGGTGGAGGAGCGAAAGAGAGGGCGAGAAGGGTCAGGGGTGATCAGGGTGAAGGCGGTGGGTGCAGCAGAGCGAGGGGCGGCGGTGCAGGCGCAACGAGGGTGGAGGGTGGATGGAAACGGGGGGGTTGGTAGCGGAGGATGGGTATGGCGGAGCAGGGTGCGTAATGAAACGATATTGAGTAGCCGTGGTAGGGAGGCTGGTGACGAAGGGTGGGGGTCGTCTTCGGCCCTCTCCGTCGATTGACCTCGCTTCGACGAGGCGAAACAAGCCGAGGAGGGGTAAGACGAAGCGAGACGAGGCGTGGGTGGGGGGGTGGGGAGACGAGTGGCATCCACAGGGGCGGACGTGGCGAGAGAAGGGTGCACCCGGTGCAGTGGGGGAGAAATACCGAGCGATCCTACGTGGCCTACCAGGAAGGGAGACCGAAGTTAAATTGACGAAAATGACGAGGCAACCTTCTTTTTGTCTTTGCCCACCCTCCTCGTCCACAGCCCGCTACGCCTTCTTCCTACGCCTGCCGAAATACTACCTCAAAGCGACATTAGTACTCGAGAACGCGACACCACGTAACGAACCGCGTTCCAACGGAAAACCGGCGCGGTGGAAGAACGACTTTGTGGTTAGCCCGCGGAATGGCACTCTATCAAACGACCCGACGACTCGATATTCAATGTGAGTTTTACTCGTTCGCGTCGTTTGATATGCTTTCTCTGTTTACGACATCCCTCCACTACACACTTCGTTTCCCACGATTCTCATTCGCTTTTTCATCCAACCTTCCGAACGGATTTGTTGAATTTTCAAAACAATTTTCAATTTTTTTTCTTCATTCTCGTTGTAAGCTTTTCTATCCTATCCGAATCGGCACCCACCCGAAGTTTTTTTACAATTAATAAACAATTATTAAGCTAATAATGCTGGCTATCGAACTGAAAGGTTAAATTTGAAAATTAATCGACGTTTTAACGTGTCTGACTACATACGTCCATTTTCACTGTGCCACTCAACGTGTTAACCGTGTTTTTGCGACGAAAAGTTTATAATTATTTACATCTTTTATATTATACTATAAATACCGTCACACGACATGCAAATTGAGGGAACCCCTGTCAGTTTTTCTTGCTCGCGTCGCGTAATCGACGCTGGCGTATAAAAAGAAAAAAGAAAAATTTATCGCCTAGGAAAATCTCGTTGTCCCAATTAGATGGCACTTTGTTTGCGTTGATTTTTCATTCGAATGGAAAACAACAAAAGAACAACTACATCGAACGTAAAACGTACGATACAACCACGTATTACGAAATATTTTTTCGTCCTGGGTAAACGAGACGAGTGGCGGACGAAAGGCGAGAACGCGTGTAAACAATTTGAAAAATTATCAACGAAACGTGTGTCGGGGTCGCGATTTTTAAAACGCTGAAATACGCGTTAATACTCGGATGGAAGCGCATAATAATCCATTAAATGATCATATGACCTGTCGGATAATTATCAAGCTTGACAGAAATTAATATCAATGAACGATATTAATGATCATTCTCCTTGTAAAATATAACGGACGTGTCATAGCGAGCAGTCGGTTTCAGTTGTAAAATTCATATCGTACACCGGTAATTTTGTCCCCTTTGTGTTTGATAAATTATCTCTTGCGCGATACAATTTCTTTTTCGTTTTGTCAGCCTGTACCTAACCAACGGTCGTCTGTTTCTCGTATTATTTAATCGTGCACTTTGTGAACGCGATTCGTATTCCCGGAATAACCGACCATTCGGTTTCAACGCAAATGTCAAGGCTTTTTTTCGTCGTTTTCTACTTAACCCGACGGATTTTCATACAATTAACCTCGAACGTGTACCTTTCATCTTTACTTTCATCCCGTACCAGAGATAAACGAACTCGTTTCTCGTAACAAGCGTGTCGTTACGCGACGACAAATCGCGAAATGGTTATTTAGAGAATACGTAAAGAAATGTCATACACGCAACTTACTTACAGTTCTGTAACAGCTTCGATATCGCGAATCTCCTACCAGATGTAGCTCTTCTGCTTCGTTTGTTTCAAATTTCGTTTGTTTCGATCTTTTCAAATTTTGGACCGTTAACACAATGTAAACACCGGGACGGGTCACTCACTTCGCGATCACGTATTTGCAAAATTTGCCACTAATTTCGCGAATCGCGTCAAACGAATTACTCTCGATCGATTAAAAGTACTTTGACGACAATCGGAGCACAGTTTTTGGCGAAGAAACGAGAGATTTTCCGTTGAAATATCGATGAAAGCTCGCGACAATCGATAAGCTACTGGACGGTTCGCCATTTTTTCCCGAATACCCTTCGCGATCACGTGACCCCCGAATAGTTCGAAACTTTTGGCATCTCGTATACTACGCGAGTCATCACGATTTAATTTTAGTAAATGCTTCCACGTGTCTTTTCCATTAAATACTTGAAGGATAAATCGAAATTGACGGTAAAAATGAATTATACGATATTCAAAATTCAATTTCCTTACAAAATTGTTACATTTTTACAACGGGTTGTTTGATTAACTATTATGTAGTAGGTACATCCGGTAAATATTAAAAATGTCGTCGAGCATGTGACGTGACACTTGACCGGTTGAAGAAAAGTTTTAAAGTTTAATTCACTATTATGTAATATTAAGAAGATTATAATCCGGACAAATACGATGATGATCATCCTTGTCACAAGTTCCGGATGCCAAAGTACGTATCATTCAATGAATTACCAGTGACATTGAATATCACGATTTGACTAATCGAAGTAAAAACGCGCCGGGATTGTCATGAAAAGCTTCGATCCCTCTTTTTTTCACGTTACAACGAGGCAAGCAATAAATTCATAGATCTCCCGTTAAACGGCACAATTCACGAATGGCCCGTTAGAGTATCATTCACACGCGTAGTCATACATCATACGAATCTACTTCGGAAATCGAAAAAACAAGGGGAAAAAAAGAGAGAGAGAGAGAAACTCGAAACGTTAATCTAATGATGAATAGCGGCGGTGATCTGTTGCATTTTAATCTGTCTTTTTTTTCGATCGTCCATCGAATTTCATCCGCACAAAGCTGTGCTATACCGCGACGTCAAAACGATGATATTAGCCGGTACGAGTGTGTGCACTCTGCATTCGTTTTCAGCCCACTTTTGTGTCCACGTGTTCTGCGACTCTGCCTCTACGTGTGTGCACGTTGCAAACGTAGCATGCGTGTTGGTGCCCTATCTTGTTTTCTTCGTTTCTAATTCCTCTCTAAACGTGTGTCGCATTAATATTCAAACGCCACGATGTTTAAACAGTTATTGCTAATTGATATATTCATTATCAGTTAACCCTCGAACGATAATTAAATTAAATTATCACCGTTCAAGCGTTTGATTACATTTACAAATATTTTTTCGCTCAGTAAACTAGTAGAAGGTACAACCACGTCAGTCATCGAAATTTTGTACAATCAAATAATTAGCAAAAGAAGTGTAAAATAAATTGAGGATAGCGTTAATATTAAGTTAATAACACTGGCTATCGAATTGGAAGGTTAAATTTGAAAATTAATCGACCGCATCCTTAATAATTAGAAACGTGTTTTTCAACGTAACCCGCGCCTTTTTTTTTCGAATATATGTATGTAAAGGGTTTGAAGCTAAATACTTGCGAAGTGCTCGAGTCCGTCGCTACTCGTTACCCTTTATATCCGATCTTTGTCTCTATCTTATCCTTGCATTCTTTGTTATTTACTCAATCCACTCCTGTATATATTACTTTCTCTGTCTACGAGTTTATTCGCTCGTTCTTTCTTTCCTACTCGTTGGATCTTAAGTTCCTTGAATAAATAGCCTTGTCTAGTGACACAGATTATATTAAAAATGTACGGGGAATAATTTTTTTAACTTATCGCTTGATTCTTTCACTTTCTTTTGTTAATTACTCGGCTAAATGAACCTGATAAGGCGGTCTCCGCGGACAAAGTGGCAGAGGATGAATTAACGGAGTTAATTTATTTAAATGAATAAGTGACGTTTGGACTTCTTAATCGGAGCTCCTTTCAAACAAAATTTTATTATCGAAAGATTTACAATGATCGTGTAATTACACTGTAATTATACTAATTATGCTGATCGTTCGGTAAATGATTTTTATCATAATCCAACAGTTTGAAATCTGATTTAATTATTACGTTAATGGCTTGCATAACTAATACTTTATAATAAACGTTCCAGAAAGGGGAACGTAATTATCCTCACTCTCCTTTAATTTTAATACATATCCAGTTTAGATCGTTGAATAATACAATTTTGTTTGAAAAGGTTCCCAATTAAAAGTCGAAACGTAACTGCGATTCGAACGAGTTGACACCGCCACTTTAACCGTTAAATTAACAAACGTTGGTATCAAGAAAAATTCAGTCGCATGTTTCAATTCGCAGCCAATTATGGCTTTTATCGAAATATTCACGGAAAAAGGATGTTAAAGTTCTGGTTATATCAATGCGACTCTACGATGTCCTTCGCGCTTCCGCCTCGACAGTTTCCGACTGTTGCATTCTAATTCGTCAACGTCACTTCTTTGTCAACGATGAATTTAGCATGTAGCCCACACGAGGCGAGGCTAGGCGGAGCGGGGACGAGGCGCGGTGGTAATCTCGCGACTCGAGTCTTCCCGCGGGTAACAGTAGACACTAAAGAACGATAAATGGGTCAGAAGACGACTCTGCCTGTACCTTTGGTATCCGATTGCCGTGTGCATCGCTTACTAAGCTAAAATAAGACGAAAATATAACGCTATGCACAATCGTTTCGTCGACGCGACAAAAATTTGGCATTCGTTCCTCGCGTTCCCTCGATTCACACACCGGACGAAATCAAAATGCCACAACGTATTTTGCTTTTTTCACCTACCTACTCAGTTTTATACTCGGCAAATATTAATTTGCTGATCGTTTAGTAATTGGACGAAAGTTGAAAACGTTATCTGTTTACTGTACTTTGGGCGCTTGAGCTTTGCTGGTTAGATAGGACAGTTGAACTAATCGAATCAAAGTAAATGTTGCGGTTGTAACCGTTGCGAAAAAAATAAAAAGAAAAGGAACAATCCGGACGGATCGTAAGAAACAGGAAACAACAGAGCGGTCACAGACTGGTTACAAAAGAGGCAAAAGAGAATAATACGTACGCACAATGTACGGAAGGAAGGTGCACACCTGAAATGCCTTCAACTACCGAGTTGTACTTAACGAAAAAGTACCAGCTGCCGAAAAATTTCTGCTCTCCGTTCGCGGCTTATTGTCCCCCGGGTCCTTTCCATTTTACTCGTGGCTTTCGGCTTCGTGTACCAACCGCTAGGCGGTCGATGCATTATCGAGCGGAGCTGACTGCTTCTTTTTCTTCGACAATGTTCGTCAAGGTGTGCACGCGTAGCTACGTACACAGAGATCTACGTGAGAATATGTACGAACGTGGGCTGACCTCGCGGACCATTCTTCTTCGTCTCTCTTTCTCTCTTTCTCTTTCACGTTCTTTTTCTCCCCCCTGCTTGCTCCGTTCCTTCTCTCTCACTCTCTCTTTCTGTTTTCTCTGTGTCTCTCGGGATCTCTCTCTCTTTGTCTCTCCGCCGGCTTCACCTCCTTCGCCTTTGCCACTCACTCTTTCCCGACGATTCTCCACTGGTATAATGACCTCGGGAATCACTGCTCGGGTCGAACTAATGGAGCGATATCGTGCAATGAAATAATATACTGGAACAATGCGAAATTACAGCGACGATCGTTGCATTTTACCAGTGAAACACCGGGGAATTTCAAGAACCGCGACTTCGCGACTGGCCTGAATCCTCGTGTGGGCAACCGTCTAACCGTCTAACCGTCCAACCGGCATTTCATCTCAGAATCAAAGAAGATTTCTGTAAGGGCGTATAGAATATCGGTGGAATCGTACAGAATTGATTATAAAGGAAGCATTGAAATTGGCCGAGTACCGGTTGGACACAGGGGGTTAAACGGAATAGAGACGCATCGTTTAGGTGTTAATATCTCGGCTCGAGATGAACAAGTAACCTTCGTAGAGTCTATCTTTGGCAAGCATCGTTTCGCGGATCTTAATGAGGCACGGCTGGGTTCCATGCCTTGTTGAGAGACAAGTAACGCTCCGAGGATTTCAACATCCATCTTGCTCTCTGTCCTTTGCTCGCCTCGAAAAACCGCCAACCGATCTCTCGCCGGTGAATGGGAACCTCGTGATCGTGTAACAAAGCGACGCCGATAATTCTTCGAGTAGGCGACCGACTGTAAGAATATTTCTCCCCACTCGCCCTTGCTCGCTTGCGTTCGTCAGTCTTTCGAGCCTAACTTCTTTATGCTATGTTTCAATTTCAATGTTCGTTTGGAGAGTTAAGACGTCGCGTCGTTTCGGAGTAGGATATTTCGTGGCCGGTCGAAGAGAAGAAAAAAGAAAAAATGAAAAGTGCAGGCAGCAGCGTGGACCGTTATCGCAATTATTTCGTTATTATCGTCCTGAAGGCTTAGATAGGCGGCGCAGGCGAATCGCAAGCGAGTTTCGGACAAAGGATAGCCTTGTGCGTCGTGAGAGCCAGCTGCGGCCCCACCATGCCCGACCACCCATTTCCTAACCTTCTACTCTCGTCTAAACCGGATTGCCATTGGTCGAAACGGGCCGACGATTAGCGACGGGACCAAGGGAATGAACACCAACAGACTTGAGAACCGTTTTGAAAGGAGGGGAAATATAGCGCGCACGCTTGGGATCTAAAATTGCGGCTCTGTCATTGGTCGGACGGGGCCCCCGAGGCCATTCGATTTAGAATTGAAAAATGGTGCCGCTATATCCTCGATTCGCCGAGGACACCCGTCGAAAGTAGTTCTCGAATCTTCCTCCTTTTGATTCTCAATTTATCAAAAGAACGAGCTTCCACCTCGCTTCTATTTATTATTATACCGTAACTTTACTTTTTCTCTTGGCAAAAAGTAAAACGTATCCCTTTTGGTGCTCGTGGTTGAAGTATCGTTGAAGGTCGTCGACAGTTTTTTTTTTTCCGAGCAATCTACGATACTCGACGTGCTCGTTTCCGAGCATTGAAAACCTCGAAAGAGCCGGAGAATCGTCGTTTTACAGGCTAGAAAAGCACGGTGGTGCCAAGTGTCTGCGTCGTCGTTCGCCTTAATCCCGGGCGTGGTCATCTGCCCTACTTCCTTGCTCTTCTTAAATGGCACGCCAGATAAAATTGGTTCGGCGCCTCCTGCTGGAATTTCATCCAAAGGCGCGCCAATCGTCTAATTACTTCTGGAATCGATCAAGGACTCGAACTTTGCTCGCCGCGAATATCCAACGAGAGAAGAACGGCCGTCCTTAGCCGACCGAGCATTCGCTGGAAAATGTCAAGTCATAAGAAGAGACGGGAAAGAGCGGGGAGAGTAACGATTCGAAGGAAGGTCGACGGTACAGAGATTTCCCAACTTCGATCGCGACTCGTGTACTTTTTTTCCCTCCAGTCCGAGTTCGAGAAACGCTTCGACTGGCTGAATGAAAACGCTTTTGCTTCGTTACCGACGTCCAAGCCCGGTTTTCACCCTTGCTCGGTTCGGTGCAGTTTACGTCATTAGGGGGACGGTATTGCAATAGACGTTTCTCGTCCCGAGAACTGTTTCCGTTTCTTCGTTACGTTTCCTCGGATCCACGTTTCGACGCCCACTCGACCAACACAGATAGGCCACCTTTATCAGATTACCGTTTCGTCGGCCAGATTACGCGGTTAAAAATGGACTCTGGCAACGTTCATACAATCGACGGTAGTGTGCGCGATCAACACCGAAGACAAAGCAATTGTTTACACGCGTTTTTCGACGAATCTGACTATAGAAGGGAAACGAATTACGCTTAATTTCATCGTCGACAAGAAATCGCTGTTCGCTCTTCTTGCAGTTAGGTTTCTTTTGTTCGTGCACCGATGCGACGGATGAGTTGCATTTGACGTCACCGAGAAACGAGGTTAAATTTAACGCGAAATAAAAGGGGGCGGGGGGGGGGGGGGGGGGGGGAAGAAGGAAAATGAATTTCGTGTAACGATCGCCTTATTCTGGACAGATTTTCATGACTCACCACCGCAACCTTGACGTCCGCACGTTCCCGCGAGACGATGATTCGTATAATTACGGTGGTGGTTGTCTTGCTGTATGCTAGCTTCGTTTTACGAAGAAGTTCGAGGTTTTCTTAACGCTTCGATTAACGAGTTTCGCCGATTGCGTTAACTCGTGCAATTTGTACGTTCTCCTTATCGATGCATTATTAAAATCCACCGGAGGCTAACGCGAAAACCATTATAACCGCGTCACGTTTTTCTCGCGAACGAATCGACATGACACACACACACACGAGAGCTACTTACACGGAACACCGATTGATTACTTCACCTCGGCTTTCGTCGAAGCTGTATCTCGATAATTGGATACTTGGATATTTGGGTAATTGGGTACTTGGGTATTTTAGGTGTTTGCATACTTGGACGAACGGGTAGTTAGGTGTTTGGATATTTGGCCGACTCGAATTTTGATATTTATGTATTTGCATATGCAAATAATTTCGGTACCTGGATACTCGAGTTACTAATTTTGCCGCAAATTCGATGAAATTTATCCTGGCAAAGTGGCATAATTTTTGCAATAACGCCCACTTGCAATCACAGACCGAACAATTTATATTGTTCGCCAGAACACAAGCGAACGACGCGACGTGTTCCGAAAACAATTACGGGACCAAGAGGGGTAATCGTTCGAGAAAAATGAAATAACACGTTTCGGTTGAGTTAGGTCTGAGGTCTGTCTGGGTATAAAGTCAGCCCTGACCGTAATGTCATACGTTTTTCTGACAGGAACGCGTGCAAGCAGATACTTCGTGGTGGCACGACGCAGATCCAGTTCGCGTTTCCGCAAACTGGCATTATACCTGTATTTGATAAGCTGCGTGGAAGTAGAGCGTTTAAATAATGGCCGGTACGGACACATACGATGGACTGTTACCACGATGGGGGGGGGGGGGGGGGGTTCGTTGTGTGTCGCTCGAAACGTTCGACAAACAATAATAATTTATTCAGATGTTTTTCATTGCGCGCGCTCCTTTTATAACCAAGCGAGCGTTAATTCAGGGTTCCCGATCGATTCTACCCGCGCCTACCTTATCCACGTTTTTTTTTCCTTTTTTTCGCCCGCGAATAATCGACCGCGTTCGTCGCGCGTCACGTATCATTGAATCGATGACAAAATGTTAATGTTCTGAATATTTCTTTTTTTCTTTTCTTTCAAATGTCGTGCAACGTCCTGCTATTAGCACCCTGCGACCTGAATGTTTAATTAACGATCGAAACGTGCTTGAGATGCGATTCGGTTCATCAAAGCAGCCAATCAAAGGTTGTCGGCAAGTTTCGATGAAAATTCAGAAATTTGCTAGAATTCGGCGAGTCTGGTTTATGATCGGAGCGAGCAAGTCGGGCTGGCCGTAGAACAAAATCAATTCGGTGAGAAATAAAAGTGGCTGCTATGAAAAATTACCAGCCCGTTCGATCTTCTCGCGCACGCGAATTCCACGTACACATGTAAATGTATATTTAGGTGCATTGGTAAGGTCGGTGTGTGCTAGTGGGACACGCGACGACCAAATGGCGTGACAGTTATGGTGCATTTGCGGGACGCGTGCCACCGTACCGGGTGTCTGTTTAGAATCAATTGACGCATTCAGAGCGGACGCTCTGGCAAGACAAAACGCGTTTGCGGCCCAATTTCAACTCTCGTTCGACCCGACGGAACGAGGACGTAGATCCAACGGATAAACGAGTACGTCCAGGTATAAAGTCTGGCGGTGCTCGTCGATGAAAGAAAAGTCGCGTGAATTTTTCCTCGGGTTATCGTGGCGCGCTTATCGCGCGTATTTCACGTTGTCACGCGTCTGTTTCGCCGCTACGAAATGGGAGACATCGATCGCGAAGGAAAAGCGAAGCACGAGTCGAACGGTACGAATCGGAGAGTTGGTTGTTTCGACCGCGTTGAATATTTATTTCGAGGATGAAAAATTCGCGAGAAAACGAGCCCCGACACGTCGCCACGGTGCCATGCCGCCTCGTTGCAACCCGTATGAAACTCGAGTTTCAGCAACGAGGTACGTCATGTTGCCACACGATAACGCTCGACTGTTCGGCCTTTGGATAAGGAAGGGGAAAAATTCTCTTATCGACGCGTCTATCGTTAGCCACTGCGGCGAGCGTTGCGAATTGCCAGCGTGGCGATTCAACCTTTTTCAAATATGTACATCACGGAACAACCGGAAGAAAGAATATCGTACCGTGTCTCAGGCTTTTTCGAGGAACTTTGGAACTCCGATGATATACGGGACTCGCCAACTACGCGTTGCATTGCCGTATTTCAACTTTGCTCACCGTAATTTTCTTCGTTGCGACACACCGTAAGATTTTCTAGGACGTGCGTGTTGCTAGCATCGAGCCACCGCACCGCACAGTGTCCTTCGTAAAACCACCGCGTCCGCTCGGTTTCCCGAACATGCGATTTTGGTGATTCCGACATCGACTGTATAACGCGCCAGAGTTATCGCGGTCGACGGATCTCCCGCGAGAAACTCGCTTTTCCCTGATCCGCTTGCGCTCGAAACCAAAGCCAAAGGCAAATCACGCTCAAATTGGTTTATAGTTTATACCCTCGCTCGTGAATCATCCAATTATCGTTACTAATAATAAGTAAGCGAGTTTACATCGTGTCAGGTGTTTGACCAGCGGCAAATCGGTATCGATCGTTCAGAATGTAAAATCATCGTAAAAATGAATAAGCGTCGCTTGTCATTGTTTTGATGTAGTCACGGTGGTGTCGTAGGTCTGGAACGAGTAGCGGAGGAGTTGATGGGCCGTAGGAGATGGAAGCAATATCAGGACACCCTGTACAGCGGTACTCGCAGCAGCGAATCAGCGACGACACAGCCCCACCACCGGCTTTACCCGGCGTATTCGTCGCCCTGCGACCCGGTGCCCGGGAGCCTGGAGCAAATTGGGCCGCGTTCGCTTCATCCTGCGTCCTCCTCGTTAACCACAACGATAACGTCGGCAACGACGCCGTCGCCAGCCCCGGCAACGGCCACGGGAGCAGCAGCGACAGCGCCAACGACGATCACGACTACGGGCACGATCAAGCAGGAAAGCCTGCAGAGGCATCACCTGCTGCAGAACCACCATCATCACCTTCAGTCCTCCGTTCAAGATCACCAACGTCATTATCAACAGTCGGAGGAGTCGCGTCGACTCAGGCCGGACGAGATAAAGGTCGAGGTCGGCGAGACAGAGTTCGCGAACGGTGTTGTCGCGCAGGACGAATCGTCGCCAACGAAAACACCGGACCCGTCGACGACCGCCACGGTTACGGTGGCCACAGCCACCAGCATCCCTACCATCAGCAGCACGGCGACTGGCACGATCGCAACGACGATCGGGTCCGCCAGCACCGTCCCGGCCACCATGACCACCGGTACCACCACGATCCCGACCAGGCGGCGACGCAAACGACGCCTAAACGACGCCGAGACCACGGACGACAGAGAGGACGACGAAGAGAACGAGGAAGAAGAGGAGGGAAGGGGTTTGAGCGAGGCGGAAAAACGGCTGAAGCTCGACGAAAGCGTCGACAGGCCCGTCAGTCCTCTCAGAAGGGAGAAGGATCGAGCGGCACGGGACTATCCGATCGTCAACGCTACCGACACGGAAGGGACCAAGGTTTGTTTTCTCATTTTTTCTTTTCTTTTCTTTTCTTTCATTTTCTCCAGCACAATTGGTACCGTTAGCACAGTACTTGACAAGTGTAGGCAATGATGATATGTTGAACTGGAATAGCGCGGAAATTTGCAGGAACGAACGGACGAAGTGGCGTTGGAGCGGACACCGGTGACGCAGGGCTTGCTGAGGGTGAAGAAAGAGGAGGAATTGCAAGAAGTGGCGAACGTTGGAGGCGGTTTAACGGCACTGTCGACACCGACCACCGATTCGGATGGGACCAGGTCAGGGTTGCCGTGTCGGGAGGTTGACCCGTTAGCTAGCAGGAACACGGTGGCGTCGTTTCTCGTCGGAGGTCGTCGCACCAGCCCACCGCCAGAAGACTGGAAGCCGTTGGACAAATGTTACTTTTGCTTGGACGGCAAACTACCGCACGATGACCAGCCACCCCTCGTAAGTATATACTTCCGGCAGAGGACCGACATAATATAATGTATATAATACAATATACGCGACACATGAATTCCTTCATTTCGCTCCATTAATCCGGACCCGGTTGCGCACACCACGCTGACGTTACATCGAGCGAACGAGCGAACCGAGAATAATTTATTTCGGCTCTGTCAGCCCGATGTCGTCGGCGTGTCGTTGCGAAAATGCATCAACCGGCCGAGGCGCGATATCCTTCAGAGCGCATAATTCATCGTATCGAGAAGAAGTAGATGGTTCGTCGTTCGAATAACAGCGATACGGAGGATACGAAACGTTGAATTTTTGATTAATTCGCGGAAAGGTAGCGGCCGCCTTGGTCCATCGAAAGCCGGGGTAGTCTTTGATCGCTTTGACGCGGCTGGCTTATAAAAGTTTCACGAGGATGGGCCGTGCGCGCGAAAAGCGAATTTGATCAGGATTCGATTTGTCCCGGCCGCGGCGGTCGCATCGACGGGGTCTGTGTTCCTTTTTATCCCCCGACGAGCACGTTTCTTCCCTCCCACGCCGGTGGTAATCAGTTCCTTCCTTTCCTCGCGTGTCTCGTCGACCAATGACGAGTCGGACGAACGTAACGCTCGATGTCGGATCCTGCAGAGCCCGCAGAGCGACAGCAGCAGCAGCTCGCGATCGGCCGAGTCACCGATGTCGGTCCAGGTGGACCCGATGGCGGCGTCCGTGGTCGCCGCGGCGCTCACCAGCACCTACCCCACCTTGTTGCCCCAGTGGTGTCTGCCACCGAGGGAACCACCTCTGGTCGGGGTTCAACCACATCAGGACACCGTAGCGTCCGTCGATCAACCGCTCGATCTCTCGGCCAAACCGAAAAATTCTCAGGTACGTGTCTTCCTTCTGGCGTGGGTTGTGTAGACTCGCTTCCTTCTCCTGCCATGCCGCCTGCTACTGGTGCCTGGACATCGATTCGTCTTCGTGCTTCTTTTTTTTTTATATTCTGACGTTCGCGTTTTAATCCATCGTTTCTCGAAACGCCAGCACGCGCGAACGACATCCACGCCAACGATACCGTTTCGTTTTCTGTCGCAGGACAACAACATATCTTTGCTGGAACAACAGAAAATACCTCTAAGGATGACGGCAGGTATCGACCCCAAGACTATCTTCAAGTAAGTAATCATTTTGATTATCTTTTTCTTTCGCTTTTGATTATTTTATATTCCCACTACGAAGAAAAATAGCCGTAGAAAGTCATGATGCACCGACAATAGAAGAGGAGATGATCGTCGGTTTCACTGAAATTCGTACGACGACGCTTGGTAACCGGAACGAGAGGCACGTCGATTCCTGCTGGTGTTATCGCGCTACTCGTTTTACACCTCGTGGCGAAACGAAGAGCTACCTTTGATATAAGTATTTGCATTCCGTACGAGTGTACGGGCAAAGGAAAGCGTTGCCGATCGCATTCCGTACGACGAGAACAGATTCGATCGTCGAAAAGGTACGAGGATTTTGAACGTGGTACGTGCCGCTCGGGACAGAACGATTCCACGTTTGAACGAGCAAAAACGTTCTTGCGGTTCGCGTTCGACACTCTTGTTGCATTATGTAAAAGTTGTATTATTAAACACGATTCCCGGCTGCGTGTACACGTTCGAATGACATACCGCGGCTGGTATAAAGTGGTAATTAAAAAGTTTCTCGTTCGTTGTCCGCTTGTTCGACAATTTTTCCGTCCCGCGTCTCCTCGTACGCCGGAGCCATTCGTTACGAAAATTCACTCGAGACTCTGTAGCGGTTTTCGTCCTTTGCTCCGAACAATGGGTTCGCGTTCGAGCTGTACGTAATAATTCGAAATTATCCTTCGTTTCCGCAAACAACGAAAACACTCGATCCGTTTCGTTTTGTTTCGTTGCGTTTCGTACAACTATCGTTCGCTAGAATCGCTCGCGCCTTCGTTCCAAAGGGTGACTCGAAAATTACAAAGAGAAACCGTGCGCGTCCGAATCGGCCGTGAAAGTTAATCGAAGATAAACGGAAGAGAAATCCGGTCGGTCCTAGTTCAAAATTCACGCTAACACTATCGACGCGCATCGTTGAGTGGCCAGTTGAACGAAAAAATCCATGAAACGACGCGTTTTCACCTCGATCCGTAAGTTCAATGTTTTCACGAACGAAATAGAAATCACGGTGTTTTCGAACTCAATCATCAAATTCCCGTCTTTTGTCCAAAATCATCGAAAGTAAGGGGCACGAAGGAAAAACTTGCTCGTACCCTTAATAAAAGACTATGGTCGAAGGAGCGCGACAAACGGGTGAGACAACGGGAGCGGGCAAGTCAAAGTCGCGAAGCGTGTCGACGGTACGTTGCCCTCGTGTTTTCGCTGTTTTCCCCGCGGAACATTTTGCGCGTCAAATTTTTATCGTCGTCTATTATTAGTCCACTCGTAATCTGCACCTCCTGACACATCGAAGGCAGAAAGTAAGTAAGCTCGCTCGCGTGTCGTACAACTCGGCGCGGCGGACGCGAGAAAGATCGAGGGTGCTGGAGAAAAGAAGACAGGACCAGGGTCTCGGATCGCGTCCGCGCATGCGCCCCCCTCTCCCCCTACCCTCCCCCTTGTAATTACCGATAAGATAGCCCAGCGTCGAAACCACGCGAGTACGCTCGAAATTAGAAACTGTTACCAGCGACCTAATGGCAAATTACCTCCATCGTCTGTTCACGAAAAAGAGACAATAATTCGAGCAGTAGTTCTGATTCATAAAATCCTTTTTTTCTTTCTTTTTTTTTTCTTTTTTTTTTTTTTTTAATTATTATTTATATCATGACGTGTCAAGAGTTGACGGTAAAGAATAGACGACGAATCTTTAAATCCAAGCTCTAGAAACGTTTCAATCGTTCAACAACCGTCACCTGGTTTCAATTCGTAGCTTAAATTCCTTCTAATGCAGCTACAACTCCAACTAATGCCGGAGATCAAAGCGGGGTAACGGAACGATGCCGTTGGATCGATTCGTTTCTCGTGCGGAACACGTGCGCGTACCACGCCGGCCACGTGGCCCACCGGCTACACACCGTATGCTACCGATTCCTCGATCGGCCAACCACCTATACACGTGAGTCTGCGGCTACGAAACGTAACGGATAACCCGACAGGGTTACGTCGATATTTCCGATGGTGGTTGTCCAATTAACATCGAAAATTTACAGCAGAATATTTCTTCTTCCTTACCCTACGTAGCAGAAGCTTGATTAAATTTTGATATCGGTGCATCAACGACTAGGATACAGTTTAAAGAGTTTGAACGATCGACTGTAAATGTTCGTTGTGAAACGCAAAGGATATAAATGGAGTAATTAATCGAAGAAACGGCGTGTAATGTGTTTCAGTTCGTGTTATCGGGCGAAACCACGTATGACCGGGCCAGTGACGTCGGTGGCGAGCGCAGCGGCCGTGGCAGGTGCCGGTGGTGTCCCCGTGGTGGGTGCCGGTGGTGGCCGGAGGACGTATACCGAAGAGGAGCTGCAAGCCGCGCTCAGGGATATCCAGAGCGGCAAGCTCGGTACACGAAGGGCGGCCGTGATCTACGGGATACCTCGTAGCACCCTGCGCAACAAGGTCTACAAGCTTACGATGGAACGCGAAAGGGACGCGTCCCTGACTAGCACCCACTCACACCCTCACCAGCCCGGCGCCCCAGCCACCACCACCACCACCATCACCACCACCATCACCACTACTACTACTACTACTACTACTACAACAACACCACCAAATACGACCCAAAACGCCTCCGCGACCACTCCGCCCCCGCAAGTGGATGAGGTAGGTTTTGGGGACAGAACAAAAGAAAAGCGCGCGAGAGAGAGGGAGAGAAAGGGGAGAGAGGACAAGCGTGATGATTGATGATGATGACTATATAATGACGATACGATATACTGTGTCGTAATTGGAGGCTTACGTTCCTCACAGAGAATTGACAAATTGAGAATTGAGAATTGGCAAAGACCGAGATACGTGAATATATAATAGTTTATTCGAGTTGGGGGTTACCACGCTTCTTCTGATGGCTCTCGGTCGTTCAGAAATCGTGTCAGCGACGACAAGAGGAATCGAATTTCACGTTATATTTCATTTGTCCGGTTCAGTGTTTAGCGTTTCCGTCCAGTTGTCGCGCTCGAACAAAGATACGGTTACGGTCCCCCGTTTTGACGATTTCTGTTCGTCCCATGCTGAGGAAAGAAACATTATACCGTCGGATAGAAGGGGTGGCTTTGGACGCGATTTTCTTTCAACAAATGACGCATCCAAAGACGGGACAACGAAAGGGGGAAACGTTTTACGAAGAAGGAAATAGATTGTTCTCGATAATTAATTCGCGACTAAATACCGTGCCCATTTGTATCTAAATGTGGTTTTGGTTAGGAAGAACGAATGGAGCTTCCCCAAAACATACCTCTGCCACGGTGATCGTAGAATTCGCGTGGACCGAACGCGTCGAAGGAGCGCGATCGTTCGAGCGTTCGTTGTTCCTCGTGAAAATGGACGACGAACAAGAGGAGAGAAGGATGATCGATAAATTGGGCGCCTTCACACGAGAGAGAGAGAGAGAGAGAAAAATAAAAGAAAAGTAATGTCGGTTCACGCGGTTCCTGGTCGATTGCCGTGATGCTCAGTAGTGTCGAATGTTTTCTTTGCATGGGCTGTTTAATTCTTTGTTTCCTTTGTCTCACTATTTTTGTAGTTTAACACGCGGCCGTTTGGTCTTGGCGAGGTTGCAAGACTCGAGGTAAGTTTTGCGGAACGATCGAGAGGAAGATTCTACTTGGATTGCCTTTTCTCTCTTTTTTTTTTTTTCTTGTTCGCGACTGGTTAATAAATCCCTCGAATTTTGTGGTCACCAGTACGCTTGTTGAACCTCGACACACTGTGCATCCTCGATGTGTTTAGACCGACGATCGTGCTTCAGCACTGGTTGCCGATTTCAATGGAATTGCAGGAAGTTGCATTCGTAGTTGTTTCTTTTTTTCTTTAACCTTTTTTTTTCCAACGAAGCTGCGTTAGTTCAACACGCACGCACGACTATGTTTTTTTTAGCAAAGCATGCTCACACGCGTGGTGTAGCTTTTTTCGAATCGGTATAAATTATCAGATAATTTTATTAACGTTCGATCCTTAATTTTCTTTTGAACGATGTTCGGGCTGGTGTCGTTGGAAGAAGCGCGGGGTAGTGTAGTTTTTCGTTCGAATGCATGTGTTTCGAGGTAAGTGTTGGCGTGTAGCGTCCGTTGCTCGTCGGGGAGTAAAACATTGCCGAGCTGGTTCTCAATTTTCGACCTTGCCTTTCTCTTTCTGTTCGCGTGGAAGAAATGGTGGTGACGATGAAAGCGGAAAGAGTACGTTTCCTTCTTCCGATTTATTTTGTTCGATGTACGTTACGTTGTAAACGCTTGTATCGCGAGCAAATATTTTCTGGCAAATTCCCTGCATGACGCTTGGTCATATCGCATTCGACGAAAGAAAAATATCAACTAACCTGGACAACAGACACACGTTTACAACACAGACAATCTCGCGTATACATACATTAGATTACACATTTACACGCAAGAAAGAAAAAAGAAAAAAGAAAAAAGAAACAAAAAAAAATCAAGTGGCTCTCGGAGGGCATCGCTATCGAATGATTCATCCTCGAATCTGCTGCCGCGATCAGGGTGTGCAGAAAACGCTAGAAAGGAAATATTCTTAACAGGTGGACGACAAGGAACTGTCCGGAGCCGAAGAGGAGAAGGAAGTGGAGAAAGCTTTGCTGAAACCACTGTTGTCCTTGGAAGATCTCGTGAGGTTTTCCGCCCTGGAGGGAAGCGGTGGGGATTCCTTGAGAACGTTGCTCCAACGAGGACACGAGCCAGGAGGCGAATGGCCAGGGTTCGAACACGCGAACATCGGTCCGTACATACAGAAGATGCTCGCGGCGGCTGCGCCATTCAAGGGTAAGAATCTCTTCCTTATCTATCCGTTAGTTTGATAGTGATTACCGGTTAGTGGAATCGATTCGTACCAGCCGACCTATACATACTCGGGTATTAACGGTCGGGGCAAAGGGATTCGGGTTATTTCCGACAGACACACAGACGTTAAGTGATTTTGTTCGCTGACTGAGCAACTAGTCTAACGTTAGAGGACCGAGACGAAAGTCGAAAAGTATATTACGAGGTAGTAGGTCTTCGGAAATCGATAGAAGCCAGGCCCCGGTCGACAGGTCGCCGACACCTTTTTCCCACCTTTCGAACGGAACTTTGCTTAACTTCGTAAACGCTTCCCCGAAGGCTAATCCGGCTTTGAGATAAATACACACGATG
The DNA here is from genome assembly GCA_943735885.1 of Stelis phaeoptera. Taxonomy (NCBI): domain Eukaryota; kingdom Metazoa; phylum Arthropoda; class Insecta; order Hymenoptera; family Megachilidae; genus Stelis; species Stelis phaeoptera. The sequence goes on along the minus strand of OX030942.1, from coordinate 11,231,096 downwards.
GGAATGCCCTTTTTTAAAACAGGCGATACGCGTGTGTTGATCGCAGGCATGGAAACGCAAGATTATCGCATTCCAGAGGTGATGCGGAGGCTGATGAGCGAAGACAAGAGGCTAAACAAGGGCGTAAACGGGGACCAGTCGCAGCCACCGCATCAGCAGCTTCATCATCATCAATCGCAGACGCAGTCGCAACAACAACAGCAGCAGCAACAACAACAACAACAACAGCAGCAGCAGCAGCAACGGGGCCCGATTACCAACGACGATTTCAATCCGAACATCGAGGAGGAGGCGAGCGACAGCGCTCAAGGCAGAGCGATTCTGAAGATTCCGTCCTACAAGCCCGCGAGCACGTCCGGATGTTCCAGTAAGAACGGGGAGCCGACCTCGGCCGCGTTCGCGCAGAGTTTCGCGGCTGCCGCCTCCAGCCCGGGCCTTCTCGAACGGGCCAGCCCGGCTTTCTCCGGCACCAGCAGCCCGACCAACTCGCTCGTCGGCAAGACGGTGGCTGTGAATTTCCGCGACGTGATCGCCAAGAGTATCAGCGTCAAATTCCAAGAGGGTCAGTCGGTGGCAGCGGCTGGGATTCCTGGATGCCAGGCGGCGGGGGTGGTGCAGCCCCAACAGACGATGATGACGGACCCGAGCCCGTTCAAGAGAGGTCGGTACACACCGCCTCAGCCGACCACGCAGCCAGCCCAGTCGCAGTCGAAGTCGCAACAGAGCCAGGACGCGAACAAACAGAAACCCGCGACCGGCGGCAAAGGAACCAGACCGAAACGCGGCAAATACAGAAACTACGACAGGGACAGTCTGGTCGAGGCTGTACGCGCGGTACAGCGGGGCGAGATGAGCGTGCACCGCGCCGGCAGCTATTACGGGGTGCCGCACTCCACCCTCGAGTACAAAGTGAAGGAACGACATCTGATGAGGCCAAGAAAGAGGTAACGTTCTCCGCTTCACCTTTTTTCTACGTAAAACTTGTGACCGCCTTCTTCATTCGTGTTTCTCGTTCGTTCGTTTCAGGGACCAGAAACAGTCGGACGACAAGACGAAAGAGACCGCGACGGCGGTTACCGCCGCGACAGCAGCGAACATACGACCTGGTACAGCCGATAAGAAGCCGCAATTGAAACCGCAGAAACCTTTTACACCGCCGACTGGTATTCCAGGCCCCAACGGGCTGAAAATGCCACCGTTCATGGAGGGTATGCCCCACTTACCGTTCGCGCCGTTCAACTTTTGGAGCCCGACACCGTTCATGCCGACCCCGTTCATGGCGGGCGCGGCGAACGTTCCCACCATCCTGCCGGAACAGTATTTCGCGTCCAGCAGGATTCGCGGCTTGCAAGAACAACAGAGGAGCGCGGCGATGGTGCAACAGCAACAGCAACGGGACCGGGACCGGGACGGAATCGGCGTGACCGCGGCGAGCGCCGAGTCGCCGGGTACCTCGAATTCTCGCGGCACGCCGATGACGAAGACGCCCCGGGAGGTGTCGGAAAGTTTATACGACGGTTCGGGTGCAAACGGTAGTTTCTTGGACAATTTGATCAGGTCGAGCCTCGAGACGGGCATTCCAAGGGACCAGCGGGCAATGACCGAGACGAGGAGTCAGCAACAACAGCAGCCGACACCACAGCAGCAGCAGCAGCAGCAAACTTCCTCGCAACAGCAACAACTGCCGGAAGCGATGAGGAGCAAAGTGTTGATCGATCAGCTGTGCAGGAACTCGAGGAGAACGCCGGTGCCGAGGTTGACTCAGGACAGTAGCGAGGACGAGAGTTACAGGGGACCATCGACTGCCTCGAGGTCAGTGCCGGACAGGCCGGAACGCGTGCCCACCGTTGATCTGAGCCCGTCGCCGTCGGAACGGGGTCGGGGCGACGACGGTAGCGATCGACTCGCCTCGCCACCGACTCCGCTCTCCGTGTCGAGAGCCGGGAGCAGGGACGAGGACAGTACCCGTGACTCGAGGATCGACCGTAGCAGCAGGGAACCCGAGGTTCACAACGGTGGGCAAGAGGATCGCGACAGAAAGACTCTGACCATTCAGCAGTCGCCACAGCAGCAGCAGCAGCAACAGAATCATTACCCGGACTTACAAAATCTCTACGCCGTATCAACTGAGAAAAAAAGTGCCTGTGATAGTAAGCTTATAGTAGATCATTCGAGCCAGAAGACTCAGCCGCAGCAGCAGCAGCAGCAGCAGCAGCAGCAGCAGCCACAACAACAGCCACAACAAAAGGAGTATGGTGCAGTGAGCGGACTGGTTGTACAGCTGCAGCGGGGCTACAGTACCGGAAGCAACAGGTCCGGCGGCGAGCAAGCCAACAGCCAACAAACGGCGGAGCAACGCGGTCCCGTGATCACTATGGAAGACTCCGTTGAGCAGTAGGAAAAAAAAAGTCGGTATCGTTGATCAGTAAAGTATAGAATAAAGCGAGAGTGTGACAAACGATTCGTTATAATAACGGTAAGCCGATTCCCGCCCAGTGTTGCGGTGTTTTGCGCATCGCCACGTCACGCCACGAACGGCCAGGGATACTTGCCTTTCGCTTCGAGAGTTTGCACGCCCCGCGTTTTCCTCCTTTTCCGCGGCCGTGCTCGATAATCGGCGGTCTCGCGTGGACGCCATCGTTGCCAAACAAAGAACCGGAAATGGAGGCAGCACGCGTCGCGTCCACTCGTGAAAGCGAACGCGACCGTTTCGTGTGGAGGAGGTCACGAAATGCGAGCGGGTAATACACCTCCTGTGTCCGTGTCGGGTGCGTATAAGAATAGGCCGGGAGGGACGTTTCGACAGAACGCGAAACGTGGCACGAACGTGGTACCGGCCCTAGCCTGACCCTGCCCTTTTCATCCTGGTAGCCCCTCGGACGTCGCGAGGCAAGTTGAAGACAGGAAACCTTAAGGGAAACGAGTAACGAAACAAAGGGGGAAAAAAATGAACAAAAATATGCGTGAAAACGCTATCCAACCATCCACGAACCCACTACGATTCCATCAGTTGCATGTATCCGGCAGTCGATCACCGTCCAGCTGACGGTAGGTCGTACCGGATCCTTTTTTTTCGACTATGGCGATATTTCGATTCGAAGAGAACGCAAGAAACGGAAACGAGACACGATGCGATGTTATTGTACAAAACTCGTACACGAACACACACAAACACACACACACACATATTCATACACCAAACACTTGATAACCATACACGTTACACAGACGAATGGGGACGCCTTTCACGTCGTCGTAAAGGCGATGATTCTATGACGAAAATTCAAACTAAAAAACACACACACTCACGAAAGCAGCACGTATATAAACATGAGTCCGCGCGTGCACGCGTCCGTATGAAAGGTACACGTTAGGTTAATAAAAAGATAAAGGGGAAGCGCGCGATAAATTTTCCGCGGGGTTTCCCGGCCGATTACTAACGTTGGCCGCCGATACATTTTTTCGACACACCAGGGGAGAACATTTGGGAAAACAAATTGTCGACTAATTGCAAACAACGTATATTTTCCTCTGTCGATGTAAAAGCTACCTAACGCAAAGGAAACAAAAGGAAAACAAAGAAAAAAACACTTATTACCTACTACTAACATTACTTAACTCGTAAGGAGCAACATAATTATATAAGGAATGATATATTATATATATATACACACACATATATATTTTTGGTCATTACGAACGTGTGCGAAAACGAGAACGAGCCAAGACTTTTGTTGGCGCGCGTATTAGGTGGCGTTTTTTCACGAGGCGACAATATTTCTCTAATCTCGGTTATTTCGAGGCTGGCGTTCGGTAGAAAACGAATAGGGGGACGAAAGAAGGGATGAAACCGGATGGGATTTAAGGGGGAGAAAAAAAAAGGTTGCTCTTTCTTGTCTTTTTTTTTTGTACCTTTTTTCATCGGTGTTGAAAAGGAAATTAGGAGAAAATGAAGTTGTTCGTCGAGGACAAACAGTTTTTAGCGAGAAATTTTCAACGACGAACCGGAATCACTGTATAGGTGCGCGCGCTTGCTCTCGACTCGGTTACCGAAAGTGCAAAAGTTTTTTCCTACACGCGGCAACGTCCCCCCTCACCACATTTTGATACGAATGCGATTTTTCTATCTCGTAGAAGAAACCAAATAGAAAAATACGAAAAAAAAAAGAAATAACGGGAGGCAAACTAATTAGCGGCGGCGTTCGTAGAATTTCTACCTCGCGAGGAAAACATTCAGCCGATTTCGTTGGTCGGGTGTGTTCCATCCACGATGAAACACTCCACACGGATTTCTAGACAGGTGTGTGTTTTCCTGTTGGCGACGAAGAAACTTTTAGATGGAATTAGATGAAATCCTAACGAGTCGATGATGGGTCGATTCAGGCCATCGGGATCTTGGAACGAGTTCGACCAACCAGAGGGATAAAAGGCAGGTTAGATTGTTCGCTGGTACTTTCTTCAGGGATTACACGAATTTTTAAAGCTTTTATCGATCGTTTCGACGACGACGTTAGCGTGTCTAGAATGTTATTTGTTTTTTGTTTTTGTTTTTTTTTGTGCAAAAAGAAAAACGAACAGAAAAAAGAGAAAAGATTGATGATCCGAGGATAGAGGATTTCTCCGACGACGACACGATGAACGCCAGTCCCTCCTCTTTTGAATAATTTTATCGCAGATTTGTCCATGAGCGTCGTGCGCGCGACTATCGAGGTATCTTCTCGTAATTATATCCGATTAATACAGTTCCGTTACGACAGCAGGAGATCCTTGAGTATATAGGTGAAAAATAAAAAGAGAAACACGTTGTAGCTATTGTAACAGCGTGGTTTGCGATTTCGTCGTTTCGCTAGCTGTAGTATTCGAGAGCCAGGAGAACGTTGTTGTTGGACCAAGACGAACACGACGAAACCGACGAAACCGACGGATTCGTTAGCCAATCATATAGGAGAAATAAATGAAAGAAAAAGAAAAAGAGAAGAAAGGGTCGAGGGTGAAACGCGAATCGTGTGCGACCGGTTGTTCGTTTCACGCTCGACACGGACGATTCATCGAGTCGATTCTAAAGAAATATTATGGAGAATGAGAAATAAAGAAGGACGAGGACATAGGAAACGAAGGGATAATTCACGCATTCATCTCATGACTCTCTTTGAAACAAAGTAAACGACTGAAAGACTCTAGGCTGTACATAAAGTATAAGGCATGTATGTTCGGTGTTTTAAACAAAAAAACGAAAAAAATACGCAAAAATTCCTTATTAACGCATACAAAAAAAAAATGAATAAATAAATAAATAAATAAATAAATTATACCTTACGATAAACGAATAAAAAAAAAATCTATAAATAATAATAAACAAGTAAAAAATCGTGTAAGCAAGGCTAACTATCTCTCTCTCGGTGTTTTTTGGAAACTAAACTTAAACAAATTTACCCAGTAAACTTAAAGCAAAAAAACCGTGAATTAACAAAAAGAAAAGAAGCGAGCTGACTCACAAAGGGATGAAGAGCAACAAGATGAAAAAAAAAAGTTAAGGTCTCGTTAGGGTTAAAGGAAAGCAAACTAAAAGAATGAGATTGCTGAACAGCAGGAACACAAGCGAAATGCAAGCACTAATCATGATTGTGTGTAAACGTAAATTTATACCTTCCTTCTAATAACCTTTCCTATATCCCCTCTCCTTTTTAATCGCTCATCACCCTAACCACACACGCTTGTTAATCGTTCGATGTGATCATAACTACTCCGATACCTCGACATATATATATATTTTTTTTTTTTTTCATTTCTTTCTTTAAACGTCCACCAGCCACCACACGAAACAAGAGAAGAAAAAAAGAGAAAAAAAAAACAAAGATATTTCTTAACACCCGTTTCAAGCATCGTCCTTCGTTCCATCCTCCCTCCTTCCTTCGAGAAACCACCGCCCCTTTATAGATGGAGAAAAAAAAAGAAAAGAAAGAAAGTGTCCCGATAAATGGCCCCTTACCCCCGAAAGATTTATCGTTAGATGTGGAAAAAATGAATATTTATCGTGCGGATGGATTGTAAAATGTGCGTACATTATGAATTGTCGTTAATAATTGAATTTACGGTTACAAAATGGTATACGCGTCAGATTTCAGCGAACAGGAGTCCGATGGTCGTCGTTCGATTTTCCGAGACTCGTATAGATCGAAAGGAGGAAAAGGAAAGAAAAGAAACGGGTGAAAATTTTGGTACGTTCGATTCGATGGTTAAACGCACAATAATCTTTCGAAAGTTTACCGTGATAAGAGGATAATCAAAAGTAATTCGGTCGATGCGGCAAGCATGGGGGTGGGTTGATAAATTTATGGTTGGACGACGACAGACTCGGCTCCTGTGCAAAAAAAAGGAAAAAATTGGACGCACGAGAACTATAGGAGTCTCGTTCGCGTTCGTCGAGGAACGGGACCCATCGGGTCGTGACTATTTGGGACGATTCGGCGCTAATTAACGATCTCCCGATGACAACGCACAGTCGCGTCAACGTGTCTGCCACGGCGATTTCGTCTTACGAAATACATTCCTCTTTCCGACACGAGACCGCGCGTGCGATCGACAGAATACCATCTACAAAGAAGACAGATTGGATAACGTTCTGTGATTCGAAACATTATCGGATTATATTCTATATCGTGGAAATTTCGGGTTGGTTTTCTTCAGAAATTGTATAATTAGTGACAAGGTCGCAGCACATGCTAGAGGCAGATATCGTTGCCAACGCGACTGTAGTATGAGAAAAGTATCGATTTATGTTATTTTTTTCTTCTCTCTTTTCTTTTGTTCCTTTCTGCGAGGGGAGACGGCGGGACGCTCGAACGAAGGATCGAATTCGAAAGGCAAACGTTACGGTGTCGCCGCGTATTAAAATATTCGAAAGAATATCCTCGGTCGCCTCGAAAGGCAGAGCAGCGTTCACGACGGCCAAGCAAGTAGCCTTCGTCGAGGGATGTCCGGTCGTCTCCCTTCACGTCGCGGGCGATACGCTAGGAAACGATCCGGCGAGAGACGGATTGGTCGAAAAACGGGGAGGAAAAAAAAAAGAAGAAAATAAAAAGAAATCTTTAAGAATTCAAAGAAGATATATTATATTAAAGTATCTGTGATGTAAAAAGTAACAAAATTTTGATGTATATTTTTCACAAATTATTGTAACCAGCTAGTGTATATGTGTAAGATTACGGATATAAATGAGAAAGAAAAAAAAAAGAAACAAAATACTATTGTAATTACGATGTGCGGAGACAAAATGACGAGTAAAGGAAAGGGAGAGCAGATCGAAAGCCAACAAACATAAAAAGAAAGAAGTATGAACAAAGAAACAAACAAACAAAAGTAATTAATGAAAGAAAGCAAAAAAGAAAAAGGGGGGGAAAAAAATAAGAGAAAAATTATGGGAGAAGCGAGATCGCGAGATATATTACGTTTATCCACACCGGTGGTCAGATGGGACCAAGATGGCGGGCATCGTTCGGAAAGTCGGGTCCAAAGATTCCCGTTTTTCATCGTTTCTTCATTTATTTCTTGTCGTCGTTTCAATCTCGAGGAGCTAGAAATTAAACGGTTCGTCCCCTCGCGTAGGCGGAAGAACGTGGTTTTGCGCGAGCGAAATTCCTCCCAAAAAAGAAAAAACTGGAAGATTTGGTCCGATTGGCCCTGAAACGGCTCAATGTCAGCTACCTCACAGAGTATCGTCACGTTTTGGTACGGTTCGCGTAATAGGGGGATGTTCGCGGGTTTCAGCTACGACGGGAAACTGGATTTGTCGTCTTCGACGGCACGATTTTTTCGTTCGAAACGTTACCGCGCTATTTTCTGACAGATTTCGGCTTTCCTTACGACGTTAACGCAAAGAAAGAAAAAAAAAAAAGGAAAAAGAAGAAGAAAATTACCGTCGATCGACGACCAGTTTCTTGTCCGCGGTGTACACGCGAATTCTTGGCCGGGATCGGGTCGTGTAGAAATGGTCTAAACAGTTCCAAATTGTGCCTAAGTTTCGACGTTACGTTTTTACGACTCGCAACAGAACGAACGACGAATGTTTAATACCCGTAGCAGCAAACTGGAGCTTTAGTTCAACGGTTGATGGACAGTGGGGGGTCGGTTTTAGTACGAGGGGTGGGGTGTGTAAAACGAGATGGGAGACATAAAAAAAAAAGAAAAGAAGAAGAAGAGGAAGATAAAAGAAACTAAATTTTAAAAGTATATTACCTCCGTAACACGTTCCAGGGCCGTCCAACCGCCATCTTGCGTTCATTTTTACGTTCCGTTTTGTCGAATAAGTGCAATTAGGTACACCTTACACTACACACGTATAAACACATACCCTCGTTGACACGAAGCAACACGTTCCTCGACATCGACTACACACGCAATTTCCATACATTTGAAACACGCGTTTTAATACGAGCGTCAAAGGGAAGCGAAGAAAAACGAACTGTTACGCGTTAGGTTACCGTTTTTTAAATTCTATTCTCAATTCACGCATTCTCGAATGTTGGGATTTTCGTGATCAACGAAGAGCTGGCCTGTCGTTCAAGTATAGAGTACACGTACACACACACACCTACATTCCTATACACACACACACACACAGAAAGCCGACGTCGATTCGACGACGAAAAAACTATAGGCGCCGTTTTCACCGTTCCTGCGAACGTTCGCCGAATTTCTTCGTTTCATATAATTCGCATCAACGTCAATTTGGCAAGAATTTGCGTCCTCGATGTCGAGGTATTAGCAAAACTGTTACCTGTCTTCGCTCGTTCGTCTTCGAATTCCGGGAAGAACGAGCGAAACGGATGATAAGACTTTTAGAAAATATTAGAAAAAAAAAAACAGAAAAAGCGAGGACAACGATTCGCCGAGTTGGAAAATTCTGCTAAACATTTCGGTGGCGTTCGATCGACAGCGACGGTGAAAAAGGGCGGGAAACCACGGGTGTTTCCCGTGGTCGGTGTTAAAACTTACGGTACCTTTTCTAATTGGCTTTAACGAGTTTGTAGGCTCTAGTCATGCGCAAGTGGCTGGGTAAATCAGGGAAAGCGGTTCGTTGCTTTCCCCGTTGGTTTCGTATACGCGACATTGCCGATTTGTGTTCAGATGCGAGGTCGATTCGACGTCCGGCACGACACCGGTCACGTTACGAATACTTCTGAGGCCGCGAGCCTGGGAACGAAGCTAAACTAGATAGGTGTAGATAGAGATATTACGACGAAAATGAACAAAACAAAACTGAAGAAGGAAGAAGAAGAAAAAATAAAATAAAACTAAAAGAGAAACGAACAGAAACAATCGGAAGATTCGAGAATTGGGAAAAAGAGGGTGAAAAGCCGGTGCTCGACCACGCCTCCGACATCAGCCCGAAATCGCGGACCCTCCTCGTATTGCGACTGACAGCGATTTTTCTTTGCAGAGCTCTCTCGCGACAGCTGGGAACGAACGCGAAATCATCCGTTCTCGCTGCCAGCCTTTCAACGAAGCCAAACTCTTCTCTCTTTTTTTTTTTATTTTTTATTTTTTCCATTCGACGAAACTGCGAGACCGGGTTTATAGAGCCGACGCTCTAGCTTCGTTGGATATTTTCTATCGGATAATTTGAAATCGTGATTCGGGGCGCGAGCGAGGCAACGGGTGAGAACGAAGTTCGTCTGGCAAACTTCTACAGGGTGTCCCGTAACTAGTAGTAACATCGGGAAATGGGGGGTAGCTGAGACGATTCTGAACAACAATTTCCTTTGCAAAAATGTCAGACGGGGCTTCGTTTTTGAATTATTCACGAAAAACACTGACCAATCAGAGCACGTGTAGCATGCGCGCTCAGCCGTGATAGGGTAACTTCGAGCCGGAACGTCGGACTAGAACGAATCACGGCTTAGCGCACGCAGTACGCGCGCTCTGATTGGTCAGTGTTTTTCCTTAATAATTCAAAAACGAAGCCCCGTCTGACATTTTTGCAAAGGAAATTGTTGTTCAGAATTGTCTCAGCTACCCCCCATTTCCCGATGTTACTACTAGTTACGGGACACCCTGTATATTATAACATAGATAAATATATATTATTATATTCTCGTCCATCCAAAAGTAAGGAAGAAAGAAAGAATGATAGGGGTGGGGTTGGGGGGGAAAAAGAAAAAAAAAAGAAATGAATAGAAAAGAAAAAGGTGATGTATTCTTTAAAGTACAATTACTTCTTGTTCCATACACGAGTCGAAATTACTTTCTCATGTTCCTATAAAGTCGAGGTTTAAGGGGGAGCGAATACGTGTTTGCGTTTGCGTTTGTAAGAGCGATGCGTCCTCGTCGGTCGCGGATCTCATTTCCGCGAGGCTGGTGCGACAGATCGGAGGCGAATCCATTCACTAAAAGATGCGTCGAGACCGGCCGGGTTCGCACCTTTTTTTTCCCCCCGACTAGTAGCGTAAAATGGTTAGGTAAAAAAACGAGAAAAGAAGAAAAATAGAAATATGGCGCTGGATAGTATTCTCGTAGTTTGGCGCTTTAGTTGTTTCTGATGTCGTGTTGTTTCGTTCGTTTTGTTTTTCGTTCGTCGAATATACCGTCGCTGTGTATTGGGCCGGCTTCGCCGTACGATCCACCAAGTCCGGAAACAAGGAACGAACCAATCTAAAAAAGGGGGGGGGTGGGGAAATATGGTCGTCGAGACGTCGAAGGTGCTTCAATCAAACTTGTCTGAACCAAAAATCAATTCCGGAATATACGCGCTGGAGGTTCAAAGTACGACCAACTAGTTACGGACCAAGTACGCTGAATCGCCGGCGAATCAATCAAAAAACACTCGCGTCCGAAAACGTCGCGTTTTGTATACGAAAATTCTTCAAATAGACCATCGTGTTCCTCGGCGGTCTCCGGGATCCAGGAGGGCCGAACGTTTCCGGCCTTGGCGAGCGGGCGAGGCCAGCCGACTGTTCCGATACGCTACAAAAGAAAAAAATAAACTTTTTAACGTTTAAAGTAACCGTTCGAATGCTAAACAGGTTAAGAGAAACTACGAATCCAATCGAATCTAAGGATAAACAGAGAAGATTTTAAAAAGGTAAAAAAGAAAAAAAAAAGAAAGATAAGAAAATCCTCAACGCTCCGATCCTTCCTCCGCACCACAAACGCAAATCCAATTGTTATATCAGACAAATTCGTCATCCATCCACTGGCAAACAATACAACCCCTCCTCCGGATATACAATCTATGGCAAATGCTCTTTGACAAATTCACCAGCAACATTTTCGATCAGACACGCACACTCGGTGACACGCTAAAACGAAAACACCAGCAATACTTAAAAAAAAAGAAAAGAAAAAAAAACAGTACTACACGCAGTCTGCTTTCTACTACTTCTACTATTACTTCTACTACTACAATACAGCTACAACAGATATCGCAGCCTCCCGATACCAGTCGTCTCCTTGCAGCTTGATAGCGGGACGTACGTTCGTGACGGACGTTGCAAAACCGAAGGATTTCAATCGTTCGCGTTTCGATCCGCATCGTCCGATCGTATGCCTGCGCCCGTGTGCCACGGGTTGCATACTCGCCCGGGCACCGAGAACAAAATACAGAAAACCGGCAGCAACACACTAAAAACAGCAGCAACAGCAAACAATAGACATCTCTCTCTGTCCGAGGCCGCGCAGCGATCGTCAGACGATCGTCGCGTCGTGCCCGCGAACCGTTACAATACAACCAAATAACAAAAAAGCAAAAAATAGAAATATAATATATACATACGCATATATATTACAGAGCTATCAAATCTCTACATTTCACAATAATCCAGCAGTGATTCAAGCAAAACGCAGATGCCACGAAGAGCAATGCAAAATACACAAAGGAACGCCCGGTTCGTTCTCTCGATCCGAGGGACGGAGTTTCGGGCGTGTGTCCCCTCAAATCAAAACCCGCAGTCAGCACAGAATAAAACAAACAAAAAAATAAATAAAATAAAATAATAATACAACATAAACGATAAGTGCAGAGGAAACAAACTACTCTAATTAAACAAGAAAAAAAAAGGTATATATATATATATATATATATTATATATATATTATTATTATTATTATTATTAATTATTAAACATACATAAAAGAATATTATAAATAACACAAAGAAGTACTATATTACTACTATTATTAATTATTATGATTCTTATTATAAATTTAATGAAACAATGATAACATTCCAACCGTCAATGTGCCACACGACTTTTTATATGCTCTTAAAGAAAAATGATTAAAAAAAAAAATGAAGAAGAAGATGGAAGGGAACCGCGAGATTTTCCGATAATCGCGATCGGTTCGGTCGTCGTTAGGAAGCAGCGCGTTCGACGAACGATCGTGGACCGCGAGAGGCTGTGAAAACACGCGGGGCGGGGGGAGGGGGGGTGAAACTGAAAGGGAAAATAAGGATGAATTTTAACCTACATAGCAAATCCGCGTCGATGTCCATTTGCAATAACCGACAGTGTCACGAATATGAAAAGCGGTAGAATACGTGCTAAAGGTTATAAGGTATTTCTTTTTCTCTCTCTCTCTCTCTTTTTCTTACGTTGCCGGTCGAGAACGATCGATCGTGACCAGGACATACTTAATTGTATCGTCGCGTTTACGAAGAAGCGCGCCTTTCTGCGCTCGGCTGCATGCGCTAACGACAAGACTCATTGATTTAGTTGCGCGTATTATTTGCTGTTATTATTATTCAGATTATTATGGTTAATATTTTTTATTATTATTGATAGCTATATTAGATTAGGTTTAGTATTATTATTATTATTATTATTATTATTATCGTCATCATCATCGTTAGATGAGACAAGAATTTGCGAATTTGACGGGGCATGCGTTCGTGAGTAAAAAGCACAGGCACACGCGCGCTCGAGCATGCGTTATCAGTGTGTCATTATTGTTACAAATATTATCTTTATTATTATTATTATTATTATTGATATCGTTTAGGTTTAGAGTTTTGTTTACCTCGAGAACGCTTGAAGGATTCGCGTCCCTTGTGAATATACGTATATCGAGTGCGTGCGCGCCTCTGCGTAATCGTGCATTTGTTAATAGATTAATCGATATACATATATAGTACTTATCATTGTCATTATCCGTGTCATTGTCGTTGTCATTATCGTCGCGGTTCGTTAACATCGATATCGTTATCACCGTCGCTGTTACGATTTTTCATCATCCTCATTATTATTATTATTATTATTAATAATAATAATAATTGATTAATTATTACCATCGTTATGTAATTATCAAAGTTATCGATTACTTTTGAATAAAAACGCGCGAACGATGATTCATTTCTTAAACCCGTATATTGTCTTTTTTTTTTATGATTGTATATCGTAGACTACTCTTTATATTTGTTTGTTTAATCGATAACGCGAGGCTTATCAGTCTCTGACCAATCCAAGTGCAATTCGTAACCTTTCGTTTCTTGTTACTTTTCTTTTTTTCCCGTTTTTATTTTTTTCTAATTTTTGTAATGTCGTAGATTACCCGCGTTTCTTGTCGCGCCCTCGAGGCACCATCCATTCGTCGTCAGTTTCTTCCGCGAAACGCGAAGATTTTTCTTCGAGCGATTTCCAGTTTCCCCTTCTCGTTCAAAGTACTTACATCTGTTGAGAGCAGAGAGAAACGTTCGAATAAAGTTCGCGTAGACGTATGAAGATAGAAGGCGGAAAGCGTTAAAAACGAGACGAGTATCGATACCAAAGTACCGATTATTCGAGACTCTTCTTCGACTTGTTCCATAAATCCTGATCGCTCAAATCCTTTCTTTTTCACCTTTCTTTCTCTAAAGAGATATTTCCAAGAACAGTATAAAACGGAATTCTAACTTTACTCTTACCTTCGTTAGCCGTCTGCCGAATTGATCGAAAATTCGAGGGCACAAACACGGTCGATCGTTCGTCCTTACCGATCATTCCACGATCCATTCCTTTTTCTGTTTTTTCTACTTTTCCGATGTTTGCAAAGGGATTATCGACGACGTAAAGACGATTTATCAAGAAACCTGTATTTTCCCTGATTTTCACCGCGTTAAAGGGAAGATGGGGGGTGGAGGGGAGGGGGGTAACCGCATCGAACGGGCGAACGTTCGGTTGACATTCCGACGACAATGCTTCGTACATCGGTCGTTTCCGTTTGCTCGTTCGCGCTGTTTTCGAGACGGCGAGACCGCGCGATACCGTCGTTCAAATCGACCGTAAGTTTAATCTGGGCATAAATCCGATCTTCGGATAGAAAATCAAACCTTGTACATACCGCGTAGGACACGTATCACCACCACCACCACCGCCACTCTCTGTAAAACCGATAACACGCGTTACACATCGAGCTGCTACGATGCTGCGATTACGACACGATTGCTAGATCCCCCGAGCGTTAACACTGTTTCTCTCCGTCGTCGAGTTTTCAACGGTACACCCCCTGCCCTCCTGACCCTCTGTAAGAATCGCGACGAGCTCTCTTGAGATTTCACGATCGTCGAGAGATTTGTGGATTTTCGCACGTCTTCTCGCCTTTGCTCATTTTTTATTTTTTATTTTTTATTTTTTTTCTATTAAGAATTAAACCTTTCCAAGGGGTGGAAAGTTGGAAAGACGGGTTCGAGACGGGATGGTACGCGTCGAGGAAGCACCCTTGGAAAGATTTACCCGGAACGATATTGTAATGGCAAACACGAAACGGAACGTAACGTTCGAAAAGCGCGAAGGCGGAGGCGCGTTTCGAGCGACGACGTGTCGTTTGAATCCCGCCGGAAGCTTATCTCTTTAGGTAGTCGAGGTTCGTGGAGACACGGCGAGTTTCCACGATACCGTGTGTCAGGGTGTATTTCCGACACGTGGGATCGATCGATTCACGGTCCGACCGTCGCCCCCTAGCCACCCTCCCTCCCCCCCCACCGCTTCTGTAAAACAGATCAGGTTAAGTTTCGTTACTTCCTTGATCACCCGCCCTCCCAAGTCACTCGTAATCGCACGTCAAGTACAATGCAAAGGTAAATCACGTAACAATTTTTGCACTCGTCAAGGGTAACAACCTCGTCGTGTAATCCGACCGTATTCGTCAAAACTATACCTTTCAACCCCTGTCCCCCCCTACCTCTCCTTGTTTCAGCCCTGTTTCGTTCAGCGGCATATCTTCGTAGAATTAAGAAGAGCATCGTACGAGGTCTGTGCGCCAAACGCCAAAGGTCCGCCGTTTCCTTTCCAATTATTCTTCGCGAACGGGTTATAATCCGACTTACTCACGAAGAACGATACGATATAATTAACAAAATCGATGCATTCCCCAGGAAATTGAAACACGATTCAAAGTATACGTCGAAACGCGGCCTTTGACTTGGCCCTCGCCTCCCTTAGAACGTATAACACTCTTCAAGAAAAATCGTACGTATAAAGTTGAATGACACGCGCACGCACACGCAAACACATTTACACGAATGTGTAAAGGAAACGGATGTCGACACAGGAGACACACAAACACGGAAACACACACACACACACAGACGCGTACACATAACGCGCGCGCGCATATACGTTTCGTAACGAAGTATACAGTCTTAGCGCAGTGTTTCATATAGTTAGGTAGGAAACGTCAAGAGAATATTTTTTATATTCCACATGGATTTTACAGTTATATATTATCGTTTCGTATCGAAAGGGGAGGAAGTTTAAGGCGCGTCCAAAGCGTTACATAGATATATATTATAAATAAACGAGACCTCTCGATATACGTGTCGCCATTTATTGTTTACACCGCGATGATTATATATCGATTATCGGTCATTCTTATGGCGGTAGACGCTGTCGTTTATATATATATATATATAAAAGGTATATCTATATATATATACACACATACACACACACACAGACACACACACACATCATATATAGATAAAATACCGCGAGCGAGGATTCGCTTGCTAATCTCGTTGACGATTATACATATTAACTATCGCGAGCTGCTCGAAGAATAGATATACAAAGTACATGTATGGATCGAGCAATGGTTTCGATCGAAACTCGGGGAGGGGTTGGGGGGTTGAGGGAGTCCTTTGAGTTCGTCCACGATTGCCCCACGTTCGAGTGCGAGCCACCCAGTCCGGCCATTTTTTCTCCCCAGCCATTACTATGTATATGGTCGGCAGGCTCGCGCTTTTTCTTCTTTCGTTTCGAAGGTTTATATCAGTTTTCAAGCCGTTTCGCGGATAACGAGGAAGGACAGCTCGTTGGAGGAACGCAAGTGGGATCGATCACGAGACGGAACACTTTAAATACCTGTACCTTTTTACAGAACACCTACACACACACACACACACACACACACACACACACACACACACACACATCAAATTTGCGCGTATACTTTACTTAGACTCGGTGAGATAGATTGCCGTGAACGTGTACACAAATTGTGTATATTGTACATCGATAGAACAATATATATTTCGTCGATTAGACCAACGTATCGCGTGCGAAGGTGTATCGATACTAATCGTGTGCATGTACGCGCCACCAAGAGAATTGTATAGCGAATATTATGCGGTTTAACACGCGATCCTGTGTAATTAGTAACGTTACTTTTGTTGATCGGTTGATTTGCAAATCTGACGGGCAATGAAGACCAGAGGGCTGATGAACGACGATCTATTCTCGATGTGCTTGTTGGATCTAGAGACGATCGCCGTTCGTATGTCGCTCGATGGATTACGGCTGATTCCGGAAGACCGTGCGCAGCAATCTCACTCGATAGCTGCCGGAATTCGATTGGAAAAATAATATAATTTTTCTTGTGTTCGATTGACAATTAAATTCGCGACTCTTTACAAGAATTTTCATATTTGAAAATTTTTATATTTGTATTTGAATAAACAGTTCTATAAAAATCGCAAATTTAGCTGACCTGATAGCTCGATTGTATTGATATTCAAAGCGTATAAAATAAATTATGAAGAATTGTGGCAGCGAACGTGTTATCTGCAAAGTTTCGCTTCGCTATGACGCCTGTGAGAAGTTAAACGGTCCTTGAAATAATTGTTAACTATCGGATAACATTGAAAGTTTTGACACGAAACCGGATATTTCAAAGAATTCCTGGAGAATAGAACATTATTCTATTCCAGAGGTGGGGAACCTTTTTAAATTAAACAGTAACAAAGGAGGCCGCTATAATTTTTTATATTTCACTGTTGGTATTTTTACTTATTTAAGCATCTTTAAATTTTAATAAACAACTACATATTTAAATACCACTTGAAACAAAAATGATATTAGTAGAAGTATTTTTAAATAAATTGATTTCATTTTAAAGAAACACAATAGAAAAATAATAATATTAAGCTGTGAACTATATAATTAAATGTTAATTGATACAACAGCTAGCTTTTACGAACGCCGCACGTTCCCCACCTTTGTTCTATTCGATCATAAAAAATCTACGAATAAGGCATGAATAACTTCGAACGACGTTCAAAGGGAATCGAGACTTCTCGAGTTTGTTGCGCGCGTACGAGCCGGAAGCTGGAAGCTTGGGCATTTATTTCAATCGCGTTCGACGTAGAAAAAAAAAAACAGAAAAATAATAAACTGCGATTGAACGAGATAGAGTGACGAACGACGAAACAGTTCGCAAAGTACGTGGTTCGCAGCTTTGAAACATGTGATACGTCGGGCCCGAAGCAATTGACTTCCGGTTTCGGTCTTACCAACACGAACTGGACAAGATTGCAGTACAGTATATTTCGAAACGAAACGGAGAAGTCGATCGGCGGGCTGGCGCATTTTTTTAAAGATTCTTTGAGGTAGGACGCTCTTTTGTTGAAGATTGATTGTTATCAAAATGGTTGTGAGGTTATACTATTTGAAATGTGTTAACGATGCGACGCGAACATTCGATCGATTCGATTGCCACCACGGTTCACACACGGCATAAAAAGAAAGAAAAAGAAAAAGAATGGAGGATTTCTGTGAAACTGTAAGGCAAATCGGTTCGAAGAATCGCCAACGAAGAGACGACGGGGATACCGTGCGTTCTCGTGTCCCACGGAAATCGTGCGTGCTTCTACAAATCGCGAACATTCCATTCGAAATTCTAGCTATTTCTTTTTTTCCTTTTAATTGGCTAGTTTGATCGTACCACGTTTCCGCGTCGAATTTTACTCGTGAGAACGCCCGTTTCCCCGCGGTGTGACCAGAGTCGTCTCCGAGGAAGCGTACAACTGGCATTAAACCCGCGTACAGTCTGGCTCGAAGCTTTATTCGACTTACTGTGTAAATCGACCACGTCTAAAGATCCGAAAAAAAAATCACTTCGTTTAACCCTCTGTGACTCGAAATTTCTACGTCTGTTTTAAATTGAAAAATATACTGTCGAGAGAGTTATAATATAATACACGGTAAAATAACCACCTTTTCAAATTACGATTACCACGTAGCACCAAGAATACTAGAAACAAACTGAAGAAAAAACGTGAAAATTTCTTCCATTCGCATGGTGAAAAAGTTATGTGTTTGCGATGGCAAAAATTACGCGAGCGAGTAAGGGGTTTAAGCTTTAAAATTTGTCAAGAAACATTTCTTGCGGAATTGTAAGACGTCGTCGAGACGCGAAGGGCCAGACTAAACGGAAAACCATGCGACTGATACGAAGCAGTATTCGTGCGAGAAATTGTAAAATAAAATTCGCGTAACCTAGCCTTAATGACGGGAAAGATTGAATTAGGTTTAATTGGATCGGCACCAAGGGTTGTTGGTCCCTTCGTCGAAATTTATCTCGATTGGCTGTAAAAATCGTTGCCGTCGACGAGGACGCGCCGCGTAGGCGACGTTAAACGAACTGATCTTCGGGACCGTCTCTCTCGAAGACGTCGCCGAAGGTGTTCCTCCTCGGACGGCGATGTAATCTAGTGAGAGTAATGTTATTAGGTAAACTTAAGCGTATTATAAAACGGAGCGTAACGAAATGCCAGTTGTAAGGAAAATTTGTTTCTCTTTTCATTTAAGAACGAAAAAAAAAAAAAAATAAAAAAATAAGAACAGATGTAAGAGGATGCGAAAGAAACAAGTAGCCGGGTGAAAGAAGGAAAAGGTGTATCGATAGATACGTTCGATGAACAGCACAACTCGACCGTTGATCGTCAGGAAACGGAGGAAAAATTGAACGAATGAAAAGAATACGCGAACGAATGAGAATTCGGTTGGAAACGCAACAGAGAAAGGTTACGGATAGGTAGTTTCCAAAATGGCGCATCAATTTCGGTCGCGCGGTTGATGATACTATTGAATACATAATACACGCTGTAGGGGTGTGCGGGTACTCGAAAGTACGGGTTCGGGTCGAGTCGGTAAAACTCGGGCGGGCTCGGGTGGATATCCGTGACTTACGAATACTCGGCTAGCCCGGATTCGCTGGTTATTGAAATTCCAAATGAAATCTGTCCGGATTCTTATAATGCAAAACGTTGTATCGCATCACGCTGAGTTGACCAAAGTTTCGGGCTACCCCAGGCTACCCGAATTAATCGGGTTACCCGAGTATTCGTAAGTTACGGGTATACCCGTCCGGACCCGAACACAGTCGAGTACCCGACGCATTCATTGGACGGCCCGCACGTCTCTAACACGCTGTGACTTGTACTATTTTGTTTCGTTTTCCTTTCTTTCGCTTGTATTCGACGGGAACGATCACGAGTCCCCTAGGGAAAATACGAAACAACGGTGAAACTATCGTGTAGTAGAGATAAACGACGAAGATAAAGGAAAAGGAAAGAAAGTAATAAAAAAAAAAAAGAAAGAAAAAGGCAGAAGACGAATTGAAAACGGGCAAACGGAGAATAGATTGTCATGTGTATACGCGAAATAGAAATTATTATTATTTTTCCCTTTTTGTTTCTGTTCCAGAAACGACAGCTTTACCGATAGTTGAACAATAGTTATTCGCAACACGAGTACACACACACACACACACACGTACATCCACAGTTGTATACACGGATACACGCATACGCGCGCGAGCATATACATATAAAGCGATCCATTGCGACTTATAGAGAAAAAGAAAAAAGAAAAAAAAAAGAAATGAATAAGAGGAAACAAAGTTGTACGAATATAACGTTTGCAGTTAGGTGGGACCAAAAACGACTTTATATCTCTATGTGCATATCCAAGCAACGTGTAATTTAATTAATGAATTAATTAATTATCCATTGTTAACGAATAGGTAAAGACAAAAATGAAGATCCATTGATAGCGATCGAGGACGATGACGAATCATTAACCAATAAGTAGATTATTAAATTTGTTTATTGATGCATTATTCTACGATATGATAATATTATTATTATTATTATTAACTTTATTGGCTTTATTATAATTTTATTATTATTATTATTATTATTTTATTACAGTGATTAATGACGATGATAATATTATTATTTAAACAACGTTCTAAGACATGATTATCTAGATATCGAGTAGAACAGTACGTCTCTTTAATTATTAATTATTTTTAATTATTATTATTATTATTATTATTATTATTATTATGAGATATTTTGTTGTATTATTTTCAATAAAATCGATTGAAAATATTTAATTTCCTCGGTTTTATTTTTTATTCTTAGCTCGATCGAAGGGTGACTTTTGCTTTCTTTCGAGATTATGTAGTTTCGAAGGGGAGGCGAAGAAAAGTAAAACACGGTTCATTAGAGAAAGAAAGACTTGAAATCCCACCCCCTTTGTCTCTTCTTCGGGAGAAAATCGTCCCTTTGCTTTCGTATTCGCGTTTTAATTGATCAAATTAATCGGCTTTGTCCGTGTACACGATTTTTCTTCCTTACGAAACCACCACCCCCTCCGAGCAGCCCGTCTCTCCTTCCGCTTCTTTCTCTTCTCTCAAGCGACCACATACTCTCTGTCTCCAATTTTGTTTAGCCTCACGGTTTTCGCGACCCTGCAACTACGGACGAGACAAAACGACCGAACGAGACAGCATACACGCACGCGTATGTAACGATTCTGTTCTTTTAGATACGGGAAAAATGCTAGAAACAAACGATATACAGAGACGAAAAGGTAAACTGTAGCGAAGAAAAGTGTATAAATAAGATTGCGATCGAAATCGTACAGAAGGGAAAAGATGCTTGGTTTGTTTTTTAAGATACCAAGAAGAAGATGAAGAAGAAGCAGGGAGCGACGAAGACCGTTGGAAGAAACGCGTGGAAGTAAACATATTAAATATAACAATAAACGAACGAACACGAGCAAACGCGAAACAACGTAAGACAAAAATAAAAAATAAAAAATAAACGACAGCAACAAAACCATCGTGAACGGATAGAGAGGAAAGAAAAAGAAAAACGAACAGAAAACAGAGAGAAAAAGAGAAAAGCAAAAAACCAAAATGAAAGAAACAAAGAAAGATGGAAAATAGTTGTAAAAGCCATACACATACGCGTACACACATACACACACACACAAAATATACTAAGTAAGTTCATACTGCGTATTGCCTTTCTGACTTCGGTGTGAAAATATATAAATATACAAGAAAAGAAAAAAAAAATGTCAGTCGCGCCGGGACCCGGGGATTTTCGAGCGACTGATATACATACATATACATATATATATGTATATATATATATTATAGATAATTAAATGGTGTTCTTTCGAGGAGGGTTGAAGGGGGTGCGTCCCGTCTCCCGTTTCCCCGACTTCTTCGTAGTCTATGGAAACAATCCGAAGGAACGAACGAAGGAAGACTTCCTGAAACCTGAAGAACGCTTTTCTCCACGCCCCACCCACTACCCTCGCCAACCAGATCTTCCTTCGTTCGAATCCGTTTTTCTTTTTTCCATTTTCGCGAACGGTTGTTTAAAAGTTACCGAAGGAAAGGGGAATCGAGAAACGAGAATCTTTTCAGTTGTTTCTGTCTTCATGGTTCCACGAGAAGATGTCCCAGCACGCTCAAGTCCTCGCGTCCCCGTCGGCTGTGTCTGTTTCATGTTTTTCAATATTTGTAATTTATCGATGAAATTATAAAAAGTATCGATACATAACAGTCTAAAGTGTGCGCTACTCTACATAATATTATTATATATATATATATATGAAAAAAAAATATAAAGTATACATTATATATATATAAATATATATACATATATATTATATATGAGAAGTATAATATATATCTATATATTATACAAAACACATTGGGATTGGTGAGAATATACGGTTTTTTCGCTTTGGAGTGTTATTTTCTGAAAATATTGAACAAAATATGGAAAAAAAAATTAAAAAATAAAATCGATGAATACAAAAAAAAGAAATGACGAACTTCCTGTTTTCATTGAAACGCCTTCTCAGATTCCGTCGATCCTGTAATATCGTTTCGAAGGATTCGCCCCCCTAAAAAAAAATGTCGAACTTAGCTTACGATTCGAGGATCAGCGCCGAGTACGGAACCGATCGATCGGACGAAATTGGAAACGAGGTTCGAGCTTTTGTAACTTTTGGATTGTTTCGTTTGCGACGTTCGTTGTCGTTCGTCGGTCGATTACATCCAAGGTGACGGGAAAATTCGACTGGAAATTCTGCTCGTTCTCTAGGAAACGTCAGTTCGGTCGTGGCTGTTTTCGATACTTGTTACGTCGGTTCCGGGAAACTTTGTTCGTACGTTTACGAATTCGTGAAATGTCGATTGGTTACGAAATTACAGCAAACCAACTCAATACCCGTCGATGGATCCGACGCTTCCGGTGAGCTCGCCAGAAACCTTCTGACAACCATTCCGTGTAAATTGAAGAATTTGCGGGCCGCTTCGATCACCGTCGACAGTGAAAATCCTGTGGATCTCATCGCGTTTGAAATTCCTTTCTTTTCTTTAAGACAAAAATTTAGGATCAGACTGTTAGTTACCATTTTTCTTTGTATCCTCATTATTCAGGGATTAATAAGTTATATCACAGAAATACACATAGACGAGTGATTCCAAACTTTTGTCCGACAGCGTGCTTGAAACGATCCAATTAAAAAATTATCTATAATATTCGTTCTCCTGCAGATTGTTAGGTAACATTCTTCAGATCAGCGATTACTCGACAAACATGGTATCCTTTTGGTTCCTCGATACGTTGGCTCATCAGATTCTGGATCGCTGCAAGGATCTCGATGAACATTACCTCGGTGTGTTGATCAGCTGGTTAATTGGCGAAATGATGTTACTTCGAGGTAAGAAATTCGTTATCATACGGAGACAGCAGTTTCTGCTTCAAATTTACGTCGATTGGCAGATGAGAAACATACACGAGAGGAATTTTTCAAAGAGATGAGAGAGATCTTTCTGGTAGCGGTCGATAAAGTATCCGAACAAAATAGATTACCGTACTGGGAGGAAATTGTGCACGAAAACGAGGCAGAAGAAGAAGAAGAAGCTGAAGAAGAAGAAACGCAAGAAACTTCCAGCATCGATCCACTTTTTGCGCTGGATAAAGTGATCGAGTCCACGTATGATATGTAAGTTTGTCGCGTCGTTGAAACAACGTTAAAAAGATTGAAATTGTATAATTCAGTTTTATTCAACAGGTACGCCAACGAGTTACGATACGCCTTCGTTTACGCAGTTTTCGTTGAACCGATAGAGATGCAAATTTATAATCTGCCATTCGTTCTTCGAACACCACGTCCGGTGAAGCTCGCGGACGCTTCGACGTCTTTCAACGTACAGCTTCGTGACAGTCATAAAAAGATAAAGACGCTTGAACGAGCCAGAGGAACTACAGGTACTGCAGAGGTGTTTTCGATACGTTAGCTGCGATTAAAACTGTTACAACTTTGAATGTTGCAGGTAAAAAGAAGGGCAAAGCAAGCATGACGGTACCTGTTACGCCTGCACCGTCTTTGAGCGACGAGAAAATGTTAATGTGCAAGCGATTGTTTATTTTACCACTGATAGAAGCAAACGAAGCGTTTCAGGTCCTTGAATTGCAGTGAAGCGCACAAGAACAGACGAGATTTTTGCAAAATATTCTTTTTATTCTGTTCTTATAACATATTAAATTACGTCATTCTGTTACCAGTACGGTGCCCCATTCACGGCACTTGAAATCTGTAATTCTCTCGGAGTTTAACGAGACCCTGAGTTTAACAAATTTAGGGGTAGTCGAAAGACTTTCACGAGCTTGGCCCAATTGTCCGTATTTATTAGATCCAGCGCCCCAAAGTGTCCCATCGGCTGTTGTAAAAAATATTATCTATATAATTATCTCGCTAATATCTTTATTTTTAACACCTACCCATCATACAAACAGTGAAGTTATTTCCACACTCCACTTTCTTTACGATAATCTCTACATTCTCATTTTGATCGTCCGTGAAATCTACTAATGTGGGTGTGGCTACTACTTTGCTTTCCTGATTAGACAATCCCAATTCTCCGTTTGTGTTCCATCCCCAGGTATACAGGTCACCCTACAGTTTAAAATATGACGTATGAAAGATCTTTATTAGTCTGGTTTGCTTCGTTACACCATGCGTATTGACCTGTTCCGTTACTATAGCACTATGCGAGCCTGCAGCTGAAATTTGTGCTACCTTGATACCAGCTAAAGCTTCTACGAGCTTAGGATTATCACAGTCCTCTAGATCACCGTGTCCTAGTTGGCCACGTCTATTTTGTGCAAGTCAATATCTTTAGTTCATCGTAGATCATAATATATGTTCATATTTTTAACCGAAAGAATACGTACGTCCCCATTCCCATAGAATAGATATCACCATTTTGAGCTAGCAATAGGGTGTGATCAAATCCACAAGCAACATCTATGAATTGAACCCTCTTTGGCATTTCGACCAGCGTAGGAACATTGAAGGCTCTACCTAAATTTTGATTCGAATGAGCATGCTAATTTTGTAGATTCTTAGATCGTAACGTAGCCTAAGGTGTACCTAAATTAGTTAAAACCACTGTACATCCCCCTTGTAATACTTTAACAGGATATTCATTTTCTGAATTGCTATTGGCAGAAATAAAATTGATTACTTTTTTCCAAGAGTTTTCATAGATTTTATATTGCCATATTTCATCGTTTTGCGATAAGATTATTATATTATCTTTACCAATTGCAGCCTGTTTACAACTACAAAAACAATAAAACTAATAAAGGAATGTATTTCCTTAAATTCATTAAACACCTATAAACTATACCTATTCAATGCTGTTTCTGGTATTTGTATCAAGTCTGTGTATACATCCAAATCCGTACAATCTTCCTCCGCCTTTTTAACAATATATAATTCTTTCCCTTTCCAAAGGAGAAAATAACCCCAAGCTATTTGAAAGTCTGTGATCCCAGGAAATAAGACCTGAGTAAATGAATCTACGGCGAATGTTACATCTTCATTCTTAGAGAACAACAGGCTGGTGTTAAAACCGGCGTAATAAAATGGCATGTTTCTACGAAGAAAATAAATTGTATGAACATAGAAAAATAAGTTTCTTATTGAATGCATCATCTAAATATGAGACAGTACATAAACGATTTATTAGCTTTCTAAAAATGATTTAATTCCTTGCTTGTAACAAGTAGTAAAGTGTGTACCTAATGTTTTTTTATACAAATACCATGAAAGATTATTGGCCAGAAGGTAATATGTAGATAGCATCAGTTTCCTTAGATACGAAATAAACAACACAACAAATTGGGCGAAGGATAACCAAGCGGCAGGCGCGTTTCAGTCGACTGTTATCGCATCACGTTTCGGTTCCCGTTTTCCAAATAACAAACAAAATATGGTAACGAATCAAACGAGGCAGATTTTAAACGCACTCTACTTCATTATGCACCTTCTTTTGCTTGAAATCTACATTTTCGAATATCAGTCGTGCACGACATAACCTATCAAACATGGCACCTTCGAGTTTCATCATTAGCAAACCTGTCACAGCTCGTATCAATTAATCAGAAATACTTTGTTTAACACGCAATATGATTTTACATTGCAATTTCCTAAATATGTTCATAAATTAACACAAAATTCTTCAATTTTTCTGATAACAGTTTCGTTCGTGCTTTAAACGCGATAAACTATCGCGAAGTAATTTCGTCTGCTACGATAAAGTAGGGCGCGAAATTTGAATTCAAATACTTCGTATAAGCAACGGATCTGATCATTTTCATTGTCAGTAACTTCTTAATTATTTCACGGAACGTAAAGGTAAATTTTTCATTTCGCAACAGGGACTCCTATCGATTTTGAGAAAACTACGCTCAAATCCGGACAAAGAATTGCGTCTGTTGCTACTAGGCTTAGACAATGCCGGGAAAACGACGATTTTAAGATCTTTAGCGAGCGAAGATATCACACAGGTATAAATTACACCACTCCCCACTATTATAAATCGGAATTAATTCAATTTTATCTTCGTCAAAGGTAACACCAACGCAAGGCTTCAATATAAAGAGCGTACAAAGCGAGGGCTTCAAATTGAACGTATGGGACATAGGCGGTGCTCGAAAGATTCGTCCCTACTGGCGAAATTATTTCGAGAACACAGATGTTCTGGTAATTTTATCAACCATTTTATAATTTTGTATAATTTTTACGACTGGCCCCCGTCACCGTATCTTACAATTATTAGATTACAAAATTACCCGATACCTTTGACTTTTCGCAGGAAAAAGCGTTTAAATACCTGTTTGACGTTGTTTGCACAGATCTACGTCGTGGACAGCGCGGACATAAAGAGACTAGAGGAAACGGGTCAAGAGCTGTCAGAACTTTTGCTGGAGGAGAAGCTACGAGGCGTCCCGTTGTTGGTATACGCGAACAAACAGGATCTTGGCCAAGCCGTAACCGCGGCTGAGATAGCAGAAGGATTGGGATTGCACAACATCAAGGATCGCGATTGGCAAATACAATCGTGCATCGCGACAGAAGGAAAAGGCGTGAAAGTATGTTATCGATCGAATGTAGCTTTTAATCGAGGACGAAATTAATGAATTATCTTAATGTTGAATCGTTAGGAGGGCCTCGAATGGGCGTGCAAAAACATTAAGCGGAAATAATGGCGGAAGAAGAAGACAGGAACGAGGAATGTATTGTACATTCAACGTACGCTTTATTATTTGGCTTTCGTCTAATATTTACAGGAGTTGTTACACAGACATTGCTGTTAATAAATCCGGGTGCAAAACGCACGAGCGCGATCTCCTTAGTCGTTGAACTTCCGTCCCTCCTGGAACGAGCTCTCCTTAAGCTCGAGTTTACGATGTCCCTCGGAACGTCGTAACGAAACGTGCCTTTTTTTTTTTTCTAACACGCTCATCGTATAAAATAGAATTTTTATAGGTCCATTTAGAAATAATGCAATAAGAAAATGAAATAAAAACAAATACCAATAATCGTTGTTCTGATGCTTTTCTCTCTCACTCTCTTTTTTTGTTTTCTATTCGATTGTCACGTCACGCTTTCCAGATACTCAGCACTTAATTAACGAGCGTGACGTTAACAAAGAATTAAAAAGAACAGGAAACGATATTTCATGAGATTCTGTAAAATTGACAGGCTTAGTCATTCGACGCTCGTTTCCACGGTTCCGTTTTATGTACACGCGAGGAGCGTAAGGTGTTATCAAACGCGACACGCCCTTACTTCGCCGACCTTTACTCGTGGATCGATCCTTCAAAATAATCGTACCGAATCGTGCATTCTCGCGACACGTAGAAAGTGTCGTATCAAAAAAAAAAAAGAAGAAAAGAAATAAAACGATGGACCGTTTGCGACTTTGTGGTTCACAGGATTGACTATGAAAATCGCAAGTGTCTCTCACACAGGTCACACTCGGCTCGCACGGATCAAAGTTCACTGTGAATGTTCTCCGTGGTAATTCGGATCTCTTCTTCGTGAAAATCTGTACACTCCGCCGGATACTTTTGCTGGAAAATTACAATATCAGAGTTACCGAATGTTTCTAGTGTTCAGAAGTCTTACGTAAGAAACGAATTCATTCTCATATTATCTCATATTTCTTAAAGTAAATTGGTTCAACTCACGACGCAGTTGGTGTGATCCATAATGGCTCCGTACAGAGTCCAGAAACTGATCCCCAGCTTGTTGCTCGCTGCCCAAGCAGCTGGATAGCTGGATACCTTCAGCAAACTGCTTCTGAGACGGGAATCCTGGTTCTCCTTATCGTTCTGTTCGTTGATGGTGCAGAGAATCTGATTGGCGCACTGTGGCCTCTTGATGGCCCATTTGTACGCTCGGTAAGACTGTAAATCATATCGTGTATCAACAAAATGCCCGTCCGCTTGGGACTTTCGTTGGATCTTTGTTACCTTCAGTATGGGATCAATGATATCGTGGTTGAGCGTATCGCTGAGTCTGTTACTGATCTCTCTGGCGTTCACCCGAGACATTATGAATCCTTTCTCCGATGCCAAAGCGATTAACTCTTTGACGTACGCTTCCGCCGGTTTCACGTATTGCGAGCTATCGATCTTCATCCCTAAGTGCCTTTTCACCACTGCGTTCACTAATCTGTCGGTCACGGAGACAAGGCAAATTTCAGGGAAACGATTCAGTTCCGTTCAATCTTGATAGATGATAATTTTTAAAGCAAATATTACAAAAGAAATTTGCTAAGAATCGAGTGACGTTGTAAAAGATTTTATTTCGAGAAAAGAAAACGCTACGTATTTATGAAGCTTGATAAGAAATAAACAAATCTCCCAGTTTCCCTACCTGGAGAAGCTTTCCACGGGCCTCATAGAATCGAACATGGCCGATTTAGGGAAGCCTTGCGATTTCAGGAAGCTATTCCCGACAAATTGAATGGTGTTCAGATAACGTTGCTGGATCTGCGGGTCCGATACGAAGGACAACCACTCCCCGATGTAATTAGTCAACGCTCTGATCCATTTGCGACGAACGGCCGGCTCCTCGAAGCTGTCCAGAAGCTTCTCGTACTGGATACGGCCTTTAGGATCGGATATTTGGCCGACGAACCGCGACAGACCGCTGTTCTTCCACAGGGTTTGGCCCAGTTCCGAATTGCTGAAGTGATCCCACATCACGTGCAGATTCTCCAGGATCGGTGGCATGAACCACGAGTGTCCCGAGTGGTCTTGCAGCTTGCCAGGTTCGTTGTTACCAAAACCTTGCAACAACATCGGCAACAGTCCCATCAACAGTTCAGAGTTTCCGCTCTGATCCGCGAACAAGTTAAAAATATTGTCCAGATCTATCAGAGGTTGTTGTTGCTGCGTTTCGACGTCTCTGGCGGTTCTCTTAGGAGTCTTGCTCGTTAGTCCGTCGAGAACCGATTTGAACATGGATAAATCGATCGTCGGACGATTCTCGTTCCCGGTAAATAGATCTCCAATGCCCGACATCATCTGTCCCAGACTGTCCAGGCTGGTCTTTGCGTCGAATATTTCATCGGGCTATTTAAACAAATTATTTCTTTACATATAAATATATTATAATATTGATATTATCTTCGCGTATTTCGTATCTTGCTCCTCGTAATTTGAAATACGCGCGCGCTTCGCAAGTGGCGCCACCAGCGTCATCTGACGGCGAGCGACGAAGTCAACAAGCCCGCAAAATTCCATTTTTGCTTTGTAACATTCCGTGCCCGCAACACTATCGGAATAATAACCACCACGATACGTAATTGCAAAGAAACGCTATAGTCATTTAGCGGTCAACCCATTTTGCGCACCTTTTTCATAAAATTTGACTATGTCAGACTTACTATCAGAGTTATCGCAATGCAAGAGTCGCTTATTCAACCGTTTGAGTACCAGAGGTTTTTGAAAAAACACTATCGAGAAAAGCCGAACATCGTAATAGCACTTTCTGAATGGGATGCGAAAAGATCCAAGCGGCACGATAGCGCTCCTTTTATAACACGTAACAACAAAATACAAAATGCATCACTTGGATTACTTATATACAAAAGAAGTAGCGATGCGACTATTATCGCGTATCGGACTATTAGTCCGTATCGTTCAAATGCGCTGGGTTTTTTCGACGTGAAATCTGAAGAGCGCGAAAGCGGTGCGCATGAAAAATAAAACGACTATTTTCTATCGTATTAGTTTTTACGCTCGAGGGTAGATGGCAGCTGTGATAACATCTTCGAAGCGCGCGTTTATACGAATATCAAGCTTGCCACAGTATCTTTAACGTATTATAGTTACCTGTTTCCCCATGCCCGATTGCACGAGCGATCTAGCCAAACCCTGAAATCCATTTAAATTCTCTTTGATGGAAAAGAAGGATTTAGCCGCTTCCACGAACGCCGTCGAAGCGTCCTCCTGTTCCTCGGAGTTTGCGCATCCCGCCAACGACAATACGATGAGAAGAGCGCAGATTCTTGGCAACCACATGTTCCCACGGTTCTTTGAATCGTTTCTGAAACGAGGACGAAGCTGATTAAGAGGAAAACATCTGACGAAATCTGTGTCGGGTTCGTGGAATCTGGGTCCTTGATCCCCCAAGGTGGCACGAAGTCGAAAACAGAGTCCGTTCACCTTCAACCGGATCTTGATCGTGGTCGAGTTATTTTAGGAAGGCACACCTCCTTCGAGGTCGTCGGCAGGATTTTAAGCGTGAGTGATACACCGGAAACGTTTCGGCTCGTGGTCACTTGGATACCGTTGTACCCGAGCGTTATCTCCCGCTAACAATCGGGCACTGTTCGGTTTGTGTTGTTCGATTCTCGACGATTCATGATTGCGAGCAATAGGATGAATAGTTGAAATCGAGCGAAATTTGTAACCACTTTTTGGTCACCAGTGATCCACGCCAACAATTTAATATTATAAATTAATTAAAAATTGAAGGATATTACAGGAAACTTTGGTCAAATATTGGGTGGCAAGTTTTCACTATGCCGACCAACGCGTTTTAATTTTCCTAATTTCGTACACGCGTCAGCTATTATGCCGTTAAATATCTACCTTAACCGGTATCCTCGAATACATTATCGCCATGGACACTTGTTCCAAAGTACTAAAGCTCAGAAATGATGGGTA